>JAPXFY010000029.1:11771704-11804204 GCA_030674185.1 Monoplex corrugatus
TGTGTTATCAAGACTTTCTCAGTTCTTTCTGGATGGAGCTTTATATAATTTTGGTCAAAGGTGTAGACCAGATGCATAAGCTGTGGCGCTTAGGTCGGTATTTTTTGAGTAAGGTGAATGAACAGCAATCTCTCATGTACTTCTGAAAATATTCACATTCTATTTTTGCTGTTGTGACAGTCCTTTGTTGTCTGTGTTTTATGCAGGGTTTCATCTTTTGCTTCTTCAAAATCACAGTGACCTTGAGAATTACAATATATAGATTTTCTGGTGTAATTTTTGTATAAAAAATGGAGAATAGTTAGAATGGCCAGATCTGTCTGTTTTGTACATTATGTGAGAGGTGTGTAAGGAAATCATGTTCTCTTCTTCTTTCTAAAAGGCAGGTATTTCAGTCTGTCTTCTGAATGACAAATTGATATATAAAAGTGGTTTCTTCAGGGCTTCAGGTGACGCATTTCATTCTGTATAGGGTCACACCTGCTGCCTTTGGTAGCAAGAGGAGAGGGACATCTCTACATGTGCAGAGTGACCCACTGAAACCCATGATGACATAACCTATGACACCATGAGAATACACAAAATAATAATTGATTACAATGGTTTTTATATTTGTACAGAGAGAAGAGGGTGGAAGAGAGAGAAGGGAAGGAGAATCGAATGGTTTACTCAGATATAGGCCATTACTCTTGATGAAGGGATACAGACAGGACAGAATCAGTTTGATCATTTGAATATAATGCAAATCACATCTGACTCCCAAGAGCAAGGGAGAAGGACAGAGAAATGTGACCAATTTGCTAGTTATTAAGAAACAAGATTCCATTCATCAAAAGAACAGATCAGACACCCATAAGGATGATTGATCACAAGAACTAATGAAATCCTGGCTTACAGCATCGCTGTCTAGTTTACATTCAGAGGCCAAAGGAATGGTAGTTAAGTAATTAAGACATAGAACTTCCAATTGGTATGTCTGAAGCTGCCAGATTTACACCTGGTGTAAAGACTACAGATCTTTCTCTTCTCCTGTGTCAGCTTTTGGGCAGACTTGCTACTGCAGGAACCCTCTGTGTATTACACAGGCACACAGAACATCAGGTGCACATGTTAAAGGTCTTATAAACCATGTCAGTATTTGTAGACTTCTGGAATCATGGAAATATCCAGCATGCACACCCACCAAGGACGGAGTGTGCAGACTGTACAGCAGCGTAATGGCTGCACAGTGTATGCTGAACAATGTACAGAAAAAGGAAAAAAGAAGATTCATAGGTAGTGAGGTAAGAGAAAGACAAAATGGACATTGGCCAGCATGCTGAACAATGTACAAAAAAAGAAGATTCATAGGTAGTGAGGTAAGAGAAAGACAAAATGGACATTGGCCAGTGGTTTTTACAAAGCAGTTGAATATAAGCTAGACACACTTTTGTCCACATTGTCGGTGGTATTTTGCTGCACACACTGCATACAAGATCTTTGGTGAGTATGCATGTTGGGTTTTTCCATAAGCCACCAGACACTGATATGACTTTGAGAAGATTATTAATGTGCATATTTGATATTTTACATGCTTATGCTCTTGCTTACCTTGGGATTTAGACACTAACACTCGGTCTGCAAGTATGTTGTTGGCCATGGAGATCAGAAAAATCTGCACCTTTAACCCACCTGGCCAGGACAGGATAGACCCCAGACCTTCCAGTTGGAAGTGTGACATCTTACCCATGTGACCATTGTGCCCATCACATGGAGATAAACACTCATGACCATTGTGCCCATCACATGGAGGTAAACACACCCGTTTATTTTAGATATAAAGCTAAAGGCATTTGAGATTTCAGATGATTTATTTATTTAGGCCATTGCCCCTATTGAAGGGGTGTGAAACACAAAGATAATTTCTAGCCATATGTTTGGTGAAATCTCTTAAGTATTACTCATTTAGTCACACAACGAATGACCTGCAGTGAGCGACAAAAGAAAATTTTCACAAATACTCAAGTATGTATGAAACATTTTGTACCCTTTTAAGTAGAGAAAGAGAGAGAGAGAGAGAGAGAGAGAGAGAGAGAGAGAGAGAGAGAGAGAGAGAGAGAGAGAGAGAGAGAGAGAGAGTCCTTCTGCTTGCATTGTCAATTCAAGATCAGGAATGCTACAAAATGTTCTATACAAATTCAACCTTTCACTATTTGTAAAATGAAACTGCCAATCTTGCCCCCCCCCCCCCCCCCCCTGTTTTTATATATATATATATATTTTTTTTTAAGTCATGCAGAAACAGATTCCTTCCTTCCATGCTTTCAGTTTACCCACAGAAAACTGCATCCCAACTGATTCAGTGTACAAGGGATCTTGGCAGCCCAGTTTCTTTTAATTTGCGCATCTAAACCAAATGTTTCATATGCTTTTAAGGGTAGTCTAGTTTTATCTATTCTCAATAATTTCAAACAGAAATATAAAAACACCTTAGCATAGAATTTACATAAATCAGATACCTTTTTGGGGGAGAAAAAAAAAACTTTTTCAAAGTGACAGGCTGTACCCTCAAGTCCCCAGCTCGGCATTATAGTATTAGTAAGCAGCAAGTTGAATCTGTGCGTCAGATATTTCCATGTGTATTACATATTAACAGAATTACAGTTTGATTCATACATCTTGTGAATTGTGCATAACAGAACATTTTTTGCTCAGCTAGCCAGATCCTGACAGGTGGAACAAAACTCAGCCTTGTTGAGAAATAAGCACATAGAGTAACAACATCATTCAAATTTATCTGTCTTTGGCAGCTAAATATCCTTCTTTCCAGAATGTAACAATATTACTTTTCTTCATATTTAATATTAAATGAAGTTTTGACACTGTGTGATGCCAACTGTTTAGTTGTGTCTGTAACCAAAAGGCAGGTTCAGAAAATAAAGTCACATCATCTGCAGAAAGCACTATGAATATGAATATTTCAAAATGAATCATGTGTCAGCATTGCACAGTGTGTGTGTGTGTGTGTGTGTGTGTGTGTGTGTGTGTGTGTGTGTGTGTGTGTGAGAAGAGAGAGAGAGAGAGAGAGGGAGAGAGAGAGGGGGAAGAGAAGGGAGAGAGAGAGAGGGGGAAAGAGAGAGAGAGCTGTGCACGCCCACCAAATATAATGGGCTAGGATGTTTATTTTTTCTAGTGGAGTGAAAAAGTTTTCCAATATTTTCTCACCATCTAAAGCATTCTACAAAGTTAATTTTGAGGCCTGAATATGAGAATCTATAATTATTATTGAGTAAAATAACATTCACAAGTGTGCGTGCACGCGAGACACGCTCTCTCTCACTCACACACACACACAGCCACAGCGACTCGCACACACGTAAGCAGAACAAGTCTGAACCAGTTTTGTTTTCTTATGCCTTTAGTTTCAAACGTCAAAATGTAACATGAGAGATCTGTCAACCGATTGCAAAAATCCCCTTGATCCCCCTGAAAGCTGTTAACTGTTGGCAGAGACTTTGTTTATGTATATCTGTATGCTTAACTGTGTGGTGCCAGTTTCTTGCACTCTGTGTGAGTAGGGTGTAAGAAGCAGAGCAGAGGTATTGTTCTTTGTGGGGAGGGAGAGGTGAGATTATTTAAAGGGGGAAGGGAGCGGGGGGGAAGGTCTCTTCGGGGGTGAGAAGAGGGCTGTTGTTCTTGGATCTTAGCAGGAGTTGTTTGCAATCTCCAGCGGTCTTGTGCCGAGTTTCATGAAGTGGTGGTGAATTATTTCAATTGTGTACTAGATGTGTTGTTGTAGTGTTGACCAGGATATGGTGGTGTGGTCTGAACAGAGTGTTCAGAGTGAAAGGTGAGGATTCCTGTAGCCATATAGTTGGGGTTGTTTTCTGTGTGTGTGTGGTTTATGTGTTTTGTACCTGTTATTTCTTCAGTGCACATTCAGATACTCTTTTCTATTCCTTTGATTTGGTGTGCTTAACATCCATCCTTTGTTTAGTAAATGTCTTACTTTTGCTGTGATCTATAATAATAAAACATTAATCTAATTAATGGTTTGATTCAGGTTGTATGACTAAACCGATTTGTTGGACGCTAATAGAGTTTGACAAACCTTTTTAGTTACGTCAGTGTCATGTTGCATTTCACTAGTTTGAGCGGGAAAATGAATTGTTAAGCATTCTTAATATGAAATGAAAAATGCATTAAATTCAAAAGACAAACTCTTTTAAGATTTATTGTCTGTTTGTCACACATCTTCGCAGGCGTATTGCATTAAATTCAAAAGACAAACTCTTTACTTTTAAGATTTATTGTCTGGTTTGTCACACATCTTCGCAGGCGTATATATATATATATGTAAAACAATTCCTGCAACAAGTATTAAGTCAGATAACCACCACCACCGAAACGGTAACAGTCAGAACCACACACACACACACACACACACACACACACACACACACACACACACACACACACACACACACACACACACACACACACACACACACACACACAGTGACACACACACACACACACACACACACACACACATACACACACACACACATACACACAAACACACACACACAGAGTTGGAGTTCCATCTCTTTATGAAGATAAAGGTCAGAGACCAAAACGGTACACAAGTGGCGACTAACTAGGGAGAGGTAGTGCGCGTGTAGGGAAAGGAAGGGAAAGAGATGCTGATGGGGGTGGGGTGGGGGAACAAATGGGAGGGGGAGCAGGAGTCGCGTGCAGACAACTGCAGTAAAAGACCATCGGAAATGACACTGCTCTAGGGTTTGTAACGTGGAAAGGAAAGTGAACATAACTCTAAATGAAAAAGATCATTTTGCTGGGGGCATTTTATATCCTGCACTGTATTTACGCTTTGACTGGATGCTTCCATTCACCTCTTAGTCAACGGAATAGCAGTTCTGTATACAAACTATCACGCCAGCAATAGTAACGAACTGTGCTGAAGGTCTAGGTATTATCAGGATTAAAAAATGGTCAGATTCAGATTCGTGCGACAGGATCAGGAAGTGAATTTTCATATGGAAATGAAAGTCAAAACAACAGCACAGCTGGTTTTAAAGAGTTTAATGACGCTCAGGTGATGAACACATGACGCAGACAGAGAGAGAGAAAGAGAGAGAGAGAGAGAGAGAGAGAGAGAGAGAGAGAGAGAGAGAGAGAGAGAGAGAGTCTTATTTTCAAGAATGAAAGATTGTTTGCCTTTTCTCTTATTTTCTTATTCAAAAAAGTGCAGCTTTATGGGAAACAATCATTTTTTTATAACACTATTCTCCAATTTGATATGAAATCACTGTGCATCGTTACCCATCAACAAAATATAGAGTGTAATATACTGCAGACAGACAGACAGGCAGACAGACAGACAGACAGACAGACACACAGACACACAGACACAGACACACAGACACACACACACACACACACACACACACACACACACACACACACACACACACACACACACAGTATTAATAATAATCATGATGATAATGGACATATATATAATGTTTTACCAAACGTACAGTTCTGTATGATTTGGAACTTTTTATGACTATACAGATGCAGACGTACACATATCTGCATCCGCACTCATGAACTGATGCACATGCATGCACACGCACTCACAGAGACACATGGATGCATACATACACACACACACACACACATACAAAAACATGCCTGAGCACACACAAAGCTTTCAAAATCCCAACCTAATCACACAACACAATCTACAAAAATACATGAATGGCTAGGGAAGACCGAGGAAGTGGACAGTTATGAAAAGACTGCTCGAAAAGAAACTTTTTGTGTTTGGATATGAATGAAGACAATGACTGACTGTGTCAACAGCAAAATGCAACAAGTTCCAGATTTTAAAAGCAGAGAATTTAAAGCTTTGCTTCCATGCTTGTCTCTTTTAAATCTTAGAACATGAAAAGTTCTGTTATTAGCAGCAGAACAGAGAGATTGAGATGGAAGATAGGTTTTCAGAGTTCCCAAAAGTTCTGAAAGGTACTGGAGTACAGTCTAGACATGATTTGGTAGCAAACACAGACTGCTTTGTATTTGATTCATTGTTGAATGGGCAGCAGTATAATTGTTACTGAAGAGGTATCAGAGTACACATTTTACTTTTTAGACACGTACACATGCACAAATAAATATACTAACAACTTCTAACCATACGTAGAATATTCCTGAGATAAAAATCATAAAAATAACTCTTTGACTCCCATACCCTGTGCACCAGCATCCTGCTTTGTCAATCATGCTAACAAAGCAAAAACTTAACCCTTTGATTCCCTCACCCTATCCACCACCTTCATACAGGAAGCTGGTGGATAGGGTGAGGGAGTCAAAGGGTTAAGTTTTTGCAGATGGTGGATGAGGTGCAGGAGTCAAAGGGTTAAGAAGAGATAATGGAAGCTATAGCCCATGGTTATGCACTTTCTCTCTTCCAACACACTGCATACACAATTAATTAATGACCCTTAAGTGATGTAGAATGTAGTTAATTTCAGAAAAGGCATGACCTGGTCTTTGGGCATGAGAGAATGGGTGATTGCTCGAGTAGAACTGGGAGAGAGACTTTTTGCAAGAGAATGGATTTATATTTTAGGACGGTAATAAATGATCAAGTACTTTGGCTTTCATATCTAGCACTCGCATTGTTCTGCAATAAAGAAAAACAAATGGTCATTATACTGGTTTGTAGACTATGAAATATGAAATGCATGATTGAAAATTTTAGAGGAGGAAGAGGAGGAGGGGAGAGAGAAGAGAGAGAGAGAGAGAGAGAGAGAGAGAGAGAGAGAGAGAGAGAGAGAGAGAGAGAGAGAGAGTGAGTTGAAAATACCTTTTACTCAAGGATAGTACTAGTAGATCTAGTAGTAGTATGGGGTCTCTCTGGACCTGTTTTGCCGCTAGCTAGTCGTCGCTATTTTATGTGGAGAGAGAGAGAGAGAGAGGGGGGGGGAGGAGGGAGAGGTGTGTGTGTGTGTGTGTGTGTATGTAAGGGAGAGGCATTAAGGAAGGAGAAGAAGCAGTTCCTCAGTTCAAGCTAATTACTCTTGACTGCTAATTCCATAAACCGACCAGAGCTATTTTGTTTTCATTATCGTGAGCTGTGGCTGCCGACCCAGGTATACATGTGACGTTGGGAATGTGCACTATGGTCTGGAGAGACGCAGTAGAAGTTTTTTTGTTTTTTTTCTGTTCGCCTGTGCTGGCCATTGAGGAATGGTTTAGATCTAGTGATTAAAACATCCGCCAAGGACATGAGGAACCCGGGTTCAAATCACGGATTAGATGGGAATTTATCTCCTCAGACCGAGATGCTAGTTTTTCAGATAAATTAATAAATTGAGGTCATGTGTGCAGCGTGCACTTAGCTCATGTTAAGGATCCCACAGCAGTGAAAGAGTTGTCCCTGGCAAAACTGTAGAAAAAATCACTTTCATACAGAAGTGAAAGTATTACTCGTGTAATAGGTGTGTGTGTGTGTGTGTGTGTGTGTGTGTGTGTGTGCGTGCGTGCGTGCGTGCGTGCGTGCGTGCGTGCGTGCGTGCGTGCGTGCGTGCGTGTGTGTGTGTGTGTGTGTGTGTGTGAGAAGGGGAGAGAGAGAGAGGAGAGAGAGAGAGAGAGAGAGAGAGAGTAAAGAATTAATGATTACATGTTCAGTTTTGTCTTGTTTTTTTAAACCTCATCCTCTCCACCATCCCAGAAAGGTGCCAGAATTATTCAGATGTTTGCCTGCCAGTAACTAAACTTAAGTTTCCAGGGTCTGTTTCCTGTTCAGGCCTTGACTGTTCTCAGTTCCACCGGAAAATCGAACCAAACATCTTGTCTTTCGGAAGGGGATGAGAAAATGAGTCGGACCCGTGTTTCTGGCCTGCATATGCTAAAAGATCCCATGACAGTTGAAAATCATGAAGAGCAGGGCGTTTGCTCAGCTACCCTGGCATAAAAATATTGGAGAGATGGGTTTATTTCCCAGGTCCCTCTCCTTAAAGCCTGGTTAGTCTTTTTGCCTTTGTGAAATCTTGGTTCAAAAAGAAAGGCAAGCTAGAGTGAGTGAAAGAGACAGTGTGTAACAGAGGGATGGGTAAAGAGAAGAGAAAGTGAGAACATGTTGGAACTCTGTGTGTGTGTTTGTGTGTGTGTGTGTGTGTGTGTGTGTGTGTGTGTGTGTGTGTGTGTGTGTGTGTGTGTGTGTGTGTGTGTGTGTGTGTGTGTGTGTGTGCGCGAGCGCGCGCGCAAGTGGGCTGGTATGTGTGTGTGTATGGAGTGAGACAGAGAGGATGACGACTTGGGTCAAGTGTCACTCATCTAAAATGCTTGACTGTACATTAGCTCAGCATCTTATTTGTGTGTGTGTGTGTATGTGTGTGTGTGTGTGTGTGTGTGTGTGTGTGTGTGTGTGTGGTGTGTGTGTGTGTGTGTGTGTGTGTGTGTGTGTGTGTGTGTGTTGACAGAGGGAGGGTGAGGGCTTGGGTCAGGGTTACACTTCCCACTCCTCTCCTGTCTTCCCTCTCCCAGTTTGCATGTTTTTTGTGACCTGGAGTTTCGGTCATTTTTGGGTGATTTGCTTTGGTGAATGATGAGAATGCGCACACCTTGGTTTGATTCTTAGATCAAGATTTTGTGACTTATAAATGTTGTTGTTGTTCGTATTTCCATGAGTTATTTGTTGTTGTGTTTGTCTTTGGCACATTTCACGTGCTTGACATAGACATAGCAATGGGTTTCTGAAAAATGATGAATTTTTTGTTCTTTTCTTTTGTTACATATAATGTATAATGTTATTGTATCTTCCCAGATTTGTTGAACTTTCTATTGCTGCAGCAATTCATTTGTAAGTTCTATACACTATGAATACGGTTCATAAGCTTCTGCTTGTGGTATTCAGTGTCCTGTTGTATGCTGCAGTGTTTTTCCTTGAATAAAAAAATCTGTTAAAAAAGAAAAGGCGAACGCAAGGAGAAGAAAGAGAGGAAGAATCATAAAATCAAATCAGTATAGCTGGACAAAAAAGATGAATTCATAATGATTTTTGATTAACCGTGTATGTATCATAAACCAACAAATGACAGTGTTCAGACTGTAAGTGTCTGTGTATAGGTGACAATAGCAATGGCTTCTTGTGTTGACAGCGTAGATTAATGGGCTTTCGATGTGGCAGATAATGATAAATTCAGACTTTGGATACCTGTTGTTAGTAACTTTGGAAATCTTGTAGGCCTACCCTGTTGGTAATAGTATACTGATCCTGGCTTCTACTCAGTGGCAGGCAGGTCCCTTAAAATAAGTAGTGTAAAGGTTGCTGGTACAGTAATGCAATAATGGAAGACCTGACCCAGTGGTAAAAACAGTAAAGTACCTGCCTAGCAGGCAAGAGAGTTCCAGGTTTGATTCTTGGTAAGAGAAGAACTGTTCTTTCCTTCAATCTTTGGACCTTTCATTGGTGGCCTGAGTACTAGTCCCCTAGAGAATAAACTCTGCAGGTCTTGCATGCAGTATGCACTTAGCACACACAGAAGAACCCACAGCACCACCAGTCCTTCAGAGAATAGACTCAGCAGGTCTTGCATGCAGTATGCACTTAGCACACAGAAGAACCCACAGCACCACCAGTCCTTCAGAGAATAGACTCAGCAGGTCTTGCATGCAGTATGCACTTAGCACACACAGAATGCACAGCACCACTAGTCCTTCAGAGAATAGACTCAGCAGGTCTTACATGCAGTATGCACTTAGCACACACAGAATGCACAGCACCACTAGTCCTTCAGAGAATAGACTCAGCAGGTCTTGCATGCAGTATGCACTTAGCACACACAGAATGCACAGCACCACCAGTTCTTCAGAGAATAGACTCAGCAGGTCTTGCATGCAGTATGCACTTAGCACACACAGAATGCACAGCACCACTAGTCCCATAGAGAATAGACTCAGCAGGTCTCGCATGCAGTATTCACTTAGCACTCTCAGAAGAGCCCACAGCTCCAAAGAAATTAGCTCTGGAAAAAAAAGTAGAACTGAAGAATCCATAGTAACAGGTAGCAAAACAAAACAAAATGAACAAACAAGCAGGTAAAAACCCAAACTAACCAACGAGCGACTACCCCAGCACCATGCACAGACACTGTAACAGTGTAAAAGTAATGGTCAAAATGCTGAACGTGGTAATGATGAAAATGATGATTGTGGTCTGTATGAACTAGTCCCTAAGTCGAAGTACGCAATACAACACAATGCCTGCACAGTTTTTGGCTAAACAACGAGAACAGCATATTGGCATACATCGGAGATTAAGACTAACATCACTCGAACGCAGAAGAAGACAGCGACTTCAAGTGCCTATTGGTGGTAGATTATGATAGTGATCGTGGCAGCAACCCAGGAGCAGGCAGGTTACAAGACTCCCCAAAGAATAAGTGAAAAGGAGGCTGATTAGCTTTGCTTGTCTTAATTGAAAGTAAGACTGCTCGGTATTCCATTCGAGAGAAGGAACAGGAATGAAGAGGAAGGGAGAGGGTAGAGAGTGGGTGGGTGGATGGAGGGAGGGAGGGGAGTGAGGGGAGTGAGAGAGAGAGAGAGAGAGAGAGAGAGAGAGAGAGGAGAGAGAGAGAGAGAGAGAGAGAGAGAGAGAGAGAGAGAGAGAGAGAGAGAGCAAATTACATTTACGAGAGTACGAGATTATGAATGCATACATTATTTTTTGAAATTCAGTTTTTGCCCGAGGACGGTTTACTTCGTTCACAAACACGGTGGTCATCTAATAAATAACGGGAATGCCTCAGTGTCATCTAATAAATAACGGGAATGCCTCAGTGTCTTAAAAAGATTAGTGGTTGACTGGCCCAGTTATTTCGTGATGTAATTACGAAATAACGTACAAATACCGTGACGTAATTTGTTATGACATTACTTTGGGTTTACATTCTGTCGAGTTCATTGCCACGAGTTCATTGCCACGATTAACATTGAACAACAGCGTTTTTAGATTAAAACTGAATTAAATATAACACAACGCAGTGTGACTCTTTCACAGGCCATAGTTTATAGGTGGAGACATTCTTTAAAAAAGGACAAATTGACATTTAAGGTAAGCATAGTCTGGAGAGGCTAGTTGAAGCTACTGAGGAAACAAATACTAGAGAATCTGTGAAACTAAGACTGGTCAGTGACACGTAAAAAGATGGCTTTGCCATTGGTATTAGTTGTGGATCAGTTCATGCAATTTTGAAAAATGAGATTTGGAAATGATAGCAGAATAGTTCTGGCCTTGCAGTACTGAAAATCAAAAACAGGCACGCATCACTGTTGGAGAGATTTGTTTACCGGGTACAGAAATGAAGGTGACAGCTTTTTAAATCCAGTAATTGCTGTCGATAAAATTAAAGAAATGATTGTCAGAGCGGCACAAAAATTCACAGAAATTTAGAGATGAAGATGCTGTGTATTCATTTGAACACAGATATATTGTTGGCACATCATGCTCCACTGGGACAAACTGTTAAGACTCATATCATCATCATCATGTGCCCTGCCGCGTGGCGTTGGCGATCATTGCCCTCCATATGAATCTGTCCCTTGTCGCTGCGAGTACATCTTCCATCCTCTGCATCCTCAGCCACCCTGCAAGTCCGTCCAATATTTTCTCCCTGGTTTACGTGGTGTTCTTTCCCTCCAGCTTTCCTGTTGTGACCAGGTGCTCTAATTCCCCTTTCCTTATAAAATGGCCTATAAATGTTGCTTGTCTTTTCCTAATCTTCTTTATCAATGATCTTCTTGTGTTTGCCTCCATCAAGACTGTCTCGTTTTCTTTGCTGTCCATGGAACTTTCAGCATTCTTCTTAGAAACCACATTTCGGCTGCCTCAGTCTTGTTCTGGCTTTGGGTGTTGACTGTCCGCGCCTCACAAGTGTATGATAGTATTGGTTCTGTATAACATTCAAGAATTCTCTTCATGATGTTAATTGATAGGCATTTGTTGGTAAGAACACTTTTCGTCTTCTTGAATGCCTGCTGTTTTGGCTTGGCAGATTCTGCTGGCTATTTCTGACGTGCATCTGTTGTCTGGTGAGATGACCGTTCCCAGATATTTAAACTTATCAACCTGTCTTAAAGTTGTGCCATTTGCTGTTATTTTGCATGAGGAGATTTCATGTTTTTTACTGATTACCATGACTTCAGTCTTTTTGCTATTTAGCTCCAACCCTTTATTTTTGCTTTGTAGTTCTGTTATATTCACAAGATTATGAATATTTTTAGGTCCCTTTCATTTTCTGCAATTAGCACAGTGTCATTTGTGTAATGAATGTTATTATTTTCCCTCCAACCTTTACCTCAGGGCATTCTTCTAGGTTTCTCATGATGGTTTTGCTGTAAAGTGAAAACAAATCTGGTGACAGAACACAACCCTGCCTGACTCCTCTTTTGATATTTTGGAAAGAGCTTGTGTCATTTTCTAAACTCATTGCTGCTGTTTTTTTGCAATACTTATTTCTGATTATTTGTAGATCTTTTCCATCAGTATTGAGTCTTTCTAATTAGTTGATTGATTCTTCATGTCTTACCCAATCGAAAGCCTTGGTATAATCAACAAAGCATAAATATAAATCCTTATTCAACTCAATTGATCTCTCTATGATAGTTCTTAGGATGTATATGGCATTAATAGTTCCTTTCCCTTCCACAATGATAGTTCTTAGGATGTATATGGCATTAATAGTTCCTTTCCCTTCCACAATGATAGTTCTTAGGATGTATATGGCATTACTAGTTCCTTTCCCTTCCAGTTCTGCTGCTATTTCTCTTTTGATTCTGTTCCTTGCCTTCATCATGATTATTCTTAACATGATTTTTGTTACATGACTCATCAAGCTGAATGTATGATGGAGTTCGCATTCTACAGCCCCTGTTTTCTTTGGAAGTGCAATAAAAATTGATTTTGACATATCCTTGGGGCTTTGTCCGGTGTCATAAATTTCATTTAGGAGGACTTATTTTTTCAATACCAAATTCCTTCAGGGCTTCAATCATCTCTGTAGTGATATTGTCTGGTTCTGGGGCTTTTCCTGGATTCATCTTTTTCAGTGCTGCTCTAACTTCATCTTTCATTATGGGTGGTCCTTCATGTTCTTCCTTATAATGTGTTCTTCATTTCTGTCATCGTCAAATAGGTTTTTAATGTACTTTCCCATCTATCTAATATTTTGTCTTTTTCCATGATAAGTACCATCTCCCCATCTACTAATATTTGTCTTTTTCCATGATAGCATACCCTCTCCATCTATTAATATTTTGTCTTTTTCCATGATAAGCATACCATCTCCCCATCTATCTAATATTTTGTCTTTTTCCATGATAAGCGTACCATCTCCCCATCTATCTAATATTTTGTCTTTTTCCATGATAAGCATACCATCTTTCAATTTTAAGCAACCAGTTGATGTGCATGTCTTTTTCCTAGAGGCAGTTTCTTCAGTTTTTCTGTACATACCCTGAGGATCTGTTTTGTGACAGTCTTCTGTTTCTTTGCACTTTGTTTTCAGCCAAGATTCCTTAACTTTTATTGCACTCATTCCTGATTTCTTTATCTTTTTGCATTTTTCCTCTTTTCCTTTTACCTTCCTCCATTCTTTAATCAAGTCTATAATTTCTTTTGTCATCCATTTTGTTGTTTTTTGTTGTTGTGTTTTTGAATACTGTTCTATCTTCTCAAGGGATTTCTTCACAAGCTTCATTTATCGAGTTTCTCAACTTTGTCCATTGTTCGTCACTGTCACCGATGTCTGCCAGAGCACTGAATTTGTTTTGAACATGTACATTAGATATTTCATGGGTTGCTTCATCTGTCTTTAAGAGTCCAAGATTTAGTTTGATGTTACTTTTGGTCTGTTTTCTTTTCTTTAGTTTCAGCTTAAATCTTCCCATTACATGATTATGGTCACTGTTGCACTATGCACCTGGTAGTGTTTTCGCTGTCAACTGTTAAGACTACTCTATTTCTGATGAAAATAATAAGGGGGGCAATTCAAAAGAAAGGTACTGATGTTATATAATAACTTATCTGGCCTCAAAGGAGAAAGGGGCATGTAACTTATGCCATCATATCAGTGGAATTATGTACTGCATCCTGCCTTTTTCCTCATGTGAGTTAACCCCTTATTTTAATCTATTCCCGAGTTGAAAGACCCACTCTTTGGTGTACGTTTCTATGACTTAGAAACAACAACAACAAAGGACTTGGAAATAAAGGTGGCCAAGCAGATACGACAAACCAACTCAGGTTCCTAGCGACTGTCATTTTGGACCTTCCAAACAGATGAGAATTGGTCATTCAGAGAATAGATGTTACATCAACGGAATATAGAAAGGTCTGATCATTATCATATTTTCTCATTTCTGATGACATATTCTTGCTATGTATTGGATAGCTCTTGTAATACTCAGCGGCAACAGTATTTCAAATAAGGCAAAAAGTGAAACATCATGTCAGTAACATCAAATTTTGAGGAGTAACGTATTTTAAAAATTATTTAAAAAAATAGCTTAACCACAGTATATTGATAGAGACTGATCTGGGCATTGGACACTAAGGGGAAATAACGTATTTGATAGACATTAAGGGGAAATAATGTATTGAGTACATTTTCTGAAATACCTTGAAATTAAGGTCTTATGGCTATAGGCAGTTTTTGTGTGTGTTTGTTTTTCTGTTCCATAGGGTAGTCCCCAACTAGACGAGATTACACACACACACACACACACTCTGTGACACACACACACACACACACACTCTGTGAGACACACACACACACACACACACACACACACACACACACACACACACACACACACACACACACACACCACACACACACACACACACCACTCTGTGACACACACACACACTCTGTGACACACACACTCTGTGACACACACACACTCTGTGACACACACACACACACACACACACACACACACACACACACACACACACACACACACACACACACACACACACAGAGACACACACAAAATGGAATGGAGGTATTATATTTTCAAGTGTTGCATGCATTACATGTGTGAACGTTGTTATCCAGAGCACGTCTGTGTGTTATTTTGTGTTGTACAGAGAAGTCTCATTGAGAGATGACATCCATTATTTTCCACATCAGGGCACATCGCCCAAGACAAGTCTTAGTCTCACACATTTGCAACAAACACAGAGAAGCCATTTCAACTGTACCCCCTCCTTATTTAGTGTAACACACACACACACACACACACACACACACACACACACACACACACACACACACACACACACACACACACACACACACACACACACACACACACACACACACACACACACACACACACACACACACACACGCACGCGCACACGGACATGCAAACATTATCGTGTGACATTGACATGTACGTGCATGCGCGCACACACACATATACACACACACGCTGACACACTGGCGCACACGTTCTGACACGCAGGCACACATGCATAGTGACACACACGCGCACAACCATGCACGCACGCACGCACACACGCGCACGCCTGCACACAAGCGTATGCACATATTCTCTGTCTGTCTGTCTCATTCTGCTGTCTGCTCGGTGTCACACGATCAGTCAGTCATTGAGTTCTGATGACCCTGAAACATCCAACAAGCATGCTTACAGCACCGTTAGCCTAGACGCGGGTTCAAGTGGCAAGTTCTACAGGATGTTAGAGCGAGAGAGAGAGCGGAAGACAGGGCCATTGTAGTCCATCCTCTACAGATCCACACACAGGATGTCAATTTAGCAGAGGACACGCTACTGTGACCTTTCCTACCAGGGAACAGAGGGAAAATACTTTCCCCCTATGGCGCTCGCTCTCCTCTCACATGCTCTCTTGTGACTGTGAGTGAGTGAGTGAGTGAGTGAGTGTGTGTGTGTGTGTGTGTGTGTGTGTGTGTGTGTGTGTGTGTGTGTGTGTGTGTGTGTGTGTGTGTGTGTGTGTGTATTGATAGGTCCTTATACCAAAAGTCCGTGTTGGTAGATTGAGCCCATAAAGAAATATGCACAACTTCTAGGTTCCTATTACAAAGTTTGCCAGGGAGCGAAGGGGTGAGATCGAGAACTGGCACAGAAGTGATTAGCCTCTACAGAAATGCCAAAACTAAAATATAAGTAAAATGTTAAATTGAATGACAGTGTTTTTGTAGCAGGACTTTTTTTTTTTAATTATCATTTGGGTTTACTTATAATTGGTGAAGGTTGACCCAATCTTCAAGCAAAGGGCATTTTCAGGCATGAAGGTATAGGCCTATTTCCACCAGCAAAACGCTGTGTTCTGGTGTTGGAATGTAGGGGGGAGTTTCAGAAAAAGCTGCATGCATACACAACTTTGCCAGTGTATACTGTACTTCCTGTCATGAATGAGGATTGAACTTTGACAGTCACCAGAATGCTTGCAAGATGTAATCGTTTCAGTTGTATATTACTTCCTCAGTGTCTCAGTAATCTTTGCGATGAACAAAGCAAACTTCAAATTTAGAGTCTATCTGTGCTGTATTCATGCAAACTAGGTTCTGACTGTGCTGTATGCACAGAGACCAGGAGTTACTGTATTGATGATAGTTGTGCGTGCTTTAATAGTTTGTGTTCACGCCCGTTTTCTAGTTTTTGTTTGTGTGTGTTTATCTGTTGTTGTTGTTTTTTTTTGGGGGTGGGGTGGGGGTGGGGGGGGGGCAAGTGGTTAAGATCATTTTACTTCTAGTCTCAGTACTGCTTCTAGTATGACTAGCCACAATGGGAAGAAAGTTCTCATATCTGGAGTATTTTTGTGCAGTTTGGGCCTGAACTTTGATTGTGAAATATTTTTCATTGATCATATGTATTGTTTAGTGTTTCTGTAGGTACCAATGTTTATAATACAGTAGAAATTTGTTACTGTATTAGTGTATACATACACACACACATACACAACACACATACACACATACATACATACATACATACATACATACATACATACATACATATATACATACATACATACCCCCCATGGGGATGTCGGGGGCTCTTTTAGTATAAATAGATCACCTTTGGGAAATTGTGAGCTAGAAATCGTCTTTTCTGTCACTCTCTTTTTTTTTCTTTCTCCTTTACTTTCTGTCATTTCTTCCTATCATTTTTTGCCTTGCTGGTCCGTTCATCTGTGTATTCGATAAACTTTTGCATACTTTTTCTTAGGATTGATAATTGGGTACATGTATTAAGTGCATTTTTGGCACTAGGGAAATGATATATGCAGAAGCAATTTTAGGTAATTAGGGCCGTTTTTATATATTACATGTTTTAGTAGCCTTAAGTTACATTTAAATTTGTATTTTGGTATGTTTTTTAAATCCCGTGTGTGATAAATTGGATGGAGTAGTCAATGCCGGGGGCTTCGCCATAGATTGTGTGCACAAATGGATTGATATGTGGGCTTCATTTTCTTTTTTATTTTGTAAATTTTTTTATTTGTTGAAGTATTGTGAAAGCTGGAGGGAAAGAGAGCACCAGGTAGACCCAGGGAGAGAATGCTGGACGGACTTGCAGAGTGGCTGGGGATGAGGAGGGTGGGGGAGATGCTAGGGGCAACGAGAGATAGAGATGGATGGAAGTCCATGGTCGCCAATGCCACGCGGCAGGGCACCCGATGATGATGATGATGATTGTGTATGTTTTGAAATGATTAAAGCCCTGATATGGCTGTACGCAGTCAGCTGGGCTCTGAACAAAAATAACAATAACAACAACAATATCAATAACAATAACAAGGTAACTAGTAATAGGTCTGCACTTATGTTGACCTGAGAGATCAGAAAATTTCTTTATGTTTAAGCCATCAGATGGGAGGTATCCCAGTAGAATCAAATCCCAACCAGACTAGAAGTCGGACATTTCACCCGCTTGACTATTGTGCTGGTCCGTCATGTAATTTATTGTATGGATAACTTAGAGAATGATGTATAGTATATACGTAATATCTAATGTATTTGCTTGTAGAGAATGATGTGTAGTATATGCGTAATATCTAATGTATCTGCTTGTAGAGAATGATGTATAGTATATACGTAATATCTAATGTATCTGCTTGTAGAGAATGATGTATAGTATATACGTAATATCTAATGTATCTGCTTGTAGAGAATGATGTATAGTATATACGTAATATCTAATGTATCTGCTTGTAGAGAATGATGTATAGTATATATACGTAATATCTAATGTATCTGCTTGTAGAGAATGATGTATAGTATATACGTAATATCTAATGTATCTGCTTGTTTGTAAAGTTGATCAGCATAGTTCTAAAGTCATTCATAAAGTGAATAGTGAAAAAGATATATTGGATTTTTTAAAATTTGAAATCCAGTGGGCAGTTAATTGTTTTGTTCTGTTCCTTAAAATGCTGTTATCCTTTTATGATGATGAATTGGATGTATAGCTAAAAGTAAATGGTGTATGAAGAATAAAACAAGACAATAAAGCATTCATCACACGTAGCACGTAGCACGTGTAAAAGCACGTGTAAAAGCCATCTCACTTTCTGCACATGTTGGCAGTTCCCCAGATTTGGTGGCTTAGTTTCAGCCACAGACATCTAAGATATCTGTGGTTTCAGCCTGTTTACGGATACACAAAGAGGTCTGTGATCTATCACAGACGGTATCTCACTATCTGTTCATTCCTGCTTGTGATGAGTTTGACCTTGTTTCTAGGTCACATTTATTAAGTCGCAAACAGAAGGGAGGACAAGGTCTTGATAAATTATTTGGCTCAAAATAATGATAAATTATTTGGCTCAAAAACAATCTGATTCAGGCATGACGGAAAATCAGGAAAACAACACATACTGTACGAAGAGGACGTGGTAAGGGGAATTTTTTTTTTTTATTAGGAAGTTCTGTGCGAACTCATGACTGCTGCACTTATCAAGAGACTTAATGTGATGGTAGGCTGTTTCCGTGCTTGACTGGCAATCATGAGGGCTAAGTTTTAACATTGTATGGTCATGTAGTGTGTTGTATGGTGTGTGATATGGTGTAATTTGTGTCAGTGTGTGTGTGTGTGTGTGTGTGAGAGAGAGAGAGAGAGAGAGAGAGAGAGAGAGAGAGAGTGGGGGGGGGGGGGAGAGAGATTTTGAAAAAACTATATTGGCTAAAAGTAATTTTTCATCTTGTGTTTGTTGATTTCTGCACACAACACACACACGCGCGCACACATGCATGCATGAGCACATGCAGATAGAGAGATACAGAGAGAGAGAGAGAGAGAGAGAGAGAGAGAGAAAGAGAGAGAGAGAGAGGGTGGGGAAGCATTATACTGATTTCATGTCAGCCAGTAGGTTTTTCAAAGGTGAACGGATGTTTATAATCATATGCAGGACTTTTTGAGTAAATGTATACATATGTGTCTAATTAAGTGTGTGTATGTGTATACAAGTGTTCCTCTCTCTCTCTCTCTCTCTCTCTCTCTCTCTCTCTCTCTCTCTCTCTCTCTCTATCTCTCTGTGTCTCTTTGTATGTGTGTGTGTGTGTGTGTGTGTGTGTGTGTGTGTGTGTGTGTGTGTGTGTGTGGTGTGTGTGTGTGTGTGTGTGTGTGATGTATGCATTTATGGACTTAGAAGTACAGCTAGATTGTTCTCTTTGATCAGTCTACTGTGTATTAAGAGGAAAGATAAGAAGAAAAAAAAAAGTGGTGGTGGTAGGGGTGGGGTGGTGGTTGAGTCATATTGACCAGAGAAATCTGTCTTTCAAAAGCAGACTTTTCCTTCATTGTCTATACTGTTATAGATAGGTTTTTCAACAGGTTTTTCAAAAGATTGTTTTAGTCACAGACTATATATCTGAACAACTACTCCAATTGTTAAAGACACAAGTGCTTAAGTATATAAGATATTTTCTTTTTATTTTGTCTCTGAAACATGCTGCTGGAAAACACATAAAGATGTGTTGGTTTCACAATATTTAAGAAGAGTTTATTTTGCAGAACTCTTGCATTATTTAGCTCTTCTCTCACCCAACAGTCGGATCAATCACCAATATATAGTGCTTAACAACTTTGTACCAAAACTTAAAACTGTTTCTTTTACCAAATGTGTAATGTTTACCTTGTTGCAATATTTATGTTGTCTAATGTATGATGCATGTTTAGTGGGCTGGGCTGGATGTAAAAAAACATTATTATGCACATTTTATACACTTGTAAATGAAATTTTTTCATGTTCTCTCTCCTTCTCCTCTCACTTCTGTCTTTTTCTGAACTACATAAGGGAGGCCAGTGTGTCTCTGTGTGTATGTGTGCATGCAGGTTTGAGAGAGTGCATGTGCGCGCTGTTAAGGTGAGTTTGTTTGCAAGGATTTCATCTTATTCAGACAATTCCATATGTACTACACCAAAATCTGCAAGCAAACTTTTACTTGACTCTTTGATCCAGCACAAACCACTACATTTTGACAAAATCTTGAAATGTGGAGAGGAGCGGGATGTGTGAAACGCTGACTGGATGGGATTTAACTTGAGACGTAAGATCTTGATTCTTTGGGTGTAATAGCCATCCATTTTCCAAACACTTGTGCATTGACCAGGAAATGAGTCTGATGTAAGATCTGTTTAGAATTATTTAGATTTTGGAATTCTTGCTTTTACCCAGGCATAGACATGGTTGTGTCCTAGAGGCAGGTACAGATCATGTATTTCTTAGGTTTAAAGGGTTATGGCCCACATTGATTTTTTGTTGCTGAATTTATCAGAGAAAGTGAAAATGGGTGTAAGTGAATTCTTGGCTGTTTGAGGATGGCTTTTGCCAAGTTTCAGAAGTGAATTCTTGGCTGTTTGAGGATGGCTTTTGCCAAGTTTCAGAGCTAAAAACTGAAACATAAAACTATTAAAAGGAAGAACTGGTAATCAAGGTTTTCTTTAGCTGCTTATGAATGGTTGGTCATCAAATGTAGGTTACATTTACTTGGAAAAGTATTAGTGCTGGTGTGGTGAAATTGTTCCCCCAGTAGTAATCATGCTAATAAAGTGCAGAATACTTCTGGGAAGGGTTTGTATTGCCTGTTAGTGGACACAAGAAGAAGTCTTTGTTTTTGTAGTTCTTGAGCCCCTTTTCCCACGACATGTCATTTACAGCCACTTGGAAGTATTTCTGGAAATAGCAATGCCATCACTGATGGAATCATTAAGTTTCATTGTTGGAGTCTTAAACTGCAACCGTTTAGGGGGGGGGGGGGGAGTCATTGTGTTGATGATAGGATCATTAGTTTCTTTACAATGCTGGAATGAAAGACTTTTACGTGAACTACATTCACTTGAGTTATTTACAGAAACAGTTGTGTTAGTGATAGGATCATTAGTTTCTTTACATAGTAAGATTCTTACAGAAATTGTGTTCACTTTGGAGTATTTAGGGAAGCAACAACTGCATCAGTGATTGAATCATTATTTCTAATTCTCTTGTTAGATACCATAACATTTAAAGTAGAGTCTTGGACTTAAGCAGTGCAGTGCTTAAACCAACAAACATATATGCAAATGCTCAGCTGAATGCCCTCAGCAACATATACATGGATGAGTATCCGCTTACATTGATAACAAAGTGCTGTACACACATGTACGCACAGGTGTGTACACACACATGTATGCACACATGCACACACGTGCACGCGCTTACACACACACACACACACACACACGCACTGTACATGCATATGCATACACACACGCATACACGCGCATGCACACAAATACACGCTCTCTCCGCCCACCCACTTTCCATCGTCAGACATGTTGCCGTAAAACGGTTAGCTTGCATGGGACATTACAACAGCAGAAAGTACAGGAATAGCATCTTCAGCGGATGTGAGACTCATTTGGCTCTCAAAGCCTGTTTTCTTTCCAGTTTACTCCCAACTCCACCACTTTCCAGGAATGCTTTATTGAGCTAATATCCCACTTGCCAGCGCCCCCCACCCCCCTTTTTTTTCTCTCTTCTTTTCTTCTTCTTAATATTTGCCTTTCTGTCTTTTTCAATTCTTTTCTTTTGTTTTCTCTCTCCTTTTGTTTTCCTGTTATTGCTGAATTTTATTGGACAGTATGTTGAATTCATCTGGTTTTGTGATCATTCCAGTTTATACGAGTTCCAGTCCCCATTCTTTTATTTGAATCGTGATTTTGAATATTTCACTACTCTTTTAGAATGGTGATGGTTTACAGATAGATTTGAAGGGGGCACCACTCTGTGTGTGTGTGTGTGTGTGTGTGTGTGTGTGTTGTGTGTGTGTGTGTGTGTGTGTGTGTGTGTGTGTGTGTGTGTGTGTGTGTGTCTCTGTGTGTGTATTTCTGTCTAAAGAGGCTGATACAAAACAAAACAAAACAAACAAAACAAAACAAACAAAACAAAAACTTTCCTAGCTGTGTTGTCAGTAGATCTTCATTTTTCTTTTTCTTTCTTTCTTCATTTTGTTTTGTTTTATTTTTGAATCATAGTCTCTTTAACAGGAACCCAAAAATCTAGAAATCTGCTGTTGGGTCACTTTGGTAGCGTTACAGTGCTTGTTCTGATCCAGTGTACTTAGGACACTGTCTACTCCAGTATACTTAGGACACTGCCTACTCCATTGTACTAAGGACACTGCCTACTCCAATGTACTTAGGACACTGCCTACTCCAATGTACTTAGGGTACTGCCTACTCCAATGTACTTAAGATACTGCCTACTCCAATGTACTTAGGACACTGTGTACTCCAATGTACTAAGGACACTGCCTACTCCAATGTACTTAGGACACTGCCTACTCCAATGTACTTAGGACACTGCTTACTCCAATGTATCTAGGACACTGCCTACTCCAATGTACTAAGAACACTGCCTACTCCAATGTACTTAGGATACTGCCTACTCCAATGTACTAAGAACACTGCCTACTCCAGTGTACTTAGGACACTGCCTACTCCAATGCACTTAGGACACTGCCTACTCCAGTGTACTTAGGACACTGCCTACTCCAATGTACCTAGAACACTGCCTACTCCAATGTACTTAGGATACTGCCTACTCCAGTGTACTTAGGATGCTGCCTACTCCAGTGTACTTAGGATGCTGTCTACTCCAATGTACCTAGGACACTGCCTACTCCAATGTACTTAGGACACTGCCTACTCCAGTGTACTCAGGACACTGCCTACTCCAATGTACCTAGGACACTGCCTACTCCAGTGTACTTAGGACACTGCCTACTCCAATGTACTTAGGACACTCCTACTCCAATGTACTTAGGACACTGCATACTCCAGTGTACTTAGGACACTGCCTACTCCTATGTACTTATGACACTGCCTACTCCAATGCACTTAGGACACTGCCTACTCCAGTGTACTTAGGACACTGTGTACTCCAATGTACTTAGGACACTGCCTACTCCAGTGTATTTAGGACACTGTGTACTCCAATGTACTTAGGACACTGCCTACTCCAATGCACTTAAGACACTGCCTACTCCAATGTACTTAGGACACTGCCTACTCCAATGTACTAATGACACTGCCTACTCCAGTGTACTTAGGATACTGCCTATTCCAATGTACTAAGAACACTGCCTACTCCAATGTACTTAGGACACTGCCTACTCCAATGTACTAAGGACACTGCCTACTCCAGTGTACCTAGGATACTGCCTACTCCAATGTACTAAGGACACTGCCTACTCCAATGTACTAAGGACACTGCCTACTCCAGTGTACCTAGGATACTGCCTACTCCAATGTACTTAGGACACTGCCTACTCCAATGTACTAAGGACACTGCCTACTCCAGTGTACTTAGGATACTGCCTACTCCAATGTACTAAGGACACTGCCTACTCCAGTGTACCTAGGACACTGCCTACTCCAATGTACTTACGCTTTAAACCTTTTGACTCCCGCACCCAGTCCACCAACTGCAAAACCCTAACCCTTTAACTCCCTCATCCTATCCACCGGCTTCCTGCAAGAAGCTGGTGGATAAGGTGAGGGAATCAAAGGGTTAGGTTTTTTGCTTTGGAAGCATGGTTAGTCATGCAGGATGCTAATGGATAGGGCATGGGAGTCAAAGGGTTAATCGCCCAGTTATGGAGCCAGACTAAGTGAGAGACACATTACCCTTACTCCCAGTAAGGAGAGCACCATCGTTTACCTTCCAACAACAGCCCCCATGAGTTTATATCAGGCATGTCAGTGAAGAGAAAATCGAAACAGAGGTCATCTCGAGATTGGGGCATGAAGGGCCACACAACCTGGGACATGATGCTATGATGATTGATGATTTCATGGTAAAGGAGGTGATGATCTATATGATTATATGGCTGTTGACTTGCATAGAAATTGAGACTACATGACAGGACAGTCATCTACACTCACTTTCAATAGAGATCCTGTCGTCAACCAGGCCCAAAAGATACAACAGATACCTGCAGTATTGGTCAGGATTTTTGATTATTTGACTTTTACACCTCAATTTGTCACACTGCCTATTGCATCTGCTTCATCTCATGTTCCCTTTGTTCTATCTGATGTGCTGTACACCAACACTGGTGCCCCCCAGGGAACTGTTCTTTCACCATTTTTGTTTACTTTGTATACTGCAGATGGAAGACAGAAGGATGAGTCATGCCCTTTAGTTAAATTTGCGGATGACACCAGTCAGGTTGGAATGATTTGTAAGAAAAATGATTTATTGTACAGAGAAGAGGTGAGACACTTTTGTGAACTGGTGTGAAGAAAACTATCTGGAACTGAATGCATCTAAAACTAAGGAAATTGTTATTGACTTTACCAGAGCCAAGACTGATGCCCCGGGGCCTGTGCGCATCAAGGGTGAGGAAGTGGAGAGAGTGGATGCGCACAGGTACCTGGGCATCGTCTTTGACAACAAGCTCTCCTTTTCAGAAAACACAGATTCTATCATTAAGAAGGTACAATCAAGACTCTATTGCCTTAGAAAACTTAGATCTTTTAGAGTAAACTCTGAAATTCTTTCTTCATTTTACAGATCTGCCATCAGCAGCTTGCTATTCTTTGGGGTTGTGTGCTGGGGTGGGAATGTGTCAGAGAGAGACAGGGAAAGGCTGGAGAAGATCATCAAAAAAGCTGGAAATGTGACAGGACAAAGACATGAGATGCTGGACAAGGCCTACCACAAACGACTGACTGACAAGACAGTTAACATACTGAATGACAAAACTCACCCACTTGTGGGCGAGTTTGACAAAAGACGAATTGACAGGAGTGGTAGGCTACGACAACCGACGACACGGACAAAGAGATCTATACAAAGATAGTTTCATACCCAAAGCCATATTATCTTTTAACAACGCTTATACTCGTACTTTTATTTGAAATCTTTATGCTTAACCTGCACTCTATTTTTACTATTTTAATGTTTATTGTGATAATTGGCATTTGGTCTATGTGAGAGCAGCGCGCTGTGATATGCGAGAGTATGTGATATTATAATGTATGTGATAATATTAATTGTTTGTTTTTAATGCCTTATAATTATAATGTTAATTTTATTTAATTTGTAATGTATAATGTAATGTCTAATTTAATTATCTGACTTGAAATTTGTTCTTGGACAACATAGTAAATGTATCTTGTATCTTGTACAATGCATATGTAAAGTGGCTGAGACTCAGCTTGTTTTCCCAATCTTTTCACAGAGTCCGTATCATACTCACGTCAGGGGGTATGCGTTAGTCAGGGCTGAAAAATCCAGAATAAAGTGGATTTTTTTAAATTGATCATTTGGGGTTTGAATATCTTCTGACCCTCTCCTATCCTTGAGGAGAGATTGGACGGAGGGATCCCTAGGCGATTTCCCCTCAGGGAAGGGGGTGGTGGGTGGTGGGAGGAGGCCTTCCATGCCCAACAAGTTTCAGGAAGGTTGTCTTGACAATCAGGAAAGGGATTGTAATGGCAAAAAGTTGGACCATTCCCCAATGTGCGATATGAGAAGGGTATTGAAGGTCCCAAGAGACACCCAGCAGGTTACTGGATGTCGGATTCATGCTCCTAGGCAAGTATGACCTAAACTAGGCCCCATGCCTAGGAACAGGGCACCCCGTATCAGCCACACAAGCACAAAGATATGGGGTCTGCATAATGATAATGATGATTATGGAAACTTATACTGCACACAATCCAGACAACTGCTTTAGGTGCTTTAACAGAAAGAAATGATAGATACATGTCAAAATGCGCCCAACACACTACATACTATGTAGATGCATACAATAGTGCCAGCAGTCAATACACACATTCACCCATGACTGAGAATGAGGGGGGCTCTTCAGTATAAATAGTATCCCCACCTTCTGGAAATTCTGAGCTAGAAATTTCCTCTTCTGTCACTCATTGTTTCTGCCTTGTTTCTTTGTTTTGTCATTTCTTCCCATCATTTTCTGTCTTGTTAGAACACATAGCAAAACAAGGACTGTAGTAAAAAAACAAAAAACAACAACAAAAAAACCCCTCTTGTTACCTTCAGGTTGTAGTATTTTGTGTGCTGAGTGCAGACTTTAAAATAGTGAAAGAAGAAACAAACATTATCCATTATCACCATCAAAAGTAAAAAATAAAGTATAGTGATTGCACCCATTATGAAGTGTGTGTGTGTGTGTGTGTGTGTGTGTGTGTGTGTGTGTGTGTGTGTGTGTGTGTGTGTGTGTGTGTGTGGAGTGTAGAGAGAGAGAGAGAGAGAGAGAGAGAGAGAGTTTTATACAAGTGTAAGAATGGAAAGGAATGCTGGGATGGGTAGTGTTAGATTGAATCGGTGTTGATGTGCTTTGCAAGTTAAAAGCCTCTGTCTTTTTCCTTTGGAGAAATGTTTTTTAGACAGATAGAGAGAGCTTTGGTTTTTTTAAATTGGAGAGAGAGAGAGAGAGAGAGGAGAGAAGGAGAGAGGAGAGAGAGGAGAGAGAGAGAGTTTTAAAAAGAAACATGCAGCATGAAATGGAACTGTAATGTGAACTGCAGAGGGATTGTTCTGGTGCTATATTTGTTCTTTGCTGTTGTATTGAAGAAGAATGGTAAGAGGAGGGATGCACACATTCTTTGTGCCAATTTTTCCCCATATTTTGGTTTGTTCTGCGCCTTCTGTTTCCAGTGAACATTGTAAGGAAAAACAAATAAGAAAAAGCAAATTCCTGTGGATTTCATGCGCTGCATACTTCCATGTTTTTTAAAGTCTCATCTGTCTTTTTATCTATTCTGTGTCTTTGTTTGAGATCCTTCCATCACATGGGATTTGACTGTTAACGCATGTGGATCATCTAGAGTTGTAACCTTGTTATGAGAAATTTTAAGCTGAAACTATTCAGTTTCTGTCTGTTTCTGTCTGTCTTAGTGTCTTGTCACCATGGTGTTTACAAGTATCTTCCATGCTTTCTGTCTGTCTCCCTGTCTGTGCCTGTCATCTTGTTTCAGTCCATAGCAATACAAATTTCAGTCCAGGTTATGTAATCTTGCAAACTTTCCTAGATGCAGCATTTTTCACTACTGTCATTTTGTACTACTGATTCCATGTGCTGGACACAGCACTTGTAGGAATGTTTCAGCCACTGTCTTTTGTGGCATCATTTTGAAAATGAATGTTGATATATGACATCCTTTTGACATTTTCAGATGGCATTAATATTCCACAAAAGAGGTGATTAGGATGAAACTGTTGTGATATTTCATTGAGCAAGTGGATACATTTCTGTGTCATTAGACCGTACTAACCACATTGCATAATACAGTGTAAAAAGGAGTGTGACATTATTGTGATACCAGTTCATTGAGCAAGTGAATCAGTTTGTAACATCTTACGCTTTCTGACATCACCAGAACACTACATCTGCAAGAAACACAGTGTCCTTGTGATATGTCATTGAACATCCTTATGAACCTGTGAGGTATTTCTGACGTTTTTTGGATGTGATAATTCGACGCCATAACTCAACAAGCAGTCACTGTGATGCCATAACTGGACACTGCTTCTACAGAGGTGCGTGATGCTTTTGGAAGTCCTAGAACACCTGTGTGGAAGGAGTATATTACACGATTTGTGACATCAATCTGATGACATCAACACCCAGTGTCCCACCATGTGCAGTGCAGGGTCCACCACCACGCCGCAAGGGATGTTTGATGTGCAGAACATCTATGGAACGCCACAAGTGCCTCGCAAAAAGCCCTGCCTGCGCCCCGGCGAATGACCTTGATAGATCTGAGGTAGGAGATATTTTGTGATATTTTGCAGCCTCCCCACAACCCTCTTGTGATGTGGTCCGTCTGACCTTGCACTGGCATTGTGGCATACGGTGCAACTTGCAGCCACTTGTGATCTGTCTGTCTCTCAGGCACTTGGAAATTCAGTCATTAATTACTAACCAGCGGTAGGGATGCTGTAGGCAAACTGGGAGTGTTTTGGTCCCGCCTTAACCCTTTGACTCCTGCACCTTGTCCACCAGCATCCTGCATTGTCAACCATGCTGGCATAGTTGGTGGACATGGTGTGGGAGTCAAAGGGTTAATCATTCTGCTCTGGATTGAAGATACTGTTTTATTTATTTATTTTTAAAATGTTTATATGTATTTATTCTCCATTTTTAAATATTAAATTTCTTCAAAATCTTTTGAGTCAGTAATGTTTAGTAGAATTACGGTGGTAATAATAGGTTGATAACATTTTCAAGATTTTAAGCTGTTTCCTTTGTGCAACATTATGAAAAGGAATGTTATTTGTGAGCTTGAAGAGATACAGATTAATGAGAAATGAATATCATAAGCAAAAATATTTTTCCAAGTGCCTGTGGAATTGTACAGAAGCAGTTTACCTCTTCCAAGTGCCTTTGGGAAATGTACAGTTGATTGTAATAGTGCACTGTGTTTTTGAGGTGTAGTACTGTAGTGTTGTGATGATGTAGCTTACTGTGATGAATCTTCCCCAACCCCTTTTTTTCTTCTGCACTAAGTGTCTGGTGTTCAGTTCAAAAGCATGTGATAGTTTCAGTGATTTTAAATTGAAACTAAAGGCATGTACTTTTGTACTTTTGTAATTAGTTGTGATAATTTTCTAAAGCATGTGAACAACTAGTTGCAATGGAATGGTGACATATGAAATAGATGATGACATTGTACTGTCTTATCTTAACTTGGATTTTTATCTCTATGATTTATATTTTTTGTTTGTTTTTATTTTGAATCTTCACGTGCATACAAATGCATGTACACATGTGCACATGCTTGCATAGCAGTACACATGTTTACATATTAATGCATGCTTGCATGCATACAAGCACTCTTTCACAGTTAAGTGCATAATGTCATGCAGTCGTGCATACAAACACATGCATCTGCCTTGCCCATGGCAGGTACTCATTTTCACACAGATTCATGCATGCAGACATGAATTCTTTCTTGCTGGTAGTCGTTCTATCCCTCCCATCCTCTCTTTTCATCTATCATTCTGTTTGTTTGAAAATGAGTAGAACTTGATGAATTGCTTGTTTACTTGACATACTTGATCTTTCCTTCCTCATCTTGAAGACATGAACCCATTGAAGCAGACTGCCTTCTCCAATATCTCACATTTTGAGTAGGTGGGGGATGAGGGGGGTTACATTGGTTCAGATTACTCCATAGTGTCTGTGTGTTGAGCCCAAAGATAAATGATACATTTGTATATATGTTTCCATGATAAATCGTAGACTCACAATAACAGGAAGTATGGAAAAACTCTCAAAGGATTTTTTGTGGCCATTTTCTCTCCATAGGTTTTCTGTTTTAATTTTCAACCCATTTGTTCCTGATGCTAAACTAACTCTATTGCAAAGAAGGGGAAAAGGTGTACATAAGTAAATTCTTTTGAAATTAAGTTCTTTTGAGATGAATTTCACAAGCTGTGACCCTAGTAATACAGTAAGCATATGACTGTAGTAACACAGTAGACATACAACTAGTAATAAGGCAAACATATGACCCTACTTACACAGGAAAGGCATGACTGTAGGAACACAGTTGACATATGACCAGAGTAATGAGGTAAACACATGACCCTTGTCACACAGTCTGCACATGGCTCTAGTAACACAATAAACAAATACTCTAATAATACAAGAAACATGATCCAAGTAACACAGAAAACATGTGAGCCTAATAACACTGGAAACATGACCCTAGTAACACAGGAAACACATAACCCTAATAACACTGGAAACATATGACCCTAGTAACACACAGTAAACATGTCAGCCTAGTAACGCTGGAAACCATATGATCCTAATAACATAGGAAACAAGATCCTAGTAACAGTAAACATGTGACCTCAGTAACACAGGAAACATGACCCTAGTAACACATGAAACATAGTGATCTTGGTAGCATGATAAACATATGAAGACCATTATATCGTGAATTGTGAACATACCACTTCATCCTTCTGACTAATGGCCATTGATACTGGTAGTTCGAATGTTTAGCCCATCTCAGAAAAGAATGCCTGGGCCAAATTAGTTATTTGATTAAATGCATTTCATGGCTTAGATTTCCTCAGCCTCTTTACCAGCTTCCTAGTGCTTCCTACAGTATGAAGATGGTGGATAGGCTGTGAAAGTCAAAGGGTTAAAGAGATCATTTTAAACATAGAATTCTTTCACAAAATCTTTTGTAAAATTTCCCGAGTCATACGGTGTCATCACTGTGCAGCAGTTCACTGCACATTTAACTAAACTTGGGCAAAAGTTGCTTTTGAAGGCCACAGTTTTGCTAAGAAAAGAGAGGATGGTAATATGGCATGACTGTTTTGGTTTGGGCTATTGTTTCTTAAGTTTGCATGCTGTGAAGGAAGTGGCATTTTTGCTAAAAGCATTTTGTATGAAATTGTAACTTGTTGCACCGGATTGTATGTGTTGACTTGCTTTTTTGTGCCCCCCCCCCCCCCCCTCTTCTTTTTTTTTTTTGTAATGGAGGGGATTGGAGGAGGGCAGGGAGGGGATGTGATTAAAATGTTGAAATCAGAAATGTAATGTCGAATTTGTCTCTGAGCAGAAAATTGTCCTGCACCTTTTCCCCCCCTGCATTTTGTGTGTTTGGCTGTTCCATTTTTTGTGAAAAATCTAGTTTCTTGTTTTTCTTTCCCCCTTTCTTTTATCATATTTTTTGTTTTCTTTTGTTTTTCTGTGTTTAATTTGTTTAAGCCCATTTCCATCCAAGCTTTTCTCAAGTGTTACTTTAAGATCTTAAGCAGACATTGTCATTACTACTTACTACTACTACTACTACTGTTATTGTTTATTATTATTATTAATTATTATTATTATTATTATTATTATTATTATTTATTGTCATTGTTGTTGTATGATGATGATGATGATTATTACTATTAATGATTTTTTATCATCATCATTTTGTTTTTGAATGTGAAATAATAGTAGAACTATTAGAAAACAAGGACAAGTGAATGAATTTATGATATTCTTGTTTATGTATGTAATGATTTATGACTTGTGAATGTGGCCTTTATTGTGGAAATGTTAATATAATAATGTTTTTGGAATGTGTGTATTATTGTTGAAAGTAAGAGGCGACCTCAAGCCTTCATAACAAACCTGAGTTTTGAAAAATGTTTTGGCATTTTCTTTGAAGACTTTTAGCCTAAATCAGTGGTTGTCATATGTTTGTCCGCGCCCTTGTGCCATTGATCGATCATTGCATGTTTAATATTGTATTGTTAAAAAGTGCAAGCCATTGTTTGAGAATGTAGACAGGTACCTGATTCTGTCATTGTCATAGTTGATGAATAGATGATGCTTCCTCAGAAAGTTGTTGTTTTCTGGTTGGCTGTCAACTAATTCATTATGGTCTTTATCAGACCAGAGACTTGAATAGAAACTGCCAACATCATGATTTATACATGTCTCAGATTCTAAAAAAACTCAGTTGTCTGTATGCCCTGAGCCTCAACTGTGATCTTTCACTTCAGTAATTGTAATGGATCCAAGACTGCTAGAATGGGACAGACTTGATCTTGTGCAGAGTTGCCTACCTGGCTCTCTCCATTTAGTCTTAAAAATGATTTCTTTTGTGTCCTTTTAAGTTGAAAAATGTTAACAAAATGTTAATCAGAAGTTAAAGCTAACAAGAAACATCCAAGGGTGCTGGAATGGACCAGAGCAGAAAATGTCACTACTGACCAAACAGTTACCTTCCAGCTGTTTGTGTATTTTTAAGGGAAAAAAAGATGGATCTGAACACACATACATGTATACATACAATGCATGCATCATCAAATTTCTGTCCTGCTAATGTGTGATCACAGATGTTAATAATATGTTTAAACTAAAGACCGGCAAGCTCGCTCTCTCTCTCACACATATGTATCTGT
>JAPXFY010000029.1:11809204-11941704 GCA_030674185.1 Monoplex corrugatus
AGGAAAACCAAATCTTTGTCATCTTTTGAGGTTTTATTCTTGATGACTCATTTATTTTTGAGAGGATGAAATGCAAACAATTTTTGGAATTGAAATGTTAATCCCTTTATTTTGAAACACACACCATGCGTCTGCTTCAGTCATTTTATTAAGAAAACATACCATTTGATGTAACTTTAGTACAGTACATTGTTTTAGCTTAGACTGAGCGGGTGGTAGGTGGAGAGGAGGGGAAGGGAGGGTGTTAGGAGAGAAGGGTGAAGGACTTGCAGGAGAGAGAAAGTAGAAGGGCACATATATATACAGATGACAAGACAACTCTCCTCATATTTACTCTCCGTAGCAAGCTTGGAAGCTCAGCCTGTTTATTTGCTCTTCAAAGAGGCAAGTTCTTTACCGGGAATTGGCTTTATGAGTTCTCGTTTCTTCCTCCTGTGCCTGTCTCTACCTGAGAGTCTGGCAGGGCCTGTCTGGCTGTGTAGCAATTACACGGACATGGCTGTAGAGAGGATGATGATGGGGTTGAAAGAAAGAGGAAGGGAAGACACACACACACACACACACACACACACACACACACACACACACACACACACACACACACACACACACACACACACACACACACACACACACACAGATGCACGCACACAGATGCACGCACACACGCACGCACACACGCGCGCGCACACACACACACACACACACCACGACGCGACGCGACGCGACGCGACACGACACGACACACACACACACACACACACACACACACACACACACACACACACACACACACACACACACACACACACACACACACACACACACACACACACACACTCACTCACTCACTCACTCACTCACTCACTCACTCACACATACACACACACACACACACACACACACACACAGAGAGAGAGAGAGAGAGAGAGAGAGAGAGAGAGAGAGAGAGAGAGAGAGAGAGGAGAGAGAGAGAGAGAGAGAGAGACTTTATTTTTCAGTGGTAGAAGTTAATCAGCAGCTTAAAGCCATTTTTCAAACTCGTTGTTTCATCCAGCCAATGACATGAGTTAAAGGGTCTTTAAAACACATATTTGATATTGTGCACACATATAACACACTTCAGGAGAAGAGTGGCAGAATGGTTCAAATGTTTTTGCCTGCCAGTAACTAAACTTGAGGTTACAGTGTTTGACCCTGTTGAGACTTTAGACTTTTCTTCTTAGTTTAACCGGAAATGTCTAGTCCTGTGGAAGGATGAAAAATGAGTTGGACCCGTGTGCCTTCTAAGCCTGTGCAAGGTCCCACGACAGTTGAAAATCGTGAAGAGCAGGGCATTCACCGGGCTGCCGTGGTATAAAACATTGGAGAGATGGGTTATTATTGCAGAGATGGGTTCATCTCCCAGGCCCTTTCCTTGTTGGCCAATTAGCCTTCTTGCCTTTCTGAAGTCTTGGTTAAAAAAAAAAAAAGAAAGGATGGCACAGCACTGCGGTGACGTGCTCTCAAAGGGTAGAGCAGCTGAGTTTCACATAGTAAATCCATTGTGATGAAAGAAATTAATATGAATATGACTAAAAAAATTGAATATGACTATAATATGAATATGACTGTGAATATGACTATGAATCAAGGGGTTAAGGCATTGGCAGATCTGCACAAATGTTGACTGGAAGATAGGAGAAATCTCCACTGAATACCTCCAGGCAGAGATAATTATCTAGCTGGATCGAATTCAGGATTTTCCAATGGGAAGTTGGACATTTATCCACTTGACTAGCGGTGGGGGTAGAGGTGGTGGGTGGTGGTGGTATTATTGGATTTATGTCTTTGGATACTTAACTTTCTTGTATCTTGCTACTTAACCCTTTGACTCCCGCACTGTGTCCATCAGCATCCCGCATTTTCCGCCATGACAGCAAAGCAAAAAAGTTAACTCCTTCACTCCCTTACCCTATCCACCAGCTTCCAGCAAGAAATTGGTGGATAGGATGAGGGAGTCAGCGGTTGCTGAATTATGGTGTGGGAGTCAAAGGATTAATTATACCACTGGAGATATCATGGGGAAGGCATGGACAGGCGGGATGCCTGTGAGATCAGAGGCTCTTTGACGCTGTCAGTCCAGTTCTTATGTGGACCCCAGGCCTTGAAGCCAGGCGTCTTTGTGTTGTATGCAGGGTAGGCTGAGTGCGAAGTTGGCAGTTGTGTGAAGTGCCCAACTGTATGACTTTCTGTTGTTGAAATAATGATGGAACATTGTCCCCACCATTTTTCTGTCACCCATGCCAAAACTTGAGAGCTATACTGGCAAGAACCTTGCGGTTTTCATAGGGTCACCCATGCCAGACAACCCAAAGGGTAGGGTTCAGATGAATCGTGATCCTCACACTGAAGATGGAGTGCGCAGATTGTGCAACAACATTAGTTGCTTGTGCAATACATACATACAACATGTGTTGCTTGCGCATACATACATCATAAAAAACATGACTGTGCCTAAAACTAAACATGAGCAGATGCAGAAAAGAAATATTTGTACATTGATTAATCGTTGATATGATACCAATAATCAGTAATCATGATAATAAGAAAATAAAAAATTACTTCAGTAATCAAAAATCACAGTACATAAAGAAGTTAAAAAAAAGCAATTAACAGAGCTGTATATTGAGAGAGATGGAAGGAGAGATGCAGGCAAGAAGATAGTAAAATGTGGTGTGTGTGTGTGGTGTGTGTGTGTGTGTGTGTGTGTGTGTGTGTGTGTGTGTGTTGTGTGTGTGTGTGTGTGTGTGTGCGTGAGTTCATGCATGCATTCGTGTGTGTATGTGTGTATGAATGAGAGAGAGAGAGAGCTTTTCACTGAAAGATTATAAAACAACAACAACAACAAACAACAAAAACAACAACAACAACAACAACATATCAACAAATGCAATGAGATTACATCAGTTGAAAAAGGAAAGAAATCAGACAAATTGGGGAATTCAGGCAAATAATGATGTTAAAAACAAAAAAACAAAACCAAAAACCAAAAAAAAACAAAAACCCCCAAAGCAAATACACAAATGAAACTGGATAGAGAATAAAGCCAAGCAATATAAACCTATGCATCAAAATTAACAAAACAAAAACAGGGGGAAAATCTTGTCAGTATAATAGTGAACACAAGGAATATTCATCGTTTAACAGTTGTTGTTTCGGTAATGTCCCAAGGATAATCATGTTGACAGTGGAAGTAGTACGCACAGACATACGCACGTAGATTCCTAATACACGTTATACAGGTAGGATTATAAGAAGGGCCAGAGCGCCACAGTAGTGAAAAGGCAGATCACTCATGCAAGTTTCTTGACAGCATTAACCCATTCATTCCCTTTTCCTATGTACCAGTTTACATCAGAATCCTGCATAGTCGCTTGGTACAGAAGGGTGACATTGAAAAAGCCTCTGACCAGAGAGAGAGAGAGAGAGAGAGAGAGAGAGAGAGAGAGAGAGAGAGAGAGAGAGAGAGAGAGAGAGAGAGAGAGAGAGAGAGAGAGAAGAAGATCGGGGTGGGGGTGGGGGGAGTGCCATGGTAACTCGACTGATGAAGGAAATAGAGCATGGAGATAAGAACATAATGAACCGGAGACGTATTACCACTGTCTGTGGAGTAAAGAGGGATGAGAGTTGCACGAAAGAGAGGGAGAGACCTGGGGGACAGGGCATGACCTACTGACATCGACCCCCTTCAAGATAATACGGTAGTAACATTTTGAAACGAGGTTTACACATGCACGCACCTCCCTTCTGAACACATCATATTACCATATAATTATCTAACACCTTCTCCACCTTTCTGACACCCCTTTCTGAAAGCTGCATACAGTCGCGTATTTAAGAACTCCTACACACAGAAACAACAAATTACAAATGAAGAAAAAGTCGAACTAGATTAGCACTATGCATACAGAAAGGTCTATTCAAACCCTTTGGAGTGAGGTGGAAGTGATATTGCTTGAGCCAGTTCATGATGGTAAAAGGCGTAAACTGTTACTAGTGTTTTATCTTTCTCAACTCCGAGCAGGGTCAGATACTGCTTTATCTGTGATGGACTGCTTACTTCATTTTTAAGCTTTATTGTGTTTTCATGCTACAAGTTTGCTTTAAATTTTCATATTCTATCTCTTGTGTCGTATATAAATGATAAAAGACGATGGATGATTTTCTCATAACCTTGCGAGTCTCAGTAGCTCAGTGTGGTTGCCCATCCAGCTGGCAAGCACTCGTGTTTGATCAGCGTTCGGGAACCTCTGTTCTAACCACTATACATCCCATCTACCCTATTTGTGCAAGTTGAAAGCACATGTAATAGTCTAGTGCGTGCATGTGCATTTGAAAAGGCCAGTGTAGTTGGAAAACGTTTTCGTTCGTTTGGAAATGAGTGAAAATGTGCACACTATTGGGCGCAAGCACACATAGCATCTCACTTTTCCTTCCTGTTCTCGTCACAGAATCCAACAGATGTTGTTTCCTGTTGATACGTGCTGTTCTCCGTGTACGTGTGTGTGTGTGTGTGTGTGTGTGTGTGTGTGTGTGTGTGTGTGTGTGTGTGTGTGTGTGTGTGTGAAAGAGAGGGGGGGAGGGTGTGAGAGATTCTTTGAGGAGTTAAAGGGACACGTGAGTTCTCAGCACGCTCACCCAGCAACTCTTTTACATTCCATGTCACAAGACATTAATTCAGAAAGAGTAAGAGATTCCGGAAGGAACTGGGAATCGATTTGGCAGAATGCAGAAAATTGGACGTGTATGCTGTTAATACGATATATATATGCATTCTCAGTCTCACACACGATTGAATTGTGCAGAAGGTGATTATGTATGCTCTTTCACACATACATGCCGGTAGAAAACACACAAGTGAAAAATGGAGATGATGTGTTTGCTCTGTCACTCCACATGCCTGTAGAAAAATGCACAAGAGGAAGAAGAGTAAGACGTTCAAGGCTAACAGGAAAACTCAACATCTGCCACAATCCGTTAAGAAGGCAGGCATTCCATCTCCCTCACCTCACCCTCACCTGTGTGCTAGTTCCAGCGGCTCAGGTAGACTTAAAGACATTACCTAACAGTGGATAGGGATGGGAGGGGGGCAGGAGCAGGCAGATGGAACAGAATGATCGGGTAAATTATGTGTTCAGCGTGAGATGGGCCACACGTTATTTTTGACAGGAGGAAGATTTTCCCCATCTTCTCTCTCTCTCTCTCTCTTTCTCTCTCTCTCTCTCTCTCTCTCTCTTTTTCATCCATGGCCCTGTTGGTCAGTAGTACTCTTCACAATGAGCAGTGTGTCCGTCATCTCCCTCAAAATTGTCTCTTATTCTCTTATTTTTACCCCCATAACTCCATTTGCTTGGTTGCATATGCGGTGTGTGTGTGTGTGTGTGTGTGTGTGTGTGTGTGTGTGTGTGTGTGTGTGTGTGTGTGTGTGTGTGAGTGAGTGAGTGAGTTAGTGCGTGAGTGGTGAGTGAGTGTGTGCGTGCGTGCGTGCGCGTGTGAGAGAGAGGAGTCATTTGCTGTTGCTGAGTCCATGTGCATGCGCTTATTTTTATGTATAGGGGTGGGTGGGTGAGCTGGCATGTTGGCATGTGTTTGTATACAAAGATGATAGATTTGATTTAAAAGCACTATCAAGCATGGATCTGTGCCTGATTTTGGATCCTACCGACTTCATTTAAAAACACAATCAAGATATGATTGATCTGTGCCTGATTTTGGATCCTACCCAGTTCATTTGGCCTCGACAATCTTGATGTTTAAAATACATAAAAAATAAATTCTCATCCAGAGGTAGTAGATTGTAGTGACATAAGCTCCTGGCTTCCAGTCTGACAGTACGGCTTTGAGTCTGGCTCCAGGAAAACTGCATGCTGCCTTCATAGACTGCATTCCAGTAGTAAATGGATTCTTGACATGTTCAAAGTTGGGGCAGCAGTGTTTCCACCTTTCTCCCTTGTGACCATAGCACAGTCTTTTCCTTGTCTGCCTTCTCAAAGATCTGTTTTTCTTTCTACTGCACAAATTCACCCATCCTCGGAGTAGTGGTGGATGGGGGAGAGGAGCTGCCAAATTGCAAATCTATTTTATTGGAATTGAAACCAGAAAACATGTTTCATTTTGATGCTGAAGGTGTGTTGATCATGAAAATAAATTCCCAAATGATTTTTGTTTATGATGTACAAAGAATCTTTTGGAAAAAAAAATGTGTGGAATATTGTTTACCACGTGGAGGGAAAGAGTCATAGCTAAATATTGGCTAGGATACTTAAAACAAGCGACTTGTTTTATGACATATTGTCAAAAAAAAAAAAAAAAAAAAAAATTGATGAGAGTAAGTGAGGTGGTAGGGACCTCATTGTATTTGGGGGTCAGGTTTTGAAAGATTGTTCCATGATCCTGGCTGTTTGGGAGTGAGGTGGTAGGGATCTCACTATTCTTGGGGGTCAGATTTTTAAGGACGGGACCCACTCATCTCCCTTGCTGTTTTGGAAAGGGGTGAACTGGAATCTGCATGTATAGTTTCATGAGCTATGCAAACCAGGCCAGATACACATTTCTTAAACTTTGTAAAAAAAAATATTTGATAGAAAGGATGCTCTCCCCGTGGGGATGCCAGGGGCTCTTTCATTATAAATAGTATCCCCACCTTCTGGAAATTCTGTGCTACAATTTCCTCCTTTCTGTCATTCTCTTTATTTGCTTTCTGCCATTTCTTCCTACCATTTTCTGCCTTGCTGGCCCATTCATCTTTATGTGGTTGATAAAGTCTTAGGTACTTTCTTGTAGGATTGATAATTGGGTATGTGTATTAAGTGCATTTTTGGCTTGCAGGGAAATGAGATGCAGAAGCAATTTTAGGTAAGTTAGGCCTGATCTTATTTGTGTCCTTAGTTATGTTTAAATTTGTATTCAGGTATTTTTTTAAAATCCCTCATGCGATAAATTGGATGGAATGTGAACACCAGAGGCACCTCATTAGATTATGTGTACGAATGCATTGATATGTGAACTGAATTTTCTTTTCCTTGTTTTCCTGTTGAAGTATTGTATATGTTTTGAAATGGTTATAGCAACTGGCTGGCCTTTAAACAAAAATAACAAAGGATGCAGACATCTCTCTTTCTCTCTCTCTCTTATGTATATATATATATATATCTGTGTGTGTGTGTGTGTGTGTGTGTGTGTGTGTGTGTGTGTGTGTGTGTGTGTGTGTGTGTGTGTGTGTGTGTATATATAAATCTCTGTGTACATAATGATTGAATACAGACTTTCAGTGGTGGGTGGACCCACATAGCTTGACATCATTGGCTACAGTGGTCTTTCTGGTACTTGGACTCATGCTGGGTTTGTTTGGTGGTGGGGGTGAAGTGATGGTGTAACAGCATGAGGTCAGTGCCAATGAAGCAACTTAGAAGACAGCATGAGGTCAGTGCCAGTGAAGCAACTTGGAAGGCGAAGCAGAGAAAAAAACACAGTTATATATATGATGTGTCTATACATGTATACATACAATAAGTAAAGAAAAGTAGACATGGAGAGTGAAGAAGCCAAGAAGGGATGATCAGTGACTTGTTTTGCCACCCGACCTGTAAAGAAGAATGAGAACGACGTGTGTGCTCATTGGGATGGGTAGACTACACATAGAATATGTCTGTGGTAGATGAGCAAAGCAGTAAAGTGGGTGAGCGGATGGGTAGGTGGATGGATGGATGGTGTAATTACGGGTGAAGAGGAAGTCAACTGGAGTGGCAGAAAAGAGAAAAGTTGGCAAAACACCTGGCATAGATTTTCCAGACTCTGCTTGCCTGGTGTTGACGGGAGTCCGTGGGCCCTAGTTCTTGTACAAACTACATCGGTAGATGAGTGTGTGGGTTTTTTTCCCCCACTTTCCTTCGTCCTGAGCAGTGAAACTGGGATTGTCTCATGTGAATTTTTGCTGTTGGTTTTGATGATAAACTTGGAGTGGGACTGGTCTTTAAAGGTAAACTAGGTTTGTTTTGTGTGAGCTTTTGTGTGTAGTTCTGAAGTAAAACTTGGGAGTGTATGGGATTTTACTTTTCGTCTTGAAGTCAGACTGTGCTTGTCTTGTGTGAGCTTACCTGTACTTTTCAAGTAAAACACAAGGTACTTTTTATCTTGAAGTTACTCTGGATTTGTCTTGTATGAGCCTTTGCCTGTACTTCTGAAGTATCACACAGAGTGTATCGGCTTTTCCGTTCGGTCTTTACAGTTCATCATGAAGTTAATTAAACTGGGTTTGTCTTGTATGAGGCTTTGCCTGTGTTTCTTGTTGTTAACTGAAATGTGTGTTTGGTGATTTTATTTTTTTTCGTCCTGAAACTTTGTTATCTGTGAGAATTGTGTTTTGGTCCTGTTGTTAAACTTGATTTATCTTCAAAGAAGTTTTGCTTCTAGTCCAGAAGTGAAAAGGGATAGATTGTGTGTTTGTTAAGTTTTGCTCTAGTCCTAAAGATAACCAGTGTGAAGCATATCTGTGAACTTTACTCTGAGGTGTTCACTCTAAAGTTTAGCTAGATTTATCTGTATACTGGTAATGGTATGTTTTGTTTCGTGTTCTGAAGTTGAATAAGGCAAAGCTAGATCTCTATACGCAGGTTAAGGTGAGGTGTGTTGGGAATTTTTTGTCTTTTATCATGGAGAATTAAAAAAAAAGAGTATTTCTCATTATTCTGTTTTCTTTGCCATTATGATCTTCTTCAACTTCATTGTCATCATTGTAAGTGTTGTTGGTGGCAGTCGTAAATAAGGGTGAGGGTCATAGTTGTGTGGTTCCTGCTGTTGTCAGCATCTTTAGTGTGTGTGTGTGTGTGTGTGTGCACTGTGTGTGTGTGTGTGTGTGTGTGTGTGTGTGTGTGTGTGTGTGTGTGTGTGTGTGTGTGTGAGTGTGTGTCACTGTGTGTGTGTGTGTGTGTGTGTGTGTGTGAGAGAGAGAGAGAGAGAGAGAGAAGAGAGAGAGAGAGAGAGACTTTTGTGTGTACAGGCATAGATATCTGTGTGTCTGTGCATACATTCATGCACTCATGTGACTGTTTATGTATATTCGTGTGTGTGTATGTCACTATGTGTGTGGTTTCAGTGACAATTTATCCTTCTTTTTTCTGAAAAGAATTGGTGAGTTAAGAGTTGGAGGACAAAATAAAGATGATAGATATTCACTGTAGCTGTATATACATAGACCTATATGTAATAGTCCATAGAGGCATGGTTTGTGCATTGCTACAGCATTGTCTTCCACCATGATTCTGACTGCTCACATTTACAGGGGTCTCATAAAATAGAACTTTGTGCATTGGCCTCCAGTCTACCCAGCTGTGATTGGCTACTTGACTTTCTTCAGAGCTAGGGAAAGTAAAGCAGTGAACAAGAGGAGATGGGGCAGCAACTTCAAAAAGATGGAAGGAGATTGGGTGGATTGGATAGTATATCACTCACTCCAACTACCAGAGTTAATCACAATTGAGCTCATTGCCAGATGGATGGGTGACTGACTTGTGGCTTGGTTTGCCCAGCTGTAGATAAGAACTGCTTCCTCTTTAGGGGTAGAGAAGGTAAAGCAGCAAGGTAGAGGTGGTGGTACTTTTTTCATAATTCTGGCCTTGAGAGAGGTCAAGTTTTTCTTATGCCATGTTACTTACTCTTCAGCGACAACTCAGGTTGTGGGAAAAAACCTTTTAACTGTCAAAAACTGTATTGAAAATCGTTCATGCCACTGTTCTATTCTTTCAGTGGCATGTGGGGATGGGGATGGGAATTGTTCTTGTCACTGCTGTGATCAGTATGTGTAGGATTATGAGTGAGTGAGTGTGTGTGTGTGTGTGTGTGTGTGTGTGTGTGTGTGTGTGTGTGTGTGTGTGTGTGTGTGTGTGTGTGTGTGTGTGTGTGTGTGCATGCACTGGCTTACGTTGCTGTCTCATCTACTTAATCAATCATTCATTTATTTACCCCCTCTCTCACTCACTTGCCTTATCTGCTAACTCATTCACTGTTCTTATTTAATTGAAATAGGGTTTTAAAGATAGAAAAACACAACATGGTGAGTCCATCAGACAGACAGACAGATGCATGTGCGCTCTCTCTCTCTCTCTCTCTCTCTCTCTCTCTCACACACACACACACACACACACAAGCGCGCGCGCTTGCACGCACGCACGCACAGACAGACAGACAGACAGACAGACAGACTGACTGACAGACAGACAGACAGACAGACAGACAGACAGACAGACAGACAGACAGACAGACAGACAGACAGACAGACAGACAGACAGACAGACAGACACACACACACACACACACACACACACACACACACACACACACACACACACACACACACACACACACACACACACACACACTTATATTGGAAAGAAAACATTTTTTGTCTTTTCTGTCTTTTCTGTTAATTCTCCATTTTTCTCCCCGTCCCTATCAGTCTGTTCTCTTACTTGTTCGGTGCTATATTTTATGTGCACTAGCAAGGACATTAAGGGGATAGAAACTGTGTTGAAAAATAAGGGAATTGGTTCAGTACATGGCTAAGAAGCTGTGATTCCTTGAAGAGATGATGTGGATATTTTTTCCCTTCAAGTTTTTAAAATTTTGAGCAAGGAAATGCACACAAACACAACACGCACATGCATCCCCCACCTCCACACACACACACACACACACACACACACACACACACACACACACACACACACACACACACACACACACACACACACACACACACACATATGCACACATGCACACATGCACACACAGAGCATAGCTATGCATTTTCCATTATTTATAGTGTATACTCTGACCTTCTTTCACTTCTTTGCCTGGGAGTGAATGAGGAGGTTACCACCTACATGGTGGTGTGGTGTTGAGGAGAAAACGTGTTTTTCTGATTAGCTTACCTTGGTTACCTTGGGGTAGGTGTGTTATGAAATCTCTCTTCAAAACGAAATGAGGATTCTGTTGTTCTGAATAGAATGGAATTAAGTTATAGTATCTTTCTGCCTCCCTGTCTTGCTTGCTTGCTTGCTCTCTGTCTGTCTGTCCATCCGTCCGTCCATCTCTCTCTCCTATGTGTGTGTGTGTGTGTGTGTGTGTGTGGAGAGAGAGAGAGAGAGAGAGAGAGAGAGAGAGGAGAGAGAGAGAGAGAGAGAGAGAGAGAGAGAGAGCAGTGACTTATAGGCAATTTTTGGACAAATTTTTACCAGTCCATACAAATTGGGGAGTGGGAATGGAGTGAAGTCTGAATGCTTACATTAAGATGGCCTTGTTTGAAACGAAGAGCCAGAAATGGCTAAAATGTAAGCATTCGTCAGAGAGGATTTTATGACAGCACCATAGGTATCTCTTAGGCCTGGTTGATAGCCGAATATGTTATGAAAGACTGAAGAAGTACAGCCCTGTCACGCAGCCTTAAAAGACAGTGAAAAGTACAGCCTTGTCACACAGCCTTAATCTGAAATGGAACTCCAAAGTATCATCAGGATCATTGCCTTTTTCACCATCATAGCATTGCGAAAATTTGTCCCAGCTTGTGTGGCTCTTCATGCCCTGCTGTCGTGATGACCTCAGTTTTGGTGCGTGTGGAAGTTTATTGGGGAAGCAAAATGAGAAAGAAAACGTCAGGGTGGTTTGGTTTTTATTTCTTTTGAGTGAATTGTAAACTTGGGTCGGGCATGAAAAAGCAGTTTGTATTTATTAAACAAGCAAGTTTCAGTGCATATAATCCAATTTGTGTATCACAGATGAGGATCAAAATAACATTAGACAGTCATGGATTTTGAGCAGTTTATGGAGGAATTTTTTCTGTGCATATAATCCAGTCTGTCAACGGCAGATGTGATGTGTCTAGTGTGTTGGCTAGTGACTGCGTGCTTGTCACCTCTCACTTTCAGGTGTATGCACCAACATCCGCAAGTACTCCAGACGAAATTGACAACTTCTACCCAGTATTAGAGATGGCCAAGGCCCAATGTAAATCACAAGAAGTTACAGTAATAATGGGAGATTTTAATGCTAAAGTGGGACAGGATTGGGTGGAGGATATAGTTAGACCTCATGGCCTTGGTTCACAAAATGAAAGGGGAGGGAAACTTGTAGAATGGGCACAGATGAATGAGTTCATAGTAGGAAACACTTGGTTTGAGCAGCCTAATAGAAGAAAATGGACTTGGATGAGTCCAGGAGATAATACCAAAAACCAGATTGACTACATCCTGATTCATAAAAGATTTAGAAATTCTTTACTGTCAGCAAAAACACTGCCAGGCGCAGACGGCAACAGTGACCACAATCCTGTAGTGAGAAAATTTAGGCTGAAGTTAAGGAAAAGGAAACAGACCAAAAGCAACATCAAACTAAATCTTGGACTCTTGAAGACAGATGAAGTGATACGTAAAATTCAAAACAAATTCAATGCTCTGGAAGACGTTTGTACATTGCGCAGTGGCATGTCAGAATGCTTTTACTGTGTAATAATCTGCCCTTTGATCTGAGAAATTTGCCAAACCTTTCCTCTTTTAAGACCAACTTTTTAAGCTCATTTTTTCTATGAATCCATCTGTTCGAATTGATAATCTCATGGGGATGCAGGGGTCTCTTTCAGTATAAATAGTATCTTCATCTTCTGGAAATTCTGTGCTAGAAATTTTCTCTTTTCTATCACTCTCTTTGTTTCTTTCTTTCTCCTTTGCTTTCTGTCATTTCATCCTTTCATTTTCTGCCATGCTGGTATGTGTTCAATTAAATTTTATGTACTTTCTCTTAGGATTGATAATTGGGTGCATGTTTGCATTTTTGGCTGTAGTGAAATGAGATATGCGGAAGCAATTTAAGATAATTTAGGCGTGTTTCTTTTAGATATATATACATGTTAGTGTCCTTAGTTATGTTTAAATTTGTATTCAAGTGTGTTTTTTAAATCCCCTGTGCGATACCAGGGGCATTTCCTTAGATTTTGTGCATGAATGCATTGATATATGTACTTCATTTTCTTTTCCTTCCTTTCCTTCCTTTTTTCCCTATTGTTTATCATTATCATTGTTATATAAACACATGTAAAGAGAAAAATATATGTTCAGTTATTTTTATCTGGTCCTGTTTCCCACCCTCTCTGTCTGTCTGTCTATCTGTCTGTCTCGCTCACTCGCTCTCTTTCTCTCTCTCTCTCTCTTAAATCTGCTTATGAGCCTTTGTTCCTGTTTCAGTGAATGTGTCTTTATTGAATCACACTTATTGGTGATCCATTGAATCATTACTCAGGGCATGCACCCAGTATCTCCTATTACTTAATACAAGGGAATGTATGAAACAAGAACAAAGACGGCAGGCAACAACAACAACAACAACAACAACAACAACAACAACAACAACAATAATAAAAAAACAACAAACCCAAAACAAACAAACAAAAATCCTTATAAATCAAAGAAAAACCAGATAAATCCATGATAAAGCTGTATAGTATTTCGATGTTAACAGGTACACTTAGTGACTATTCATTTGGGTCCCTTAAAAATATGACCAAAAAAACATTGCATCTTTTTGTTTGCCATTTTCAGTTTTGACAGTAATGTGTTAGATGATACTGGAATTTTTGGTAACATTTTGGTTGTTACTAAAATATTTGGTATGTTTTTTTTTAGTGTCAAAATATTTGGTGCTTTTGTGGCTATTGCTAAAAATCAAAATGCTGCTGTTGTGTGTCTTCAGGAATGTTCCGCTGTCCGAAGATGAAGCACCACAGAGAAAGGCCAGCTCGGGAACTGTACGATCTGAAGGTGGACTGAGTCAATACAGCAAGGTAGGGGTGCCTTGTGTGTGTGTGTGTGTGTGTGTGTGTGTGTGTGTGTGTGTGTGTGTGTGTGTGTGTGTGTGTGTTTGTTTGTGTGAATATGTGTGTGTGTGTGTGTGTGTGTGTGTGTGTGTGTGTGTGTGAGTACACTGACAGATTAACCACAGCAAGGTATGTGCCTGTAAATAAATGCAATAAGTCAGGTTGTGGCTGTGTGGTAACATAGTTTGTCGAAATAGAGTTTGTTTTCTTCCTTTGATGGCTCTTCTTCTTTCCTTCCACCCTGGGCCACTGACAAAAAGCCCAAAGGTATTGTAAAAGGAAGAATGGTAGGCTTGAGTTTTGTTCTGTTGATATTTCTTTTCTTAGCTATACTTTTGTATTGTTGGAAATGGCTGGATGTATATTAAACTTAGTTATTTCAAGAGAGGGGAATGTAGGTTTTTGTCATTAAAAAAAGCAAAACAAAAGAAAAAAGAAAAAACAAAAACACCCCCTCCCCCCCAAAAAAAACCCGCCAAAAAACCCCCCACCAAAACCCCCCCCCCCCAAAAAAAAAAACAAACCACACACACCAAAAAAAAACAAAACGACCAATCATCCAATCAGTCAACTAAACAGACATTTAAAAAAATCAACAACAAAAGCCAAAACTAAACGAAACAGAGAAAGAAAAATAGGCAATACAAGGATAATGATAGTAATGATTATCGTGAGTTTAAAAAAAAAAAAAAAAAATTACTCCCCCTCTCCTAGTCCCTTCAGTCCCCTTCATTGTGTTAAAGTTGAGGGGTGTATTATTTCTTTTGGCACCAGTCCTAGCGTCAGGGTCTGAAAGCAGTGATTTACCATACGAATAAAACTTGCCAACCAAACAGAAGAGCACTTCTGTCGGCAAATAGATTATAGCGACATATATGATTATGTTATGCACTGTTTGTGGAAAATTGTGGGCACAGCCTTCAATTAACCCAGCTGTGAATTGGTACTTGATCCTGCTCAAGTTTAGGCATTCCCCTGTGGGGGTGCCGGGGATGCTTTCAGTATGCATAGTATCCCCACCTTCTGGAAATTCTGTGCTAGAAATCATTCCTTTTTTCTGTCACTCACTTTGTTTCTGCCTTGTTACTTTACTTTCTGTCATTTCTTCCTATCATTTTCTGCCTTGCTGTATGTGTTCGATTAAGTCTTACATACTTTTTCTTAGGATTGATTATTGGATACATACTTTTTCTTAGGATTGATTATTGGATACATGTACTATGTGCATTTTTGACTCTAAGGAGGTGAGATATGCGGAAGCAATTTTAGGTAATTTATGCCTCTATCCTATTTGATTGTCTAGATGAAATTACTCCAATTGTCACGTATATTATGAATAAGTCCTTGTCATCTGGTGTTGTGCCTCAGTGCTTTAAGCACGCTCTTGTCAAGCCCCTTCTGAAGAAGGCAAATCTCGACCCAGACTGCTTGAAGAATTATCGTCCAGTTTCCAATCTACCATTCCTATCAAAGGTGTTGGAACGTATTGTACTAGAACAGCTTCTGCAGCATCTGGAATCTCACAACCTGCTAGAGCCATTCCAGTCAGCCTACCGTAAGTGCCATAGCACAGAAACCGCTCTATTGCATGTGGTCAATGACCTCCTTCAGGCTTCAGACAATGGGAGTGTGTCTATCTTGTCACTGCTTGACTTGTCAGCAGCATTTGACACCATAGACCATAGCATCATCATAACGCGGTTGCGTACCACTTTTGGCTGTTCTGGAACGGTTCTGGACTGGTTTACCTCCTATTTGACTGGCCGTACCCAGTCGGTTGTCATTGGCCACAAATCAAATCCATCTGTGCTGAAATGTGGTGTCCCACAAGGTTCTGTCTTGGGACCTGTCCTGTTCACTATGTATACACAACCTCTCAGCGCTATCATTCATCAGTCAGGTCACTCATACCACTTCTTTGCGGATGACTCACAGCTGCATAGCTCCTCTGCCCCATCAGATTTTGACGCTCTTGCGTGCAGTCTGAGAGATTGTATAGAGGATGTCTCCAAGTGGATGAGTGAAAACAAGCTGAAGATGAATGATGATAAAACTGAGCTTATTGTTACTGGTACTAAGTCAAAGGTCAATCAGGTTACTCATGCCCCATGTCTATCTCTGGTTGTGATGTATCTTTCTCACAAACTGTTAGAAACTTTGGCTTCTATCTGGATGAAACACTGTCTATGGAAGCCCATGTCAAACAGTTGTGCCGTACTCTGTACTATCAGCTACGCAGAATTGGCAAGATTCGCTCCTTCCTTTCCACTGATGCTACCAACAAGCTTGCTGTCTCTTTCATACTATCTAGACTGGACTATTGTAACTCTCTATTCGCAGGTCTCCATGACAATCAACTATCTAAACTTCAGCGCATACAGAACCACGCGGCTCGCCTTGTTCTCCGCAAGCCCAGGCGTGAGAGTGCAAAATCTCTGCTTAGAACACTTCATTGGCTCCCGGTAAAGGCTAGGATTCAATATAAAGTTGCCTGTCTCTGCTTTCAGTGTATCTATCACGAGAACATGCCATCCTATCTTGCCAATCTCCTGCAGGGTTACAAACCTCGAACGCTCCGCTCTTCTGACACCTCACTGTTGACTGTTCCTCGCTTCTCTCTAGACACCTTTGGTAAAAAATCTTTCTGTCTTTGGCCCAAATGTATGGAACTCTCTACCACTGTCTCTCAGAAAAACTAAGTGTTTCTCAACCTTCAAACGGCACCTGAAAACCCACCTCTTTCAAACTCATCTAACCTGAAGAGCCTTAGTTTGCAAGTCTGTCATCAGACTAATCTCTCCTGCCTGTATAACAGTATTTTGTATAAGGGCCTATAGGCAAGGTGTGTGTGTGCGTGCATGTGTGTGTGTGTGTGTGTGTGTGTGTGTGTGTGTGTGTGTGTGTGTGTGTGTGTGTGTGTGTGTGTGTGTGTGTGTGTGTGTGTGTGTGTGTGCTTGCTTGAGTGAGCATGTGTGTGTATCACTGTATGTGTACAGCTGAGGAAGGGATAGGGGAGAAATTGAGTGGGAAAGAGACTGAAATACTTTAAGAAACTTTTTCAAATCTTTGTTTGTATGTAAATTGTGATGTATGATATGCGAATAGTTCATAATTTGTGAGGAATTTTGATTGTCAAGGTATTAATGCTGTAATACTGAAGTTGTAATGTTTTTCCTGTATATGGATTAGAATTTTTCTGTTTTTATCTTCATTCAAAATATTGATTATAATTTTATGTACAACTATTGCATGCATAAACACACACACACGCATGCAAATATAGCACACGCACACACACACACACTCTCTCTCTCTCTCTCTCTCTCTCTCTCACACACACACACACACACACACACACACACACACACACACACACACACACACACACACACACACACACACACACACACACACACACACACACAACATTCTTACAAACACACGCGCACAGCAACGCACACGCACACGCACATGTACACACACACGTACGCAAGCACACGACGCAGCAATATATAAACACAGTATGCCTCTTTATTCATATGAAAAATCTGTTAATCTTTCTTCATTACATAAGTCAGTGTTTACATTTTAATATTCTGTGGTTTCTTATGTGTCTTCTTACTTGTATAGCTTTAATGTTTGTTGTTATCTTATTGTGTATGTAATTGTGAACATTTTTTATCACCTTTTGCCTTTCTTGCGAAATGTAAAGCGCTGGTGAGCATGTTTTTATATGGAATATGCGCTTATACAAATAAACATTATTATTATTATTATTATTATTATTATTTGTTTTAGTGTTCTTAGGTGTGCTTAAATTTGTATTCTGGTGTGTTTTTTTAAATCCCCTGTGTGATAATTTAGACAGAGCGGTCAACGCCCGGGGCATGTCCTTAGATTATGTGTGTGAATGCATTGATATGTATATTTAATTTTCTTTTCTCCCCCCCCTCCCCCAGATATGGCTCTACACAGTCAGGTGGGCTTTAAACAACAGTGATATTACTAATAACAATAGTAAGTTTAGGCAATGTATAGTAGCAAGGAATGGGTGTGTGATCCACCATAAAAACAAAATAAAAAGCTGACCAAGGGGGTAGTGAGGTTGCTGCCACCTCACTCGCCATATGACTGTTAGTGTTTTGCCCCCCCCCCCCCTCCATCAAGTACCCCTACTTGCATTTAAAATGAGATACCAGGGAAGTCTTGCCTTTATTTCCCCTCTCCTAAATAAATTATATTTGTTCTTTGTTTTCATGTGTATATGCTTGATAAAGGCCAGTTGACCGAAAATTTGCTTCTGTCATGTTTTTTTTTTTTTTTTATATATCAAAGATGCATTCTGATTTTATTTCACATTTTTGAGGTTTGTATTTGCTTGAACGCAGGCAGTCACTTTTGTTTAGTGTTATTAAGATATTTATTATGGAGAAATAGGTCATCCTGAATAAATGGAAATAGACACCATAATATGTATAGCATAATATCTCCCCCCCCCCCCCCCCCCAATTTTTTTTTAACTTACTGGAATTTGCATGCCTACAAAGCTTATTGTATAAAACTTGACTGCAAGAAAGTGGCCATTTGCAAGGAAGTGATTGTAAGTATGTGACCAGCTAGACTATTAATTATGCAATGATCCCTTGACCATAGCTGCATCAGGGGTCTGGAGTGAAAGGCTTAAGCTGAGTTATGGTTTATCTGATTTTCTGGCATTTCTTTTTCTTTTCTCTCCTTTTTTTTGTTTAAACTTTTCATGACTAGTTCATCTTTGTACAACCCTAGAGGAAAGTTGATATGGAGGAGGGTTTGTGGGGATGGCAGAGGATAGATAGAGGAGGGAAGATACTGGAGAAAGGTACTTTACCCTGCAGAATCTGTTCTTAGTATGTTGACATAGGCTTTTGGCTGTATCTCAGACCTTCTTCAGTTGTGTGTGTGTGTGTGTGTGTATGTGTGTGTGTGTGTGTGTGTGTGTGTGTGTGTGTGTGTGTGTGTGTGTGTGTGTGTGTGTGTGTGTGTGTGTGTGTGTGTGTGCACGCGCGCGCATGTGTGTGTGCATGCGTGCATTCATGAATTTGTCTTTTTACTATTTTACTATTTTCAGATGAGTGTGTGTATTTGTGTGCGTGCAGTTGTGTTCATGCATTCACAAAGAATGGTTTATGTCTGGTGACACATGATAGGGTTGCAAGTTCTTGTCAGTAGATTTTGTGTGCCTCTATTCAAGGAGGGGTCGCTTTGGGTTATTTACAAAGTCTCTTGATTTTCATTATGATATGTATCAGACGTCCAACCAATGACAGTATATCTCTGTTATTACTTGCTTTAGTAGCTATGATTGTGCTAAATGTATGTAATATTTGTTTCTGGTTTTCATTATCATTCTTTTGAATTGTGGAACTTTTTGCTATGGATAATTAACAACAGACTGTACCTGCTTTTGGATATGCTTCCTTAGACAGGCTGTGCATTGAGTGATTATTTTTAGTTGGGTGCTTTGTGTGAGATGTCCTCTGTACATTAGATTGGCACAATGTCTACTGTGGTCCAACAAAATGAACGGAGTGGTTTTCTTATAATGAAATATTCACTGATAAGATAGTTTTTACTATAATTTTCAAAGATGAGAAATGTCGCAGATGACATTGATGGCTGGAAGTGAGCAAGAATTCACTTAGCTTGCTAAAAGACTTGATGAAACATGACAAGATATGGCATGACAATCAGTGCCAAGAAGATCAAATTGATGGCCGGCTGCACCATCATCACTATTAATTCTTAATGGACTGGAGGTAGGGAGTGTTGAACAGTTAGCTTGCCTGGGATCCTTCACTAGCAATGAGGGATACAACCCAGAAATCCACTCTAGGCAGCAACGTCAATATCAGCGTCAACATCAGTGCTGTCCAGGCTGAAGCCTGTATAGAAGGACAAAAACATCAGGCTCTTACATGCACTGGCATATTCCATCTTCATTTATGCATGCGATAGAAACATGGACCCTCACAGTAGATTTGGAAAGAGGAAACCAGGCCACGGAAATGATGTGTTTACACAAGATACTAAACATCAGATGCATTGATCATATCACCAGTTAACAAGTGTGCCAAACTACAAACAGACTGTATTAAGGTCTTCTGACTTCAGTTAAGATAAGTGTATTGTATGGCCATATAACAAGATTCAGTCAGTCCTCCAGCAAACTGTTGAGGGATTGAAATGAAGGGGAAGACAGAAAAAATGGTGGACTAACAGCATTGTGAAATGAACAAAAACGACTTGCAGAGACCCAGGCTTTTGCACACAACCAACAGAGCTGGGGGAATTTGGTGAATAGTTCTTTAGTGCAGTGTGCCAAGGCTCTTCACGGAGTTAATGGAGAAGAAGGAGATCATATTGAAAATTCATGTATGTTGTTTGTACAAGGTATCTGAAAATGACTAAAAATGGATGGAAAGAAAAAAATCGCTCTACAAAAGATAGTAACAGAAAGGAGTGTCCCTTTTAGGATAGCCTCCCAGCAAACTAATATGTATAGCTCCTGTTGATTCTGGTACTTTTACTGCATCTGAATCAGTCTTGGTTGGGCCAGGTATTGGAAAATGTTAATAAGCAGCAGTGTGGATGATGAGGCGGATGCAGAAAACGAAACAAATTAAAAACTTTGCTTGGTTTCAGTGAACTCCGTTATTCTTCATGAAACTGATGGATCTACAATTTGATAGATATCTGAAAAGAGACATAATTATAGATGAATATATTATCTTAAAAAATTGGTTTGTTTACGTTTGATAAAGCTGTTGGTATGTTTGCAGTCTGGCATCTGGCACATCCATGACAGTACTGATAGTTTGCCTTCATCCCATCGGGGCAGTATGCGCTCCAAGCATGCCTCAGAGTGAGTCCAGTTTGTGTGTTTAATGCCTGTGAATATTAGTATTATTATTGTTATTATCATTATCATTGCTGTCTTCAGCAGCTACACTGTCATCATTGTCATCATATGTTGTTTTAATTGAAAGTAATTGTCATATAATGTGATTGCACTTTTATATGTGCCTTTGCATATATGCATCTCTGTGCATGATTATGGGTGTTCATGCTTTGTGTGTGTGTGTGTGTGTGTGTGTGTGTGTGTGTGTGTGTGTGTGGTGTGTGTGTGTGTGTGTGTGTGTTGTGTGTGTGTGTGTGTGTGTGTGTGTGTGTGTGTGTGTGTGTGTGTGTGTGTGTGTGTGTGTGTGTTCAAGAAACTTTTGTAGTGACAGCTACACCCATTGTGTGTTTTTTTCCTCCCCTTTCAGTGTTTGACTGGGACATTCATGCAGGTTAACTCATAGGAACAATGCATTTTCAGAAGCAGCCAGGATGGGTCAATACGCTTTCCAAAGCTGGAGGACTGTGCTCACTTTCACTATGATTTTGTGGACTTCGGCCCTTTACAAGTAAGCTTCCAATACCTGCAATAACAAGAAGATTGTTACTGTGTTGACAGAGTTTGGTTAATTGGATTTGGATTAAATTTATTATTTTGTCACTATAGTTTTTTTTATGTGAAAATTGCAGGTTGCTTTTCTAAGGGAAAGCACATTGCCGTAGTATGGGGCCACTGTTCTTTTTTTGTTTATTCTGTTTATGTGTATTTTTGTTTACCTGTGACTGGATTTTTTTCTACATGGGTTTATGTACGGGATGACTGTAATCCCTTTTGTTGTGGGATCTTTTTATGTGCATTAAATGCATGCTGCACATGGGACCTCAGTTTATCATCTGATCCAAAAAATTAGTAGGCCTACTTAAAGGTCCGGCATCCGATCTGATGGATCGGGTGAGAAGGGCTAGTTCACAGATTTTCATCCCTGCATGCCAAGGCTCAATGCAAATCACAAAAAGTCACAATAACAATAATGGGAGATTTTAATGCTGAAGCGGGATAGGAGAGGGTGGATGATATAGTTGGACCTCATGGCCTTGGTACACAAAATGAAAGGGGAGAGAAACTTGTGGAGTGGGCACAGATGAATGAGTTCATTGTAGAAAACATCTGGTTTGAGCAGCCTAACAGAAGAAAATGGACATGGATGAGTCCAGGAGACAATACTAAAATCAAATTGACTACATCCTAATCAATAAAAGATTTAGAAATGCTTGAGGTCTAGTGTGTGTGTAGTTACAACTCCAGTAGTTTGGTGGCCAGGATGAATTTTCATCAAGTCCTCTTTGTTTCCCAAGAGCTGCTCTTCCTGAGTTGCTCCATTTGGCCACTGCTTACTTGGTGAAGATTTGACAAGCCACAGAGTAAACTTCTGCATTGCCTGACCTGTACCTTCCTTGGGCTCATGCTCTAACCACAAGTCCACACATCCACATGCCCAAAGTCTAGAATCTTGCTTACAGGAAAATCCGGAAACAGGACTCCAGCTAGTGCATATCCGAGAGATCTTACTAAGTTTATGCGAGGTAGATCCTCCTTCTGTGTTTACAGTCAATATGGGACAACAGAGACTTGCACATTAACCCTTTGACTCCCGCACCCTGTCCACCAGCATCCTGCATTGCCAGCCATGCTAGTAAAGCAAAAACTTAATCCTTTGAGTTTTTTTGCAGTTGGTGGACAGGGTACGGGAGTCTAAGGGATAATGGATGTATAAAGAAGGATAACTGAATTAAACTGTTTTATGTCATTGTCTTTTGTTTGTATAATTGAAAAAAAATCTCATTGATCAAAATTTATTTATTACGAATATTTCAGGTAAATCTTTCTGAGGATGATCGAGAAAACTATCGCCACAATGAAGCAGAAAAAGGGGAGGTCACCTTGTTGGTGCGGGTGTGCTGTAACGACAAGGGGTGGACAGTTCGCCGATCACTGTCCCACTTCTCTTCCCTTGATCGGCAACTACACCGATGCATTTTTGATCGCAAGTTCTCTCAACTTCCAGAACTTCAAGCCACTAACACAGATGTCAAGAATAGCCAGGTCAGTTCTTGGTTATGATTTGCCTTTGAAATGATTAACCTGCCATATTCCATGAGATGGGAGCTCTGTTACTATACCAACTGGATCACCTAATAAGAGAACACATATCCTTGATCTTCATATTTAAAGTCAGATGCTGTACTGACTGATCTAACCTGACCCCCCCCCCCCCCCCCCCCCCCCTGTGGTGATGCCAGGACTCTTTAAGTATAAATAGTATCCCCACCTTCTGGAAATTTTGTGCTTGAAATTGCCTCTTTTAATAATAATAATAATTACAATATTTATATAGCGCAAAATCTTGATAAAATCAAATCTAAGCGCTGAAGCAGACACGCACGCACGCACGCACGCACGCACGCACGCACACACACACACACACACACACACATGGCTATAAATGGGGAGAAAGAATAAAAGCAATAAAAGCAAGAATAAAAACAATGGAAAATTATAGAGAGCATAGCATATACAATTATATATTATAACCATGTGATTCCCCTCCGAGCGGAGACAGGCTGCAGGGGGGGGGGTTGAGTGAGGTTAGGATTTTATGCAGAGGAGAAAAGGTGAGTTTTGAGAGCGGACTTGAAGGAGACAAAAGTAGGTTGCTGACGGACTGAGAGAGGAAGTTTGTTCCAGGAGAGTGGACCAGAAACAGAGAAGGCTCGTGGACCATAGGTATTGAGCTTAGTGCGTGGAAAGCGAAAAGTCAGAGGATCGGAGGCAGAGCGGAGGGTACGTGAGGGAAGATAGATCTCAAGTAGGCTTGACAGGTAATCGGGGGCTGCGTTATTGAGGCTTTTGTAGCACATGGTGTCTAGTTTGTACTGTATGCGCTTTGATACAGGGAGCCAGTGAAGTTGTGCCAGGAGAGGAGATATGTGGTCAGCTTTTTTCTTTTTGAGTACAAGGCGTACAGCATTGTTTTGAATGCGCTGTAGGATGTGAATGGTGGAGGCAGGAAGACCAGACAGGAGTGAATTGCAATAGTCAATGCGAGACATTATGAAGGAGAGAACGAGTTTTGCAGTTGTTTCGACAGAGAGATACTTCCTGATCAGCCTCTTTTCTGTCACTCTCTTTGTTTCTGCCTTGTTGCCTTGCTTTCTGTCATTCCTATCATTTTTTGCCTTACTGGTCCATTCACTTGTATGTATTCAATAAAGTCTTGTGCACTTTTTCTTAGGATTGCTATTTGGATACATGTATTATGTGCATTTTTGGCTCTCAGGAGGTGAGATATGTGGAAGCAATTTTAGGTAATTTATGCCCGTTTCGTATATATGTTTTGGTGTCCTTAGGTATGCTTAAATTTGTATTCAGGTGTTTTTTTTTAAATCCCCTGTGCGATAAATTGGACTGAGTGGTCAGTGCCAGGGGTATGTCCGTAGATTATGTGCACAAATGCATTGATATGTGTACTTAGTTTTCTTTTCCTTTTTTTTTTTCCCCGTTGAAGTTTTGTATGTTTTGTAATGGTTATACCCCTGATATGGCTCTACACAGTCAGCTGGGCTTCAAACAAAAATAACAATAACAGTATACTCACATGTGTGCGTACCATAGTGATTGGAGCTCTGTACTAGTGCACAGAAGCATGCACTGAATGGGAATAGAGTATTGCAGGACGCACAGAGCTTTGTCCTTAGCATGGGTAAAATTAAAAGAGTTGAACGTTGTAATTGATTGATATGTAACATTCTGGTTTTTGGATTCAATTATTTGAGCATACATAGTTTTTTCTTTTTTCTTTTGTCAGGTGGAAATTTCAGTGTGAACATCTTGGATAGTGCATAATGTTTTTGAAACTGTAGGTGTTATATTACAGAGACGTGGTAGTCATATTGGTAGAGCTCTCATCTTCCAGTCAGCCTGCACAAGTTTCTACTACTGTCCAGATCTTGTCAGAAGAATTTAATATGTATGTGCAGTCTCCAGTCTACCCAGCTATGAATGGGGCCTGGTCTTCTTCAGGGTTAGGGTAGGTTAAGTGGAAAGAGAGAGGAGTGGGAGCCACTGTCACAAATCTTACCCAAGAGTCGAGAATGGAGAGATCTCTACAGTCTCGTTCCCCATAGGACCTACTTTAGGGTTATGGGCCTACCTTTTTGCCTTTGTATTATATTGCACTGTTTTCCATTGTTATTGAAATTCCGGCTGCTTTTTGGGGAGAGATAGGGTGACGACTTGGAGGAATGTCTCAACCTACAACTCGGGGTTGATTGGTGGTGGAGGATAATGCCTGGGCCCTTGCTGTCTGGTGGTCTGTGTTTCTGTATAATTTTTGAGTTACCCATTAGTGGAATACATATCTTTCTGTAACCTGTGCAGGAAGTTGAGCAGTTACTTCAGAATTATCTGAAGAGGTTTTCAGAGCTGGCTGGCACTATGATCAACTGTGGCTCCATTCTCAACTGGTTAGAGGTGAGAATTTAACAGAGTATTTATTTGTCTGTTTGTTTATTTGTTTTTATATTTAGATATATATGTATATATTAGAAGCATTCTTACCAACAGATGCCTATCAATTAACATCAGGAAGAGAGTTCTTGAATGTTATATAGAACTGATAATGTTATATGGCTGTGAGGCGTGGACAGTCAACAAGCAAAGCCAGAACAAGATTGAGGCAGCTGAGATGTAGTTTTGAGAGTTCCACGGATAGCAAAGAAAACAAACGAGACAGTCTTGATGGAGGCGACACAAGAAGATCATTCATAAGGAAGATTAGGAAAAGACAAGCAACATTTATAGGCCATTTTATGAGGAAAGGGGAATTAGAGCTCCTGGTCACAACAGGAAAGCTGGAGGGAAAGAGAGCACCAGGTAGACCCAGGGAAAAAATATTGGATGGACTTGCAGGGTGGCTGAGGAAAAAGAGGGTGGAAAATGTGCTTGCAGCAACAAGGGATAGATGCCTATGGAGGGCCATGATTGCCAACGCCATGTGGCAGGGCACTTGGTGATGATGCTGATGTATATATTTGTTTATTTATTTATTTATTGGTTGTTTTTTAAAAGAATGTTTGACTGATATCTGATTGTGCCGTGGCTGATGAATAAAAATAAAAGTATTGTTTGTAATCTGTCTTGATTAGTGTTATCCCCTTCTCGGGTTGTTCAGACCTGATGGTTTTTGTGTGCAGTTGGCTTCTCTGTCATCATCCACCTTTAACTGGTGTGACACTTTGCAGTGGGTTGCAGGAAGTTTAAATCCAATGACTTAGTTAATTTTTGGTTGTGTTTTTGTGTTGTTTTCATTGAAAGTTGGCATCCTGTTTCTTTACAAATATATTTTTGTTTTTATTAGTTAAAAATTAATTCAGTAAAAGAGCAAAAATCATGGAAGGGCTTTTGGGCTTGAGCATTACATGAAGACGAGGACTTTGCAAGACACATGGGTAGTCTGTTCTAGTAAACTGATTCTTGTATAGTTCTCAACCAGATCAGAAGCTTTGATAGTGGTTTGTAGATGGAGAGATACACAACGCTACAGTGTAGCCTGAATTTGGTTCAGTGACCAAGCGACACATTATACAGAACACATTAAGTTAAGTTAGAACCTGAAGACGCTGCTTGTTTATGCATAAGCTTGTGACTTGTGCCTTGATCATTTTGGATCTTTTCCTATCATATATTATTTGCAGTGTGTTTTTGTAGTGGTTGTTTTATTTTAAAGGATTATTGCACTTGTGCAGTTTTGTTTGTGGTCATCTTTTTTTCTTATTTCATTTTCTACACCATGTAATTTCCACAGAAGCTAAGACAGTTTTTCAGTGCTATGATTTGGTGACTGGGAGAGGATAATCATGATGCTGTGGAGTTCCATTCTGGATTGAGACCATAAGACAAGGCTGTACTGTACATTTAGTTTCATAATGTATCTTGGCATGAACCAGGCCCGAGAGTTGAGACACCTGCAGCGTTGGTAAGGAAATTTGAGCACACCTTCAGTGATGCATTGAGGGAGCTGAGGATGAAACTCAACTGTATGGTCCCAGTCTTCCTAATGAACCCATAGCTCAGTTAACTGCGGGTAGGAGATGGTTTGGGCCAAAAAATCTTACTGTGACTTTGACAGGTTTGATGAGATTCAAACTCACAAACTTCTAGTGTGAATTATATTGCACTGACCATTGCACTAGGATGACTAGTATTTGCAGTGTTGGTGCATATGGAAATATTCCCAAAATAGAGTCTTTGTCTTGAGAAGATTGAAACTAATTGAACGGTCTTGCCCATTGTTTCCATTCTTTTTTTTTCATGTCACTCAGAGCCTGTGGTTTCATGTTGTTGATTCATTTTCTTCTGGTTACAGATGGACAATCGAGGCAATCGGTTGTTAGCTGTGGACGACTCAGGAATCAACACGCCAGCCATTGCTGCAGCACATGCTGTCAAGCGTTATACCGCTCAGGCTGCTGATGAAATATCCTTACAGGTCTGTTTGTGAATGTGTGGGAGCATTTATGTATGTCTTGTGCCAGATGTTTTGTACTTCTGTTTTTTGGCAGACCTGTGTGTGTAGGTGAGATGTATGGGTGATATTCTGTGTGTGTGTGTGTGTGTGTACGTGTGTGCGTGCGTGCGTGCGTGCGCCCGCCCACTCATGTAAACAATTGCTGTCAGACAGTAAACTGCTCAGGCTGCTGATGAAATATTGTTTCAAATATCTTTCTATTTGAGTTTGTGTGCGTGCATACATTTGCATGTGTATATATACTCATGTATGTGTTTGTTGTGTGGTGGATAATGGTGTAGGATCTAAAATATGGGCTGGCATGTTTTAGTTAAAGTGCTGTATTAAAAAGAGTGAAGCTGAAACTCATTTGTTCTGTATGTTTGCCATTACCTTAGGATCCACTGTGGGGATGCCAGGGGCTCTTTCAATGTAAATAGTATCCCCATCTTCTGGAAATTATGTGCTAGAAATTTCCTCTTTTCTTCACTCTCTTTGTTTCTGCCTTGTTCTTTTGCTTTCTGTCATTTCCTCCTGTCGTTTTCTGCCTTGCTGGTCCATTCACCTGTATGTGTTCAGTAGAGTCTTATGTAATTTTTCTTAAGATTGACAATTGGGTACATGAATTAAGTGCATTTTTGGCTCTAGGGAGGTGAGACATGCGAAAGCCATTTTAGGTAATTTATGCCAGTTTTGTGTATATGTTTTGGTGTCCTTAGGTATGCTTAAATTTGTATTCAGGTGTGTTTTTTCAAATCCCCTGTGCGATAAATTGGATGGAGTGGTCAACGCCAAGGGCATGTCCCTAGATTATGTGCATGAATGCAATGATATGTGTACTTAATTTTCTTTTCTTTCTTTTTTCCCCGTTGGAAGTTTTGTATGTTTTGTAATGGTTGTAGCCCTGGTATGGCTCTACACAGTCGGCTGGGCTTTAAACAACAGTAACAACGATGAGCTTCTCCTGTGCATTTGCTATTACTTTACAAACTGAAAGGGAGACTGACACTGATCAGTTGATTTGCACGTGTTACGCCCTGGTTCAAGGCTGGCTTGATAAAAACTTGAGTGCGTATATCCTCATGTTAATTCTGCCATGAATGGGTACCTAACCTTTAAGTATTCTCATCTCATCTGTCCGCATCACCGGATGCGGTGTTGGCTGCTGCAGTCAGTGACACTGACAAGGTTATCCTCCTCCATTTGTTCCGGTCTTCGCTGGCCCTGCTGACTTCATGGATTCTCATGCCGCTGGATTCGGTGATGTTGCCAGTGAGAGAAGCTGGTGTCTGCGTCTTTTTCTTTTTGCCTCAGTCTTGCCTTGAAAGGCAGTCTTCATGAGTTCAGTCTCTTGGTTTCGTAAGGCATGGCCTACATATCTTAATTTTCTTTCATTTACTACTGAAAGAAGTTTGCTTGCTGTTCCCAATTCGTTTAGTATTCTTTCATGTGTTCTTCTGTCTGTCCAAATGAGCAGGCTCCTAAAAAAACACATCTCAGCTGCTTCAATTCTTTTGTCACATCTTTTCTTTGTGTCCAGGTTTCGCAGCCAATATAACGTGATGGGCCATACTAGGCATTTCAGTATTTTCATTTTCAGATGGAGAGAATTGCTACGATCTTTCCGGATGTTGTTTAGTTGGATCATTCTGCTTTTAGCCATGCCTATTCTTGTTTTTATATCTTTGGTACATGATCCATCATTTGTTTTGACTGAGCCTATATATTTAGAGTCTTTGACATTTTCTTAAGGAGTTTTATCAATCTTTATTTCATGCTCTGTTTGGCAACTGTTTCCAGCAACATACAGTACTTTTGTTTTTTTGGCATTAAGCCTGAGACTGGCTCTTCTTCCTGTTCTATTAGAGAAGATAAAATAGCAAAGAGAAGAGATGTGAAGCGCCCTTGTAATGCTTGCCCTGAGAATAGTTGAGGTTAAAATAGCAAAGAGAAGAGATGTGAAGCGCCCTTGTAATGCTTGCCCTGAGAATAGTTGAGGTTTCTGTCACCTCACTGTCCTACAAGCTGAGAGTTATTTAACAACCTTTACCATTTGTTTGTGTTGACATATTGCTCTTATCTGTTATGTGTGTGCTGCAGGTGGGAGACATTGTATCAGTGATTGACATGCCATCAGTAGAGGATACCATCTGGTGGAGAGGGAAGAGAGGTTTTGAGGTAAGTGACCCCATGCATAACACATAAATATACTTGAGCATTGTCAGAGAGTCAGTTTTGTATGTTGAATGCAAACATACTCCATCGTACAATCAGCTTGACGAGTCATGTTTCAAAAAATCCTATTAGGAATAATCATGATGAAGAAAGGAACAGAATCAAAAGAGAAATAGCAGAAGAACACTGTGGATTTGTGGAAGGGAAAGGAACTATTAATGCCATATACATCCTAAGAACTATCAGAGAGATCAATCAGGTTGAGTAAGGATTTATATTTATGCTTTGTTGATTATACCAAGGTTTTCGATCAGATAAGACATGAAGAATTGATCAGCCAACTAGAAAGACTCAGTATTGATGGAAAAGATCTACGAATAATCAGAAATATGTATTGGGAACAAACAGCAGCAATGAGAATAGAAAATGATATAAGCTTTTTCCAAAATATCAGAAGAGGACCGGGTCAGGCAGGGTTGTGTTCTGTCACCAGATTTGTTTTCACTTTACAGCAAAACCATCATGAGAAACCTAGAAGAATGCCCTGGGATAAAGGTTGGAGGAAAAATGATAAACAACATTCATTATGCAGATGACACTGTGCTAATTGCAGAAACTCAAAGGGACCTGTGAATTTATAATCTTGTGAATACAATAGAAATAGAAAGCAAAAATAAAGGGTTTGAGCTAAATAGCAAGTAGACAGAAGTCATGGTTATCAGTAAAAAATATGAAATCCCCTCATGGAAAATAAGAGCAAATGGCACAACTGTGAGACAGGTCGATAAGTTTAAATATCTGGGAACAGTCATCTCACCAGACGGACACACACACGCGCATGCATGCACGTAAGCACGCTTGCATGCATGCACACATATACAGAGAGAGAGTCTTTCAGTCTTTGACAAAAATCTGATGACGAGATTGAAGGTTATGGCGAAATATTTTTATCAGAATTTTATTGTTTTGCTTACAGGTGGGCTTTTTTCCCAGTGCCTGTGTTGAAGTTATAATCGGTGACAAAGTGCCATCATCCATGGCAACAGTGATGCCGGCAACAGGATCTCTGAGCACGTCTATGCACAGCAACACACTGACTCCCTTGTCAACCCCTGCTGTCTCTCGTAAACCTTGTGAGATAGATGAGGAGACTGCCAGCAGTGAGTAGTCGCTCTTTGGATTTCAGTATGTAATGCTGTTGCAAAATATGTTATGTGTTTTAGTCTGTTGTTCTTATCATTTGATGTTGTCTTTGATGCTTGAGTTTGCTCATGAGAGGTGTCTTTGAAAATTTGAAGCTGTAGTCATTAAGAAGCTTAACTTTGCTCATGAAAGGTGTCTTTGAAAATTTGAAGCTGTAGTCATTAATAAGCTTAACTTTGCTCATGAAAGGTGTCTTTGAAAACTTGAAGCTGTAGTCATTAATAAGCTTAACTTTGTTCATGAAAGGTGTCTTTGAAAACTTGAAGCTGTAGTCATTAATAAGCTTAACTTTGTTCATGAAAGGTGTCTTTGAAAACTTGAAGCTGTAGTCATTAAGAAGCTTAACTTTGCTCATGAAAGGTGTCTTTGAAAATTTGAAGCTGTAGTCATTAATAAGCTTAACTTTGCTCATGAAAGGTGTCTTTGAAAACTTGAAGCTGTAGTCATTAATAAGCTTAACTTTGTTCATGAAAGGTGTCTTTGAAAACTTGAAGCTGTAGTCATTAAGAAGCTTAACTTTGTTCATGAAAGGTGTCTTTGAAAACTTGAAGCTGTAGTCATTAAGAAGCTTAACTTTGTTCATGAAAGGTGTCTTTGAAAACTTGAAGCTGTAGTCATTAAGAAGCTTAACTTTGTTCATGAAAGGTGTCTTTGAAAACTTGAAGCTGTAGTCATTAAGAAGCTTTAACTTTGTTCATGAAAGTGTCTTTGAAAATTTGAAGCTGTAGTCATTAAGAAAGACTGAAACTATTGTTTCATAAGGTTGTCTTTGAACTTGAAGCTGTAGTCATTAGCCTTACTGGTAATAAAAAGGGTGGCTTTGAAAACTTGAAGCTAGTATCATAACAAGCTTACTTTGTTCAATGAAAGGTGTCTTTGAAAACTTGAAGCTGTAGTCATAAGAAGCTTAACTTGCTCATGAAAAGGTCTTGGAAAATTTGAAGCTGTAGTAATTAAGAAGCCTGAAATTTGTTCATGAAAGGTTTTCTTTGAAAATTTGAAGCTGTAGTCATTAATAAGCTTAAAAGACTGGAATAGCTACCTGTTGGCTCAGGTCTGTCATGACTTGAGGAGGTGAGTTGATGCCTTACCTGGAATAAAAAGGAGTGAGCCAGCCAATAAGTCAATCCAGTCACATCAGTATTCAGTAACCATCTGTTTGCCTTCTTGCTTTAATGGAAATTTGGTAGTGTTAACATGCACAGATTTCAGAAAAAGTCATCAGATGGCATCTAAATGTTATGAATACAGTTGGGAAAAGAAATTAAGTCAGCCTAGAAACAGACGTTTTCCTTTGATCATTCATAACCTTGTTTTGATGAGCTTAAGGTTGTATTAGTCATAATTGTGACTAAGAGACAGATTTATTAGCCACAACTGTGACTAATGGACGATCTTAAAATGGTGGCAGATAGACCATGGTGTTGGAAGTTGAACGACAGTGTTTACGGCATGTGTTGTTTATACCTGTTCAATTTGTGTCATTGCCTTAGGAGTCAGCTTAATGCAGAAGTGTTCTTAGCACATATAACTGTTTCATCTGTTATCTGCAAAATGTGCCATTAGTGTGCTTTGGTATATTAATTCATTTCATATTCAGTTATTGCATGTGCAGTGATTCGCAAACATGGGAAACTGATGTCATTCCTAAGGACTTTCTTTTCTACACGGCCACCCCGCAACCAGCTGAAACAGTCAGGGATTGTAAAGGAGAGAGTGTTTGGGTGTGACCTGGGTGAACATTTGCTCAACTCTGGTCATGATGGTAAGTAATGGTAGTACTGATAGTTGTGATAATAGAAGTAGTTGTAACATTAACCCTTTGACTCCCGCACCCTGTCCACCAGCATCCTGCATTGTCGACCATGCCAGCAAAACAAAAACTTAATTAAAGGGTTACGTTTTTGCAATTGGTGGATAGGGTGTGGGAGTCAAAGGGTTAAGGAAAATGACAACATTGACAACAACAACAATAATTATTCCATTCAAAGAGTGCCTAGGCAAACATGCAAAGCACTGGATATGAAAACTAATAGCCAGCTTACCTAACACATAGCACAGGATTTGTGTTTGTGTGTGTGTGTGTGTGTGTGCGTGTGTGCGTGCGTTGCGTGCGTGCGTGGCGTGCGTGCGTGTGTGCGTGCGTGCGTTGCGTGCGTGCGTGCGTGCGTGTGGTGCGTGGTGCGTGGTGTTGCGTGCTGTGCGTGCGTGCTGCGTGTGTGTGTGTGTGTGTGTGTGTGTGTACTTCATTTGAAATTAGAAAGGAGATCAAGTTATGCTGTGTTTTGTCTGATTGTGTATCCACATCTGTGTGAATATGTAGACAAGGTTATGTTTTGTTATGCATTGAGTATAGAAGCATACATGCATGCATGTTTTTCACACTTGCATTAGCAACTTGCACTACAAAAATGTTTTAACCCCTTAACTGCTCAGTATAATAGCACTTTCGAATAACTGCTTGCCAGGGTAAAATTTAGCTTTTTAGGGTAGGTTCAATAAAATGGTTACTGCTTATTTATTTCTTGACAGATCTCTCAGATTTTTTGCATGTTTTGTTGTTATGCATTGGTCTACAATGTCCTGTCAAAATAACTTGATTATGTTGATAATTAGTATAGCAGAAACTGACATAACTACAAAAAATTACCAAAAAATAACAGCTTTCGAGTATATACAAATACACTGTGCCACACAAAATGAGTCAGAACATTGGAAAAGTGGTTTTGCTATTTATTCAACATCAGCACTAACACATGACAGTCATATAAATCCCAAGGAATGTTGCTCTTGATCATAATCTGCTCATAATTGGGAGTACTATTTTTTAGGAAAAAAGGGGCATAATCATGCTTTTTGCAGTATGTTCACTAACATGTACATTACTCATCCACTTATTGAGTTATTTGTTAGATTTTTTGTGGACTTCTTCCTTATACCCTTGTTTACAATTTCACATCATTCTAATTTGATTTTGTTGGTAATGATGATGGTTCACACTAATAACATGTGATAAATCAGTTTTTGTTTTGTTTTCAATTTGAGAGTTTTAGAACAATTCAGCACATAAAAGCCCACTGAACAAAGCAAAATACCTTTTGGTGTTTGCTCAGCAACATTACAAACACCTGGGATTCAAACTGATGTCAATAAATGTCCCTCTGTGTAACAATCTGTATGTTACTGGGGGTACCCCAATTCTACTGGAAAGGGGCATAATTTTACTATTTGGGGTAGGTTCAGTACCGCAATCACTGCTTATTCATTTGTTGACATATGACTTAGATTTTATGGCTTCTCTTTCATTTTACCCCAAGTTATAATGCTATATAACAATAGTGTAATTTTGTTAGCCATTGGGAAGATGGCCAGGGATATAACGGATGGTGGTTTTACAGAAAATAAAAGTTTCTAAAAACATACACATGTTACAACACATAAAACCTGTAAAACACTGACAAAAACTTCTGTTAGTGTTTACTCAACATCACTGTAAGTACACAGTATGGTCCAAATTGTTATAGTATAATATTATACATATTGGTAAATGTTCAAAATGACAACTATGGGAAAAAAAAGTCTGAAGAAAAAAATAAACAATTGTCTGTTCAAAAAGAAAGACCCTCCCCCCACATACACACACACTTGGTATCCATTTGTTATCACACAAAACACTGTGGGAACTGTGTTAGTGTTTCTGAACATATTGTACTCACATTACTGCCATACTGTTCTATAGGAATCCAGCACTTGCGCTTGGACATAATCCTCAGGTTGTCTACATTCGTTACTTCATAACTTTGGGGGATGGTGTTCATTTTTTTGTCTGTCCAAATTGTGGTTCAAAGAAACACACAAGGGGATTCATTCTATACTCCACTTGGTCTTCTTTCACTGATGGCACTCAGTCTTGTCACAGCGTTCACAAAACGGTGAACACACACACAGGTGAGGAAAAAAAAATGCACTGTAGAATGGAAAACAAGAACACAAAAACAAAAGCACAAAAAAGCAGAAGAAAATGAAATATATATAACTGAGGGGAAAAAAAAAACTAACACAGAACACCCTACTGCCAATACACAAACTTGGTGTGGTAGTCCTTGAAACATTGGCCTAAGCACAATCCAGGCTTGGATGGGCAGGAGGGGCAGTGGTAGCGGGATTCCTTCCGCACTTTTATCTTTTTTGTGCAGACCCGACATGGCTTGGTGGGGTTAGATTTGTTTGGTGTCGGTGGCAGTGGAAACAAAAAGTGGTGTGCACCCACCCTCACCTCGTCATCTGTTTTTCCCTCTTCCACAGCTGGCACCTGATCTGGCCAAATCCAAGAGGTGATGACACTCTCCAAAAAACTTAGGAAAGTGTTACAGGAGTCATCACCTCTTGACTTTTGCAAGATGAATGCATTGCAGGCTGCAACCTGCAGAAAATGGAAAAAACAGTTTTTTTGTCCATTTCATCGACTTACGGGAGCAGTCATATGGGTGAAGCAGCTGATCTTGTTTGTCGACTCCACCCATATTCCTGTTGTAATTTGATGAAACGGACGGACGCATGTTGACACCCCGTCGTCCCCGGTGTGGAATGGGTGCCTCAGTGTGGCCATGCACAGAGGATAGCAGGTGCACCACTTTTGTGCTGTGGTACTTTGTGGCGACGATCTTGTTGTCACCACAAAGAGCAGCTGATGATCCGGGGTCCAGCTTCACACCACGTAGCTCCTCTGGAATACCCCGGTTCTCCCGGACGGTGCCGCAGGCCAAGGTGTTCCTTTCCAGGAGGTAGAGGTACAGCCGCAGACTACTGTACCAGTTGTCCGTGTAGACATGGTAGCCCTTTTCCAGGAGAGGGGCTACCAAGTACAGCACCATCTTCTCGCTGGCCGAGAGAGTTGGGTTGTCTGCATTCACGGACTCTAGGACAGGCTGCACCTCATTGATGGGGTCCTCCTTTCCAGCATACACCTTGAAGCGGTAGCAGTAGCCACCACTTCCCTTGACACCGCCGTCAGACTCACAGCACAGGTAGATTTTGATGCCAAACCGGGCACGTTTCAACGGTATGTATTGACGAAATATCAGTCTACCCTTCCAAAGAAGTAGACTTTCATCAACACATACCGCTTGCCGGGGCTCATACACCTCCTGGAACTTCTCATGCAGATGATCCAGAATAGGACGGATCTTATAGAGCCGGTCGTACGCTGGATCACCTGGCGCTGGCATGGCTGCATTGTTGTTGAAGTGCAGAAACTGAAGAAGAATCTGAAATACAGAGTAAACTTTCAAGATAAGTAAGCAGACCCACAACTGGGCACACACACACACACACACACACACACACACACACACACACACACACCACACACACACACACACACACACACACACACACACACACACACACACACACACACACACACAGCCTACACACACACAGCCTACACACACACACACTACACAAGCACACACTGACAGTATCACACACACTTGAATATATAAAAACACCACACAGGTATAAAAAAGTGCTTTTGTCTTTTACAAAATGAACAAACTTGCATGGAAAACTTACACACAGAAAATAAATAATGCTTATGCACACACATGCGCGCGCGAACACACACACACACCACACACCATTCACACACACACACACACATTCACACAAGCACACACTGACAGTATCACACACACATGAATATAAAAACACCACACTGGTGTACCAAAAAAGTGCTTTTGTGTTTTACAAAATCAGCAAACTTGTATGGAAAACTTGCAAACAGAAATAAATAATGCGTATGTACACATGTGCACTCACACACACACACACCACAGCACCACATGCACCACACACACACACGCACACCACACACACACACACACACACCACACACACACACAGCACAGCAATACACATAAAAAACACACACACACACACAAACACACCAACACACACACCTAACACGTACCAAAATGAATAGTGGAGGGATGAAGAATCAAGTAGTGAAAAAAAGAAAAGAAAAAAAAAATAGAGCTACTTGCCTGGAACCGGTTTCTTGTCATGATGGAGCTGAAGACTGGAATTCTGTACAGCACCTTCTTAGACCAGTACAGTTCAATTGAAGGTAGCCGCACAATGCCCATCAGCAGAACCAGGCCCAGAAACTTCCTCATTTCTGCACCATCCACTTTCTCCCACTTGTTGGCCCTGGAAAACTGTGGAAGATTGGGGTGTGCCTCGAGAAACTGGTCAGCATACAGGTTTGTCTGAATGACGAGATGGTTGACTAGGTCAGAAAAAAATAATTCTAAATAGTCAACCGGCCTAAAATTAGCACAGCTGACCTTCAACCCCGGATTTCCAGTGAAAACTACACCAGGGTTGGGGTGCTGTGCATCAGCTTCTCGCCATTCTGTAACTAGCTGTTGCTGACCACGCCTCACGCCACGCCCCCTGCCGCTTCCACGGGACCCTCGCCGTCGTCCAGACCCCCTACCACGTCCACGACCCCGTCCCCTCCTGACAGGAGGGGGTGCAGTGCTTGTTGATGGTAGAGGATCCCCCATTCCCTCTTCTTCACCCTCGCTAGCACTGGTTTCCTCGCTCGGCTCACTGCTTTCACTGGGAGCGAACGAAGGATCCACGTCATCACCAGCACCTATCTCCGATAAAAGTGGATGGTGCTGGTTCCCATCCGTCTCCTTCCTCATCACTGATGTCAGGATCCAATCCTCCCAGGTCTTCTTCTCCACTGTCTTGATCGTTGAATATCTCATCCAACACATCAAGCGCAGTGTACCGCTTGAAAACAGGTCGAGCCGACGATGTGCTGGGTCTCGCTGCCATCTTGAATTCGCTAATCACTCTAACCTCTCAACTCGCGATTTGCATATCCTGTGGTCACTTACTGGTGACGTGAAGGGTATGGGGCTCTTCGCTGACATCAGCAACAGAGTTGGAAACATTTTACGCAGTCATCTCTTGTGTAGATTTGCTCGCATTCCGTGATGAGTTTACTACGAGTGGCACTCGTATACGGGCGTGGTGAATTTCGGTTTTTACTACGAGCGTTACTCGTTCCAAGCAGGGAAGAGGTTAAAAAACTGGCAACGCCATAAATGTGTATAAAACTTATAATACCCTTGTGTATGTTATCACTGCCTTTGATGTGTTGACAGTCCCATTGGTGCTGAAAAGCTGCACAGAAGTGATAGAGCGCTATGGAATTGTGGATGGCATTTATCGATTGTCCGGCATCACTTCCAATATACAGAAATTAAGGTCAGTTGAAATGCTGTTTTATAGGTGGTAGTGGTGTGTCTATATCTGTACTCATGTGATTGTGTGTGCTTCAGGTCTTGTGCTATTTATTTGTAGTCTTATTATGCAGGAGTTCATACAATAAACAGACATCAACATACAATGAAGTAACGAAAAATGATACAAATTCATACACATAGGAGGAGCATTGTACTAGACATCTGACAACATGCAACATACAAAAAACTGTATCAATACTTCATACACTGGAGGTTTCAAAGTGAACATCAAGTTTTATAAACATGTCATAAAGATGAACTTTGAGCTGTGACTTTACTATTTGACGTGATGCTTCTTTGTGACCAAACTTTAAATAACATTTTTACTTCTGACAGTTTGTTGTTATAATTGATGATTGTACAATTTTTTTAAGTTCTGAGCAAACCAAATGCCAAATATTTTAAACTTGTGAGGATTTCAAATCATTTTTAAATGGGAACAGTATATTTTTTTGTGATTTTCTCTTACTGCCTAGCCATAGTACTTGCGTTTTCTAGCTGTTCATGAATAAGCCTGGAACTGTGCTGTACATATCAAGTATATGCACAGATCTTTCAAAAGAAGTTTTATCTCCTATATTTATAAATCAGGTGTCATCAGCAAACTGGGAAATTTTGTGTTCTACACTATGAACCTGTATTCCTTTTATTGAGTCATCCTGCCTTATTGTGGCTAGAATCTCTGCACAAAGAATAAAAAGGTAGGGTGAGATTGGATCTCCTTGCCTACATCCCCTTTCTACACTAAACCATTTTGTAGTCTGACCATTTATAATGACAGTTGATCTTTTCTTTTTAAAGGTTTTAATCCTACAACAAACACTAGCTCCAGACCCCATAGGCTCTCAAAACTATAAGATAAAACTCTAAAATCTTTTTTGAAATCAGTACAGAGTAGCAAACCTGGTGTGTTATTTATACTTAAATAATTTATCAAATCATTCATCTTGTCTCATGTATCTGTTTGGCCATAACACCTGTCTGATTTTCATTGATAAGCATTGGTAAAACCTTTCTGACTTGGTTTCTTTTTGTTAAATCTGTCTGCTTGCCTGTCCCTCTCAACTCCTTTCTTTTCTTCCTTTCCTGTCTTTTTCAGTATTATCTTTGGTTATTTCCTTTTTATCAGTATATTCCATTGTATGATTTGGCCTCTTTCCAGGTAAGGGCTGGATGTTAAAAAAACAGCATATATTTAAACACTAACATTGTAAATAAGGAAGCTAGTCTTGTTCTCTCTATCCCCAGCTCTGTGTATTTTATAGTTTTGCTCCCCAACTACCTCTGCCTCCCCCTTTTCTTACTCTTGCATTTTCACTTTCATCTCCTTCTCTGACACCTTTCAGTGCTTCCTTCTTCCCCTCGTCTCTTGCCTTCTGCAACAGGGTCCTCTTTTAAGCTCTCTTTTGTAAGGTAAATGAATAAATAAAGGGAGATTTTTCATATCGACTGGAGAGATGCATGTCTGTTACAGGAGTGTTTTAGCAAGATTTTCTGAGCTGTTTCTGTATGGATCTTTACCAGATTTTGGCTAAAAGGTGTGGTGGACCGTTGAGGAATCGTGAATACATAAATTTGGAAGTTAAGGTGCCAAAGGCAAGGTCACGCAGACAAAGTCCCAAAATCAGCATTTTGAGGAGGGTGTGTGAACAGCACTTCCTCAGGAACAAATGTTAATTATGTTTTTACTATTGTAACAGTTTACCATTGTCCTTACTTCATGTACAGTTTCATTTCATTTAAGATTACAAACTTTGGATCTTTAATCCAATAGATTTTGTATCTTAAATGAGACTGTAAAAATGGCTGTGCCAGCTTGATTTTTATCAAATTTTCATACTTGCCATGTTCCATTGTAGTCTGTTTCTATAGTGTTGGTTTATTCAGTTGTCTAAGATTGTTCGTAACCTGACAATAACCATTTCAACAATGGATCATTTTTATTTCCTGTATCTGTTCCCTCCAGCATGGAGAATCAGTCCTGTCTGTCTCTGTATTTCTGAAGAAACAACTGAAACATTTTATTCTGTCAAGGATGGAGTATTGCTGTTCATTACTGACAGACTGTCCTGAATATCTTCTGTCGAGACTCCAGACAGTTCAGAGTAATTCTGCACTACTTTTAGTCAAATAATTTATCTTTTTTTCACAACATTTCTTTTTCTATTCACTTGATTGGCTCACTGTTGAGGAAAGAATCAACAACATACTTTGTGTTTCAAGTCCCTGAATGATCAGGCATCATTACATATCTGAGCTGTTCCATCTCTATGCATCTTCTTGTCATCTTCACTCCTCTGCAGATAATGAATCTAGAATACATGAGAATATTTGAAACTGGAGTAAAAATTTGTGTCCATTGTTCTCTTTTTTACCATGCCCCTTCTGCTTGGAATCTGTGTTCACATTCTATTTCACTATGCTACCACTCTTCCTTCTTTCAGATTTGCTCTAAAAATTTTCTCTCATCAGCTCTTAAACTTCTCAGTCAACATACTTTCTTGACTGCAGGGCACAGTTATTCTGCTGCATAGCATCAGACTCCCCCTCCACCTCAGTACATGTGTGTGTGTGTGTGTGTGTGTGTGTGTGCTGGTGTGTGTGTGTGTGTGTGTGTGTGTGTGTGTGTGTGTGTGTGTGTGTGTGTGTGTGTGTTTGTGAGTGTATGTGCATCAGCATATTCTTGCATATTTGTTTACATGTAATTGTTTTTATATGTGTGGATGTATGTTTATGCTTGTATAAATAGATTATGTTTAAGCATATGTAGATATTGTTTGTTATGTTCTGTGTGTGTACATGCCCTGTTTGTATTGTCCTTGTTATCAAGATCATTGTATCATTTTGTTTTGATTGATATATGAAGTGGATATTTTGGTATAATTCCTTTTATTGCTCCCTTAACACATCCGTGACGGGCCGTGACTATAGTCGTGAACGCTGAGCTTCACCTACTGCCGGGCCGCACTAAAAATCATTTCGGTGATATATGGTACAGAACTGGATGGCGGTTAAAAACTGTTTAAGTAATAGCTTTATAAATAGCACAGCTAAACTGAGCATCCTTTTTTCATTAAGTACACAAATTTTGGTGACAATTGGACTTCATTCAGGCCTGCTAGAGAGCTTTCTTTTACAATTACTGGTTCTTTATTGGAGGCAGGCTCAGGCTGACTGGAAGTTCAAGCAGAGGCAGGGCCAGTCACAATAGTGTTAACATCGTTGAACATTGCATCAGTATAGACTAGTTCATCTGCTTACCTTGTAGTAGTAGGGATTGACATGTATTTTCCTTATGGTATGTCTGCCTTTGTCTCTCACACTTTGTGAAGTGCTTAGGAATCTTGTGGGATAAGGCACTGTACAAGTAATTATTATTGTTGTTATTGTTATCAGTATCATCGTTATTAGTTTTAGAAGTGGTGGTGGTGGTGGTGGCGGCGGCGGCGCGGCGGCGGCGGCGGTAGCAATAGTAGTAGTATAGTAGTAGTAGTATATGGTAACTTTGTGTTGAGGGGCATTAAGTTTTAGCACATGAGAAATGCCCATTATTATTGTAATTTTCTTGAGTCCCCCCTTTTGATTTTCTGTTTCATTCTTTTAGATGATGTTTTGTGCTAACAGAGTGGCATTCGATGAAGATGAGGTGCCAGAGTTGATGGAGGCAACATATCTCCAAGACATACACAGCATCAGCTCACTGCTCAAAATGTATTTTCGCGAGCTGCCCAACCCTCTGCTCACCTACCAGCTCTATGACAAGTTCGCTGTGAGTGGTTGATATGTGTATTCATTTGTAATCTGCTCTGACAAGTGAGTGCCAATGTCATGCAGGATGTTTTCATGTCAGCAGTCTCCTAGTTAAGAGGGACACCTAAATGGGGCCTTCAAATTGCCAGTGGAGGACTGTAAAGCTGTCCAGGCTGCTCTTGCCACAGCTTCAGCCCTTCTTTGAGCAGCATTCTCATCACTTCATCACCTTGGTTTGCTTTCTGGAGTTCAGAATGCAAACATCTTTTCTTCTCGGTCAATAAGAACCATGCAGAAGACATAGCTGCTGCAACAATATTCCAGTGGATCTCCCAAGTGACTCACTGGGCGTACCAGTTTCCCAGTAAAAATATCAGTGTATTGAACCCCAGAGTCCTCAAATTTCGGATCCAGGCTACATCTTTAACTTTCCATCATTCTCAGGCATGGGATTTGTCCGCTGAAAACCAAGTTTCCCTTTAAAGTCAGTTGATTTTCTCCACCAAATATAAAAGCTTCTTGCCAACAAAAACAAAGTGGAGAGCAGAAGTTATCGGGTACCAGTTTCTTTTTACACAAAGACTGCCGCCTGTACATTACTGTACGTGTAACATGACAATAACAATAACAATATACACACACATGTGCGTGCGCACGCACGCATGCACGCACACATGCACACACGCACGCACGCATGCACACATGTATATATATATATATATATATATATATATATATATATATATATATATATATATATATATATATATTGTGTGTGTGTTATGTATGTATATATGTATATGTATGTACATATACACACACATACATATATATATGTATCTATGTATATATCTGATGATGAAAATGTATGTATCATATATATATATATATATATATATATATATATATATATATATATATATATATATATATATATATATATATATATATATATATATATATATATGATACATAATACATAATACATGGCTATAAAATGGTGTCTAAAAAGTGTGACACATAAGCAACAAAATGAAACATCTGTCTATGGAAAAATAGTGTACAAACCAAACAGCAGGACAAAAACCATGACAAATAATCCAACTTGCAAGTCAATCGGACATTTATCACTCCTGTAAACAGAGACAATATGATATTCCTTTGTCCATGAACCTGCATGTGACAAATACATGCAGGTCTGCATACTTTGAGCTGAGACGTATTGCTTCAATCCGTCACTTTCTCACAGTTGATGCTACAAAAGTCCTTGTTTGTGCGTTTGTTTTGTCACGCATTGACTACTGCAATTCTCTCTTGTCTGGTTGCCCACATTATTTGCTAGAGAAACTTCAGAAAGTTCAAAATGCAGCAGCCAGGTTAATTTTGAAAGCGTCCAAGAAAGATCATGTTCAGCCCTTACTCAGAACTCTACACTGGCTTCCCGTAAATGCGAGGATTCAGTTCAAAATCTCCACTCTCTGTTATAACTGTGTCACTTCCTCCTGTCCCTCTTACCTGTCCTCTCTCTTACAGCTCTATACACCGTCAAGAGAGCTCCGTTCCTCCGCAGACACACGCATCCTTTGTATTCCAAAGATCAGAACCAAAACCTTTGGCCAGCGAGCCTTTCATTATAACGGTCCTTCAGTCTGGAACAGTCTGCCACAAACAGTTCGCTTCGCTGATTCCAAAGTTACTTTGAAGTCGGCCCTGAAAACTCATCTATTTGCGTGAACCTGCTCTGCTTAATCTCAACTTTCTGTATTTTTGATAATTCCTTCTGATAGCATAAGTTTGTGCGTGTGTGTGTGTGTGTGTGTGTGTGTGTGTGTGTGTGTGTGTGTGTGTGTGTGTGTGTGTGTGTGTGTGCGTGGGTGTGCGTGGGTGTGTGTGTGTGTGTTTGGGTGTGTGGGTGAGTGTGTTTGATTTTTGCATTTGTATATATTCTTGATGTAATTGTCATTTTTGTTCTGTATTGAATTGTTTGTAAAGCGCCCTGGGCACCTTCGGGTGAAAAGGCGCTTAATAAGTGCACATTATTATTATTATTATTATTACATAACATCACACGATGTCACAAACCTTTTAAAGGAAAGAACCTGAGAAGGAACAGATACTTTGCTCAAAATAATGTGAACATATTAACAGCAGGTCCAGTTCATATATCTGAAGGCAGGACAGGAAAATCAAACACACTAAAGACAAGAAAATAAAAGGAGAGGATTTTGTACATAACTTCACAACAATGTTTAGTGTGTAAATTTTAAAACTGTACCACGGAAGATAAACTTCTGCTGTTTTGAAGACAAACAGTGTAAAGAGAGCTGACAAAATAATTATGTGAAGCACTCAGGTAATGCCTAATTGTGAATGTTTTCATATTAAGGCTTACTATATGTACGTTACTGGAATGTCCACTCACTTCCAACATTTAAAAGATCTCAAAAGCTGAAAATTCTTATTGTTGAGCAAAATAGCTTATGAGTAAATAAAAAGACATGTTGCACACAAAAACGGCTATGAAAATGAAAATATTACATGAACACATACCAGAACAGCACCCAAATAGTCATCTGTACATAACTTCACAACAGTCACAACAAAATATTGTACTGCAGCATCCTCTAAAATGCAAACCTTGGCTTCAAACTATCTTTCACTTGAAATAAGAAGAACCAAAATGCCGCACATGACAGTCAGTTTCTTTTTAAGTGAATTGTGGCTTGCTGAATTCAGTAAAGATCTCTTTAGTACATAACTTCACAACATTATTGGAGAGAATCTCCCTTTTCTTCAGGAAAACAGTACTTGTATTGATTCATTTCTACAAAAACAGGGGTACAAGAGCTTAGGGAATTGTATCAGCATGTTTTGAATACATTTGGGGTTAATAATGAGGGGGGAAAACTGGCTATTCTATAAAATGTTCATAACTTAACATACCAGTTCATAACTTCACCACAGTCACAACTTAATATTGTACTAAACATTCCTCTAAAAAGCAAAAATGGCATCAAACCATCTGTTATTTGAAATAATAAGAACCAAACATCACATATGATAATTGCTTTCTTTTTCAATGAATTGTGATTTCCTAAACTCAGTAAAGATCTCTTATGTACATAATTTCACAACATTCTGAGAAAAAAATGTACTTTTTCTTCAGAAAAAAATGCAAAATATATAGATGAATTTTGTATAAAAACATAAAAAGAAGCTACAGGGATTGTATCTGCATGTTTTGAATACTTGTGGGATTGATAAAAAGTTATTTCAGAAAAAAGCATTGTTTTCTATAAAAAAATGTTCATAACTTCACATACAGAAAACAACATCTCTTGCAACACTGCAGACTTAAAAGCATAAGCCACTTTGTGTAGTATAGGTAAGATTTACTTAAAACTGTACCAATAGGCTATAAACAAAATATAGAGTCAGTAGCAGGTATGTATTTGTGATAAAAACATCCACTAAAATTTCTTTCTTTCTTCATAACATCACAACAGATGATTATACTGCATTTTTGTGTGAGATTATGTACATCATGCAAGTTGCAGGCAAATGATAAGGCATTAACTATTTTAATTCAAAATTCTCAAAAATAACAGTATTGACCTGCACAAGGCATTTTAATAGATTTAACATTAGTATTATACAACTGAACATCAGTATCATATGTTCATAACTTCACAAAATCCAGACCATGCAGATGCTGAGTGATGTTATGAACATCATGAGAAGTACACAACATTGTCCAAAATCCATGAAAAAGCCTAAAATGATTATTGAAATAATCCAAGAGCAACAGCATGTCAACAAACTCTTTTTTCAACATTAGTCTTAAATCAACTTGCTTTTGTAAACAGTGGTTTGGTTTGGTACGATTTTTGTTGCTGTGAAGTTATGTACTGACCCATGAACAATAAGGCCATCACATGCAGGGACCAAGTATCACTAATCAGTGCTTTTTATTAACTTCATGTATATAAAAATGAAGACTATACATTTTCTGCCTTAGTAGACAATAAATCAAGAAGTCGCAGGTATACATCACCATCGTGACAATCAGACTGATCAGTCCCTACAAACCCAAGGCAAAACCAACACTAAACTGAAGAACTATGTCAGCAAGTTCAAACAGTACGGCTAAACGGATGTTAATTATTGGGTTGTAACAACTCTAACAGGACAGCAACGGACATATCAATATATTAACAGAAAAAAATAGCGATCCTAACCAGATTCTGTGTACATAACATGGGAAAATGATTCACAACAAAAACTTGATCAGCTATTGTTTCCTTCCTGCCATTCCACAGAGCAATTTTAGCTTCACGTGGCGAAAGAGACAAAACCGGATCAATGAAACGACCAAGTCAGTGCGGTCAGCGTGCGAAAGCTGAAGTGTCAGTCCGCATGAAAAAAATAGTACATAATACAGCGTTCACAACAGAAAGCAGAAGCTGAATTTCATGGCAGACTGCGCTTATTGTAAACATCACATCGCTCTTTTGAATAAGACAAACGAAAATACATCCGTTTTTGAGAGAATCAGTTATTTTGATTTTTTGGGTTTTACCCGAGTCAGTGCTAAATCAACGATTCTTACGTGCAAGGGAAATTTCACAACGAACAGTGATGTACTTGAAGCAGATTTTGCTTGGCAATTTTCTACTTCCTGCGCCCACTATTCGCCGATGTAGAAGTATGAAGGCTTTATGCATTCAATTTAATGTTGATCAAGTCCCAGATATTAAAGTTTCTTGTACTCATTGTGGCGTATCGCTCAATCGATTGCGCACACTCTTTGAAGTGTCAAGAAATTATCTTGGATGATAGTGTAAACAAACGACAAAATGATTGATTTTCGGAACTGTTATCAGTTGCTTTGGGGGAAAATGCACCCAGGCGCAAAGATCATTATTTCACTTTCATGTTACATTAAATTTGTGGCTATATTTGAGGTATAGAGTAGAGTATGTAAATTTAGCTCCGAAGTTCGGTAGTAGCACACGCGGCCCGTTTGACGCCATTTCGTAGCCGTGACCATATATATTCTGTTTGTATTGTCTATTCTTTTACATGTATTTGTAATACATCATAATATGTATATAATGTATGTGAACTTTCGAAGAAAAAAATGACAGGTCTCGACCCAGTCGAAAAATGTCAGTTTGCTAGAAACAAGGCCTTTATACCACCCATGTGCCTCTTTCCTTCCCTGGTTTCATGTAGATTCAAGTCCCAATCCATCACCACAAAGCATCAACCTCCATCCGTTCCACCTGTTATTAAAAACACAAACTGCAAAATGATTTCCCAAACCGGTAACACAGCATGCCCACCATTGCCTGTATGACACCCAGATACTATCTTGACTGCAGAAATTCCCTAAGCTCATCTCCCCCATCCAGCCTCAGAGACCAATAGAACCATGTCACCACATACTATGACAGTCCCCTATAGGTAAAATGAAACAGAAAATCAAGAGCAAAAGAAAGAAGCATGTTGAGTCTGCCAGCTTAAATGCCTGGACTGCACTGATAGTGATACACCACACAAACTGACACAGAAGGCAGTCAACTCAACTTGCCATCACCTCCCACAAGCAAGCCATTGCCACCACCATTCATGATGTTGCCATCCTTATCACCTCTCACAAGCTGTTACCACCATTCAAAATGTTGCCATCCTTATCACCTCCCACAGACATTACCACCATTCATAATGTTGCCATCCTTATCACCTCCCACAGACATTACCACCATTCATAATGTTGCCATCCTTATCACCTCCCACAGACATTACCACCATTCATAATGTTGCCATCCTTATCACCTCTCACAAGCCATTACCACCATTCAAAATGTTGCCATCCTTATCACCTCTCACAAGCCATTACCACCATTCATAATGTTGCCATCCTTATCACCTCTCACAAGCCATTACCACCATTCATAATGTTGCCATCCTTATCACCTCCCACAGACATTACCACCATTCATAATGTTGCCATCCTTACCACCTCCCACAAGCCATTACCACCATTCAAAATGTTGCCATCCTTATCACCTCTCACAAGCCATTACCACCATTCAAAATGTTGCCATCCTTATCACCTCTCACAAGCCATTACCACCATTCAAAATGTTGCCATCCTTACCACCTCTCACAAGCCATTACCACCATTCATGATGTTGCCATCCTTATCACCTCCCACAGACATTACCACCATTCATGATGTTGCCATCCTTATCACCTCCCACAGACATTACCACCATTCATAATGTTGCCATCCTTATCACCTCTCACAAGCCATTACCACCATTCATAATGTTGCCATCCTTATCACCTCCCACATACATTACCACCATTCATGATGTTGCCATCCTTATCACCTCCCACAGACATTACCACCATTCAAAATGTTGCCATCCTTATCACCTCTCACAAGCCATTACCACCATTCATAATGTTGCCATCCTTATCACCTCCCACAGACATTACCACCATTCATGATGTTGCCATCCTTATCACCTCCCACAGACATTACCACCATTCAAAATGTTGCCATCCTTATCACCTCCCACAAGCCATTACCACCATTCATAATGTTGCCATCCTTATCACCTCTCACAAGCCATTACCACCATTCAAAATGTTGCCATCCTTACCACCTCTCACAAGCCATTACCACCATTCAAAATGTTGCCATCCTTATCACCTCCCACAAGCCATTACCACCATTCATAATGTTGCCATCCTTATCACCTCCCACAAGCCATTACCACCATTCATAATGTTGCCATCCTTACCACCTCTCACAAGCCATTACCACCATTCATAATGTTGCCATCCTTATCACCTCCCACAAGCCATTACCACCATTCATAATGTTGCCATCCTTATCACCTCCCACAAGCCATTACCACCATTCAAAATGTTGCCATCCTTATCACCTCCCACAGACATTACCACCATTCATAATGTTGCCATCCTTACCACCTCTCACAAGCCATTACCACCACTCATGATGTTGCCATCCTTATCACCTCTCACAAGCCATTACCACCATTCATAATGTTGCCATCCTTATCACCTCTCACAAGCCATTACCACCATTCATAATGTTGCCATCCTTATCACCTCTCACAAGCCATTACCACCATTCATGATGTTGCCATCCTTATCACCTCTCACAAGCCATTACCACCATTGATAATGTTGCCATCCTTATCACCTCTCACAAGCCATTACCACCATTCATGATGTTGCCATCCTTATCACCTCTCACAAGCCATTACCACCATTCATGATGTTGCCATCCTTACCACCTCCCACAGACATTACCACCATTCATAATGTTGCCATCCTTACCACCTCTCACAAGCCATTACCACCATTCATGATGTTGCCATCCTTATCACCTCTCACAAGCCATTACCACCATTGATAATGTTGCCATCCTTATCACCTCTCACAAGCCATTACCACCATTCATGATGTTGCCATCCTTACCACCTCCCACAGACATTACCACCATTCATAATGTTGCCATCCTTATCACCTCTCACAAGCCATTACCACCATTCATGATGTTGCCATCCTTATCACCTCTCACAAGCCATTACCACCATTCATAATGTTGCCATCCTTATCACCTCTCACAGACATTACCACCATTCAAATGTTGCCATCCTTATCACCTCTCACAAGCCATTACCACCATTCATAATGTTGCCATCCTTATCACCTCTCACAAGCCATTACCACCATTCATAATGTTGCCATCCTTATCACCTCTCACAAGCCATTACCACCATTCATGATGTTGCCATCCTTATCACCTCCCACAAGCCATTACCACCATTCATAATGTTGCCATCCTTACACCTCTCACAAGCCATTACCACCATTCATGATGTTGCCATCCTTATCACCTCTCACAAGCCATTACCACCATTCATATGTTGCCATCCTTATCACCTCTCACAAGACATTACCACCATTCATAATGTTGCCATCCTTACCACCTCCACAGACATTACCACCATTCATAATGTTGCCATCCTTATCACCTCTCACAAGCCATTACCACCATTCATGATGTTGCCATCCTTATCACCTCTCACAAGCCATTACCACCATTCATAATGTTGCCATCCTTACCACCTCCACAGACATTACCACCATTCATAATGTTGCCATCCTTATCACCTCTCACAAGCCATTACCACCATTCATGATGTTGCCATCCTTATCACCTCTCACAAGCCATTACCACCATTCATAATGTTGCCATCCTTATCACCTCCACAAGCCATTACCACCATTCATAATGTTGCCATCCTTATCACCTCTCACAAGCCATTACCACCATTCATGATGTTGCCATCCTTATCCACCTCTCACAAGCCATTACCACCATTCATAATGTTGCCATCCTTATCACCTCTCACAAGCCATTACCACCATTCATATGTTGCCATCCTTATCACCTCTCACAAGCCATTACCACCATTCATATGTTGCCATCCTTATCACCTCCCCACAAGCCATTACCACCATTCATAATGTTGCCATCCTTATCACCTCTCACAAGCCATTACCACCATTCATATGTTGCCATCCTTATCACCTCTCACAGAGCCATTACCACCATTCATAATGTTGCCATCCTTATCACCTCTCACAAGCCATTACCACCATTCATAATGTTGCCATCCTTATCACCTCTCACAAGCTTACCACCATTCATAATGTTGCCATCCTTACCCTCTCACAAGCCATTACCACCATTCATGATGTTGCCATCCTTATCACCTCCCACAAGCCATTACCACCATTGATAATGTTGCCATCCTTATCACCTCTCACAAGCCATTACCACCATTCATAATGTTGCCATCCTTATCGCCTCCCACAGACCATTACCGCCATTGATAATGTTGCCATCCTTATCACTCCCACAAGCGTAGCCACCATTCAATTATTGCCATCCTTATCGCCTCCCACAAGCTTACCACCATTCATGTTGCCATCCTATCGCCTCCACAGACCATTACCCCATTGATAATGTTGCCATCCTTATCATCTTTCACAAGCCATTGCCATCATGTCTATGTAGCCATCCTTTCACCTCCACAAGCCATTGCTACCATTCATGTATGTTGCCATCCTTATCACTTTCACAAACCATTGCCATCATTCATGTTGCCATCCTTATCACTTTCACAAGCCATTGCCATCATTCATGTTGCCATCCTTATCACCTCACAAGCCATTGCCCATCATTATGTTGCCATCCTTATCACCTTACACAAGCCATTGCCATCATTCATGTTGCCATCCTTATCACCTCCCACAAACCATTGCCATCATTCATGTTGCCATCCTTATCACTTCCACAAGCCATTGCCATCATTCATGTTGCCATCCTTATCACTTTCCACAACCATTGCCATCATTCATGTTGCCATCCTTATCACCTCCACAACCATTGCCATCATTCATGTTGCCATCCTTATCACTTTCCACAAGCCATTGCCATCATTCATGTTGCCATCCTTATCACTTTCCACAAGCCATTGCCATCATTCATGTTGCCATCCTTATCACTTTCCACAAGCCATTGCCATCATTCATGTTGCCATCCTTATCACTTTCCACAAACCATTGCCATCATTCATGTTGCCATCCTTATCACCTCCCACAAACCATTGCCATCATTCATGTTGCCATCCTTATCACTTCCACAAACCATTGCCATCATTCATGTTGCCATCCTTATCACTTTCCACAAGCCATTGCCATCATTCATGTTGCCATCCTTATCACTTTCCACAAAGCCATTGCCATCATTCATGTTGCCATCCTTATCACTTTCCACAAGCCATTGCCATCATTCATGTTGCCATCCTTATCACTTTCCACAAGCCATTGCCATCATTCATGTTGCCATCCTTATCACTTTCCACAAGCCATTGCCATCATTCATGTTGCCATCCTTATCACTTTCCACAAGCCATTGCCATCATTCATGTTTTGCCATCCTTATCACTTTCCACAAACCATTGCCATCATTCATGTTGCCATCCTTATCACCTCCACAAACCATTGCCATCATTCATGTGCCATCCTTATCACTTTCCACAAGCCATTGCCATCATTCATGTTGCCATCCTTATCACTTTCCACAAGCATTGCCATCATCATGTTGCCATCCTTATCACTTTCCACAAACCATTGCCATCATTCATGTTGCCATCCTTATCACCTTACACAAGCCATTGCCATCATTCATGTTGCCATCCTTATCACCTTACACAAGCCATTGCCATCATGCCTGATGCTAGCCATCCCCACATATCCTCCACCTAAAACATTTGTGATCCTGACCTAGGAGAAATTGAATTCTCTTCTAACACCTCGCTCCGCAATGACTGCTCACATTATAGTAAAACCTTTTACTCACTTAGGTCACATATGAGCACAAGAGCAGCTGTGCCGACTACATAGTGCTCACTTGAGTGTCAAGATAGTTTGTTCTTTGTTAGATGTAGCACCCAGACTACTACCGTGTGCAGTTGGTGTCTGAACATGTATAACATCAGATATTTTTGATCATTTTGGAGTTAATTTTACTGTTAATACTGTGTATGAAGAAAATTAATATTTCATACATCCAGAAGTATTACAGACACACTTTCATCATCACCAGCACCAGCATTATCCTGTGCGTGTGTGGATGTGTGGATGTATATATGATTTTGTTATATTTATGATATATATAATTTATTGTTTATGGTTTACTCTTTCTAATTCCCCAGTATTCACTTTTAAAACCAAGCTCATCTTTCTGTTTTTGTCCCCACCTGGATATGCTATAGCCAGACCTAAACTTTTATCAAACCTGTAGAGCACGAAAGGGTATGTTGTTTGAGAACAGCTGTCAGTAAGGCCAAATCTTACTTTTGGTGGTTATCTTTGTAATAATGAAGACTTATATTTCAGGAAGCTGTGCGTGATGAAGACAACAAGCTTCTTCGTATTCATGATGTGGTGCAGCAGCTACCTCCTCCACACTACAGGTAGAGTGCTGTTGTCTGGTACAATGACTTGCACAGACAGAGAGAGGGTGAAGGAAGGGGGGAGAGAGAGAGGAGAGAGAGAGAGAGAGACAGACAGACAGACAGACAGACAGACAGACAGACAGACAGACAGTGAATGAACAAATAATGTATTGATTAAAAGGAGTGTTTCATTTCGTAAGGGGGGGAGGGGGGTATAGAAATCAATAAACATATGTACAGTTACCTGGAATGTAGACATGAAAAGCAAAAGACAATTTTAAAAGTAAATCCTTTTCTAAAGAGGAAAGAAATCACATCATAAACCGTAAGTTATGAATAGTTTCAGTGGATTTATATCCGAGTTCTTTTCCCATTTCCATTCCGTGGTGTGCTGTTCTCGTCAGTCCTATCTAGCATTTTTTTTAAGGTGCACACATGAAATTTTCTGTTTGATGTAGTGACCATTCTTTGTTTGCTTCCATTAATCTATCATTTCTTCTTTAAGTGTTTTAACTTTTTTTTAAAACTCTTCGTAAGTATAGTACAAGGTATGATTCAAATAAAATGATCAAATGTGATTTTCTTGGAGACTTGTTTCGAATTGATTGTAGCCCTGATATGCCTGCATGTGGTCAGCTGGGCTTTAAACTAAAAGAACAATAACAATAACAGTCAAGAGCTTTGACTGAGCCTCTAATATTTGAAATCACTCACTTTTTCTAGTGCAGTCTTGTTGATTTGTATGTGTCAATATACTTGACTTTCCTATCCTTCAAGGTGCATTGCTTTTGTTTACTTGCCATTTTGATTTACACATGCTTTCTTATCCACTATGTCTGCTCTGTACGGGTTTCTTCTCATGTAAGTGATATTGTCCAACATCGGTGCAATGCCATCAGCATATCACAGATTTGTGATGTTTTGACTGCCAATTTTGTGTTCCCATGTTTCAGTATTTCTTTTCTCACAACATGCTCCATGTACATATTGAAGAGCCTGTGACATATGCAAAGAACATCAGATGCGCACATTAAAGATCTGTGATCTATACACTTCAGAACATCAGATACGCACGTTAAAGATCTTGTAAGGTATACACATAGAGAACATCAGATACATACACAGTAAATAACCTGTGACATATACATATGCAGAACATCAAATAAGCTCATCAATTATCCTGTAACTGGTATGAGTTTGGTGGCTTATGGAAACCTCTAAACACTTTTCTTGCATTCCCATCAATATCTGAGCATTTAGAGTGTGCAGCATACACGCATACATAAGATATTGCTTGGAACCAGAAGAAAAAGGTTTTTCGTCATTACGGATTTTGTAAAACTTTACATGATTTCAGAACTTTGGAATACCTGATGAGGCACTTGGGGCGTGTGGCCAGCCATGCTTTTGAGACAGGCATGCATTCCAAAAACCTGGCCATTGTATGGGCTCCCAACTTACTCAGGTATCATGTTTCATTTCTTCTTTCTTTCCATCTATCTGTCTTGTCTTTCTATCTTTCCTCTAATGGATCTTGTTTGAGACGTAATGTCAAGTTATTTTGCAGTAAGTCCACTGAACTGGTCATGTGCTACAGTGTACATCAGCATGCATACATGATCACGCGCGCACGCGCACAGCACGCACGCACGCACGCACCACGCACGCACGCACGCACGCACCACACACACACACACACACACAACACACAGTGCTACAGAAGACAGTGCACACTTGCGCAGACACATATACATGCATGCACAAAGAGAGAAGTCCGCCCAATCCATTCATCATCGTCATGTGCTCATCGGCGTGTGGACATGCCTGGTGCCCACGAACCAGACTCCTATGGGTAAATAGCACCACTGCCTTGTGGTTATCTTTGGAGAGAATAAGGCTAAGGCAGTAAACCTTGAAAGAAAGTCACCCCTACTGCCTTGTAGGTTGTGGGAATGACAAAGGCTGGCAGAGAGTCTGTACACAAACCGATGGAAGACAAAGGGAAACCACCATCATATTTTCCCAAGATAAATCATGGCCACCCAATCCATTAGAATATACATATGTGCGCATATTCTTGATCTGAGAGAGAAGAAAGAGAGAAAGAGAGAGAGAGACACACACACACACACACACACATTGACAGAATTTACTCATGTTCAGGTCCAAAGAACTAGAACTGGGTGGAGGAGCAGCAGCGCTACAGGGTGTGGGGATACAGGCGGTAGTGACGGAGTGTCTCATCTGTTACTGCGACCTCATCTTCAATGACAAAATGCCCTCCTACAACTCTCCACATTTACATAGTAAGCACTGGATTGGGTTGTTGTTTTGTTTTGTTTGTAATACACTGTGAAATTTTATACACGTGTAAAATGCTTCGCTATTAAGTTAAACTCTGCATTTACTAGGTCTTGTCTTTGTCTTTTCATTTAACATGGGGGTCATTTGTCCATCATTGTTTAATGGCTGTATTTCTCTTAATTGTTGTAAAGTGCGCTGAAATGTGACTATTTTCATGCTATGACTTCTAAATCTTTAAGTGACTATTTTCGTGCTATGACTTCTAAATCTGTACATGTATTAGATTATTGGTGATAGTGCATTTAGGTGTAACTTGGACTTCTAAACCTTTGGCTGTCTGTATAGATAGTAGATTATTGGTAAAAGTGCAGGTTAGGTATAATCTTGTAGCTTTTGCGCGAATAGAAATGGCTTTGTCTTATCGTTTCTGATAAAATGTTAAATGTAACCTTTAAGTCATGCCTTTTACTCTCACCTTCAGCATTACCAATCCATTCATAAGAACATTGAGTAGGAGCGGTATGGTCGGGGTCAATTACAGTGAGCCATAGTAAAGGGTAAAGGTTGTCCCATAACCAAGAGGATGTAGGGGAGTGAGATGGTAGATAGCCAGCATTACGAGGGTTGTGCCCATTACTTCTCCCCCACTGCTTTATCTTCCCTAACTTTGAATAAAATCAGGTACCCATCGCAGGTGGGTAGACTAGAGGTCACATGCACATGTATTTGCACCTATGAGATTCATATCTTTGCAAAATTGTGCAGTCAGATTGAAAGGTGAGTGAGTGCTCTATCTGCGTCAGCCAGAGTTCCTGCTGTAGTATCCTTGCAGGATATCCAGAAAAAACATTAGACACCTAAACTTTATTTACGGGCTTAGTAGTAGTGACAGATGAATACTCACGATATGTTGTCATTGAAGAAATCTCTTCCACGTCTGCCCGAAGTGTAATTCCCAAGTTGGACAAGATCTTCGCAGAATTTGGTATACCTGACAGCTTAAAGACAGACAATGGACCACCTTTCACAAGCTATGAATTCAAAAGATATGCTGAAAACATGGGATTTACACACCGCAAGATTACATCTCTATGGCCACGTGCTAATAGTGAAACCGAAAGATTCTTGAGAACACTAAAGAAGACCATGAAAGGTGCAAGAGCCACTCATCAGTGCTGGAAACAACAAATGTACCGTCTCCTCCTGGCATACAGGTCAACGCCACACTCCACAACTGGTGTACCTCCAGCCACTGTTTTGTTTGGCAGGAATTTGAAAACTGTTGTTCCGGAACCTCCACGACAACAAGCAAACAATGACCAGATGAGAACTAGGGACACTCTGCAAAAAAACAAAATGAAGAAGTATGCTGACAACAAACGTTACGTCAGACCCAGTAGTTTGCGAGTTGGTGATTCTGTTCTTGTCAAGGACACCTCAACATCTCATGCTCACCCGCCTTATGAACCATGACCTCTGATAATCACTCAGAAGAAAGGATCCATGATCACAGCCCAGAGGAGAGAACACTGTGACCAGAAACAGCAGCTTCTTTAAGAAATCTCCAGAAGCTCTCAACCCCACACCAGAAGAAACGTCCTTTGATGCTGATGGTGATCTCAGTTCTTCAGATCCAGTGTCATCCAACCATGGTCCGAACCAGTCCTTCGAAGACACTATCATGCCTACATGCGCTCTCCATGTCTCATTCCCAATGATGATGCTGATCCTGTTGGATGTCAACATCCCAATCTTTATCAACGGTCTGATGTCAGTGACAACCCACGACGCTCGCAGCATACACGCAGTGTGCCAAAGCGTTGCAATGACTTTATACTTTATAAATAACTGTTATTATTAGTGTTAACTAAACTGCAGAACATTAACTGTTTCAGTCACTTTAATTTCTCTTTAATTGGAAAAGAAGGGGAAGAAAGGTTACCTGAACTGTGTTACCAAATCATTTCCTGAAACAAGTGCTGAGCTATCCCTGATTGATGACTTGCGATGTGAACAGATCTAGGTTCCATGTTAATGGGAACTTGTGACAAGTGCGATGATATACATTAAATGTTTGCACTTAATCACCAGAATGTACAGTATGTAGATTATTGATTGTTGAAAAGAAAAGTTCTAAACGTTTAAAGTTACCTTCGGTTTTACCAGTTAAGAAAACTTGTTATTTTGTTGATACTGTTATTAAAGTTGATGTATTTTGAATTATAGGTGGTTGTTCATTCAAGGGAGGGATGTAATGTTCAAACTGATACTGATAGATCTGGTAGCAGACAACCCAGGGACGTAACTCTTTAAGTCATTAGGACCGGAAGATAGGGGGTGGTGGATAAGAGGTAGCAAGGGAAAAACCAACACCTAAAAGCTGATGATTCGCCACTAGTTCTAATCTATCATCTATCGTTGATAACATATTAATGTGAAATGAATCCTGAAGTAAATACTACACCCACCAGAGATGCAGACTCCACAGCAACAGGGGAATGTGGTCAGCTCACCTAACAGCTTGAGTTCTCCATCTCCACCAAAGAAGTCTGATTATGTGTAATGCATGGCGATTCCAAACAAGTTTGGAGAATAAAACTATACAATGATTTATAATAATATAACGCATATAAACCAATAATCCTTTACGTTCACTATTTCAGAATCTCAAAAGAAACCACGCCCCAAGTCTTTAGCAATCTCCACACCCACTCGTTTACTGTCACTGGAAGAGGCAAGGGAGAGAGCATTTCTCACCAGTCTGGCTCACAGTCAACGTTTTATCGATGTGGGGGGAGGACCATCCAGTTTGCCTGCCAACTACCACACTGTCATTGACCTTCCAGCACATAGGTCAGGGCTGTGGACAGTTTTCTAGGAATTTTAAGTGTTTTGTTTGTTGTTCTTTTTATGTATTTTTGTGTCTTTGTCACCATAGATTCATAGATTTACTGTATGAACTTTGGGCTGCTCTGCTTAACCCTCTTGTATTCTAGAGAACTGAGCTACCCCTTGATTTCAAATTTTCTCAAGCTTTTTCCCCCAAAATAGGGTTACTCTGTTCATTAGTACACTGTGAGCATGTCTCATCAGATATGAAGCTAGAAATTTGTCAGGTATCAGTAAACATGCTTTACTTGCATATCCAAGTGAGTATGTCTTTGTAACCACTGCCTGTGGTGTCATTGTCACCAAAGATGTCACCAAACATGAATAAATAAGTGACATATATATGAGAACAAGAGAAGCACACATATTCGTGACCACAACACATACAGATGAGTAATGAATTAGAGTATGGCCTAGCTAAAGTGTCTAACACCATTTATGTGTGATAGTATTCACAGTGGTCACAAAATGTCACCAAGTACTCCTCAGGTATTTACACAGTTTGTTGAGGTGGTTTTTTCACTATTTTTCTTTCCAAAGATGTCTTTACTTTGCTTATGCCAGATGATAACAAAGATGTCTTTACTTTGCTTATGTCAGATGACAACAAAGATGTCTTTACTTTGCTTATGCCAGATGATAACAAAGATGTCTTTACTTTGCTTATGTCAAATGACAACAAAGATGTCTTTACTTTGCTTATGCCAGATGATACAAAGATGTCTTTACTTTGCTTATGCCAGATGATAACAAAGATGTCTTTACTTTGCTTATGTCAGGTGATAACAAAGATGTCTTTACTTTGCTTATGTCAGATGACAACAAAGATGTGTACTTTGCTTATGTCAGATGACAACAAAGATGTCTTTACTTTGCTTATGTCAGATGACAACAAAGATGTCTTACTTTGCTTATGTCAGGTGATAACAAAGATGTCTTTACTTTGCTTATGTCAGATGACAACAAAGATGTCTTTACTTTGCTTATGTCAGATGACAACAAAGATGTCTTTACTTTGCTTATGTCAGATGACAACAAAGATGTCTTTACTTTGCTTATGCCAGATGATAACAAAGATGTCTTTACTTTGCTTATGTCAGATGACAACAAAGATGTGTACTTTGCTTATGTCAGATGACAACAAAGATGTCTTTACTTTGCTTATGTCAAATGACAACAAAGATGTGTACTTTGCTTATGCCAGATGACAACAAAGATGTCTTTACTTTGCTTATGTCAGATGACAACAAAGATGTCTTTACTTTGCTTATGTCAGATGACAACAAAGATGTCTTTCCTTTGCTTATGTCAGATGACAACAAAGATGTCTTTACTTTGCTTATGCCAGATGAAACAAAGATGTCTTTACTTTGCTTATGTCAAATGACAACAAGATGTGTACTTTGCTTATGCCAGATGACAACAAAGATGTCTTTACTTTGCTTATGTCAAATGACATCAAAGATATCTTTACTTTGCTTATGTCAAATGACAACAAAGATGTCTTTACTTTGCTTATGCCAGATGACACACAAATTTCTAGAAAACGAAGAAGTTTCTGTGAACACACGACATTGCATTTGGCTATTCTTTCAGTACAAATTGTGTCTAGGAATCTGATCGGTTCAAAATAATGTGTAGGCCTGGGAGTGTTCAGAGGTTTTTTGCTCTTGTTGCATTTGCAGCAGCATTATTGATACCTTTGAGGTCTGTTTGGGATGTCAAACAGTAAAACTATAAGGGCCTGTTGAATAGTTTATGTTTTTAAAGGCTTTTGATGTTTTACAAAACCATATTAAGTTGCCAGAGGACAAATTCAGTTGCCGGTGCAAGTAATTTTCTAGCATTGTAGAAGGCTGCCTGAAAGAAATGATGTCTCTCCTGCTTTACTCCCCTTACTGTGTGGTTTGGGATTATAGAAGTACCTTACTTTTCTTTTTTTCGTTTTTACATTGTGACAGGAAGAAGACTGGGAAGACGGGGAACAAAGGCAAGAAGTCTCCAGTGAGCAGTGGCTGGAAGTCCATATTTTCTAAACCACGCACTGGCAGTATCAAGAAACCCAGGAAGGGTAGTATGCAAGGTGAGAGAGAATGCTGCTGGTATTGCTCTTATTGGATTGGATTCATTTTATTATCACAACATAGCTGCATGAAGAATGGGTTGCATGCCCTTTGAAATGCCACTCAGGGCTCTGCTTCTTCTTTCCTTTGGTGCTCACGATCTTGAGGATGATCATTCCGGCACATAAAGGGGGGATGTTGTAGACACAGTCCATTTGTAAGCTCTGATCATTTTACTATTCTCATTGTCCGTAAACATAGCTGAAATCCGTTACCATTAGGGCCACGTGGTGTCCAGAAACTCACTGTTGGGCGGAGGCTCGCGACACAAAAGCGTCATGTTAAATAAATAAATTGTTGCATATGAATATGCATAAATATTTTGTTGCCCTCACATTGACACTCGCAAACACACACACATGCACGCACGCACAACACAACATAGGTTACATAACTACAAATAACAGAATAGCCAGTACTTTTGTGTTTGTTCAACTTTTGGGTTAATAGGTAGAAAGATGTATTTGTAACAGAGGGTTGAAGGTTGAAAACAGGGAGAGAATGGGCGTTACAGATTGTTGAAGGGACTTTGAAATCACATCAGCTTGGTGGCTAAACAGCTGTAGATTTAAACCCCCCCCCTTCCCCTGTTGGATGTATTGTTGTGTACTTGTCATGATGGTTTTTATTTGGAATTTTGCCAAGGGTAACTTCTCTTGCCATAGATTATTTCACTTGTGTTCATTAAATGCACATGAGATCTTGATTTATTGTGTCACCTGAAAAACCACCACAAAGTGTGGAGGGGGGTGGGGGAAGGAGGAGTCCTGTCATGTCGGACTGGAACTCTGGTTTCTCTCACTTTCCCTGTGGGCACTTACCCACTATGCCTACTCCACAACAAGTTTTCCTGATCGTATATATGGAACATTTGGAAGGAGCGAGTAAGATTTAAGAAAAGGATATGCATATCATTTTGAGTATAATTTTTGGACATGCTTATTATTTTGAGTGTAATTTCCCATATAATGTCCTCAGCAGTCTCTTTTCTATTAAATACTGGTTGTTACTTTTGATTGAGTTGTTAGTTTACCACTTTTGTCTTTTTTTAATTTAAGTTCTTAATTTCTTGAGTCTTTTTTATTTACATTCTTAATTTCTTAAGCATTCTGTTGTTTTTTTTCTTTTTTGATTTGTTGATTGGTTTGTTGACTGAAGCTGTAAGCCTGGAGTTACTGTTTTCTTTCGTGTGTGTGTGTGTGCTCTGTTTCTCTTTATTTATTCATTCTGTCTGTCTCCCTTTTCCATCATCTCCTCTCTCACTCACGATCACACAGACACACAGACACACACACACACACACACACACACACACACACACACACACACACACACACACACACACACACACAACACACACACACACACACACACACAAACACGCACACACACACACACACACACACACACACACACATACACACACACACACACACACCTGAGCAAGCCTGATTGCTCTCATGTTCTGATTGCTTTTCTCGTGTTCATTAGATTGCTTGATTTTACCTTATATGATACAATGCCTTGACGATTTCATAGATTCTTGCACCCCATAGACATCTCTCTATCTTATATTATGTATTTATTTATGTATTTATTTATTTGTTTATGTATTTATCTATCTATCTGGTTATGTATATATTTATATACTAATTTATTTGTTGTTGTTTTTTGTGTCTAAAAGCACATATGTGAATAGTGTGTATTTATTTATGTCTTTATTTATGTATTTATTTATTTATTTATTTATCTATCTATCTGGTTATGTATACATATATATATTTATATACTAATTTATTTGTTTGTTTTTTTTGTTTGTCTAAAAGCACATATGTGAATAGACATTACAAGAAATCACAAACGATGACACACTCTCTCTTTCTCTCTCTCTCTCTCTCTCTCCCCCCCCCCCCCCCCCTCATCCCCTTTCCTCTATATGTGTACTTGGTATTCTTTCTTTGTATTTTTCGTCTTTGGATATTGATTGACCAATCAGTTTTCAATTTAGGAGATGAGAAGCCTCTCGAGTCACTACAAGCCAGGGCATTGACAGAAGAAGATGTTCACAACTGGAAACATCGACTACGCAGTGCTAAATCAGCGGAATCGCTGTTGTCAATGGCAGCGTCAGCACGCAGCAGTATCAGCAGTCAGACTTCCTCTAGCATGGGATTTACCGAGGTTGCCAAGAATAGAGGTAGGCTGTTACAGAATTAGGCAAAAGTTGATTACAGATTTCTGTTAGTTTTTGTTCAGATTTGATTGTATGTGTGTGGGGGGAATGCATGTGGTTGTGTGTGTGTGTGTGTGTGTGTGTGTGTGTGTGTGTGTGTGTGTGTGTGTGTGTGTGTGTGTGTGTGTGTGTGTGTGTGTGTGTGTGTGTGTGTGAGATAATCAGTATTGTTTCCTTGGATGTCTCTATTTAGAAAATTTTCTGCATTTTTGTTGTATTCCTTGCCTTTTTAAAAACTGCTTTTCTTGTTTCTTTGGGTTTTTGTTAACTGTGTTTGTCTTTTCATGTCTTTTTGATTCTTAGTTGCCTGAAGTCGGAAACTTGTTAATAAATGAAAAAAACCCCAACATACATAATAAATTTGAATTGCAGTACAGACCTACAGACCTTTTAACATTGGGAGTGGGGGCAGAACACGTACACACGCACATGCGCGCGCACGCACGCGCACACGCACGCACGCACATGCGCACACACAGAGGAGTTTTCATGTGGTTGAAGGTCTGCTGTTTAGGTAGTATTCCTTTGGATGTCCTGTTAATGTATTGCTTATGGTAGTATGTATTGTATAATATGTGTGTGTCTTGTTATGCAGTTTTGTAAGCTTAATTTCCTTTCAGATTTGGCTAGTGTTTATCTCCTTTTATAGCTGTTGCTAGTGTTTGTCTCCTTGTATTCTGTTTCATTGAATTTGTTTTGTAGCTGCTTAAGTGTGTGCGTTTTCATCCCTTCAGCTTGGTTGACATGCTGAATGAGGTTGTAGAAGTCTTGAAGAAACTCAGTAGTCACTCACACATAGCAGTAGCAGGACATAAACTCATCAGTATAGGTTAATAAGTGTATTATGGCATTCAAAAATAATTATACCTTGGTTAGAGCACATATAATTTTGTACATTATTGCGTCCCTGATGGGGATGCCGGGGGCTCTTTCAGTCCTTCAAAGTACTGTCTCCTTTCTCCACAAGGAGTTTGAGTCTCCTCTGCTAGGAGTCTAATGCTTTTTTCATAGTCTGCTTGAGATATGATAGCAAGCTGTGATTTCACTGTTTTCCCCCCAAGTCCTTGATCATTTGTTGCCAGCCAGGCTTTGCTTCAGAAGGGGAAACAACTAAAAGTCACACAGAGCTTAGTGAGATCTGTAGGGTGGGTGAGGGAGATCTTGAAGTGATTGCATTTGTGGATGGGTCACATGACCTTGGCTTTATGGGCACTTGTGTTGTCATGTAAAAGGAGTGCTTTGCTAGTACACAAATTCAGACGCTGTTCATGTTTTGAATGTGCAGCTTGGGGAAAGCACTTCATGAAAGTTTTTTACATAATATCAAGCAGTAAGAGTAGACTGTTTGAACAAAATGTCGACTATTATAGAGCCATGGGTGTTGAAAGAATAGGAGAAAAGTTTTGGCTTTGATAACCAGGTGTCAGTACAACTAGTCATGAGTCATTAGCATATTCCATGATTGATTGAACGTTGTTTTGCCATACAAGGTGGTCCACGCTTTGTGTCCTGTGATAACATTGTGTAGTTGTGTGGGGTCCTCTGGCTTTAACATGAAAAGCAGTTGCTTAGAACTCTGAACCCATTTTTCTGCTCCTCTGGCAGAAGATAAGGTGTCCATCCATCTAACAGCCGCTTTTCTTACTTTAAGATCATGTCACAGGATCGGTTCAGGTGTGCCATATGAAGCACCATAAGTTTCACTTATTTCATGAACTGTAATAGGTGAATCCTCTTCAACTACTGTCATTATAAGCTGAACAGATTGCTTGTTCTGGACTGCTCTTAGATGTCCATATAGGTACTTGTCTTTCGAGTTGATTTTTTACTTGTTTGATACCATCATTCCAGTGGCAAACCATCCTATATGACACACACTTGTATCTGTACTCAGCTGTCAAAATGGCATGAAGTTTGAGCCTTGTGAAGACATAGCATACGAGCTGCTTTGTGCTAAGATCCATTTTTTGACCACAGTTTCATCACTTTTTCAGTTTTATGATGTTAAAATTTTTTATGCACAATAACAGCGCAAATGTGCTATTTTATCTCAGGATAAGTTAAAAGTGTACAGTGTATATACGATACACAGATAGAAAGGGCAGCCTGGCTGACAGGACTTTTGGATCAGTCCTTGTAAAAACAGATTGTTAAAGTGGCTTGACCATCTTGTTTGTTTGCTTACTGCCCTTTGCATTATTACAGTTCATGATTTTCTGTACTTTCATACTGTTTATTATTCACAGTTTTTTTTTTCTTTTTTCTTTTTTTTCTTCTTCTTTTATTTATTGTACACCATGTACCCCTGAAGACGTTCATTTGGAAAACATTCAAACTTGACTTAAAATTGTTGTTGTCTTGTGTTTTGTTTACTTCTGTGTGCTTTCAGTATTTTTGTGTGTAGGACTTGCCGCTTTGAGCTTTGCTTCATGTGTTCAGTAGCTTTTTTGCTGCTGTTTGCAAGTGTGACAGATTAGTGTTCACTTTGTTTTTTTGTTTTTTATTTCTTTGCTTTGCTGCTTGTTTTTGTTATAGAGGAGCTTTTGCCCCCCTTCCACAAACGCTCTCTGTCTTCGGATGCTTCCGTCATTCTTCACCCCCGCTACCACACCTGTCCGCAGCTTGAGCTTGAGCAAACTGCTTCCCCTCCAGGTCCTAGTCCTGGCCAGATGCATAAAGGTTAGAGAGGATACTCTGTGTGTGTGTGTGTGTGTGTGTGTGTGTGTGTGTGTGTGTGTGTGTGTGTGTGTGTGTGTGTGTGTGTGTGTGTGTGCGTGCGTGCGTGCGTGCGTGCGTGCGTGCGTGCGTGCGTGCGCGCGTGTGTGTGTGTGTGTGTGTGTGTGTGCGAGCGTGCGTGCGCGCGCTCTGGGGCTTAAAGCAAATGCCTTGCCTTGCTTTTCATAGTTCATAGTTTTGCCCAGCTGCAGATAGGTTCAAGAGATGGAAGTGCATGTGTGAATGTATTTGTGTGTGTGTGTGTGTGTGTGTGTGTGTGTGTGTGTGTGTGTGTGTGTGCGTGCGTGCATGCGTGCGTGCGTGCGTGTGTGTGCATGCGTGCGCGTCTTGCCCAGCTGCAGATAGATTCGAGAGATGAAGAGTGTGAAGCGGGAGCTTAAACAGACACCTTCTTGTCATGGTTCTTGTCCTGGCCACATGCTAATAGGTTAGAAAGAGGGTTGGAGTGAGTGTGAATGTGTTGTGTTGCTTTTTTGTATAAAAATTTTAAGCTTGACTTTGTAGAAACCGTCTCTTGACCATTATAAGATACCATTTAATTACACATACTATACCGTGGCTCACAAATGCAATAAGCGGCAGCGGTTTGCCAATTCTGCCTCGTAACAATAAAGTCCGAAGGGACAGTAACTCTGAGAGTGTCTACGTCTTGCGCATGCGCAGGTGCTCTTCCTCTTTTCTCGGCAGCCATCTTCCAGCTCGCCTCGTACGCTCTGAGCAGCTAAGTATTTTTCGATTTCGCTACGCGATCGATCGATTGTCGTTGTTGTTTTTGTGTCTTGCCTATGTTTTCGTTTAAGGGAGAAACTTATGTGAAGCGATTGGGTGGCAAAGCGAGGGTTAAGAAGATTTCGTCCGCCGAATTCTCAAACCCACAAAGGGGTGGTTCCACCGGTGCACAAACCGCTCTCCCTTCAACTTCGTCTCTCCCTTTTACGTCTTCTCTATTTCACACTATCGACAAGTCATCGCAACCCAGCTACGGTTCGGTTGCGGTGACCACGAGCCCTCAACTCAGCTCCGGCTCAGTTGAATTTTCGGCATTTTACGGCCCTCACACTGCCCGGCACGGTGATCGACTCAACTCCGGTTCTGTCGATTCTGTGCTCGCCCCCTTCGTACAGCTTAACTCCGGTTCTGCTGGTACTGTTTCAGCCTCCATGGCTGATGGGCGCATTGGGCATGGGTCTCCTTCGGGAGGCAAGATGGACCGTAATGTGAGCGGAACCGGCTCACCCCCTGGTTCGCCAGGCGGGACACCCCCTGGTTCGCCAGGTGGGCCAAGGGAGACAACCCCACCCTTACGGGCGTCAGATCGTCGATCCGCCCCGGTTGTCTCCCTTCCTCCCCCACAGCCTGCTGCTGCACCCGCCACAACCTCTCTGTCCCATTCCGGACAGAGCACTTGGGCGCCTTGGCAACTACCAAGCGACCCATGGCGGGCTGCCACATCTCTGTCCCATTCCGGACAGAGCACTTGGGCGCCTTGGCACATGCCTAGCCGCCCCCAGCAGGCTGGCCCTTTGGGCACTGGGGACCGGGCCAGGCCCTACCCTTCATGGGGTCAGGGTCCTGATGCCCCTTGGGCTCAGCCCATGCCGCATCCCATGGCACCGCACATGGTACCGTGGCACCCATCCTTGGGATTTCCCCCGGCCTCGGCCACGGGATGCACGTGGTGGCCCGGCTTTATGCCCGGCGCCCCACCAGCGCAGGACTCACCCTGCCCAGCCCCCCCGGCACCACCCGTGTTGGACACAACACTGGGGCTGCCTCCTGGGGGCTCTGACCCGGGTCCCACAACCGTGGCACCCCGGTCAGACTCTCCGCAGACTCTCGCCCCCTCCATAGGCGGGCCAGAGGACTCGGACTCGGCCTCAGAGGATGAGGCCCCTGCCCACATGGCATTCTGCTTCCAGGATGCCATGGACCGGCTGGCACAACTCACACCGGAGGCGGTGTCCACTGTGCCAGAGCCCAAGGCTCCCAAGCTTGGCTCGGCCGAGCGCCTTTTCAGCGCTCACCCTACCTCAGCCCCACGGGCCTCCTTGCTAAAACAGTCCGACATGGTGGCTGACTGCCTCAGGCAAGCCCAGGACACCGCCAGGGGGAAAGAGGCACAAGATTTCGTTCCAGGATCTGTGCCTGACTTCCCGGGAGCCTTGCCCTTCAGGAAATTCCTGAAGCCGGCACCGCTCCCCTTCCAGCGGAAGCCCTTCATGGCCCATGGGCCTATCCCTGACGCTCCCCTCTCGCTCACACAGGAGAACCTCCTCCTTGTGAACGATCGCTCTCGGGCCCAGCCGCAGCATATCTCCATCACGGAGAAATGCTTGACGGAATGGGAGGAGAACGCGAGACGGGGGCTGGCGGCAACCTCCGCCCTGGACTCATTCTTGGGCGGCCTAGGGGAAGCCCTGAAGGACCCCAACCAGCAGTCCTTCACGCTCCGCCAGGCGCCTGACCAGGCAACCATCGTGGCCTTTATCCAGGCCATGGCGCAGGGGCTCAGATCCGTGGCCGAATCGCAAGCACGCACGTATCTGAACGCCGTCATGGCGAGGCGGGATGCCATTCTCGCGGCATCCTCGGTTGCCACCTCACCGTCGGCAAGGGCCTCCTTGCGCGCGGTGCCCATCCAGCCGGGCTCCCTCTTCGGGAACCATGTTCAGGCCGTCCTGAAGCACCAGGCGGACATAAAAAGGGACCTCGCCCTCCATTCGAGGCCCTCTCGCCCTGCCGTGAAGCGCCCGGCTCCAGCGGCCTACCCGCCAAACAGGCCCACCCACACCAAGTTTCGGGCCGATCCCAGGCCCCAAGGGCACAGGAGACCGCAACAGCATTCGGGCAGGCCGGTGGCCCGGCCTAAGGCCCGCAGGCCGGCTCCCTCTCAGCCGGCCAACCCCCAATGACTCACCCCCGGCCTGAGGCCATCACCCCCCACGGGCGATCCTGTGGGCAGTCTCTCCAGACACATCGACGCGTGGGAGAGGCTGCCCGCCAGCCCGTGGGCCCTGCGGGTGATCAGGTCGGGGTTCCGCCTTCCTTGGGGCCCAAGGAAGGCTCCTCTCACGCTCTCTCCCCCTGCTTTCGCACTTCCTCAAGATCGCTCGGCCTCGCAGGCCCTGGATCAGGAGGTTCTTTCGATGTTAGCCAAGGGGGCTACGGAGGAAGTTTCCTTCGCTGCGTCCCCGGGATTCTATGGACGCATCTTTGTGGTCCCCAAAACTTCGGGGGCTGGAGGCCCGTCCTGGACCTCTCCTCCCTAAACCGGTTCCTCCGCGTCCTCCATTTCCGTATGGAGACCCCTATGTCCATCCGCGAGGCCTTGCACCCGGGCGACTGGGGGATATCCATCGACCTCAAGGATGCATACTTCCATCTCCTCATTCACCCCAGGGACAGGAAGTACCTCAGATTCGTCTGGAGGAACCGGATCTTCCAATTCAGGGCACTGCCCTTCGGTCTGGCACCCGCCCCTTGGCTCTTCACGAAGGTGGCGAGGGAACTCTGCATGCATGTTCGGGAGAAGGGCATCCGCCTCAAGGCCTATCTAGACGATTGGCTTCTACTCGCCTCCTCCAAAGAACAGTGTGCGCAACAAGCATCCCAGGTCCTGCAACTCTGTCACAACCTGGGCTTTGTCTGCAACGAGGAGAAGTCGGACCTAACTCCCTCCAAACAATTCCAGTTCCTGGGCATGTCCTTCGACACCTCCAAGTGGAGGGTCACCCCGTCTCCCCAGCGCTTACTGCGCCTTCAGGGCCTCTTAGCCCAACTGCTCCCCCAACTCCAAGCGCCAGCAAGGAAGCTGGCCTCCCTACTGGGCCTTATGGAGTCGCTGGCACCCCTAGTGCCACTGGGTCGTCTTCTCAAGCGGCAATTCCAACGCGGCTTCAGGAAGCGTTGGTCACAGTCGCTTCAGCCATGGGACCTCCCGGTCCACCTGGGCCCTTGGTTCATATCAGCAGTGACCAAATGGCGCTCCCAGTCACGCCTGGCCCAGGGAGTCCCCATCACACTGCCCCCTCCTCAGGAGCACTTGTTCACGGACGCGTCCACCTCCGGGTGGGGAGCCCATGTCGGCACGCTGACAGCCGCAGGTCGGTGGTCGACCGACCTCATGCCCTGCCACATAAACATGTTGGAACTGGAGGCAGTTTGCCTGGCACTCGGGGAGTTTCTCCCCTTTCTGAAGGGAAAACATGTCCGCATCAACACGGACAACACCACAGTAGCTTGTTACATCAACAAGCAAGGGGGCGCCCGCTCCCACTCCTTGTCTCGGAGAGCGGAACAGCTCCTCATCTGGTGCGAGGAACACTCGATTCAGCTCTCAGCAAAGCATGTCCCGGGGAAGATCAACATACTTGCGGACTCTCTCAGCAGATCCCACATGATTCTTCCATCGGAATGGACACTGGTCCATGCAGTCCTGGAGCCAGTATGGGCAGCATGGTTCAAACCACACGTGGACCTCTTTGCCACCAGGTTCAATCACCGCCTCCCTTTGTACGTCTCTCCAGTTCCGGACCCAGCGGCCTGGGCTGTAGATGCCCTATCCATTCCATGGTCGAACCTCATCGGCTATGCCTTTCCCCCGTTCCCCATTATGGGGAAAGTGCTGAGGAAAGCCAGGGAGGACGCAGCGACATTAATCCTTGTCGCACCCAAATGGCCAGCACAGGCATGGTACCCAGAACTTCTGCACCTGTCCCATGTGCCGCCGCTAAAACTCGCGGTATCGAGCCGCTCCATCCTCCAACCCAGGTCAGGCATTCCGCACGGCAATCCAGACGTTCTAAACCTTCACGCCTGGATGCTGTGCGGGACTCGATGTCTTCATTAGGCCTGTCCCCGGCCGTAATCGGCCTTGTGCAGCAAGCTCACAGGCCGGGCACACAGGGGTGTACAATGCCCACTGGAATGGCTGGGTCTCTTGGTGCACCTCAAATGAGGTGTCACCCCATTCACCCTCTCGCTTGCAGTTGGCCAACTACCTCGGCTTTCTGTCCACAGAGAAAAAGCTTTCCGCATCCTCAGTGAAGGTCCACAGGGCGGCCATCTGCACCACCATCCGTCAGTTGGGTGGTCCGTCCTTTGAGCACGATCCTCTATTGCGGAATCTCGTCAGAGGGGCTTCTCTCCAGGAAGCCAGGAACCCCCGCCGAACCCCGGCGTGGGATCTCTTTCTCGTCCTCTCATCCCTTAGACTCCCCCCTTACGAACCCATCAGGGAGTGTTCCCTGAAGTTCCTCTCTTTCAAGACGGCCTTTCTCGTCTCTCTCGCATCGGGGAGGCGCTGCAGCGAAGTGCACGCCCTTAGTGGTCTCCCCGGAGATGTTGCTCTCGAACCTGATGGCTCGATGTCTCTCCGCCTACTCCCGGAATTCTTGGCCAAGAACCAGTCTCCAGGTTCTCCTTCGCCGGCCATCCACATCCATCCCCTCACGTCTATCCTCGCTCCGGACGACGAGGATCGCACTCTCTGCCCGGTTCGCGCACTGCGAGCGTACAGAAAGCGGACGAAATCTTCTCGCCAGCAGCGGCGCCACCTTTTTCTCTCTTACAACGAAAACTATAGAAAGGACATTAGACGCACGTCCATCTCTCGATGGCTGAGGGAAGTCATCAAGGCTGCGTATGCCAGGTCGAGCGCCGAGCTAGCTGTCTTCTCCCCAAGGCCCCATGAGATCAGAGCATGGGCTTCTTCGCTGGCAGTCATCCACAATGCCAGCATCCAAAACGTCCTAGACGCCGCGTACTGGCGTTCCCCGGGCACTTTCATCCAGTTCTACCTGCGCGACGTCTCCCGTCTGCGCGAAGATGGGTCCAGGGGTATCGCTTCCGCTGTGGTGGCCCAACACCCCATCTCAGCCACACGCCCTGACTCCTGCCATTCCTCCAGGCGTTAACCAGGTAAGCCCTCCATCCGGGTAGTGCTATTCTGCATTTGTGAGCCACGGTATAGTATGTGTAATTAAAAGGAAATTTTCCTTCTAAAATTACGTTTAATCTAACATACTTACCGTGGCTCACGCAGAGTCCCTCCCGACCTCCCCGCCTTCCTGGTTCCTTCTAGCCACAGTCAGGGTCAAGGTCAAGGTCTCCTCGAAAAGAGGAAGAGCACCTGCGCATGCGCAAGACGTAGACACTCTCAGAGTTACTGTCCCTTCGGACTTTATTGTTACGAGGCAGAATTGGCAAACCGCTGCCGCTTATTGCATTTGTGAGCCACGGTAAGTATGTTAGATTAAACGTAATTTTAGAAGGAAAATTTCCTTTTCAGAGAGTGGAACAAATCACAAACATATGGAATTTGTGTATTTTGACATCCTGCGAATCCCTGTTGTGGTGAAAGGATAGAACTAGCATTAGTGTCCAAGTGTTTGTAGTATGCTGAAACAGGAACAGGCAGAAATTGTGGAACTTTTGTGTGTGTGTGTGTGTTTGTGTTTTGCTTTCCAATCTTCTGCACTGCTCCAGTGTCACCACCCCTATATTGCTAATTTTGGCTGTGTAGTACAACTTTAGATCTGCTGAAAACTATGCACCCAAAGAACACAATATAAAGTCACCATAAGAACATGGCATAAAGGGCCGCGGAGTTTGGGGCAGTTTATCACGGTGCTGTGATGATGAGAATGGGGATGATTAGTGAGTATGCTGTGGAGTTCCATTTTGGATTGAGATTGCTTGACAGAGCTGTATACTGTTCGTACTTTCTGACTTTGATCAGGTCAGACAGAGTCTGTCGTCATATACATGTACACCTATGGTCATAAACATGAAATGTTATAGAGTACCAGGCATTCTGAACAAAGCAAAGGCCTGGGTGAACATGTAGTTCTTCAACTATCATTATGACATGAAGTTAGAAGTGATGAACAGATCCTTCAGCTGGTAATGAATTCCAAACAGATGGTGCATTAAAACTAAAAGCACATTCTCCAACTGGCTTAAGGTTATGTTTACTCTATCCAAACAAAGATTTATTATTATTAGCATCATTATTATGTCCAGCATCTTTGAATTTTGATAAATAATCTTTTTTTATGTAAATAAGTAAACAGTCCAGAAGATTGGTATCAGATGAATGAAGCGTTCCTGACTATATCCATAGCAAAATGATGGACCATTTATCCAAACACCAACACTTCTGTTTAATCTGTGCCTTTTTCAGTCTTCTTTTTAAAAAATATAGAGATTGTTTCATAACAATTGAAGAAGGTGTGACGTGTGTTGACAGTAAACAGCGTGCGGATAGCAGCACGGCATGATATTCGTTTAAATGATAACTAAATTGCTGTTCACTGTGAAATGTATATATAGTTAGTTGAGAATCAGACAGTGAGGAGTAAAGACGAAGAAGCATTGCCCTGTCTTCCGAGTTGGCTGTAGAAAGAACGAAAGATGGTGTCAGAATCGTGATTACGAACTCAAACAAAAAATCCAGAGTATTGAAGACTAAAGTTCAACCATGGAAGATGAACAAGAAGAGAGAAAAGCCAGTCGATGACATGCCAAGATTCCCTTGCCTCCTAAACTTGATGTGAATGGAGGAAACCTGCAGAGCAGCTGGAGGAAATTCAAGAGGCTTTGGGACAGCTATGAAATTGTGACAACACAGACAGAAGAAGACTCAACATACAGAACAGCAGTTTTTCTTTCTTGCGTCGGGCTGGATGCTATGGACATCTATGAAGGATTGGCATTTGCTAATGAAGCTGAAAGAAATGACATTGACACCGTTCTGCAGAAATTTGAAGAATACTGTGTGGGTTCAACCAATGAAACTTACGAAGCATTCAGATTCAACTGCAGACATCAAGCAGCAGGAGAATCTATCGAACAGTTTGTAGCAGAACTGCGGAGACTGATCAAGACGTGTAACTATGGTACACTGGAAGACAGACTGTTGAGAGATCAAATCATACTGGGTGTACATGACGAGACTCTGTGATCAAAATTACTGGAAGTGCGACAGCTGACATTGACTGCATTTATTGATATGTGCAGAGCGCATGAATCAAGTCAATATCAAACCGTCCAAATGATGAGAAAAACGCAGGACACGCAGGAAGTCCAAGCTTTCAAAGAGAAGACAGCAAAGCAGTATAGCGAAGGAAACAAACCAGAGTACAGAGAAAAATGCGGATATTGTGGTGGAAAGCACCCAAGAGCAAAAGAGAAATGTCCAGCATTTGGAAGAAAATGCAAAGCTTGTGGAGGAAATAATCACTTTGCTTCATGCTGCAGAACACCCAAGAAAAATCAAAAGAAAACAAGAGTTCGGCACTTCGAAGAAGAAGAGACTGACACTGAAAGCGATAATGAAATCCTCGGGATTGAAGACAAAACCAGAAAAAAGGAGAGAAACATACGAGCAAAAATGCTGATAAATGAGATGCCGGTAACATTTCTTCTTGACACAGGTGCAACAACAAACGTGATGTCTGAGAGCCTGTACAGAGAAGTCACAGGAGATGAAAGACAGTCTGACCTGCAAGAGACTGAGAAGAAGAAGCTGGTGATGTTCAACGGAACAGAAATGAAGCCTGTGGGGGAGATAGTGCTGCGAGTGAAAAACCCCAAGAACAGAAGGAAATACAAAGTCAACTTCGCGATCACCAAAACGGACTGTAAGCCAGTACTGGGACTGAAAGCTGTACAGCTCATGCAATTGTTGACGATCAATGAAGAGAACATTACAACGATAGCGGCGAATCAGAAAGAGGAGGAAAATGCAAAAGATATGCTCACAAAGTACAACGATGTCTTTGAAGGAGAAGGAAAACTAGAAGGGAAATTACACCTAGAAACAGACCCCAGTATTGCTCCAGTGAAGATGCCTTGCAGAAAGTGGCCGATAGCAGTGCAAGAGAAAGTGAAGGACGAGCTGAAGAGGTTGAAAAAACTGGACGTGATCACTAAAGTAGACACGCCAACGGAGTGGATAAGCAGTTTGGTCGTAACAACAAAGAGCAATGGGAAAGTCAGACTGTGCATCGACCCTAAGCCACTGAACAAAGCCCTCAGGAGAAACGAGTACCCTATGCCAACCATTGATGACGTACTGCCTCTCCTCAAGATGCAAAATACTTCACACACCTGGACACGAAAAACGGGTTTTGGCACGTTGAACTGGACGAAGACAGCAGCTACCTGACAACATTTGAGACGCCTTTTGGCAAATACCGATGGAAACGAATGCCCTTTGGAATTTCACCAGCCCCAGAAGAATTCCAGAGGAGGATTGACATCGCTCTGGCAGGACTGCCAGGCGTGGTGGCGGTTCATGATGACATCTTTGTTTTTGGCAGAGGACCAACCGACGAAGCAGGAGCACACGTTCATAATACCAACCTGAACCGTTTGCTACAACGATGCCGAGAGACTGGAATCAAACTCAACAAGAAGGTTGAGATGAAACGAACAGAGATCTCATATTTGGGACACATCTTCTCAAGAGAAGGCTTGAAAGCCGACCCAAAGAAATTGGACGCTGTCCAACAACTCCCAGAGCCAGAAGACAAAGCAGCTGTGCAGAGATTACTCGGTGTAGTCAGATACCTTCAGAAATTTGCACCGAACCTGTCTGAGGCAGCAGCACCATTCAGAGAACTGGTTAAAAAAGACATCCACTTCAGATGGGATGAAGACGTCCACGGAGAAGCCCTGAAGAAATGAAGAAGATACTCTCTGAGCCACCGGTACTTCGCTACTTTGACTCTTCAGGAAAGCGTACAACCACCCTTCAGTGTGATGCTTCACAGTTTGGACTTGGAGCTTGTCTCATGCAGGATGGTCAACCGATTCAGTACGCATCACGAGCCTTGACCGAGACAGAAAAAAGCTATGCTCAAATAGAAAAGATGTTGGCAATACTCTTCGGTCTGGAAAGGTTTGAGAGATACGTCTATGGAAGAGACATCCTGGTGGAGACCGACCACAAACTACTAGAGACCATTTACAAGAAGAGCCTGCTCTCAGCACCTAAGAGGTTTCAGAGGATGCTACTCAGAACTCAGAAGTTCAGGTACACGGTAGTGTACAAGCGTGGATCTGAGATGCACCTGGCTGACACCCTCAGCAGAGCAGTCTGTGGAAAAGCGGAACAGCAAGTCACCCACAAGGAAGCCGTTTTCCTCACAGACCTGGAGAAAACGGACTCATTGCAAGAACTGGCCATCAGCCAAGAGAGACTGAACATTCTGCAGCAAGCAACTCAGGAAGATGCAACCCTGAAAACCCTGAAAGCTGTCATTCTACAAGGCTGGCCAGAGGAGAAACAACAACTTTCATTACAGTTACAAGAATACTTTCCTTTCAGGGAGGAACTGTCAGTCCACAACGGACTTGTCTTCAAAAGCCACAGAGTAATTGTACCTGAAAGCGAAAGAGCAGACATCCTTGAGAAACTTCATGCAAGCCACTCAGGAATTCAGAACTGCATAAGAAGAGCACGTGAGGTAGTCTACTGGCCCAGGATGAACACGGACATTGAAGATTTTGTCAAAACATGCAGCGCCTGTAACACATACCAACGTGGTCAGCACAGAGTTTCCTGACCTGCCCTGGCAACACATCGCTTGTGACATCTTTGAACATAATGGCAATGAATACCTGGTCACGGTCGATCACTACTCTAATTTCTTTGAGATTGATCGGTTACAAACAAGAGAATCCAAAGAGGTCATCATCTGTCTGAAGAGACACTTGGCAAGACACGGAATACCAGAACGCCTGACAACAGACTGTGGAACTCAATTCACATCAAACCAGTTTGGAAAGTTCAGAAAAACATATGGGTTTGAACACGTAACAAGCTCACCACACTACCCTCAGTCCAATGGAAAAGCAGAGAGCGCGGTGAAGGCTGCAAAGACGTGCATGAAGAAAGCAGAACACAACAATCAAGATCCCTTCCTCGCTTTACTTGAGCTGAGAAACATCCCGATAGAGACTGTAAACAGTTCGCCTGCTCAGAGACTGTTCGGCAGAAGAACATGAACACAAGTGCCGACGTCAAAGACATTACTCCTACCTACATTTGTACCAATCAAGAAAGAACTTGAGAAAAGGAAACTGAAGCAAGCGCACTACTACAACAGAAGCGCAGTAGAGCTGACAGAACTGAGTCCGGGACAGATTGTGAAATTCCAACCTCCAGGATCCAAAAAGTGGATCAGCGCCAAAGTAGACCAACAGGTGAACATCCGGTCATACAACATTCGCACAGAGGACGGACGTCAGTACAGAAGGAATCGTTGTCAGCTACGAGACACAACAGAAACAGAGCTTCAGCAGACAATCAACCCTCAACGACTTGTCCAGAGAAGGATGATTTCTGGAAGACATCAGGAAAGCGACACATCGGGCAAGCAACAGCAAATCATCATTCCATCAAAACAGATGCTGGAAGATAACAAGAAAACTGGAACTGGAACAGATGTCAGAACGCCAGCATCGTCTGCCCGTGAGAACTCATCTGATCAGTCACCAGTCATCAAAATGTCTGAGACAACCAGCGTCAGAGGATGAAGTTATCAAACAAACAAGGACAGGACAACCCGAACCAGTTAGTTCTCCTTACAGAACAAGATCTGGAAGACAAAGCAAAAGGCCAGATTTCCTGAAATATGAATGAAACTGAAGACTCTACCACAATCAGATAAACTGAAAGCATTGCGAAATATGGACATGATGATGATGGATAGTATAATGATCAGAGATAAAATGAGGTGAATGAATGATTGGGCCCTGTGCGTGAGAGAAAGAATGAGTGTTTGTTAAGTTAATGTTGTGATAAAGGTAGGAAACACATTTATTTCATATGGACTGAAAGATAGGAAAAATGATTAATTGATTTTGTTTCCTTAAAGAAAGGGAGATGTGACGTGTGTTGACAGTAAACAGCGTGCGGATAGCAGCACGGCATGATATTCGTTTAAATGATAACTAATTGCTGTTCACTGTGAAATGTATATATAGTTAGTTGAGAATCAGACAGTGAGGAGTAAAGATGAAGAAGCATTGCCCTGTCTTCCGAGTTGGCTGTAGAAAGAATGAAAGAAGATGTGTGTGTATGTCTTTGTGTGTTTGTTTTATTTTTGTGTGTTTGCTTTATTTTCATTACTTGTAAAATGTTCTTTTCTTTAAAAGTACATTTACACATTACAGAGATGCCAACTGCTCTGATTTGAGCAGAGCATCCCTGATTTTAGGGCCTTTAGTCTGAACTCTGATTTTCATTACAGTGCTCTGTTTTCTGGTTTTCTGTTAGAACAAACAAAACAATATGTATATAAAAAAACAAACTACACTTGCATCAGTTTAGTACTATAGCTTACGGATAGCCAAGCTCACAAAGAGTAAAACAAGTAATTTTTGTTTGTTTGTCTGTGAAATTGTCAAAAGGTATGCCCAGAATGCGCCCAGTTCAGATTTTTGTATAATTTGAAAAACAAAATTCTTGGGAGACATACCCCATTTAAAGGCTTTGCCACTTTGTCATACCATGTTCCATATGGATGCTCCCGTTTGTTTTGTCTGTGGAAGTTGGCATCTCTGCATTTACAATTTCCACAACATGAAACAATGACAGTATCAGCTTACAGTGTAAAACCTGGCCAGTTCACTGCCAGGCTTAATGCTCCCGAGGTAGGGGGAGCTTAGTGTTTCGAAGGTCCTGTTCTCCTTGTTTGTATTTTCAAGACCTTGCCAATGTGTAAGGTTTTGTACAGGCTCAAGAAGCCTGCCAGGTAAATCACTGGCAGACTTGGGTAGATTGAATAGACTTCAAACACTGTAGTAAAAAAAATCTAAACAAAATGTAACACCAAAGCATTCCTCAGAGATATTTTGCGCTGCAGACTATTAAGTTTAAGATAATGGAACGTTAGAAAGGGTAGATTTTTTGCGTACAGATGGATTTTTAGAGCATACAATGCAGATTTCATAATCCTCAGAAATTTCACAATCCTCTTTCTGAGGAACATATACAAACAGAAAAATGTAGTATTAGAAAAGCATATTCACTGCTGTGATATCAACAAAGATTAGCATGCATCAACAAAGTGCAGCAGCAAAGGCAGCATTTGTTTTCAGTTCTGTAGCAGTCATGGATTTCTTCTATTTTACATCATATTTATATAGGAAACAAAAGTTGACAATGTCATTGTGTTCCTTTACAACGTAGAGATCAGAGTCCTAACAGACTTAACCTTTTTATTTCCCTCAGTGAGTGTAGTACCATCGGGCAGTCAGCCACCTCGTGCTGGAGCCAACCGTCCACCAGAACCACCCCTCAAGCAGTCATTCGTGAGGGGAGACTCAACCCGCAAACCTTTGCATCGCCGCACTCCCTCTGCCCCAAGTACACCACGGCTGGATCGTGACCACCACAACCCCTCAGCTGTCAGCTCTCCAAGCAAAGCTTCATCTCAGCCGCAACTGGACAGCTTGTCGGGGTCGCCCAGTTCAGATAGCAGTCTGCTGACGCCGCCTTCTGATACCAGTCTTGGTATTGACATCGATGCCGCCATCAAGGCCCGTCTTCAGCAGATGGCGCTGCAGTCTCGTGGTGGGGTCAGGTCACCAGAGAAAGTTGCGGTCAACCGGAGAGGGGAGATGGAGAAGAGGAAGGTGGAAGCAAGGAACGGAGTGGTAGAGTTTCCTCCGTCTGCCAACCCTGTCTCCAACCCTCAGCACAACAGCAATAATAGTGGCCCTGCCGCTGAGCGCACAAAGTTCTTTGTGTCGCGTTATCATGACTATGCGGAGATTGTGTCAGATGAGGAAGAGGACAAAGACAGAGAGAGGTCCCCCACTGATATGCAAGATGTGATGGATAAACTGGACAGTAAATTGTCATCTACCAGCAAGTTTTACCTCCCAAACAACGAAGAACAGTTAGAGCCTGAAGCCAAACATGCCAAGCTGGAGCCAGAAAAAGGAGACCAGGAGAAAGGTGTGCATTTGGTCAAACGACACATTGACCGTCACCCGTCCAATGCCAGTTCTGAATCTCCTCCCAGCACTCAGATAGTTAGGAGACGAGTGGAACTGATCCCCTCAGACAATTCAGCCATCACCGACCAGGATAAGAACCCTGGGATGGGTGTGAACTTCCCAGAACTGGCAAACATTCCAACAGAACATGCAGATGCAGCACGACCGCCAGTCCCACAAAATCGTAATCTGCATCAACATATTCCAGGCCCTTTGCAGAAGGGGAACATGTTGAAATGTTTGAGTGTGCCATCTGACATAGCACAGTCATTAGAGAACATCACAGCTAGTCAGAATGATCTCCTGTCCTCCATGACTCTAAGTGAGCTCTCACAGTCAATCAACAGCTTCTGCACAAGTGCTCAGGGTGACTCCCCAGTCAGAGATGATCCTCGTTGGAGACGGAGCACCTCCTTGGATAGTCTGGAAGCGGACAGCACCCTCCGAACTCTGCGTGACATCAACAAACAGATGGACACAGCCTTTCAGGAGAAAGTGGAACGAGCCATCCAGTTAGAGGAGGAGGGTTACTCTCGGCATGGAGACAGTGATTCGTCCTCCCTTACCACTCTGCACATCTCTGAGGATAATCTGTCCACACCTATTGCTGGCCAGGAGCCATCTTTTCCTGATAGACATAATGAAGAATGTCTGTCCGACACCCCTACAACTGTCAGGGATTCTCTGAACTCTCCAACCCAGTCTTGTGGACAGGAGGCCTTTCCGCGTTCTGCCTCAGACAGTAGAAACTTTACTGCCAACAAGCCAGATGTGTCTATGTCTCAGTCCTTCCCTGTCCCCAGTCAGACCCCATCCTCCAACCCTCCTCAGTACCCTGTGGGGGTCTGTGAGTCCAAACCAGAAAGCAGGTACAATTCTCACCCAGACTATCCAGATTATGCCATCATCAGAAAGCGACAGAAGACCTCAAAAGAAGATCGAGGCCCAGGGTTTTATTCTGTTCAGGGTATTTTAGAAGATGTTTTCCCTGAAGGTGGTGCTGCAGGGATTCAACCAGCCAGCATGCAAGCGTTTGTGTCAGAAAATATGCCCCTGGATAATTCTTTGTGGCCAGAAGGGGGTGAGGGTTTTGCTGACTCTGGTCCCATATTGCCTCCAAGCCCTCGACATGTGCATGTCAGGCCTGATGCTGATCCCATGCTCCACAACAGGATTCCCAGGTCAGGTGCAGGTGTGCCACCACCAGAACCTTACAGCCCACGCTCAAATCCAAAGTTTGACTCGAATATTTCCAACTCTGATTTTCACTCCAGTCATTTACCTCGGTCTGAACTTTCTGCTGGTGTGTGTCAGGTCAAACAGCAAAAGAAGTCTTCATCTTCATCTTGTAGCTCATCAAGCTCATCAGATGCAGATGACAACAGCGATGACAGCATTGAGATTATTCATCATGTCGAGCCAGCAGGAGCTCAGTTTGCCATGAAACTGAGTAGGAAGCAGAGAGGGGCAGAAAGCGTGCCTTCTCATGGCAGCCCACGATCAGACCCTGGCTCAGTACGTGTTACAGGTTCTTCATTGTCTGCCAGTAAGAATTTGAAGCAGGAAGCACTTTGGAAACACAGCCCTCTGTTCAGCAGAGTAGAGCAGAGTGCCCAAAGTCATGGTGCGGGAGCAGAAGCTGTCAACCCCATGAAAACAGACAGGTACTGTTTTAGCAGTGAGTCTTCCAGAACTTTTCCACCACATTTTCAGAGAGGGGAAGATTATTCGGCTTGTCAAGCAGCATCCATTTCTTCAGGTGATAGGGGTGGTAGGGTGGGAGGGTCGTGTGAAAGTCAGCCCAGAAGACTGTCACACTCATCAGACTACAGGGAACCGGGCTCTCCCCGACAGAGAGGGATACCTGGTGAGGGTCGCCCGCGTGCAGCTTCACAGTCGGACAGCGCCTTGAAGTTTCAACGTGAAGAGTTGCCCATTATTTCTGGAAACCTGCCCAGTTCCCCAGCTTCTCAACGATCTCACATCTCCTCCCTGAGATCACCCACCATCTGCAGTCCTCCGGCGTCTCAGCAGTCTCGTTTACCTTCCCCTCGTTCCCCCATTATTCCACCCTCCCATTCCTCTCACATCTCCTCTTTGAAGTCCCCCACTCCCTCAAGCCCTCCTCAGAAATCACGTTTACCATCTCCTCACTCTCCAGTTCTATCCGTGCCACCATGTCATCAGTCTCCTGTGGCCTCGCCAAAGTCGCCCCATTCTCCAACTGTCCCACCTCTGCCTTCTCAGCCACCTGAGTCGCCTAAGTCTGCAAATGTTCCCTTGCATCTGATGCTCTACCATCCAGACGAGTTCCAGGTACCCCCAGCTGCTGTGGGCAAGACGCCAGAATCATCGTTGCCGCAGGTTTATGTGAAGAGTGACACTGTGACAGAGGAAAAAGCCACCATCACGAAAACCAGTGGCTCTAGAACAACTGCTGACATGCAGCATGGTGCTATTGGTTCTTGGAAAGTGGATGAGGTGGTGTCTCCTTCCCAGACATGGAAAACCTTGTCTTCTTCAGAAACAGGTATGGACGAGTGTTCATTTCATGAACTGGTAAAATAATGTCTTTATTTCTTTCCTGATTGTTCTTTCCTTGTGTGTGTTTGTCTATGTTTATATGTCTCAGAGATTGTCCCTTTCCTTGCGTGTGTGCATATCCATGTTTATACGTCTCAGGGATTGTCCCTTTCCTTGCGTGTGTGCATGTCCATGTTTATATGTCTCAGGGATTGTCCCTTTCCTTGTGTGTGTGCTTGTCTATGTTTATATGTCTTAGGGATTGTCCCTTTCCTTGTGTGTGTGTTTGTCTATGTTTATGTCTTAGTAGCTACTCCAAACAGATTTTGAGATTTACCTATAGATTTTTGAAACTACCACCAATAAACAGATCTTTTTATTGTGATTCTAATGATACCAACATAATTTTTGTATCTCAATTAGGGAAAACGTTGCAAATTTTTAAAGATTTAAATTTGACGTGCATTTCTGCGCCAAAGTGCAAATCAACAAAATTGTCATTTTCAGCAGGCTATACAACAGAACTGATGTGTATTTTCTGATCATTTTTGCATTTTACTTGGCATTCCTGATGCATAGATGATGTTTGATTTTTTCAGGTAGTTCTTACAAAGGGAAAGTGATAAAATTTGCTATCAAAAACCAGAAATATCAGGGTTTTTGCCAATGCCCAACTGATACAAACTATAACTCGAAAGCATGCCGGAGACACATTTTCATAACTTTGCTTTTCATTGAGCTAGAAAAATGCTTTTGGTATCACTGGAATCAGCAAAAAAAATGACACACTCAACCAGCACACTTTCAAAACTGTTAAAATGAAAAAATACACATTTATTTGACATTGATTAATAATTTTCTTAATACTCACAAATTGCAAAACTCGGTCACCCATCTGGATAGTGTTTTGACTTCAAGTGCCAGTCAATATCTAAAGCAGCAGATGATCAGTATCACAATTAGCATGGCTATCATTGTTCCTGTCCAGAGATCATCCATGTAATGAATGTTTGTGGACTAAAAAGCCCCAAAATTTCCATTAACGGCACACAGGATTCATCACAACATGGCAAGGTGACGCCATTGTAGCCACTGCACTTTAGATGGATAAACCACAGTCTCAGGTGTGACTTGCTGTAGCTTCAACTAAGTAACATTTTTGTTCTGTACTTGGGAATTCACTGAAACAGAATGAATGTGAGCAGACTAGACAACAGTTCTGGCCACTGTGCTCTGAAATGATAAACAGTGTGAGTCTTAACTGATTAAGTGTGATATATGTAACTAGCTGAGATCTGTCACTTGCAACTGACAGGTCAGAATTCCAGGAATCAACAAGGGATGCTTGGGGCATTAGCAGTAACATGGATGGTTGCAGATATGTCAGCCATACCGCTTGCTTTGTGGCAGTTTGCTTACTCGCAGTAGACGGATAACACTTTTGTGTATGCAGCGGTGATTTGCTCCACATCATATGCTTGCCAGATTTGACCATCATTGCTAACTGGAAGACAATCAAAAGTCCCAGTAGAAAACATCTTCAGCATGTGTGTTTTCAAAAATATCCTCCCGTGAAGGCCAGCAGAAACAGTCCGTGTGACCCCTGTACTGTTCAGGTACTGGACTGACGCCCAGCTGCCATTCTCCTTTAACTCCAACACCTGTCCAATATAGAATCTTTCTACCAAATAAACAGCTATCCACTGGCCCTGCTTGGTGAAGTGAAATAGGGCTGCTTCAACAGTGTCTTCATTCATGTCAGCAGCAGATACATCTCCTTCAGGATGAGTTGCAGTAGCAGAACAGGCAGCCACAAGACAGTCTGAAGAAGGGATAGGTCTTTCTGTGATGAGATGGTGTTCTTCAACAAGCCTGAGATCATCCAATGACCCTGTCAGTTTTAGACAGCCTTTTTTTATTTGTTGACAAGTCATCTAATCCTAGAGGCAAAATTGCAGTACCTGTTTTGAATACTTCTTTCTTTCCAGCTGAAGTCCTCTTAACTGCAGCAAGAGACGGTTAGTCACGTGTACAGCTGGCAACAATGGTGGTCTTCCCTTCCAGGCAGAAAGCTTCTCCTCAGGCAGTTGTAGGTTTCATCAACTGAAAACAGCCACATTTCCTGTTGTTATTGTTCTTTAAGTAGGTACCGGCAGGCATGTCATTTTGCTGACATCATTGTGAAAAATTGACGATTTTAGTGTTTTTTATCAAAGCATATTCAGCTGTCACATCGCTACTTCTTTAAACCATTATGAGAAAAATAAAGATTGATTTGTTTTCTTTCAGTCGAGTGTATTCTTGTTGTTACTGAGTGTGTGTGGTGAATGGACGATGACAAAATACGAGCCATGTGTGTGATTGCTTTCCGCGTGTTGTTCCGCTGTTTGGTAGAGGCTGACAATCGCTTTTTCAACTGAAAGTCCACGCGTGACACTCGCACTGCATAGCTATATGTAGTATCAAAATGTCGGTCAGGCCATGAGGAAATTGAATACCTAACCGCCAGTCTGATTTGATTAACCATTTGCAAGATATTAACTCTTTTGTATGCACGATGTTCTAAAAGTTCGAATTCTGACGAACAGGAATCTTGAAAATATGCCATCTTTAGGTGAAAACATAAAACAGTGAGAACTCTTTCGTGTGCACATGGTTACAGTCACATAGAATGATAGATACGCTGTCGCGAATGGACTTTTGTCAGTTTGAATGAGTACCGACTTTCATTGTCTGCTGATCTCAAACCAAGATGGCGTCGAGTACTTTCGATTCTGTGCCGTCAGTTTTTGATGAAATTCGAGTATATATCGGTAAGTATGGATGAATTGAACCACATTTTTTCATCATATGAGTAAGTTTTACTCTGCTGTGGGAATAGATGAATAGATTTAAAGCTATTTGATCAGAACTGGCAACAATCATTTCAGTCACAAACCTGCACATGTTTTCTCAGAAGAGAGAAAGCCTGGCAACTTAAGTTTGACTTTTCCATAAATATTGACTGTCAGCGATGAGTAATTTCCACTGAAAGTTATAAAAAAAGTCTTAGAATCTGAATTATTTTTATGAATGTTTACAGATCAAACATGAATATATAGATGTATATAAGATCAGTGGTGAACAATTTTGCTAAAAAGTTATACAAAAAGTCTTAGAATCTGCTTTTTTTTTTAAATGAATGTTTACAGATCAAACATGATTATATATCAATATAAGATCAGTGATGAACAATTTCTTCAAAAGGTTATACAACAAGTCTTAGAATCTGAAATTTTTGTGAATGTTTACAGATCAAATATGATTATATAGATCTACATAGATCAGTGATGAACAATTTCTTAAAAAAATTATATAAAAAGTCTTAGAATCTGAATTTTTTAAAATGAATGATTGTTTACAAAGTAAACGTGATAATATATGATATCTTAGAATCTGAATTTTTTTTATGAATGATTGTTTACAAAGTAAACATGATTATATATAAGGCCAACTATTTCTGTAGATCAAGAGTGCAGTTGTTGTTGGATGCAGTATGTGTATTACATGCGTGTGTGTGTGTGTGCGTGTGTGTGTGTGTGTGTGTGTGTGTGTGTGTGTGTGTGTGTGTGTGTGTGTGTGTGTGTGTGTGTGTGCCTGTGTATGCCTGCACATGCAAACAGTGCTATACTAGACGTGCACTTTAGTATTAGGCACTGTGTGTGTGTATGTGCTATGTTGGTATTTTAATGAATTGTGCCACTTTGACATAGATTGTAGATTGTTTGTGACTTGTACATAATTTGAGAGGCGCATGTGTGTTTGTGGGTATTGGTGTTTGTGTGTACATCAGACTGAAGTATAAATCAGAGTAGTGTTTTGTCTCGTTTATTGCAGAAAATGATGAGTTCCTTAAACTGAAGTCGTCTTTTTTTTTTTCTGGCAAGTGGAAAAGGCCGTCGTCTGAATCTCCCACAGGTGACACTGGACAACACTTTGCTTCTGTAGGTTTGTAAACTAAATAAATGTAGTATGATGTTTCCAGAAGGGCAGAGGGTGAGGCAGGATATTAAATAAAATGAGAAAGTGGGGGAATGTAGTGTGGATTGCAAAAGGTAAAATTATGACAAGTGCACATACGTGAATTTGCAAACATCTCCATTTTTTTTTAATTCAAAATGGGACAATGCATCATCATTCAAAATGGGACAGTGTATCATATCAAGAAGACCGATCAGAAGTATGTGCAGGTAAAGACTACGTTTTACCATCAGGAGAGAGATCTCTGCTGTTTATGGGTTGATTTTCATCAAATTTGTATCTGTAGTATCAATAGGTTAAAAACATTCAGCTATCTCATCTCCCCTTTCTATCCTTCTATTACATATACTGAAATATTTATTTATTTAAGCATTGATTGCATATGATGGGTATGATAATCAAGTACCAGGTAGTCAGAGCATCAAAAGTTTACGGGAGTATCTACGGTTTGGATCCTGTCTGGGTCTGATGGGTAAATACTGAAATGTGGAGATATTTCCCATCTCCAAGGTGAACTTAACTGCAGACCTGTTAGTGCCTGACCACCTTCGTGTATAGGCATGCAGGAGATCAAATCATGTAGAAGATATATACATATAACTGATCCCAAAATCTAAAAACGGATATGACTTCCTACTTGGCTGTTATGAGCCATTAATGAAAACACATGTGGGACTTGCAGCTCATGAACACAAAAGACTGTCAGTCTTGTATTCAGTCATTTCTTTTCCAATACTTGTGAAGACACACATGCAGTACAAATTTGATCTCTGTCCATCTATACACATACAATAAAAGTCACTGAGACTGTCTTCCTCTGTGTCACCAGGTGATGCTGCTGATGGAGCAGGGCAACAAGCCATTTGATGAGGCAGCACAGTTTCTTCAGCAACTGTTTCCACTTGCTGAAATTTCCAGACAACGCTATCTCCATCAAAACTGAGACAAAGTTGAAGACTGCTCACCCATCTCAGAGATCAGCTTTTCTTTCTCAGACTGTGGAGATAACTGAGTGTTAGCCCTTTCCTTGAAGAGACTGGACTTTCACGTTCACAGCTTCTTTCAAGATATCCGGTGTTGTCTTTTGTCCTCAGTCTTTTGGTCTTCTCAAAGACATAAATTCTCTACAAAAGAAGGAAGATAAGCCTTTTTAGGTGAGAAGAACATGATGATGTCCACAGAAAGTACGTCATTTCTTCAGACATAGAGTTGGTCCCTTCATCAACCAGCAGAGGAACCTGGAGTTTGGCCTACTTGGATGAAATTAAATCCAAATTCAGGCTTTACATGACCCTGTTTTGTTAAATAAGAAAGCAAACTAGTACCACATGTATTAGTATTACTCTAGTCTAGTAATAGTACAACTCTATGCCTGTTGTGTCTACACAAATCGTACAGTCCTTTTTCAACATTGGTCCCTTTGGAACCCTGACATTTGTTTATGAAATTATTTGTAAGTATAGCATAAACACTGACACACTTCATCAATACAGAGTGGACATAAGTTTATATTTCTAGAAAGTAGGCAAGCTTAAAATTCAGGTTCTTGCTTTTATAATGGCCATCTGTCACGATGTGACTAGCATTAATTCACATTGGGCTCATGAAATTTGGGTATTTTAGTGAGGGATTGACCTCATAACTTATTCTAATTTAAATACAAGTATATAGTATAAAAGAGGACAGCATTCTGTATATTTTGTCCAAATATGAAGTCAATCCAACAACTGGTTCAAAAGTTACAGTCATTTGTACTCCTATGTCAGCTTGGTGCCTCTGTCACAGGCGATTTTGGCAATTTCATGAAGTTTTGATCTCTATAACAAACAAACGTGGCTACTGTTCATCTTCAAAAAAATTAGACTAAGTCTGTATAGACAGTTGTACTAAATTACAAACACAAGTTGCAATTAAAGCACATCTCCAAGATATGAACCTGTAAACATACCCTACCGTGCTAATTTGAACTTACGTAAAATACGCATTTTGCTATTTTTGCTTCCTTATAACTCTCTTTATAACTGAGTAAATGTCCTGCTTTTCTGTTTTCATGTAACCTTATATTACAAAGAATCAGTTATTTTAAAATGAAATCTCTGGTTGTTGTTGTTTTTTTAATACACATAATCAAAAACAGCTTTCCACAGTGTTTTTGCTTGTTACGTTAAAGGTGTCATCTTAAAACGTCATTATCTCAGGAAAGAAAAGAGATAGAACGTTACTGTTTTTTTTCCATTTTGTTTCTATTAAAAAGTTCTTTACGAACAGTATAAAGACTAAGCTCTTCATGTTTTAATTGTTTATCCTAATTTTGCCTGCCAGTACCTACTTTAAGTCATGTTTCTATGTCAACCAGTTTGCAGACAAATTCAGTAATTGTCCAGTATTGTCATATCGCTAAATTTTCAGCTTACAAGTTGAATCAATAAGAGAATGAGTTCAGTCTGTCATTCACTTATTGGCACCAAATCTTGTGGTTACACATTTTATTTCACAATGCATGAGTTCAGGCTGTTATTCACTTATTGCCACAAATCTTGTGTTTACACATTATTTCACAGTGCACATTAATTAATTGTACGAAATTCAGAACAAAACGTGAGTATATATTTAATTACATATATATATAATTTTGTTTCGTTGAAGCCTAGCTGATTCAACTGATGGAAGTGCAACCACATTGCAAGAACTGTCAAACCAAAAGCTCATAAAAACATTCAATCCTTCTAAAATGAAATGCTATTTTACTAAATATATGAATGAAATAAATTGAAAGTCTCTTTCTTGTAATACTTTTGTCATGAAGGTGAGTTAGCGCCTATATCTTTAAATAAATCATTCATTTCTCGGACCACCCCACAACGTCGAGTGTGTTGTTGGCCGATTCCACATCATCTTGTTTCAAACGGTGTCGGCTCATAAACAGTTTACAGAACAACAAGATATTCATAAAGTCAAGAACAATAAAGAATTGACTTACCAACTAGTGTCGAATAGATGATCTGATTGCGATTCTGAAGCAGTCAGTGTCTTATTTCTGTCACCACTGGTGACCGACAGTTCAGCGTGCGTGTACGTGAAGAGCGATACACTTAGTCTCTTTTATCACTTGCCGCTTTGCGTGGAAATGATAATGAAACAAAATTTTGTACAAATATTGTAGATGGAAGTCTGATCTTACAAACTGATGTATGATGAGTTTGGGCAATCAGGTCTTTGTAGTAGAAAATCCACTTTGAACATTTCACTGCTTGAAATCTTACACATTGACCGCATGGATCATAACGAAACGGGCATGAAAATGAGGCCCTGGATGTCTTCTTTCATTTCATTGAGCGATAATTTTAGATCTAGCCACTCATGTGATGCGACAGAGAATTAAGTTAGGGTGGTGTAAACAAGACAATCGGTGTTACGTCAAGACCGCCGGCCGAACTCGCCAGGGTAGGGCGAATAAATACGTAATAAAACATATACTAAAATGAGTATTACTATTAGTCTAAACAAGCACATAATTCAAACAACAAAACACCAATCTTTTTATTGCTGCAGATTTTATTACATTTCCTTTCAGTTCACACATGGCAAAATATGACGAGTTGAAAAATACAAAAAAGTAGGTAAAATCTGCAGACTTTCCGCCTGATGCACACTGTTTGGAGTAGCTAGTCTCAGGGATTGTCCCTTTCCTTGTGTGTGTGTTTGTCTATGTTTATGTCTTAGGGATTGTCCCTTTCCTTGTGTGTGTCCATATTTGTGTGTCTCAGGGATTGTCCCTTTCCTTGTGTGTGTGTCCATGTTTGTGTGTCTCAGGGATTGTCCCTTTCCTTATCTGTGTCCATGTTTCTGTCTCAGGGATTATGCCTTTCCTTGCATGTGTGTCCATGTTTGTGTGTCTCAGGGATTGTGCCTTTCCTTGCATGTGTGTCCATGTTTGTGTGTCTCAGGGATTGTGCCTTTCCTTATGTGTGTGTCTGTTTCTGTCTCAGGGATTGTGCCTTTCATTGTGTCTGTGTGTCCATGTTTGTGTCTCAGGGATTGTGCCTTTCCTTGTGTCTGTATGTCCATGTTTTTGTGTCTCAGGGATTGTCCCTTTCCTTATGTGTGTGTCCATGTTTCTGTCTCAGGGATTGTGCCTTTCCTTATGTGTGTGTCCATGTTTGTGTGTCTCATGGATTGTCCCTTTCCTTATGTGTGTGTCCATGTTTGTGTGTCTCAGGGATTGTGCCTTTCCTTGTGTGTGTGTCCATGTTTGTGTGTCTCATGGATTGTCCCTTTCCTTGTGTGTGTGTCCATGTTTGTGTGTCTCAGGGATTGTCCCTTTCCTTGTGTGTGTGTCCATGTTTGTGTGTCTCATGGATTGTCCCTTTCCTTGTGTGTGTGTCCATGTTTGTGTGTCTCAGGGATTGTGCGTTTCCTTGTGTGTGTGTCCATGTTTGTGTGTCTCAGGGATTGTGCCTTTCCTTGTGTGTGTGTCCATGTTTGTGTGTCTCATGGATTGTCCCTTTCCTTGTGTGTGTGTCCATGTTTGTGTGTCTCATGGATTGTGCCTTTCCTTGTGTGTGTGTCCATGTTTGTGTGTCTCAGGGATTGTGCGTTTCCTTGTGTGTGTGTCCATGTTTGTGTGTCTCAGGGATTGTGCCTTTCCTTGTGTGTGTGTCCATGTTTGTGTGTCTCATGGATTGTCCCTTTCCTTGTGTGTGTGTCCATGTTTGTGTGTCTCAGGGATTGTGCCTTTCCTTGTGTCTGTGTGTCCATGTTTTTGTGTCTCAGGGATTGTCCCTTTCCTTATGTGTGTGTCCATGTTTCTGTCTCAGGGATTGTGCCTTTCCTTATGTGTGTGTCCATGTTTGTGTGTCTCAGGGATTGTCCCTTTCCTTATGTGTGTGTCCATGTTTGTGTGTCTCAGGGATTGTGCCTTTCCTTGTGTGTGTGTCCATGTTTGTGTGTCTCAGGGATTGTGCCTTTCCTTGTGTGTGTGTCCATGTTTGTGTGTCTCAGGGATTGTGCCTTTCCTTGTGTGTGTGTCCATGTTTGTGTGTCTCATGGATTGTGCCTTTCCTTGTGTGTGTGTCCATGTTTGTGTGTCTCATGGATTGTCCTTTCCTTGTGTGTGTGTCCATGTTTGTGTGTCTCAGGGATTGTGCCTTTCCTTGTGTGTGTGTCCATGTTTGTGTGTCTCATGGATTGTGCCTTTCCTTGTGTGTGTGTCCATGTTTGTGTGTCTCAGGATTGTGCCTTTCCTTGTGTGTGTGTCCATGTTTGTGTGTCTCATGGATTGTGCCTTTCCTTATGTGTGTGTCATGTTTGTGTGTCTCATGGATTGTCCCTTTCCTTTGTGTGTGTCCATGTTTGTGTGTCTCATGGATTGTGCCTTTCCTTGTGTGTGTGGCCATGTTTGTGTGTCTCAGGGATTGTCCTTTCCTTATGTGTGTGGTCCATGTTTGTGTGTCTCATGGATTGTCCCTTTCCTTTGTGTGTGTCCATGTTTGTGTGTCTCATGGATTGTCCTTTCCTGTGTGTGTGTCCATGTTTGTGTGCTCAGGTGTGTCAGGGATTGTGCCTTTCCTTGTGTGTGTGTCCATGTTTGTGTGACTCAGGTGTGTCTCAGGGATTGTGCCTTTCCTTGTGTGTGTGTCCATGTTTGTGTGTCTTAGGTGTGTCTCAGGGATTGTGCGTTTCCTTGTGTGTGTGTGTCCATGTTTGTGTGTCTCAGGGATTGTGCCTTTCCTTGTGTGTGTGTCCATGTTTGTGTGTCTCAGGGATTATGCCTTTCCTTGTGTGTGTCTGTGTTTGTGTGTCTCAGGGATACAGAGTTGCTAGTTTTAATATTAGGCGGCTTATCTATGCATATTGATCCGTGCATGTTGCATGCAGCATCAATATTATTGTGTTTGTGTGAATAATTTAAGAAACCTCCCTGTTTTGCAGGTGCCCCATTAGAGTCAGGTTCAGGCATGCAGTTGGGGAAAGCAGAACAGGACTCGATGGAAGTGGACAACCTGTGCAACAGACTAGTGGACGAACTTCACGCTGTACGTGCTCATCCAACAAACACTGACCATGACACCAATTCCCAGCATGGTGTTCCAGCTCGGGGCAGTGTGCAGGTGGAGGCAGTTGTAGAGCGACGTGTGGAGGAGTCTGAAGTGGGTGGGGAAGCCATCATCGAAGAACGTTTGCTGAGGGTGGAGAGTTTTGGAGAGGTGCAGGAGGAAGAGATGGAGAACGCTCTCAACACAGGGAAGGAACTGCTTCTTTCTCACTCGTCTTCTCTGACTGCTACTCCTGCTACCTCCTCCACCACCTCCACCACTATTTCGTCCAGTTCTGGTGCCAGTCCAGCGCAGTCACAATCCAAACCTACTCATGACGCAGACCCAGTGCTTCAAAGATCCCTCGTTTCCACAAGCGGACAGACAGTCGCGAGAGAAAGCATTTGTGTCTGAGAGGATGTTGCCCTCATTCTCCTTTTCATCGACGCACCAACAGCCAGGAAGAGAAGACGTATCATCAGACGTAGGTGGAGGAGGAGGCAACTCAAATTCCACGTTTTCAGAAACATTCAAGCAGTCAGAAGAGAAGACTATCATTCTGACGTCAGTCAGGAAAGGTCCCCAGTACTCAAGTATCACAGACAGACAAACAGTCCGAGAAGCAGAAAACGGTTCCATCTCTGAAGTATAGCCAGGGAGGTTCCAGCCAGCCAGCTCGTCTACATCGACGGACACAGAGTCAAGAAGATAAAACAGTTATTTCCAGTGAAAGTCAAGGAGACGTTCATCGCTTACATCGACGAGCCAACAATCGTGAAGACAAAAACACGACATCTGATGTGACTGTGGAAACTACAACTCCGCCTGCCAAGACCTCAACCCCCAACAAATCACGCGGGCCAGAAAGAACTCGAACAGGAATGGTATCCAAGTCCAAGGACAGTAATGAGCAGAACAAAACTGGATCTGCTCGCACATCCAAGATTCCACTGTCCCAAAAGATGCCTAGTCCCACAAACAGCCCTCGAGAGCCCAAGACATCTAAAGCAGCGATCAGCCCTTCAAGTCTCAGGCCTTCAGCACCACCAGCTGTGAACAAAACCCAGAATCAGAGTAAAGTCCAGCCCAGTCCTATGCCTAGAACTCGAATGTCCATCCCGAAATCTGAAAACGTTGCTCCTCCCTCAGAGGAAGTTATGGAAGTGGCCCGACCGTCTGTAAAGAAGAAAACACCTGTGAACCAGAAAAGTGACAAGAAAACTGTGGCCACAGCCAAAGAGAATAAAATTGATAAGAATGTGATTGTGCAGGAGCTCAAGATGGAAAAAGGAGATGCAAAACTGGTGATTGAGAAACAGCCTAACTTGAAGAAGAAAATCCAGACAGTTCATGCTCGCAAGGTACCTCACCCAACACGGCAGATCGCTGAGGCATTGGATACAGACACATGCGACTCGTCCCCAGCAGATCTGTCCAGCACTGGCCCGTCGGACATGGAACATTCTGGAATGTCCAGCCAGGAAGACGAGGTCTTCTCTGATGAAAACTTATGTTTGCGTGTGGGCCGTGACCGCAGCTACAGCTCAGGCATGGGTGTGGAGTCTCCTCGGTCTCCCCGCCAGCCTCTTTTTTTGTCTCCACTTCTTAACCAGAAGTCTGAAACTTACCACCAGATGGCTGCCAGTCGGTCATCACTGGATGATTCAGCACTTCAGTTAGCGGCTGAGCGGCAAGACGACCTGTTCCTCAGTTTGGAAGGGGCAGGAAGAGGGGGCTACTACACGGGCTCTCTTCGCACACGCCGCTCCCAGAAGATGCGTAACTTGATGGAGATGTTTGAGAAAGGGACCAGCTCACACAGCAGTGAGGAAAGTGGAGATACTAGGAAGAAAGAGAGGTCCGATTCCACGTCTGGGTCTACCACTCTCAGCGCTGGTTCTCAGGAAAAAGAACTGGACATGGATGATGACATGTTCCAACCTCCCTGCTCCCCCCTTCTCTTGTCGTCCATCCCTTCACGCCGATCCAGGTCTCGGGAGAGAGGGGGTGGTGGAGGCAGACTGACATCGCCTCACAAACATCCTTCTCAAAGCCCTTCGAGAAGATTTCCTTCAGCCAGGGGAGAGGAATCACTTCGACGCCGACGACCATCTCCCATCAGCAGTCGCAGCAACACGGAAGAAAAATCTCGCGGGCCAAACCGAACAGAGGGTGTGGTAAGTTTTGGGCGACCTCCTAGGTATCGAAGTGTATCTCGAGGTCGTACATACAGTGACTCCTCAACATCCGAGTCAGACAATACTCAGTTAGACGCTAACCGACCAATCATGGACTTTCCCTCCCGACCCAGAGGTCTTCCTCGTGGCCCTGCCAGCAGACAGGAAGATGCTTCCAGCTGTGGAGGAGAGAAAAGTGAAGGAAGCGGGAGGGAAAGTCTGGGAGAGCAGGATGATGACAGCAGCCAACGAAGGGGAAGCATCAAAGAACTACGACAGCTCTTTGAGAAAAGCCCTAAAGACGAAAGTAGGGATTCAGGGAGTGAACTGTCACCACCTGTTCCTGCTCGTCGATTTGTTCGTACACGCAGTGTGTCACCAGCTGCGGAGAGTTCATCATCATCGATCACTCCCAACATCATGCGGCGGAGTATGGAAATCCCACCATCTTCTGCCATGGTGAAACAGCCACTCAGACTGGGTCCTAAACCTTTCTATGGATCAAAGAAGTGAAGGGTGTTTATTTCATTGATAAGTTGTGGTTAATTTGTTAATTCTTTGTTAAATCAAATACCTTTGGAACAAAGAGACATGGTGTGAGGGCTGTGAGAGATAAGCTGGTTATGCAAATAACAAAATGAGATGCAAGAAAAGGGATGAGACTTGTACACTTGTTCCCTTTTCCTTTGATACTCGGATCAAGGAATGACTGCCAGGGCTGACTTCCAGACCTTTTGTTATTATTCTTCGATATACAGAGATGACTTGGTTTCGCCACTTCTGAAACATTATGTAACATATCAGTTGAAAATGCTGACTTCATGTGTATTGAATTCACCGTTTCCTTAATCATCACTGTATTATTCATGACAGTAAACCTGCTGATTCATCACATTTGTATTTTATTTAATTCCTTGTGGGGTAAAATACTCCAAGCCATAGTTGGTTCTAATGTCATGAATGATGTAAGTGAATCTCATATGTAGTTTGTTTTAGTAGGTATTATAAATATTGATAAAAGTCCCTCTAATGAAATGTAAAAATTGCAGGAATACACGGCAATAGTGTACAGGTCTAACATGGACAACAAGGCAATATTGTACAGTCTAGCATTATAGACATTTGATCGATGCCCCATTCTGCCATACTTTTGAAATGATTTGATTTTTCAGAATCAGGAAGTTCACAGAGTTGTCTACATTTCAATTTCTCATGAAGCTTTCTTCAGGATAAGTGTTGGCTGTGTGTTTGGCTCTGTCTGTTTTGTGAAGGATGGTCTGATAATGTGAGAATTTGTCTGTATTTGGAGGAAGCTCATGTATATTCAGTAATGGGCAACCCTCTATGAAAATCACAATTCAAGAAGAAAAATTAGAGAAGCACTGAAAATCATGATGGGTTGACCGTCACTGAACAGTTGTGTTGGATTTGAGCTTCTGGCAGTCTACAAGTTCTGACATCACATGACCACAAAAAAAAGAAAAAGAAAAAAACACACCAAAAAACAAACAAACAAAAAAACAGTCACCAAGTAAACAACCAACAACAACAATATCAAACGAGATGGTCAAGCCATTCTAACAGTTTCTCTTTTTATACAAATGATTACAGAAAATCCAGATAGATTTTGTGCTCCTGTAAGTTACTGTACTTTGAAGAGCAATAGATCAAATAAACCTTGAAGTGAGAATAGTGGTAGACTGTCACAGTGGTGAAAATAATATGAATCTTGTCAGGAGTTCCTGAAAAAAAAAATTACACTCTTTTCTGAAAATGTGCTGGTTTTAGGCAAACTTTTTTTTATCCATATGATCCTGACCTTAACAATGACTTCCAAACATAGAAGTTTGTGACTCCTCAGCAGTTCAAAACTTTGACCCAGATTTGCAAAAGGTCCATCAGCTGAGAAAATACTGCTGATGCATTTTTATCACAGACACATAGTATATGAAGCAGTTACCTTTTTTCCCTTATGTTAAAGGGAGATTAAAGTGTGCCACTGGCACAAGAGACAGGGTCAGACTTAAAGACACAGCTAGGACATTGGTTGCAGGAAGGTTTCATGAGAGGTTGAAATGTAGACAACTACATACTACTGACTATGGAAGAATCAAGTTATCTTATCTTGGTCTGTGTATTTGCTTGTGAGTCTGTTTATTTTCATCTTGCCATGATGTGTTCAGGTAATGTTATAAGCTTACCGTTTGGTACTTCTGCCCCTCCCGCCCTATTCTCCTTACAAAAATAAATGATTTTTTAGTCATTAATACTATTAGCTATTGTCCAGACTTGTATTACACATTACAGCAGAATGTTTTAGTTAATCTGAGGCGTTTTTATTCAATGATTTAACTTTTATTGGAGCAAATTGTTTTTTCAGTCTGATAAGTATGTATTGAGATAGTACTGCCAAATTTGACTTGCAAGTTGCATTTACATTTTGATAACGCAAAGAGGGCATTTCTCAGGTGTTGTCAAGGTTGGTTTAGTTTTTTTTTAGTTTTTTTTTAACCTCCTCTATTTTTTAATTTATTTTAGAGGTCAGTTTGTTGATACTATGAATCGTATTGCTTGTGGAAGATGAGAGAACTCGTAAAATAGATGTAAGGTTTCCAGTTTAAGAGTTTTGTAGATTGAATTCTGAAGACTGAATAGTACCAGCTATACATGTTTTTCCCCCCCACAAATCTGTATGACTACCCACACAAATCTGTATGACTTTGAGTAGGTATTCCAAACTCCACTTGAAAAATGGGGATATAATGTTAGGACACTGATTTTGAATGATCTTCAACTCCCATGATTTCTAACATACGGTCACCATGAAATTGAAAAGATAATCATTGAATAGCTTTGTTGTTTCTGGCTTCATTAGTGTATTTTTGGACACAGTGTGGTAATTTCTGTTAATTTTTATTGATTTTAAAAAGCATCTGTGGCACTGCAGTTGTCTGATACTCATCAGGAAAATCACATTTTACTTCTTTGATGGGAGACCACTTTTCTGAAGCTTGTATTTTGGAAACTTATCAAACTGATATTCACACCTTGTGAAATACTGAATTCTCTGTCTGTTGCAGTAGTTTTGTTTGCTTGCTTTCTTTTATTTTTTAAAGGTCAGCATAACATGAATAAAGATAAGTTTATAATACTTTGATTGCTGTTTCGTAGCCTGCCATGAACATTTTTGCAAACAAATGTTTCATTTGAAAAACTGATCTTTCAACTTCTATTAGTTTCGAGTCCACCTGCGCAAGTACAAGTTCAGAAAACTGCCTGAATGTAGGAGTATTCAGCACTGTCAGCCAAGCTGTCGTCATCTGCAGTGATTTTTGGCATATTGGCCTGGAAACTGAGTAGTTTATGTTCATAGCAGATATAAAAGACATTGTTTCTGGTTAGATGGCAGCAGTGCGACAATCTGGGGTGATCATGTGACAAACATTTATTTTTTGTCAGTAAAGGCAACCTTTCTGTGTAATATCTATATGAACACATGGTTAAAAAAAATTACAGGGCCCCAGTAGCTTGGCAGAAATGCAACCTAATCAGTATTTCTAAACTTTACTGCCTTCATGATGTCAGGTTTGAAGCTTGATGTTGCAATATTGTCAAAAGCAGCTCTGTCTGTGTGTGTGTATGTGTTGGGGGGAGGGGGGGCTAACAAGCCAGTATGTATCTTGTGATAGCATTGTGTGTGGTTTTCTGACTTTCCCCCTAATTCCACTCAACAGTAGATTTAGTTCTCTATAGTTTCTGAATGTATCCTGCTGTTTTCTGTTAAAAGGTCCAAAGTTGTAGGGTGCTTAGTAATTGGGAAAAGGACTTAAATCAGCATAATGCGCCAGTATCTCAGCTGGGCGTTTCTGAGCTCATACTGAACTGTGAGATTTCAGGCATCCCTGTATATAACAATTCCAGGGTGATTATACATATACTTGTTTGGCCTGATATAAAACTGAATGTCAAATAGATTATCACTGAACTCAGACTTTTAGGCAGTCATGTTTTGTACTGGCCCAGGAGAGGATCATTTGTTGGGCCATGGTCCAAGAATTTTGTACCAGGCCATATCATCCACACCTTTGCATTTGCAGATGTTTTTTAATCAGATGTAAAATACAAGGCAAATTTCATGATTAATTTCAAGTACTGACAGATGAAGCAGTGTATAAGATGTAAATGAAACTTATTAGCTGAAAGAAAAAGCAAAGAAACGTACATGCATTGCACTGATTTATTTTGACAGTAGTCCATTAGCTCAGTTGGTGAAAACAGTTTGCTTATACAGGGAATTGTCATGGCAACCAGGAGTATGAACACCAGGAAAATTTGTCACTGACAGCATTTGCCCTTTGGAATCTGGTCTCAGTCTCTTTTTTCCATTTTCTGTCTTCAGTGCATAATCTTCCCAAGTGCCTAAATGTTAAAGTTTGGTGAAATTGTTGCCCTTTGATTCTGATGTTCACTTTGTCAAGTGTTTGTCCTACTGACATAAATCCCTGTCTTTCAGGTGCTGATTTTCATGCCATAGTTTTCATAGCTGATTTAAGTTATTGCTAGAAGGAAAAAAATGGCCCCAAATGGGTGTATTGGTTAATATGCAAATTTCCGCATTTGGCTGTTTTTGAAACACTACGGAACAGTTTCATCATCATTGTCAGTCCTTACAAAAGTTTTGGCTGAATTAATTATCACTTTTCAGTCCAAGAAAAATCGATTAAGTGAGAAGTCGCCAGATACTGAATTACGTAAGCTCAGAATATGGGGAGCCAGGTATTCTGTCCAGCTTCTTGATTGGGGGGGGGGGGGGGGGGAGATTATGTCAGTGTTTTAACTCTGTTGCCTTGGAGCTGTTGTAGTGCTGGCCTGGGGTTGCATTGAGAAAATTTAGGGCAAGAGGGTACGTGTCATTTTTAAAAAAATAGCATCTTGTGTTGTTGATAGAATTACAAGAAACTTGGCATAATTATGTTAGAATGATTGGGGTATTTGAATTCGACAAAATGAAATTTGTATGCTAAAGTATTTTTGATGAATGATAAATATCTGTCTGAAGTCAACCACCACCCCTCCTCCCGGTGGCACCGGTCATTGATGTTGCTGTATTGACCATGTGGTTAACAGTAGCAGTTGTCGAAAGCATTACCACATATGTTGCATCCACTTTTGATTCACTTTCCTTCTTTGGAAACTTCATTTTCACAAACACCAGGATTGTTGTCATCTAGTTCGAGCAGCAGTGCGATATCGTCAGGAGGCAGACCATAATTTGTGGCCCTTTTTTTTTTTCAAAAGGCTCAGAAGGTGCTCCAACTGCCCGCAAAATGTCGAGTAAACTTTGGCAGAAATAACCAAGGGAGGCAGATAACAACGAAGCATGGGGAGAATTGGAGTGAGTTTTGTACTGTTCACTGGCAAATCTTCAGTTGATGCTTTCCGCCTACAGTGATTGCTGACTTGAAACAACTAGTCATGTTTCCCATCACAGACTTTGAATCCAACTTGATCTTTGTATTTATTTATTATGTGTATATAGAGATCATAAACACCTAACATTTCAGTCTTTTGTGATTTATATGGTAAATGTATTGTTTAGAAGTTGACAGCATTTTACCTGTAAAAATTTTGTAGGGCCAATAATCTAGGTGAAAATCTTATTACACAGGTGTGGTTCAAATATTACTGTAATCAGTGTATAGGATATTTTTGAGAATATATAAATATGACAAAATCAGTTCTTTAAATTCTTTTTCAGAACTTTGTTTGGAATACCTACTGCAGTCAATGGTTTTGATTATGCTAGTTATCAGAGGATACATATATGTTTAAAAACAACAATAACAAACTAAGACATCAAACCAGGAAGAATAGAAAATAGAAAAGATGACAGTGTATACATTCAAAAGGGCACAACTGCAAGAAAGCAAAAAATTGAAATGCATTCACAAAAAAAAATGCCTCATCATTTGAAACTTTATTTTTCTTTTTTGCCCCCGTTATTGGTTAAATTCTTTGCTTGTTGTTTGATGTTGTCTTTAATTAAAACATTAATACAATTCTTCAGCATCACTCGTTTTTGAAGTGATAATTTTTTTTTAAACAATGAGAACATGTTTTGACCTCTGATGTTTGATTGATTTTGTTTTAATAACGCTATGTAAAAATGTATACTTTTTGTGAGTGTGTTTGGATGTGGCAATATAGTGTGTTCAGATGGTTTGACTATCTTCAATAAAGGATTGCATAATATTGACCTACATTGGGTTGATGTTGCTAGTGTTACAATGTGGAATGCATGAAACATAATCCTGATATGTTTTGGTCTTTTTTTTTTATTTTCTGCTGAATTATTTGTACTCCCTCATAAACAACTTGCCCTAAACTATTTGTATTGTTGCTGAGCGTTTGTTTTCTGTTTTCATTGATGCAGAGAAGGAGAGTTTAAAAGTCAAGAGTTTATATGCAGACTGCCGGTTCTATGATCTGATCTGTTGAGTCTTTGCATATTTTAATTGAAATTGTTTTCTGTTTATAATGATGATAAAGGTGATTGCATAGTTGCAGAAAATTCATGCTACAAAAATAATCTGAGGTGAAACTAAGTCATTAACAGTCTGTAGCTGTGTGTGTGTGTGTGTGTGTGTGTGTGTGTGTGTGTGTGTGTGTGGGTGGGGTGTGGGTGTGACTGCATATATGACCACACACATGTACAGTGCTCATGCATGCGGATGGAAATTGTAAAACTGACTCTGAACAACCTCTGAAACAATAACAATGCAACTCGGTTCAGTATGATGACCTTGGATAAAACATTAAAATCAGAATGCACACCCAGGTATGTACAAAGTGTAAATACTGTGGTCTGTTTGTACACTTGCTGCTGAAGCATTTTCCCCCCAGTTTGAATACACTTGTCTGTAGTAGTATTCATTGTATTCTAGAGATCAAGAAATTTATAGTGCGTGTGCTTCACTGAAGTCAAATTGTAAATACTGAAAATAAGTATATGTCTTAAGGTTTGCATAATGTTTTGTCTCTCAGACTATTCTCTGTATTGTCATGAATCCATATTCTTTTTTGTTCTGTCTGTGTATCTATCAGTGTTTTTAGACTTGGTTTTTATTTCCATATTGTTTGTGAGTGTGGTTTGTCTGTATTCTATCTCTAAGTTTTATGTCATCAGTATTTATTTTGAAACTTTAATGCTAAGAATTTTTTTTAATCTGTCTGACTGGTGTGAAGATGGGTTTTAAAATTGTCAACAAAGCATAATAGAAACAGTGGTATTTGCAGTAGAAGTAAATATTTTGTGTGCTGTTCAGATCGGTGATGTGTTGATTTTGGCAGCAGATAGGTTAAACTGACAGGTGATGATGGTTGAATGTAAAAATTGCGGTTCGTTTAAGTGGATAAGGAAGGTAGGTACAGGGGAAGGGAAAGTTGGGATACAATACTGAAGTGTTAACCATTCACTTAAATTAAAATTACTGTGTTCTTCAGTTCCCTGTCATATCTTTTGTAGAATTTTATATTCATGGTTTTACCTTTCTTTGCATTTATGTACCTGAAGTCAAAACCCTGATGAATAGAGTATAGCAATTAGCATGAAGATGAATGAATCATTTTATATTTACTATTCATGTCATTGCCATCTCTGCCAATCCATCCATCAGCAAACTTGTAGGGCATTCCCCAAGTCTGTGAGGATTTGAACTGTTATTTTTGGGCTGTAGCATAAAGTGTAAGTGATCGTGATATAAGATGCATCCCCCAATTTTTATGACAAATCTAGGAAAATGCTGGTATATCAGGTGCTGTTGAAGTTCAGTTGAACAAAACTAGACGATGTCTCCTAAAGGTTATTTTCACATGTATACAGTGTTTTCTTAATGTTAAGGTCGTGAAGAAAACCAGTTCTCGAATTCAGCAGGCTGTTGACTTTCTTTGTGATCATCATTTTGTTTATTTCCAAGATGTAACTTTTCTGCTGATTACATGTCAAACTAGCACCATCAGTTTCTGAATGAATTTGGTGGTTTTTCAATGAAGCAAATCTTTATCAAGTCCTTTGCTGTCTTATGACATGGAGTAAGAAGTTGCCATCAATTGTGTTAATCGTTCTAATAATTTTATCTGTAGTTAAGACGCTTCAATTTAAAAGCCTTAAAAAGGTGATGGGATCAGAATCAAGGAAAAATGTATCACATACAAATGTATCGCCTTATACATGTACTGTAGTCAGAAAATAATAGCATTTGTGGCATACTGAAACCTATGTTGAACACCAACTGTTTACATTGAGATGACATTTGATCAGAATGTCAGGGTGAAATTCAGCTAATTTGTAGATGTCAGAAGGTGCCAGATGTATCCACTAGATGATTGTGTCTTTTATCAAGTCCTGATCGTGGTGTCTGTTGTATTGAAATGCCTGTCATGTAAGGATGCTTTGGCAGGACCAAAGTCAGTCTCTGCTCATCACAGGTAGTGTATCTGTCTGTGTAGTATGTCTCTGTGTCTTGTCTTTTTTCAGTCTGTTGCTGTGGGCAGGTCTGCAAATGATCATGGCAGTCTTGATTCTGTGTACTCACAGGCTGTAAGGGATTTTACCATATCGGTGATCACACACTACATTTCAGGGGGTCAAGTTAAAATTGAATTCCAGATTCATTTCACTAGCCCTGTTGGAAAACAGACCCAGCAATATAGTATTGACAGGATGAAATTAGTATAGACAAAACATCCTTATACATTCATACACACTTGTTGATTGTAGGTGACAATGTAAACTGCTACTGTTATGTCCAATTGTTTTCTGCTGCACATGAAAAGATAACAAATTCCTTTCAACATTTAACGAAAAATCCCAGTTTGAGAATTAAAAGTAATTTGGGGCTAGACTGTATGAAATAAAAAGAATGTTTAAAGCAAGATACTTCGTATTTCATTGTTTGAAGTTGTACCATTTTGTGCAAGTTTTTGTGGACTATATGATTAGTTATTGTGTGTCATAATTCTATTTTGTGCCAGATATTGTAGACTGGGTCAGTGGTTTTAAAATTCATTGCTCTGTTTATTAAGACTAAGCATGATTTGTCAGCATGATAAGCCATTTTATTTATGAGTAGATTGTGTGAGCATGATAAAATATCAACAGGCAATGCATTAACCACGTTAGTATTTTAAGTATGTAAATGTAAACACTTTTTTTTTTACTTGGTTATATGCTCACCAACATTTTGTACATGATGTCTGATGAGTAGTAGTGTTTTCAAGTGCATGGGTTTTCACAGTATTACAACACATTGCACAGATGTAGCAGAAAAATGTTGGATTGTGCTTGTGTTAGGAGGAGAGAATGGTAAATTGGTGCATGTGTTGTAAAAATTGTAACGCACATGTACAGATATCTGGTGACGTATTTTTCATCTTTTTATGATTCTTTTCCAGTATTGAAACACTGTACATTCTTGCACTGTCTCTTGTGTTCCCATTTAAGATGTGATTTCCTGTTTGTGGACACATTCTTGCTGTGAAAAATGTCTTTTTCCATTTGATTAAGCTAACAGATGATATTTGTGCAATATTTGAAATATAGCCTTTGGTTTTATCCACAGATCAAACAGTTTTGTACAGATCTATGTTTGTGTACTTTCCATATTCTGCTATAAGTTCGTTGCAGTTTAGTTGATTGATACCGTTTCAGAGGTGTTTAATATTTGGCAGACACATTCTTTTGAAAGTGGAACCATTTTAGTAATATTTGTGTGTGTGTGTGTGTGTGTGTGTGTGTGTGTGTGTGTGTGTGTGTGTGTGTGTGTGTGTGTGTGTGTGTGTGTGTGTGTGTGTTGTGTGTGTGTGTGTGTGTGTGTGTGTGTGTGTGTATATGTGTGTGTGTGTGTGTGTGTGTGTGTGTGTGTGTGTGTGTGTGTGTGTGTGTGTGTGTATGTGTGTGTGTGTATGGAAATATTCTGTTACACATTAATATAATTATTTTGGGGCATATGTATATTTTTGTTATGTGTCTCTGGCTGCAGATTCTAGGATGGCTTTGAAAGTGTGTGCAGATGTTGTTTGCAATATTGTTAGTGGCCATAGGATAGTTTAAGAATTCTCTAATACTTTAGATGATGCAGGTTGATCTAGGCTTTTTCTTTATCACTGTTTGCATGCTTTTATTGTCTTTCTTCTTATTTATCTTTTTTCTGAAATATGTGTTGTTGTTGTTTACTTTGGTGTGTTTGAGAAGTTGTAAATTACAATTGGAAAAGGAAACAGTGATGTTGAAAACTTCTTTTTCGTAAACTGATGTTTTTCTGGCTTTGGGTGTGGTTGGTGGTAGTGAGACATCCTTCATCTTTCAGAACATGAAGAAGGAAAATGTATGCCTTGCAGAATCAGTAGTTTTGAGATTTGTTATCACATTTTGTTTTGTTTGTTTGTTTTGTTGTAAATGATAGAAAAGAAACTACTTTTCATAGAATAATCTTCACAATTTGTTTTAACTCATTGTGCTTCATCCCTTTCACCCGATAAGTGTTTTGGCGCTGATTCTCCATCCTTTAATTGGATATTTCTGACCTTTGAACTATGTATACAAGCAGTCACAGAAGGGGCACCATTCTTTCTGACAACATTTTCGGACAAAGAAAGCATGCCATTGACTGATTTTCAGCTTGGCTCATTGACAGCTATTGTAAGAAACCAGCAAAGATTTTCGTGAGAGGGGAACATGTTTCCCCAGATAAATCTGACACTGAAAATGACATCATTCTGAAATGTATGGATGCCACAGTTATCTGCTGTGTTTGTTTTTTTATGCTGTGTTGAGATTGCATGAATTTATCTAAAAGATTGGAATTCATGCTGTTTAAAAGTTCATCAGGACAGCATTTTTGTGCTTGGAATGAAATCCGCATGTACTTATGCCACAGATTCCTTGTGATGGAGAAGATCGAAAGTGATCGTGGTATATGCCATAAGCCTGTGCACAAACCCTACACATTGGCAAGGTCAGGAGATCTTCTTTTTGTTTGTTTGTTTATTCTGGTTTTTATGTGTTTTTTCTTTGCTTGTTTACTGAAGATGCAGCAGGTGTCAAACTCATTTGTTTGCAGGTACACAGACCGATGTTTTCAGTGGTCCCCTGTTCGCTCATGAAAATGCCGTCGTTCAGTAAATGTGAAACTTCTTGTAATTTGCTTAAATGGTTGAAGTGATCAGAAGTTAGTGAAACAGCCTTTTATTACAGACAGCAAAGCCAAAACCAGTCAGGTTGGGAAGGTTGTTTCTGGTGTAAGTATTGCAGGCCTGGTAGGGTTAACAAGTTGTTAGTGTCCATTCTTCTTCTCTCTTCCTCACCTTCATCTTGGCTCTCATTCTATTTTCCACTTCAGTATTGAAGAGAGAACTACAGCAGACGAGCTCAAATGATAACATCAGCTTATTGTTGTCTAATTTAATACTCCAAAACATATTGACAAGAAAACCAAAAATTGTCTAGTCAATTGATTTGTTTTTCTTTGCCCTTTGTTGAACTTTGTATTTGGTTGCTTGCCTTTTCTTTGTTGTTTGTTGAACTTTGTATTTGGTTGCTTGCCTTTTCTTTGTTGTTTGTTGAACTTTGTATTTGGTTGCTTGCCTTTTCTTTGTTGTTTGTTGAACTTTGTATTTGGTTGCTTGCCTTTTCTTTGTTGTTTGTTGAACTTTGTATTGTGGTTTGCTTGCCTTTTCTTTGTCTTTGTTGAACTTTGTATTTGGTTGTTTGCCTTTTCTTTGTTTTTGTTGAACTTTGTATTTGGTTGCTTGCCTTTTCTTTGTTGTTTGTTGAACTTTGTATTTGGTTGCTTGCCTTTTTTTAAATTTATTTTTATTTTTTTTATAAATCTTTGGAGGAGTTTGCATTTTGAGTTTTTGTTGTTGAATTAATTCATTTCCTTTTGTATTATTTTTGTCTTTTTGTAGTTCTTTTTGTTTTGTTTTGCTTTTTGACTGAGGATATAGCTGCCTACTAACAATCAAGAGGATTCCAGATGACATCGGGTTTTTGGATTGGCCTCAGTTGCACACAAGAAGATGGATTAACTCCCCATCCCCCCCCTCCCCTTTCTTATTGATATTTTATCTGTTTATTTATTGTCTTCCTGTTTGTTTGTTTTTTTTAGCTAACAGTATTATTTTAATTGTTATTCTGAAAGTCAGCTTTCTCAGGCAAAGAGGTCGGATTTATATGTTTTGTGCTGTTCATGTGTGACTCAATACAATCTTCTCACCATCCCATTGTGAAGTCCCATATACATATGTCTTTGGTTGTTTGTTTATTGTGCTGGAAGGTAATTTAGTGTTAATGTTTCTCTGACTGGTGAAAACAATTACCAGTCTCTTCGTACACTGGAGTTGTGGCCTTGTGGATAAAATACCTGTCTAGGATGCGAGAAGCCCAGGTTTGATTCCAGGTTGGACAGGGATTTTCTTCCCTCTACATTGTACCTGGATAAGTGGTCTGGGTGCTAGTCTTTTGGATGAGACAATAAACGGAGATCCCATTTGCGACATTCACTTAATGCATGTTAAAGATCCCACAGCAACAAAACAGTTGTTCCTGGCAACAATTTTGTTTAGGAAACAGGCCACATGTGTATGTCATCAGAAATACATGCTTACAATATTTGTATGGGGAAAAAAGGGTGGGGTGAAAGGGTGGGAGAGACGGAAAAAATAATGTGCACTGTACTGTTACAACAAGCTTTGTTGTGATGAACAAGAAAATAAATTTAATCCAATTCTTTTCAGTTCAGACATACCAAGTTTTTTGTCTCCTGTTGTCCTGTCTTCTAGCACACGACCACCCACCCTCCCACCTTCCTCCCCTATCTACCCATCCGTTCTCCATGTAAACATTCTCCCTCTGTCTCTCCCTCTCTCTTTCTGTTTCTCTCTGTCTCTGTCTCCCCTACAATGTATCATCAAATTATCTTCATTATTTACTCTCTCCCACAGTTTATCCTCAGATTGCCTACATTTTTTCTCTTTCCCACAAATTATCCTTAAGTTATCTTCATAAATACATTTTATTGTACTGCATAAACATGACAACTGCCACAGTATTCTCCTCAACCCAGTGTTGCTCTTTTGTTTTGCTGAATCTTGCTGATTTGTTTTTTCTTTTAATGCACTCAGGTGATGTGCTTTCTCAAGTTTCTCAAATATGCATTGTAAATGTTTTCTTTTAATGCTTTTCTATAACACTTTTTTGGTTTTATTTTAAGATAGTATTATGTGTGTGTGTATCTCATTCTTAAAGAACTTTATATGAAAACCACTGTCTATTATTAACTTTCTCCCAAAATAAGAGATAAATCTTACTCCCAACCACTTGAGTAAGGAGAGTTTTTTAGACATGATTTGATTTAATTTATTTATTTTTATACATGCAACATTTTGTGTCATCTGTTCATCTAATGAAAGCTGAATATGCCCACTGTTGTTTTCGTTTTATGATGTTTGTCTTTTAGTTATTTAGTTTGTAAGTTATTGTACTTATGCTCTCCATTTTGCTTGTCCTGGTGTGTTGAAAATAATGTTTCAGATATGAATGGTTTAACATAGTTTTTCCTTGCCTTCCTCTTTCTAATATTTCAGACTAGTCTGTTTTACATTTTCTCTTGCTCCAGTACTATTGGAATGAAGTGGAACATTCAAATTAAATTTATGTAAATAAGTTAATGAAGAAAAAATAGACATGATCAAATACAGTAAAAGTGAAATCAACAAATACCTTGAAATCATGAATACCATTCTATTTTTGCTTTTCTTCTTTGAATAAAACTGCTTGAAAGTGGTTGAATAAAACTGCTTGAAAGTGGATTGTGTGCTTAGTCACTGGAGTTAATACTCTTTTCCAGTTTGTCTCGTCTTGTTGGTGGAGTGTTTTTTTTCATCTTGAAATTTTTTAATGTCAACACATCTTAAGTCAGTCACTCTGATACAATAGTTTTCATCTTTATGTTATTTGGTGTTTTTTTTGTTTTTTTCCCCCTTAATTCTATCACTTGCCAGCTTGCTTCCTTATTAGAAACATAGTCACTTCTCAGAGACATCAGATAAGATGAACATGCATTCAGCTTTGAAGCTGCGCCATTTTATGTATCCTCGTGAAAATAAGCGTTTTCAACATTTTCCCTACTCACAGCAATACGCCCATTAAAAGCAGGGAGGTCCTCTGTTAACAGAGTAGTTCACATCAGTCTGTGCTGTTATTGTGTTGGCAGAGGATTTCAGTTAACTGAAACCAATTGGATAAGGTTTGAATGTCTCTGTTTGGAAATTTGGTTGCAGCAATACTCTCTCAATTGCAAAGTATTTCATGGATCATGTAAAATGTACAAAAAGATCTTTACTCACTAGTCATATGTACAGGTGTCAGAAAAGGAAGAAAGCTCATTTTGATCGACATTTTATTTTTCATACTGATGTATAGCTTGCTACAGGTATTTAGTATAAGGTACGAAATTTAGAAACATTAAATTACGTAGTGCGCACTGTGTATTGTATTTTAAAAAAAAATTTGTTCTGTTTTATGTAATTGTTCCTTATGCTGTCTCAAAGTTTTCTCATTTAAAAAAAAGTCATTTTTGAGATTCAGTGCTGAGTCCCCAGCTTTGCATTTATATTGATAATTACTGTTGTTCTGGAGTGGATGTAATGTTTGGCAGTGTTATGTTACTTTTAACAAAAAGTCTGTGTAACCTGTGTAATCTTCTTCTGTTTCTAGCAAGTACTGATCTTGCCATTCTTTGCTTTGTCTTTGTATACTAATTGGTCAAGTCTTTGTAATGTTGTACTGTTTTGGCAATTTAATGCAACAGTGTGGTTATGTTTCTTGTTGTAGCAGTTTCCATATTATGTGGTAGTATTTATTACTTTTGTATTTATCATTTTGTGATAAGGATTCTTTTATGTATTTTTGCCTTTATTCATGAATTGAATTACTTGTTTAACTGGAGGTGTAGGCTCTACAATCACAATTGTACCTTTCTCAGACATTTCCATATTAGTTGCATTCTGTAGCCTCTACCTCTTTGTCTTTTTGCATATTATTTTGTTTTGTGGTTTCTTAGTCTCTACTTTCTGATCAGTGCTTGCATTTTTGTTCAGTGTCTTGCTGAAAATATGCTGAATGTGGGCGTGTATATGAGGAGTGTGGCATATTGTCAATTTACTGGAAAAAACAAACAAACAACACCAGTGCTGTTGACATACTTCTTTGCCTCTCCATAATATAATAAACAATGTCTTCAAAGATTGGTGTGTCAGTATCTGTGTGTGTTGGGGGAGGATTGGGGTGGCATGGGGATGTGTGTCAGTATCTGTGTGTGTTGGGGGAGGATTGGGGTGGCATGGGGATGTGTGTATAAGAGAGATAGAGAGGGGAGGAGTTGTCAAGTTTGACTGTAAGATTATGATGTATAGGTAGGTAGGCCCATTGCACACATACTCCTGGCATACACATGCACTCTTTGCCTTATTCTCTCTTTCCCTCTGAATTTCTTAGTCAAGTGCAATCACATAAACAGGTAGGCACATTCACACATGCATACAGGCGCATACCTACATGTATGTTCACACACATGCATACACACATAACATGCGTGTAAAGTAGACATGCACACACACATACACACACACACACACACACACACACACAACACACACACACACACACACACACACACACACACAAGTATGCATGCATGTGCAATATGTGTAGATTTCCTCTTCTCTGCTGTCCCCGCCTCATACATAGGTGCAAGCATTCACTCTCCCCTCCCCACAAAACCTGCTGACACACTTTTTTTCTATTAAAAATTCCTTTTTATTTAGTTAAGTCATGATTATAAGCAAAAGCGAAAACTTATACAGTAGTAATATAACTTAACTTCACTTACAATGAAGCCCAGAAATCAAATCTTATTTAAACAGAGCAATCTGATAGTGCTTTTTAACCATAATTACTGGGTAAGGCAGAAGTTTATCCATAACCCACAGATCGTAATGAAATGAGGTGGTAGAGACCAGCTGTTGTTGGGGGCCAGCATTATGAGGGCAGTAACCATCTCCTTTCTCTTCCTCTTTCGTCTTCCCAACTTTCACCTTTTTTTCTCCCTCACCTTATCCACCACCTGTAAGACTGAACCCTTTCACTGTTTCACCCTATCCATCAGCTCCCACGATAGGAATGAAACTAATATTTTGCTTTGCTGTTATGACTGATAGTGCAGGAAGCTGATGTATAGGGTGAGAGTGTGTAAGGTTTACAGATAGTCAGGTACTCATCAGCAGGTGGGTAGACTGGAGGTCACATGTACATAAAGGTTTGTGGGCAAGCTTTGCACTATCCAAACACATGTACATAAAGGTTTGTGGGCAAGCTTTGCACTATCCAAACACATATACATAAAGGTTTGTGGGCAAGCTTTGCACTATCCAAACACATGTACATAAAGGTTTGTGGGCAAGCTTTGCACTATCCAAACACATGTACATAAAGGTTTGTGGGCAAGCTTTGCACTATCCAAACACATATACATAAAGGTTTGTGGGCAAGCTTTGCACTATCCAAACACATTACATAAAGGTTTGTGGGCAAGCTTTGCACTATCCAAACACATGTACATAAAGGTTTGTGGGCAAGCTTTGCACTATCCAAACACATATACATAAAGGTTTGTGGGCAAGCTTTGCACTATCCAAACACATGCTGACATGAACCAACATATACATAAAGGTTTGTGGGCAAGCTTTGCACTATCCAAAACATGCTGACATGAACCAACATATACATAAAGGTTTGTGGGCAAGCTTTGCACTATCCAAACACATGTACATAAAGGTTTGTGGGCAAGCTTTGCACTATCCAAACACATATACATAAAGGTTTGTGGGCAAGCTTTGCACTATCCAAACACATGTACATAAAGGTTTGTGGGCAAGCTTTGCACTATCCAAACACATATACATAAAGGTTTGTGGGCAAGCTTTGCACTATCCAAACACATGTACATAAAGGTTTGTGGGCAAGCTTTGCACTATCCAAACACATGTACATAAAGGTTTGTGGGCAAGCTTTGCACTATCCAAACACATGTACATAAAGGTTTGTGGGCAAGCTTTGCACTATCCAAACACATATACATAAAGGTTTGTGGGCAAGCTTTGCACTATCCAAACACATATACATAAAGGTTTGTGGGCAAGCTTTGCACTATCCAAACACATGCTGACATGAACAACATGTACATAAAGGTTTGTGGGCAAGCTTTGCACTATCCAAACACATGCTGAATGAACCAACATATACAAAAGGTTTGTGGGCAAGCTTTGCACTATCCAAACACATGCTGACATGAACCAACATGTACATAAAGGTTTGTGGGCAAGCTTTGCACTATCCAAACACATGCTGACAGTTAGGAAGGTGAGTGCATCAACCTTCCTTCTGTAACAGGCATGCAGTCACAATTCAGTTACAAGTTTACAAATAAAAGTAGTATAGGAAATAAGTAAACACACAATCACAATATATGAATGAGTTTAGAACTAAAAGTTGTGTAGGAAATAATTAAAAGTAGCGTTGGAAATAATTAAGCTCACAATCACAACACATGATGAATGAGTTCAGAATTATAGAAGTAAAAATTGCATACAAAAATATCAATCATATGAAATATTTACATGGAAAATGGCCAGAAAAGCAGAACAGACATAAAATCGTTGGGACGTTCAGTAAATATAATGAAAAAGGCAGGCGTACATCATGAAACAAAACAGGTACATCAAAGAAGTTAACATCATAAAAAAAGAATCCCAAATACAACAAAATAGGCCTACACTTTCAGAGAGAGAACAATTCTCTGCTCTTCTGCTATCGGTCTGCTTATACCATCACATGTGTTGTGGGGAGAGTACAGTTCTCTGCTCTTCTGCTATCAGTCTGCTTATACCATCATATGTGTTGTGGGGAGTATAGTTCTCTGCTCTTCTGCTATCGGTATGCTTATACCATCACATGTGTTGTGGGGAGAGTACAGTTCTCTGCTCTTCTGCTATCAGTCTGCTTATACCATCATATGTGTTGTGGGGAGAGTACAGTTCTCTGCTCTTCTGCTATCAGTCTGCTTATACCATCACATGTGTTGTGGGGAGAGTACAGTTCTCTGCTCTTCTGCTATCAGTCTGCTTATACCATCATATGTGTTGTGGGGAGAGTACAGTTCTCTGCTCTTCTGCTATCGGTCTGCTTATACCATTATATGTGTTGTGGGGAGAGTACAGTTCTCTGCTCTTCTGCTATTGGTCTGCTTATACCATCACATGTGTTGTGGGGAGAAACAGTTGATGATTGGCAGTGAACTGAAGTGGAGAAATGATGTCCAGATCTCCTTTACGTCATCAGTGCAGGTTTTCCTTGGTCTGCCTCTCGCTTTCTATTCACATATCTCTTTGTTATATGCTTGTTGAACCAGCTAGTGGGGTTGCATTCTGGTTGGATTGCCAAACCACTTAATTCTCTGTAGATGGACATGATGGTGGATTTATTTTTTAAACGGTTTCTCTGATCTTGGTGTTTCTGATTGTGTCCAATCTGTCCAATCTGGTCTTGTGGACACGTCTTCTCAAACAATGCATCTCGCCCACAGTAGTTTGGTGCTCCAGGGTTTTTTTTTTAGGGAATGGTTGTACCTTATGTTAAAGCCATACAGCAAGAAAACAAACAAGCAAAAAAGAAAACATAAATTAAACACACATCACACACACCACGCATGTACAAAACAAACAGCTTAACGAACACAGCATTTTTAAAGCAAGCAAAATAATCTAGTCAAAAAATTACTTATATAATACATAGGAATGCCCTATAATTATTTTAAAAACAACATCAGAGTGCAGAATTTATGAAACTGTGCCATTTATCTTCAGGGTATGCCAAAAAAATGAAAGCAAGAAACTGCAATTGACACGGCACAGTAAGGTATTCACTGACAGATGGTCGCACAGACAGACAATCATATAGACAAGACAGACGGACAGACAGTCATACTCTGCCTTATATACACTCTATATGAGCAAGATGTTTATAAGACTGAGGCAGTATTTTTCATCAGTGTGTGTAATAAGAGAGAATGAAAAGCATGCACACTTGTATTTGTATGTGTGCGTGCATGCATATATATGTGTGTATGTTTTCATGCGTGTTTGTGCATGTTATGTATGAGTGCGCACATGAGTGCATATGTATGTATGCATGTGTGTGCATATGTATGTGTATGTAATCTGAAGAGCAATATCTCTGCGAACATTCAGTTGGTTTTTTTATATTCTACGTGGCAACATTCAGCTGCTAACATTACTGGAATTATTAATGTTACTAGAATATTCCATCAAAATGAAACATTGTTAAACAAATAGGGAATAATGTTTTCTAATGGACACTGTCTTGGAACACATACACACAAGTGGGGGGGGGGGGGGAGAGAGAGAGAGAGAGAGAGAGAGAGAGAACAATAAAATGATAGGCCAAATATGAAGGACTATATCACTAACTGCTTAGTTTTGTGTATGATAGTAATCCAGATGGCAGTGCTGAATGCTACAGTTCCAGAAAATACACACTTATGTTCTTGCATCTTTGATAATGATTTACATAATACATTGAAAAGAGACTAAAAATTGTACTGTTCTTAGGGCATGCCCAAAACATTGCAATTAAGACATGGGGTATAAAGAAAGAAGAACTAAAGCAACTAACATCACCCCTCTGCTTCCCCAAGTGTGTGTGTGTGTGCATGTGTGTGTGTGTGTGCCTGTGTATGTGTATGTGTGTATGCATGTGTGTGTGTATGTGTGTATGTAGTGTGTGTGTGTGTGTATGTGCGTGTGTGTGTGTGAGTATGTCTATGCGTGTGCATGTGTGTGTATGCATGTCTATGTGTGTGTATGTGTGTTTGTTTGTGTATGTATGTGTGTATGTGTTGTGTGTGTGTGTGTGTTGTGTGTGTGTGTGTGTGTGTGTGTGTGCACATATATATAGGCTTTATCACTTGCTCTTGTTTTCCTCTGCTATTGTGCTATTATATCTATCTATCTATTTATCTATCTGTCTATCTATATTATATATATATATATATATATTATATATATATATATATATATATATACACACACACACACACACACACACACATATGTGCCTTGCCTCAAGCATCTCTTCCACCCTCCTTGTCTTCAGCCACTCTTCCAAGTCCGTCTAGTATCTTCTCCCTGGATCTACCTGGTGCTCTCTTTCCCTCCAGCTTTCCCGTTGTGACCAGGTGCTCCAATCCCCCTTTCCTCATAAAATGGCCTATAAATGTTGCCTGTCTTTTCCTAATCTTCCTTATGAATGTTCTTCTTGTGTCTGCCTCCATCAAGACTGTCTCGTTTGTTTTCTTTGCTGTCCGTGGAACTCTCAACATTCTTCTTAGAAACCACATCTCGGCTGTTGGTGACAGGAACCAGACCCCCAAGCTATGGGTAAATAGCTCCACTGCCTTGTGGACATCTTGGGAGAGAATAAGGCTGAAGGAGTTCACCCTGAAAAATAATCGCCGTACTGCCTTGTAGGTTGTCAGGGGAACGACAAAGGCTAGCGGAGCGTCCATAAACAAACCGATGGAAGGCAACAGGAAACCACCATCGTATTCTCTCTAGCATAATCATGGACAAAAAAGCAAAGAAGAACTGGGTGACAAAAGAAATTTTAGGCTTGATGGAGGAACGGAGGAAGGCAAAGAGAAACAAGGAGATATTCAGGATTAAACAAAGAAATCAGGAATATGTGCAATGAAGCTAAGGAAGCTTGGCTGAAAACAAAATGCTAAGAAATAGAAGACCGACACAAAACGGATCCTCAGGGTATGTACAGACAAATTGAAGAAATTGTCCACAGGAAAAATACATGCACATCCCTGATTATCGATACTGTAAAGCGAAATACTTGTTTGCTTTATAATTTGCAATTCATACACCGATCACTTGGGGGGGGGGGGGAAGAAAAGAAAAGAAATGACGAAAGAAACGAAAGCATGCACAAAAAGAAACCATTTGCCAGAAGAATAAAACTGCCTCAAAAAATTAGTAGTAATGCCAATTTGGTTCGGCGAGTCAACTCTGTCGACAGAGATGTTAAGATCTGTCTTAACTCATACTGTTTCAAACTTGGAGACAGTAAGGGTTAATATCTAAACCACAATTGGTCTGAGATGCTAAAGGTTAATGCCTCAGTCCGTGCATATCTGAGGTGGTAAAGGGTAAGGCATGGATCCACAGGTTTTCCACAGTCTGAGATGCTAAAGGTTAATGTGTCAATCTGTTACTGTTCTAAAATCTGGAATGGTAAGGGGTTAACTTGTAACTTAGCAAGGTAAAGGTAAAGTTGCCACATAAACGTGAGGTCGTAGGGGAATGAGATGGTAGAGACCAACCTTTCTTGGAGGCCAGCATTATGAAGTCTTCGCTGTTTTACCATCCCTTATTTTAAAGAGTCAGCACCCATTCACAGCTGGGTACACTGGAGGCCAAACGCACTAAGTTTTGCTAAAACGAGATAGACACACGAGCTCTCTTCAAAAATCCCGCCGGATTATTAACATTTACATCTGAATTCATACCTGACATACTCAAGACGCATATTAATTTTCGTAGATGTCTTAAACCTGAGATGTTTTGGATTAACATTTGAATCCATAATTGATCTAAATCTGAGGCAATTAGGGTTGAAAACAAATCAGCTGTTTAAACGTTGTTGACATTAATTTGTACTGTAATCATTTTTTAGCGGAAAAGTTTTAGTCTTCCAGTTGTTCTCTGATACGTGTATACATGTTGTTTTGCCTGCACTGTGCAAGCAATATGTTGGTGCACAGTCTGCGTACTCCGTCTTTGGTGAGCGTGCTTGCCGGGTGTTGTCATGTTTCTATAAACAACCAAACACTGATATGACAGGATCTTTAACGTGCATATTTGAGTCCTGTGTGCATATAAACACAACGGGGGCCCAGGCACTAACAGTTCTGCACACAGGTTGACCTGGGACACAGGACAAATGTCCACCCTTTACTCACCTTTACTAGACCTTTCAACTGCAAGTCCCATATCTTACGCTTAGATTTGATTTTATCAAGATTTTGCGCTATATAAATATTGTAATTATTATTATTATTATTATTACCCGCTTGTCTGTCACGCCCGCCAAGTGTTAATACTAAACGTAAGAAACAATCATATCAACATTTGACAGTTTTTCTAAACAAACATCTCTGACCACACACACAACACACACACACACAACATACAACACAACAACACACAACACAACACAACACACAAACACCATCACAACAACAAAACACGACACAACACAACACACACACAACACACCACCACCACCACAACAACAAACACAACACACATACACACACCACAGTATTAACCGTTTGGCTCCCTCAGCCTATCCACCAGTTTTCACGTGAATAGTTGGAGGGAATCAAAGAGTGTCAACAAACACGAAATAAGCAGGCTACACACAGACAGGCTACACACAGACTGGCTACACACAGACTGTGTGACACACAGACTGGCTACACACAGACTGGCTACACACAGACTGGCTACACACAGACTCAGAATTTTGTTTTGTTCATGGGGAAAAGAGGCGGGCAGGTGTGGGAGTGATACTTGCACTTCTTTCTCTTATCGTCCCAGGATTTGAAACTAGGACACTTAAGATGGCGGTCGACACCATGCTTGGTGCACAGAAGGTAGTACTGGCAACCCTTGCAGGACTGGTAGTGACCTGGCTCCGCGTTGTGGCAGTCCCTGCGGCATTGATGAAGTCCTGTGCTGGTAGAACCGGTCATTTTCTGGCCACGCTGCCTGTGTCGTTCCTTACCTTTGTGTTTGTGATGTCTGCCCTTCGGCTTCGATGTCACCCTGTAAATTGATGAAAGAAAAAACTTTCTGTCAGTTAAAAAGAAAAGGGGAGAGGAAAAAAGGAGAAAGAGACGAACAAAAATATTGAAACAAAGCAAGAGGAAAAAAAGAGAAACAAAGAAGAAAAAAAAAATCAAGTAGAAGTCTAATGATATTGTGAGTGGTGAGGATACTATGAAACAGTAAAAGAGGAAATGTAAATGAAAAATGTGCAAAACATAAAAATGCGATTATTTCATGCTCCTTTCTTGTTTTCTTAATGAAAGTATGATCTTTGATAGTTATGGTTTTTAGATTTTCTTGTGTTTCAGAATGATTTTTGAAGAGGTAGGAGGGGAGGAACAGAATGAAAAGAGAAATAGCAGAAGAATAGTATTAATTTGTCAAAGGAAAAGGAACTATTAATGCCATATACATCATAAGAACTGTCATAGAGAGGTCAATCGAGTCGAATAAGGATTTATATTTATACTTTGTTGATTACACCGACACTTTCGATCGGGTAAGACATGAAGAATTGATCAACCAACTAGAAAGGTTCAATATTGATGGAAAAGGTCTAAAAATAATCAGAAATATGTATTGGGAACAAACAGCAGCAATGAGAATGGAAAACGACATAAGCTGTTTCCAAAATATCAAAAGAGGGGCCAGGTAGGGTTGTGTTTTGTCACCTCATTTGTTTTCGCTTTACAGCGAAACCATCATGAGAAACCTAGAAGAATGCCCTGGGATAAAGGTTGGAGGAAGAATGATAACATTCGTTACGCAGATGGCACCGTGCTAATTGCAAAAAATGAAAGGGACCTACAAAACCTTGTGAATATAATAGAAATAGAAAGCAAAAATAAAGGGCTGCAGCTAAATAGCAAGAAGACTGAAGTCATGGTAATCAGTAAAAAACATGAAATCCCCTCATGTAAAACAACAGCAAATGGCACAACTTTGAGACAGGTTGATAAGTTTAAATATCTGGGAACGGTCATCTCACCAGACGGCAGATGCACATCAGAAATAGCCAGCAGAATCGGCCAAGCCGAAACAGCATTCAAGAAGATGAAAAGCATTCTTACCAACAATGCCTATCAGTTAACATCTGGAAGAGAGTTCTTGAATGTCATATAGAACCAATACTGTTAAACGATTGTGAGGCGTGGACAGTCAACATGCAAAATCAGAACAAGATTGAGGCAGCTGAAATGTGGTTTCTAAGAAGAATATTGAGAGTTCTATGGACAGCAAGGAAAACAAACCAGATAGTTTTGATGAAGGCAGACACAAGAATATCATTGATAAAGAAGATTAGGAAAAGACAAGCAACATTTTTAGGCCATTTTATGAGGAAAGGGGAATTAGATTTGATGAAAGCAGACACAAGAAGATCATTGATAAAGAAGATTAGGAAAAGACAAGCAACATTTATAGGCCATTTTATGAGGAAAGGGGATCACAACAGGAAAGGTGGAGGGAAAGAGAGCGCCAGGTAGACCCAGGGAGAAAGTATTGATCGGATTTGCAGGGTGGCTGAAGGGTGGGAGATGTACTTGAAGCGACGGGGATATATTCGTGTGGAGGGCCATGATCGCTAACGCCATGCGGCAGGGCACATGATGATGATGATGTGTTTATAATAAAAAAAAAATGTAAACAACAGGAAAGTTGTCAGTTTTACATTTTTATTTCAATTAAGGAGGCTAGCTCCTTATCCTGGCGAGATTTAGAGAACTGTTAAAAGGCGGAAGGTCGGTGTAACGTCACTAGTTATTTTTAACTGTAAATGGGAGTTGTTAACGAGTTCACAAGAAACACCACGAGGGTGCGGATGGGACCCGGAGCACCAATGCCTCGCCACTCTCCGGACAATCACCACCAAGCTCCCAACGCCACTCGATAGTCGTTTAATCAAAAACAAAGGGGGCCGTCCATGCGTTGCAGGACTCATCAGGACCCAGTCATCAGTTACCTTGTTTACAAACCAAATGGCAAGGTAGACAGATGACAAACCCCGGGAAATAGCCACACAATGCGCACCAGCCAGAAGCAGCCCAGCCTCTGGACCAAGAGAGCATGGAAGACCCCTCTGTCGCCCCGCTCTGGTCTTCCTTCATCTCTCTCTCGGGCAGCCCGCCCTGCCACTGTCGATGATAGTTGAATCAAATTGGATGAAAGGTCAGACGAGTAGTTTCAGGGGTCGCAGAAAAATAATGGTGAGAATCCTCCACTGAGTGTGTGTGACAACGAAGGAAAAGAAAACAGCTCTCTTTGCCTATGTGTCACACTCGCGGGCGCGCACAGAGAGAGAGAGAGAGAGAGACAGAGAGAGAGACAGAGAGAGAGACAGAGAGAAAGCGAGTGAGAGAGACAGACAGACAGAGAGAGAGACAGACAGACAAAAGAGAGAGAGAGACAGACAGACAGACAGAGAGAAACAGACAGAGAAAGAGAGACAGACAGACAGAGAGAGAGAGACAAACAGACAGAGAAAGAGAGAGACAGACAGAAAGTTAGAGAGAGAGAGAGACAGACAGACAGACAGAGAAAGAGAGAGAGAGAGCAAATTAATTTCCGAGGGTTTTAACTCTTTGACTCCCGCACTCTATCCACCAACTGCAAAAACTTAACCCTTTGATTCCCTCACCTTATCAACCAGCTTTCTGGTTAAGTTTTTGCTTTGCTATCATGGTTGACAATGCAGGATGCTGGTGGACAGGATGCGGGAGTCAAAGGGTTAAACAAGCAATGCATATCTTTATTATATACAGCCCTCGTATAAAGAAGGTCGACACTACGCATAAATTAGAGAATGAACGAAAGAATAAAGGAATGAAGGAAGAGCATATGAAACGTTCTTCATTGCAGGACAAAAAGTACAATGGCTTTATATTTTATATATTTTTCTTTTCGTCTAGCTCCCAGTTAACTAAAACATGAAACGCTATAAAACACGTCGACATATAATACACCGTGTGTGTGTGTGTGTGCGTGCGTGCGTGCGTGCGTGCGTGCGTGCGTGGTGTGTGTGTGTGTGTGTGTGTGTGTGTGTGTGTGTGTGTGTGTGTTTAAATACAATACTCAAATATGCACGCATAAGTATACATACACACATCTAACCGCACATATGGAAGCACGTAGAGATGCACAAACACACTCAAACGATCAAGAGACGAAACCAATGATGGTACAAAGTATAGATTTTCAGACACACACACACAGACACACACACGGACACACACTCACACACACATACACATACACTCACAGACACACACACACGCACTCTCACACACACATACACCCACACACTCACACACACACACACACAGGCACACACACACACACACACACACACGCACACACACACACAAGAAAGAAGAGAGACTTAATCACAATGACATAAAACCACTTACACTTTGATAACAGCAGTGGCCTTTTCAGCATCCTTCTCTTCTCCCTCCTTCTCATCCAAGTTCTCCTTCTGCTTCTGTTCTTCCTTCTTCTTCACCTCTTCCTTCTTCTTCCCTTCTTCCTTCTTCTCCTCCTCTTCCCTCTTCTCTTCCTCCATCTTCTTCTCTTCCTCCATCTTCTTCGACTCTTCCTTCTTCTTCTCCTCCTCTTCCTTCTTCTCTTCCTCCGTCTTCTTCTCTTCCTCCATCTTCTTCGCCTCTTCCTTCTTCTTCTCCTCTTCCTTCTTCTCCTCCTCTTCCTTCTTCTCCTTCTCCTGTTCCTCCCTGATTTTGAAGACGTCTTCATTGGTTCTGTTGTACTTGGCAGCCTCACCAACCCTCACCCGTAATTCCATGTAGAGATTCTTGCGGTCCTCCTCTCCCAGCTGGTCTGCAGGGAAGTAGCTATCGGCTGGAGCGTCCCTGTTACACACACATATGGATTGGACTGGAATGGATTGTACTAAATGGATTTTTAATTACACATAGTGTACCGTGGCTCACTGATGCAATAAGCGGCAGCGATTTGCCATTCCTGCCTCATAAACAATAAAGTCCGAAAGGACCATAACTCTGAGAGTATTCATGTCTTGCGCATGCGCATGTGCTCTTCCTCTTTTCTCGGCAGCCATCTTCCAGCTTGCCTCGTATGCTCTGAGCAGCTAAGTATTTTGCTACTTTGCTTGCAATCGATCGATTGTCATTGCTGTTTTGTGTTGTCTTGCCTATGTTTTCGTGTAAGGGAGAAACTTACGTGAAGCGTTTGGGTGGCAAAGCGAGGGTTAAGAAGATTTCATCCACGGAATTCTCCAACCCTCAGACCGGAGGTTTGCCCGGTGCGCCAAAACCCGCTCTCTCTTCACCTTTGTCTCTCCCTCCTCTGTCTCCTTCGTCTACTCTCTCACTCTCTCGAAGTCATCGCAACTCAACTGCGGTTCTGTTGCGGTGACCACGAGCCCTCAACTCAGCTGCGGTAATGTTGAGTTTTCGTCATTTTGCGACCTTCACACTGCCCCTCACGGTAATCGACTCAACTGCGGTTCTGTTGATTCCGTACTCACCCCCTGCGTACAGCTCAACTGCGGTTCTGCTGCTACGTTTCAGCCCCTATGGCTGAAGGGCGACACGGGTATGGGTCTCCTTCGGGAGGCAGGAAGGCCAGCATGTTGTCGGAAAAACGGCTCGCCAGGCGAGTCAAGGGAGGCAACCCCGATGTGACAGGCGTCAGACCATAGGTCCGCCCCGATTGCCTCCCTTCCTCCATTACCAGCGGGTTGACTTTTCGTCATCTTGCGGCCTTCTCATAGTCCCCCATGGTAATCGACTCAGCTGCGGTTCTGTCGATTCCGTACTCGCCCCCTGCATACAGCTCAGCTGCACACATTTCAGACACACTGGCTGACGGGCGACCTGCTCGCCCTCTGTGTGCAGCTCAGCTGCACGCATTTCAGCCACACTGGCTGAAGGGCGACATGGGCACGGGTCTCCTTCGGGAGGCAGGAAGGCAAGGAATTTGTTGAAAAAGGCTTGCCCCCTGCTTAGCCAGGTGGGTCATGGGTGACAACACCCCTGTCGTGGGTGTCAGACCATAGGTCCGCTTCGGCTTGTGTCATCACAACTCAACTATGGTTCTGTTGCCATTACCGCGAGCCCTCAACTCAGCTCCGGTTCTGTTGACTTTTTGTCATTTTGCAGCCTTCACACTGCCCCTTACGGTAATTGACTCAGCTGCGGTTCTGTTGATTCCATACTCGCCCCCTCCATACAGCTCAACCCCGGTTCAGCTGCTACTGCTTCAGCCCCTATGGCTGAAGGGCGACACGGGTATAGGTCTCCTTTGGGAGGCAGGAAGGCCAGCACTTTGGCAGAAAATGGCTCACCCCCTGGTTCGCCAGGCAGGCCAAGGGAGACAACCCCCCTATTATGGGCGTCAGATCGTAGATCCGCTCAGGTTGTCTCCCTTCCTCCCCCGCAGCCTGCTTGTGCCCCCGCTCCAACCTCTCTGTCCCATTCCGGACAGAGCGCTCGGTCGCCTTGGCAAATGTCAAGCGACCCACTGCGGGCTTGCACATTTCTGTCCCATTCTGGACAGAGCGGTTAGTCGTCTTGGCAAATCCCAACCGACCCCCAGCAGGCTGGCCCCTTGGGCACTGGGGATCTGAGGACTCCATTGGCTCAGCCCATGATGCCTCCCATGGCACCGTACATGGCGCCATGGCAGCACTTCCCATCTGTGGGATCTTACCCTTGCCTCGTCCGCAGGGTATACTTGGTGGCCCCGCTTTATGCCCGGCGCCCCACCTGCACAGGCGTCTGCCTTGCCACCCCTCTGGACCACCTCCCCGGGTCAGATTCCTCCCCAGGGGTGCCCCCCGGGGCTTCTGACCCTGGTCCGTTTGGAGTTTGCCCACACTCGGGCACTCCAAGGTCCATCGCCCCCTCTGTAGGCGGGCCAGGGGACACACACTCGAAATCGGATGATGAGGGCTCTACCCCACTTCTTTTTCCCTTTCCGAACAGTGCAATGGTTCGCCTCACACCTGCCTGGAGCCATGTCCACTGCACAAGAGGCCAAGGCTCCCTGCCCTGCCGTGGCAGAGCTCGCCTTGGTGCACATCCTCTCTCAGCCCCAGCCTCCCATTTCCTAAAAGAGTCGGGCTTGGTGGCTGACTGTGAGGAGGGCCCAAAGCAAGGTGAGGGGTACGCAGGCACAGGACATCCTTCCAGGCTCCGTGCCTGACTTCCCTGGAGCTCTGGCTTACGGGAAATTCCTGAGGCCAGAGGAACCCCCTCTTCACAGAGCGATCCTTACGGCCCATGAGGCCGTTCCAGAGTCGCCGCTCTCCCTCACACAGGAGGACCTCCTCTTAATGCAAGAGAGGTCTCGGGCCCAGCAGCGGCATATCTCCCTCTCGCAGCACTGCCTGGCAGACAGGGCGGAGACTGCCAGGAGGGGTCTGGAAGTGGATCCAGTGGTGGATTCCTTTTTGGGTGGTCTGGTGTCCACTCTTCAGGACCCAGTCTACGAGCCCATTTCTCTCCGTCAGTCACCTGTCTCTCCCGCAATGGCTGCTTCCATACAATCCATGGCGGAAAGACCTCAAGTACTTGGCCAATGCCCTTCGCCAGACTGCACCTCAATTCAGTCCCGGCAAGGAGAAATGCTGTACTCTTACCATCTTCGGTCACCCGCTCTTCATCCGCCAGAGCTTCCTTGAGAGCTGTGCCACTTAGGTCTGGTTCCCTCTTTGAGACCCATGTGCAGGCCACACTATCAAGGGTCAGGCCGAAATCAGGAGGGACCTCGCTCTTCACTCCAGTCCTGCTCGCCCCGTGGCGAAGCACCCTGCTCCGACGGCTCCCCCCCTTCCCAGGGGCTTTCACAGGAGACGTTTCGCGCCTCCTTCAGCCCCAAAGGGGCTAGGGCAAGCACCCCCCACAGGCGATCCTGTGGGCAGTCTGTCCCGACACATAGACACTTTCACATGGAAACCTGTAGGCCCATCTGTGATGCCTTGCACCCGGACGACTGGGGGATGTCCATTGATCTGAGAGATGTATTCCCATCTCCTTATTCACCGATTCTTCCTGTTCAGGGCTCTTCCCCAGGGTCGCTTGGGTCCAATCATCAGTGACCAAATGGCATTCCCGGTCCTGGCTAGCCCAGGGGGTCCCTATCACACCCCCCCCCCTTCCTCAGCAGGGCTTCTTCATGGATGCGTCCTACTCCGGGCTGGGGGGGGGGGGGGCACATGGGCCCGTTGATAGCGGCAGGTCAATGGTCACAAGATCTCCTTTCCTGTCACATCAACATGCTGGAACTGGAGGCAGTTTTTCAAGCCCCCAGAGACTCTCTCCCCTTTCTGAAGGGAAAACATGTTCGCATCAACACAGACAACACTACCGTGGCTTGTTACGTCAACAAGCAAAGGGGCGCCCCACTCCCATTCCTTGTCTCAGAGAGCAGAACAGCTTCCCCTCTGGTGTGAAGAAAGTCCTTTCGGATCTCAGCGATGCATGTCCCGGGAAAGATGAACATACTTGGGCCTCCCTCAGCAGCTCCCACAGGATTTTTCCCTCAGAACGGGCACTGGTCCGTGCAGTTCTGGAGCCAGTGTGGGCAGCGTGGTTCAAACCACAAGTGGACCTGTTTGCCACCAGGTTCCACCGCCGCCTCCATCTGTATGTTTTTCCAGTCCCGGATCCTTCGGCTTGGCCTGTGGATGCTCCGCCCATCTCATGGTCAGTCCTGTCGAGCTATGCCTTCCCTCCGTTCCCCTAAATAGGAAAGTTCTGCGGAAGGCGAGGGCAGACTCAGCCACGATGGTTCTCCCGCCCAAACATGGTTTCCGGAACTGCTACACCTGTTCCATGTGCCTCCAATAAAATGCACTGTGACAGGCCGGTCCTTGCTTCAACCAAGGTCAGGCATTCTGCACAGCAATCCAGAGGCTCTAAACCTTCCTGCTTGGCTTCTGTGCAGGACTCAATGTCTTCATTAGGCTTGTCCCCGGCAGTGTTTGGCCCTGTGGAGCAAGCGCACAGACCGGACACTCAGGGAATGTATAGTGCCCACTGGCACGGTTGGCCTTCTGGGTGCTCCTCAACTTTCCACTCACCCTCTCGCTTGCAGTTGGCCAACTGCCGCGGCTTTCTTCATCAGAGAAAAAAATTTTTCCTCCTCAGTGAAGGGACGCAGGGCAGCCATCTGTGCCACCATCAGCCAGTCGGGCGGTCCTTCCCTTGTGGACGACCCTCTTCTGAGGGACGTTGTCCACGGGGCTTCCCTTCGGGAAGCCTGACCCCCCGCCGCACCTACCTGGGGATCTCCTTCTCGTCCTCTCCTCCCTGGAACTTCCCCCTTACGAGCCCATCAGGGAGTGTTCTCTCAAGTTCCTCTTGTTCCGGATGGCCTTTCTACTCCTTCTAGCGTCGAGGAAGCACTGTAGCGAAGTGCACTCTCTTAGTGGACTCCCTGGGGATGTCTCTTTCGAACCTGAGGGCTCAATGTCTCTCCGCCTACTCCCGGACTTCTTGGCCAAGAACCAGTCGCCAGGTTCTCCTTCTCCGTCTATCTCCATTCATCCCCTGACGTCTATCCTTGCTCCGGATGACGAAATCTTCTCGCCAGAAGCAGCGTCACCTGTTTCTCTCTTACAACGAAAGTTATGAGAAGACTATTAGCCGCACATCCATCTCTCGTTGGCTGTGGACAGTCATCAAGGATGCGTATGCAAGGCCGGGCTCAGATTTGGCTGTCTTCTCCCCGAGGCCCCATGAGATTAGAGCATGGGCCTTGTCACTGGCGTTCACTCAATGCCAGCCTCTAGAGTGTCCTGGACGCCGTGCGTTGGCGTTCTCTGGGCACGTTCATTCCATCCTACCTGCGCGACGTCTCCCGTCTGCGCGACGATGGATCCAGGGATATCACTTCCGCTGTGGTGGCTCAACACCCCATCTCTACCGCACGCCCTGACTTGTCTCATTCCTCCAGGTGTTAACCAGGTAAGCCCTCCTTCCGGGTAGTGCTATTCTGCATCAATGAGCCACGGTACAGTATGTGTAATTAAAGGAAATTTTCCTTCTAAAATTACGTTTAATCTAACATACTTACCGTGGCTCACGCAGAGTCCCTCCCGTCCTCCCCGCCTTCCTGGTTCCTTCCATTCACAGTCAGGGTCTTGGTTTCCTCGAAAAGAGGAAGAGCACATGCGCATGCGCAAGACATGGATACTCTCAGAGTTATGGTCCTTTCGGACTTTATTGTTTATGAGGCAGGAATGGCAAATCGCTGCCGCTTATTGCATCGGTGAGCCACAGTAAGTATGTTAGATTAAACGTAATTTTAGAAAGAAAATTTCATTAATTGTACTAGAATGACCAATCGCCGTGGAGTAGTGGTTAGCACAACGGACTACCCACTGGAAGATTGTGGGTTCGGATCCCTATCAGTCCCTTCAAAAATCATTGAGATTTTTCGGCTCTATCCGGCTCCTTCCCAGAGTTGATCGTGCAATGGGCCCACTGGGAAGACTGGGACCATACAAGTCGAGTCTCATCCACTTCGCGGATGCATCATTGAGGGTGTTGCTCAAATATTCTGACCAACACTTCAGATGTCTGTATCTCTCAGGCCGGGTCGATACCAGGTTATATTATGATGATAGGCGTAGAGTACAGCCCTGTCACGCTGTCTCAGTTCAATAGATGGGACCGTTAGTGATTATCATCCTCATCGTCATCATCATCATCATCATCATCATCATCATCATGATGGGATTCTAAAAACTGTCGCAGCTTTTGTGGCCATCAAGGTGGTGTAGAAATTGGGGGTGGGGGGTGGGAGAAAGAGAGGAGAGTACAATGATAATTTCCCTGAGTGTGATGATCCTTTAAAAATATGCTAGAGTGGATTAAGTTCTACTGGACGGGATTATACTGTACCGGGGTGTACTGCATTAGAGTGGATTAACCTGTACTACGGCGGATCAAATTATACTAGGGTGGATTAGACTGTGCTAGAGTGGATTTGGCTGTGGTAGAGTGGATTGGATTGTAGGACAGTGCACTGGATTGTACAGGAGTGGATTGGATTTACTATAGTGGATTATACTGTACTAGACTGGATTATACTATACTAGAGTAGACGGCAACGTATTAAAGTGTATTGCATTGTACTAGAGTGCATTGTGCTGTACATGTACTAGAGTAAATCAATTTGTACTAGAATAGATTTGGTTGTACTAGAGGGAATTGGATTGTACTGAATTGGATTCACTACAGTGCATTGAATTGTACTAGTTGGATTGGACTGGAGTGGGTTGGATTGCACTAGAGTGAAATTGGACTGTACTGGAGTGGAAGGACTATACTGGAGTGAAATGGACTATACTGGAGTGAAAGGACTATACTGGAGTGGAAGGACTATACTGGAGTGGAAGGACTATACTGGAGTGAAAGGACTATACTGGAGTGGAAGGACTATACTGGAGTGGAAGGACTGTACTGGAGTGAAAGGACTATACTGGAGTGGAAGGACTATACTGGAGTGGAAGGACTGTACTGGAGTGGAAGGACTATACTGGAGTGAAAGGACTGTACTGGAGTGGAAGGACTGTACTGGAGTGGAAGGACTACACTGGAGTGAAAGGACTGTACTGGAGTGGAAGGACTATACTGGAAGGACTATACTGGAGTGGAAGGACTATACTGGAGTGGAAGGACTATACTGGAGTGAAAAGGACTGTACTGGAGTGAAAGGACTGTACTGGAGTGGAAGGACTGTACTGGAGTGGAAGGACTGTACTGGAGTGGAAGGACTGTACTGGAGTGGAAGGACTGTACTAGAGTGAAAAGGACTATACTGGAGTGGAAGGACTGTACTGGAGTGGAAGGACTGTACTGGAGTGGAAGGACTGTACTAGAGTGAAAAGGACTATACTGGAGTGGAAGGACTGTACTGGAGTGGAAGGACTGTACTGGAGTGGAAGGACTGTACTAGAGTGAAAAGGACTATACTGGAGTGGAAGGACTGTACTGAGTGAAAGGACTGTACTGGAGTGGAAGGACTGTACTGAGTGAAGGACTATACTGGAGTGGAAGGACTGTACTGGAGTGAAAGGACTATACTGGAGTGAAGGACTATACTGGAGTGAAAGGACTATACTGGAGTGAAAGGACTATACTGGAGTGAAAGGACTATACTGGAGTGGACGGACTGTACTGGAGTGAAAGGACTATACTGGAGTGAAAGGACTATACTGGAGTGAAAGGACTGTACTGGAGTGAAAGGACTATACTGGAGTGGAAGGACTATACTGGAGTGAAAGGACTGTACTGGAGTGAAAGGACTGTACTGGAGTGGAAGGACTGTACTGGGAAAGTGTGAAAGGACTATACTGGAGTGAAAGGACTATACTGGAGTGAAAGGACTACTGAGTGAAGACTACTGGAGTGGAAGGACTATACTGGAGTGGAAGGACTGTACTGGAGTGAAAGGACTGTACTGGAGTGGAAGGACTATACTGGAGTGGAAGGACTGTACTGGAGTGGAAGGACTATACTGAAGTGGAATGGACTGTACTGGAGTGGAAGGACTATACTGGAGTGGAAGGACTATACTGGAGTGGAAGGACTATACTGAAGTGGAATGGACTGTACTGGAGTGAAAGGACTATACTGAAGTGGAAGGACTATACTGGAGTGGAAGGACTGTACTGGAGTGAAAGGACTATACTATAATAATAATTACAATATTTATATAGCGCAAAATCTTGATAAAATCAAATCTAAGCGCTGAAGCAGACACACACGCAGGCACGCACGCCCGCACACACACGCACGCACACATACAGACACACACACACACACACACACAGACACACACACACACACCCACACACACGCATGGCTATAAATGGGGAGAAAGAATAAAAGCAATAAAAGCAAGAATAAAAGCAATGGAAAATTATAGAGAGCATAGCATACAATTATATATTATAACCATGTGATTCCCTCCGAGCGGAGACAGGCTGCAGAGGGGAGGGTTGAGTGAGGTTAGGATTTTATGCAGGAGAGAAAAGGTGAGTTTTGAGAGCGGACTTGAAGGAGACAAAAGTAGGTTGCTGACGGACTGAGAGAGGAAGTTTGTTCCAGGAGAGTGGACCAGAAACAGAGAAGGCTCGTGGACCATAGGTATTGAGCTTAGTGCGTGGAAAGCGAAGAGTCAGAGGATCAGAGGCAGAGCGGAGGGTACGTGAGGGAACATAGATCTCAAGTAGGCTTGACAGGTAATCGGGGGCTGCGTTATTGAGGCTTTTGTAGCACATGGTGTCTAGTTTGTACTGTATGCGCTTTGATACAGGGAGCCAGTGAAGTTGTGCCAGGAGAGGAGATATGTGGTCAGCTTTTTTCTTTTTGAGTACAAGGCGTGCAGCATTGTTTTGAATGCGCTGTAGGATGTGAATGGTGGAGGCAGGAAGACCAGACAGGAGTGAATTGCAATAGTCAATGCGAGACATTATGAAGGAGAGAACGAGTTTTGCAGTTGTTTCGACAGAGAGATACTTCCTGATCAGCTTTATACGATGGAGATGATAGTAGCAGGATCTGGCAGTTTGAGAAACAAAGTTGTTCATGGAGAGGGTAGAGTCAATGCAGACACCAAGGTTTTTAGCTGAATCAGAAATTGGGACTGATGTGTTACATAATGGGAGAGAAAGAGGAGGCAGCTGAGAAAGTTTCTGACGGGTGCCAATGAGGATAGCTTCTGTTTTGTCGTCATTAAGCTGAAGTCTATTGTGTGTCATCCAGTTCTTAATGTCCGAGTAACACTCAGTGGTGCGAGTTAACAGGCGCTGTATATTATCAGGTGAGTCACTGTCTTGAAGTTGGGTGTCATCAGCATAGAAGTGGTGTTTTATAGAATGGGAGTTGGTGATGGTGGACAGGGGGAGGTGTAAAGAGTGAAAAGAACAGGGCCAAGGACAGATCCTTGTGGAACACCACAGGTCAGGTATGCAGGTTGAGAGTAAGTGCCATTGATGAGAACGGTTTGTTTTCTGTTTGATAGGTATGAAGTGAACCAAGACAGAGCAATGTCAGAGATGCCAAAAGTATGATGAAGTCTAGAAAGGAGAATACCATGATCAATGGTATCAAAGGCTGCAGACAGATCAAGGAGTGTGAGGAGAGAGACTTTGCCAGTATCAGTTGCAAGGAGGAGATTGTTGAGAATGTGTAGTAGGGCAGTTTCAGTGCTATGGCACTGGCGGTAGGCTGACTGGAAAGGATTGAGGAGATTGTTGGCAGACAGGTGAGAGTTCAGCTGGTTGAGGACGACTTTTTCAAGGAGTTTTGACAAGAAAGAGAGATTAGAGATAGGCCGGTAATTTTTCAGTTCATTTGGATCTAAATTGTGTTTCTTGAGGAGAGGGTGAACAATAGCAGACTTGAAAGAATCTGGGACAGTTCCAGTTTGAAGAGAAGTGTTGATGATGTCAGTGATGAATGGGAGGAGAGTAGGGAGACAGTCGGCGTAGACAGAACCTGGAAGAGGATCCAGTTCGCAGGTTTTGAACGACATGGATCTGATTGTGTTGAGAATTTCTTCTTGTGAGACTGGGGTAAAAGTAGTAAGAGGTGTGCCAGAGAAGGAAGGGTCAGGTGGGCATGGTTGACAGGGTGTCCTGTCAAGCCTGTCACGAAGAGTTTGTATTTTGGTGGTGAAATAGTTGGAGAATACAGATGGGAGTTCTTCATTTGTATGTTTTGTTGGGAGAGGTAAATCTTTTCGTGTGCCAAGGAGATGATTCATGGTTGTAAAGAGTTCTTTTGAAGAAGAGGCATTCAGGATTTTGGTTTGGAAATAGCTTGTTTTTGCTGATGCAATGAGGGTGGATACTTTTGTTTTAGAGGCTTGGAAAAGTTGCCTGTGTACAGTGAGTTTGGATTTGCGCCAGCGGCGCTCTGCTCTGCGGCGGGCACGTTTTGCACAGGCGATCTCATGAGTGAGCCAGGGGGTAGGGGGGCGGTCAGGTAAAAGACGGGTTGTGGCTGGAGCATGAGTGTCCAGAAGATGGTGGAGAGTAGTATAGAATTCATCGGCAAGGTTATGTGACTTTTCAGAAAGGAGACGGGAGGCATCAGATGAAAATGTGGAGAGGTCGATAGATTTGAGATTGCGTCGAGTCACTGTGCGCATGGTACGGGAAGGAGGAGAAATGAAGTGGAGTGGAAGGACTGTACTGGAGTGGAAGGACTATACTGGAGTGGAAGGACTGTACTGGAGTGAAAGGACTATACTGGAGTGGAAGGACTGTACTGGAGTGAAAGGACTGTACTGGAGTGAAAGGACTATACTGGAGTGGAAGGACTGTACTGGAGTGAAAGGACTATAATGGAGTGGAAGGACTGTACTGGAGTGGAAGGACTGTACTGGAGTGAAAGGACTATACTGGAGTGGAAGGACTGTACTGGAGTGAAAAGGACTATACTGGAGTGAAATGGACTATACTGGAGTGAAAGGACTATACTGGAGTGGAAGGACTGTACTGGAGTGAAATGGACTATACTGGAGTGAAATGGACTATACTGGAGTGAAAGGACTATACTGGAGTGGGAGGACTATACTGGAGTGGAAGGACTATACTGGAGTGGAAGGACTGTACTGGAGTGGAAGGACTGTACTGGAGTGGAAGAACTATACTGGAGTGGAAGAACTATACTGGAGTGGAAGGACTATACTGGAAGGACTATACTGGAGTGGAAGGACTATACTGGAGTGGAAGGACTATACTGGAGTGGAAGGACTGTACTGGAGTGGAAGGACTGTACTGGAGTGGAAGAACTATACTGGAGTGGAAGGACTATACTGGAGTGGAAGGACTGTACTGGAGTGGAAGGACTGTACTGGAGTGGAAGGACTGTACTGGAGTGGAAGGACTGTACTGGAGTGGAAGGACTGTACTGGAGTGGAAGGACTGTACTGGAGTGGAAGGACTGCACTAGAAAGGATTAAATTAGAATGGATTGGATTGGGCTGGAGTGGGATGGATTCATTTTACTACAGTAGATTGATTGGGAATGTACGTTAACAGTATGGCACCACCCATATTTTCATTATTTGACACACTGTGTGTGTGTGTGTGTGTGTGTGTGTGTGTGTGTGTGTGTGTGTGTGTGTGTGTGTGTGTGTCTGTGTCTGTGTGTGTGTGTGTGTGTGTGTCTGTGTGTGTGTATGTGTGTGTGTGTCTGTGTGTGTGTGTGTGTGTGTGTGTGTGTGTGTGTGTGTGTGTGTGCTTTACCTATCCAACTGTATTGTCAAGGAGAACCTCTGTGCTGCAGTGAGACGCGTGCATGCTACACACACGGTTCTGCTGTCTAGTCTCACCTGTAAGACTTGGCATAAATACCACCATTCAATGGTTTGTAGAAGGACGAGAAAATCCCTAACTAATCAGGACTCGAACTCCTGCCCTGACTTTTATCGCTTCATCTGCTGGGTCACCACTCAACGCAATCGAAGAGAAGCTGGTGACTGTATCTCTCGGGCCTGGTTAACGCCAGGATGTACCACGAAAGTAAGCGTAGTATAGCCGTGTCATTG
>JAPXFY010000029.1:11946704-11954204 GCA_030674185.1 Monoplex corrugatus
TATAAGTTGACTGCTGATCACGTTATGTCTTTCAAACAACACACGACTACCCTGAACTGAAGGAGATGAATTCAGAGCTAAGCTCTGTATACCAGCCATCTCGGGACATAGAGAGGGGATCATTCACAGAGTGCAACAGAGCCATGTCGATGTTTGGAGTAACCTGGGTGAAGTCCAAGTGAACAGTGAGTAAGACAAGGATGTGTAATGTCAGCACTGCTCTTCAACATGGCATATACAGGGTGATGAGAGGAACGACTGTGGACCAACCAAGAGACATCAGACGGAATCTATTTTCAACACCAGAAGATCTTGATTCAGAAGATGGCCTGGCGCTGGTCCTCCGCACTCACCAACACACGCAGGAGAAAACATCCCGTCTTAACATCTTCGCACATCATCACCATGACCATGACCATGACCATGACCACCATCATGATCACCATCACCATGAATATCACCACCATCATCATCACCATCATCATCATGTGCCCTGCCGCATGGCGTTGACGATCATGACCCTCCTTGTCGCTGCGAGTACATCTCTCACCCTCTCGGTCCTCAGCTATTCTGCAAGTCCGTCCAATAATTTCTCCCCAAGGTCTACCTGGTGCTCTTTTTCCTTCCAGCTTTCTTGTTGTGACTAGGTGCTCCAATTTCTCTTGCCTCATAAAATGTCCTATAAATGTTGCTTGTCTTTACTTAATCTTCTTCATTAATGTTCGCACAACAAGGAAGGCCTAAAAACAACCAAAAGGAAACAGAGATGATGACACTTATAACCCCACCCCCTTTAAACTCCGAATAGATGAAACTAAAGAGTTCATCAACCAAGACAGCATTGTCAGACACGATAGAGGAGCAGACAGTAACATCAAAAGTCATCTCAGCAAAACCACAAACACCTTCACAATGCTTAACCATTTGACTCCCTCACCCTATCCACCAGCCTCCAGGAAGCTGGTGGATAGGGTGAAGGAGTCAAAGGGTTAATATCATAGGAAGCTGGTGGATAGGGTTAGGGAATCAAAGGGTTAAGTTTTTGGTTTGCTAGCATGGTTGAGAATGCAGGATGCTTGCGGACAGGGTGCGGGAGTTAAAGGGTTAAGAACGTGTGGAGTTAAAGGGTTAAGAACGTGTGGAGGTCCCCCTTGTGCAACATCAACACAAAGCTGAGACTATGGTAAAGTTGTGTCCTTGCCATCCTGTTGTACTACAAACAGTGCCGGTTGGTGACAGACAGCCACAAACAGTGATGGAGTGTGACAGACAGCCACAAACAGTGTAACAGACAGCCACAAACAGTGATGGAGTGTGACAGACAGCCACAAACAGTGATGGAGTGTGACAGACAGCCACAAACAGTGATGGAGTGTGACAGACAGCCACAAACAGTGCCGGCTGGTGACAGACAGCCACAAACAGTGCCGGTTGGTGACAGACAGCCACAAACAGTGCCGGTTGGTGACAGACAGCCACAAACAGTGCCGGTTGGTGAACGACAGCCACAAACAGTGATGGAGTGTGACAGACAACCACAAACAGTGATGGAGTGTGACAGACAGCCACAAACAGTGCTGGAGTGTAACAGACAGCCACAAACAGTGCTGGAGTGTGACAGACAGCCACAAACAGTGATGGAGTGTGACAGACAGCCACAAACAATGCTGGAGTGTAACAGACAGCCACAAACAGTGCCAGTTGGTGACAGACAGCCACAAACAATGCTGGAGTGTAACAGACAGCCACAAACAGTGATGGAGTGTGACAGACAGCCACAAACAGTGCCGGTTGGTGACAGACAGCCACAAACAGTGCTGGAGTGTAACAGACAGCCACAAACAGTGCTGGAGTGTGACAGACAGCCACAAACAGTGATGGAGTGTGACAGACAGCCACAAACAGTGCTGGAGTGTAACAGACAGTCACAAACAGTGCTGGAGTGTGACATACAGCCATAAACAGTGCTGGAGTGTGACAGATAGCCACAAACAGTGCCGGAGTGCCAGCCAGAAACAGTGATGGAGTGTGACAGACAGCCACAGACAGTGCTGGAGTGTGACAGACAGCCACAAACAGTGCTGGAGTGTGACAGACAGCCACAAACATTGATGGAGTGTGACAGACAGCCACAAACAGTGATGGAGTGTGACAGACAGCCACAAACAGTGCCAGAGTGTGACAGACAGCCACAAACAGTGATGGAGTGTGACAGACAACCACAAACAGTGCTGGAGTGTGACAGACAGCCACAAACAGTGATGGAATGTGACAGACAACCACAAACAGTGCCAGAGTATGACAGCCACAAACAGTGCTGGAGTGTGACAGACAGCCACAAACAGTGAAGGAGTGTGACAGACAGCCACAAACAGTGCTGGAGTGTGACAGACAGCCACAAACAGTGATGGAGTGTGACAGCCAGCCAGAAATAGTGATGGAGTGTGACAGACAGCCACAAACAGTGCTGGAGTGTGACAGACAGCCACAAACAGTGATGGAGTGTGACAGCCAGCCAGAAACAGTGATGGAGTGTGACAGACAGCCACAAACAGTGCTGGAGTGTGACAGCCAGCCAGAAACAGTGCTGGAGTGTGACAGACAGCCACAAACAGTGCTGGAGTGTGACAGACAGCCACAAACAGTGCTGGAGTGTGACAGACAGCCACAAACGGTGCTGGTTGGTGACAGACAGCCACAAACAGTGATGGAGTGTGACAGACAGCCACAAACATTGCTGGAGTGTGACAGACAGCCACAAACAGTGATGGAGTGTGACAGACAGCCACGAACAGTGCCAGAGTGTGACAGACAGCCAGAAACAGTGCCGGAGTGTGACAGACAGCCACAAACAGTGCTGGAGTGTGACAGACAGCCACAAACAGTGCTGGAGTGTGACAGACAGCCACAAACAGTGCTGGAGTGTGACAGACAGCCACAAACAGTGCTGGAGTGTGACAGACAGCCACAAACAGTGATGGAGTGTGACAGCCAGCCAGAAACAGTGCTGGAGTGTGACAGACAGCCACAAACAGTGCTGGAGTGTGACAGACAGCCACAAACAGTGATGGAGTGTGACAGACAGCCACAAACAGTGATGGAGTGTGACAGACAGCCACAAACAGTGCTGGAGTGTGACAGCCAGCCAGAAACAGTGCTGGAGTGTGACATACAGCCACAAACAGTGATGGAGTGTGACAGACAGCCATAAACAGTGCTGGAGTGTGACAGACAGCCACAAACAGTGATGGAGTGTGACAGACAGCCACAAACAGTGATGGAGTGTGACAGACAGCCAGAAACAGTGATGGAGTGTGACAGACAGCCACAAACAGTGCTGGAGTGTGACAGCCAGCCAGAAACAGTTGTGACAGACAGCCATAAACAGTGCCGGAGTGTGACAGACAGCCACAAACAGTGCTGGAGTGTGACAGACAGCCACAAACAGTGATGGAGTGTGACAGACAGCCACAAACGGTGATGGAGTGTGACAGACAGCCACAAACAGTGATGGAGTGTGACAGACAACCACAAACAGTGCCAGAATGTGACAGACAGCCACAAACAGTGATGGAGTGTGACAGACAACCACAAACAGTGCCAGAGTGTGACAGACAGCCACAAACAGTGCTGGAGTGTGACAGACAGCCACAAACAGTGCTGGAGTGTGACAGACAGCCACAAACAGTGATGGAGTGTGACAGACAGCCACAAACAGTGCTGGAGTGTGACAGACAGCCAGAAACAGTGATGGAGTGTGACAGACAGCCACAAACAGTGCTGGAGTGTGACAGACAGCCACAAACAATGCTGGAGTGTGACAGACAGCCACAAACAGTGCTGGAGTGTGACAGACAGCCACAAACAGTGCCAGAGTGTGACAGCCACAAACAGTGATGGAGTGTGACAGACAGCCAGAAACAGTGATGGAGTGTGACAGACAGCCACAAACAGTGCTGGAGTGTGACAGAAAGCCACAAACAGTGCTGGAGTGTGACAGACAGCCACCTTACCAAGCTGTCAGTCGTCCACGCTAGGAATCTCGGAAGAATCGTTCAAATCTTCTGACCCAACACCATCTCCAACCACCCGACCATGCAGTCATGCAGTCTGCACACCATCATCATGAGCAGACGATGGAGGTGGAGTAGACACATTATCCAAAGACAGGTGGACAACATCACCCTGTCTACCCTTCAATGGACACCAGAAGGAAGTGGTAAGAGAGGAATTCCCAAGAACGCCTGGCCATGAACAATAGAAGACTCAAGGCCTTGAAGCACACCTGGGGTTGTGCACACAGACTGGCCCACAACAGACAAGAATAGAGAATGTTTCATGCTGCTTAATGTGTGTGTCACAATGGGCAGTAGGTAAAACGTACCGGTAAAGGTTGTTATGTTGGAACTGTCTCTTCAACTTCTCAGATGACACACGTGTGTGTGGTTTGGTCACGTCACCCGCCATGACACAAGACTAACACCATTCTTCAGGGCATCCTGGACACAGGTCTTCATTGACATCGACAGAGAAAGAACTGCGTGGCAAATATCAAAGATTGGACCGATCTTAGTATTTCCTTTGTACATTTGCAATTTACGTGGAGATTTTTTTCTTACTGTTTACTTCTATTTGTTTAGTTTCAATACATGTATGTCACTGTTACGGTTTTCATGGTTCTGCTATATGTGTAAAGTTGCGAGGACTAGGTGTAAGACAGGTCCTTTCTTTCTCTCTGTTATCCATCCACTTGTTCCATCAGTGGCGTCAGGAGAAGAAAGAGCCTTCTGTCTACGGTCGGCTGGAATGTCTGTCAGACATCGGTTTCTGTGACACCACTAATCCAGGCCTGTCTTGTATCCAATCATTTGCATGTTGTATTCACGAAGGTCTGGGTGGGAGATTGGCATTCAGGTGAGATGTTCAAACCAATTTACCTTCTGCTGCTCTATGTGATGGAGGAATGGTGTTGTCCCTACCATGGCTTTGATTGTTTGTTGTGTTCCAGATCATGTCTCGTCTGGTCTCGTTGACGACTTTTTGTGAGCAGCGCATCTCACACGTTGTGATCTTACTTTCCAGTGGCTTAGTCAGGGTCTCAGTTTGACATTGGTAGATGAGTGCAACACGCAAAGCCAGAACAAGATTGACGCAGCCGAGATGTGGTTTCTAAGAAGAATATTGACAGTTCCATGGACAGCAAAGAAAACAAACGAGAAGTCTTGATGGAGGCAGACACAAGAAGATCATTCACAAGGAAGATTAGAAAAAGACAAGCAATTTATAGGCCATTTTGTGAGAAAAGGAGAATTAGAGCACCTGCTCACAACAGGAAAGCTGGAGGGAAAGAGAGCACCAGGTAGACCCAGGGAGAAAGTCTTGGAAGGACTTGCAGGGTGGCTGAGGACAGAGAGGGCGGAAGATGTACTTGCGGCAACAAGGGATAGATGCATTTGGAGGGCCATGATCGCCAAGGCCATGTGGCAAGGCACATGATGATGATGATGAGATGTGCAGGGATGAAGGTAGAATTAGTCCGTTTTGACTGGTTTCCATTGGGATGTTTGGGTGTGTCAGGAGTGGGGCAAGCTGGTACCTGATATGGACATTTATACTGTGTTCTCAATGTCTCTGTAAAACAGATCTAGTGGGACATCACTGTACTGTTCTCAAGTAGTAAGTGATTTGAATGTGATTTTAAAATTGCATTTCACACAGATGGAGGATTCTGCTGATGCTGCTTGCCATAAATTCCCTCCAACGACCAGCTAGTCATAGGATTAAAAATACACAATGTTCAAAAAGTTTGATTTATAACTTTTGTCGTAACACAGTGAGTGAGTGAGTGAGTGTGTGTGTGTGTGTGTGTGTTGTGTGTGTGTGTGTGTGTTAGTGTGTGTGTGTGTGTGTGTGGGTGGTGGGTGTTGTGTGTGTTTTGTGTGTGTGTGTGTGTTGTGTGTGTATGTGTGTGTGTATGTATGTGTGTGTATGTGTGTGTTTATGTGTGTGTATGTGTGTGTGACGTGTTTATGTGTGTGTATGTGTGTGTTATGTTTGTGTGTTGTGTTATGGGTGTGTTATGTGTGTGTATGTGTATGTGTGTATGTGTGTATATGTGTTGTGTGTATTGTGTGTGTGTGTCTGTGTGTATGGCGTGTGTTATTGTGTGTGTGTATGTGTGTATTTATGCGTGTGCTATCCTCATTGGCACCCGTCAGAAACTTTCTCAGCTGCCTCCTCTTTCTCTCCCATTATGTAACACATCAGTCCCAATTTCTGATTCAGCTAAAAACCTTGGTGTCTGCATTGACTCTACCCTCTCCATGAACAACTTTGTTTCTGAAAACTGCCAGATCTTGCTACTATCACCTCCATCGTATAAGCCTGATCAGGAAGTATCTCTCTGTCGAAACAACTGCAAAACTCGTTCTCTCCTTCATAATGTCTCGCACTGACTTTTGCAATTCACTCCTGTCCGGTCTTCCTGCCTCCACCACTCACATCCTACAGCGCATTCAAACAATGCTGCACGCCTTGTACTCAAAAAGAAAAAAGCTGACCACATATCTCCTCTCCTGGCACAACTTCACTGGCTCCCTGTATCAAAGCGCATACAGTACAAACTAGACACCATGTGCTACAAAAGCCTCAATAACGCAGCCCCCGATTACCTGTCAAGCCTACTTGAGATCTATGTTCCCTCACGTACCCTCCGCTCTGCCTCCGATCCTCTGACTTTTCGCTTTCCACGCACTAAGTTCAATACCTACGGTCCACGAGCCTTCTCTGTTTCTGGTCCACTCTCCTGGAACAAACTTCCTCTCTCAGTCCGTCAGCAACCTACTTTTGTCTCCTTCAAGTCCGCTCTCAAAACTCACCTTTTCTCCTCTGCATAAAATCCTGACCTCACTCAATCCCCTCTGCAGCCTGTCTCCACTCGGAGGGGAATCACATTGCAATATATAATTGTATATAATATGCTCTCTATAATTTTCCATTGTTTTTATTCTTTCTCCCCATTTATAGCCATGTGTGTGTGTGTGTGTGTGTGTGTGTGTGTGTGTGTGTGTGTGTGTGTGTGTGTGTGCGTGGGTGCGTTGTGTGCGTGCGTGCGTGCGTGTGTTGTGCGTGCGTGCGTGTGTGTGTTTCAGCGCTTAGATTTGATTTTATCAAGATTTTGCGCTATATAAATATTGTAATTATTATTATTATTATGTATGTGTGTGTGTGTCTGTGAAGCTGACAGTCACAGTCACTCCATACCCGCGCAGTCAGTTTCACAGTCCACCAACGTGCAGGAGGTGAGGGGGGATCAGAGCACTTCTGTATAAACTGGTCCCACTCCGCAGACTGCGCTGCGCAGGTGAACACTTCCATCTGCAGACCAAAACACGCTTTATCTTAACAGGTTTCAGCGCTCACACATTTCACATTGCAAACTGTAAGAAAAAGACGTACGTGTACAAATATATAACTGTAATCATGCATGTATGCCTGCAT
>JAPXFY010000029.1:11959204-11966704 GCA_030674185.1 Monoplex corrugatus
ATTATGGTAACATTATTCGTTAGTTTTACCTTCCCTCCTCGAAACAGTTGTTTTCTGGGTCATCTTTTCTCAAGATCAAAATGGACTCTTTTCATATATCCTCTTCATTCCTCCTCTGTCCCCGGCCCCCTTTTTTTTTGTTTTTTTTTGTCTAAAATCACTTTAGTGAATAGACATTAAATCAAAGACCACCACCACCCTCGCACGCACACACACACACACGCACCCTCGCACGCACACACACACACACAACACGTGCACGCGCGTACACACACACACGCACACACACACTTAAACACACACACGCACACACACACATGCACACAAACACACACGCACACACACAGAGGGCACAAATACACTCACACATGCACACACACACACACGCACACACACACATATACACGCACACACACACACACACACACACCACACACACACACACACACACACACACACACACACAGAGAGCACAAATACACTCACAAATGTACAACCACTTCAGAATGAATTATTTGTTTGTTACTATCCAGATTGCAGCATCACCTGTCCCTTTGTCTTAAAGATACTGAAGCAGGGTGAGCGGGAAGAAAGAAAATACGAAGAAGTTTGAGGAAGAATGAAGACAATGAAGAAAAAGTAAGAGAAGACGAACTAGAAGTCAAAATTCTCAAACATGACGGAACAGACGAAAATCCCTTAAATCCACATGCCCACAACTCCAGCTAACCAGTTTCCGTTTCTCTAGCTGGCATCTTCGTAATCACAATAAATTCTATATGCACTGACGTCACAGATGCCGCGTGACAGATAAGATAAAAAATGATCATGTCACGAGCCCTTTACCCGTTCACAAGCCCATGGTAATGAAATAAAAAATCACCCAACAATGGAACAACAGGCCAAACCAGTCAAAATCGTTATTCAGAATCAACCGACCACCTATCGAACGATCAAAATCACTCACCCACCAAAAACTAATCAGTCAAAACTACACGCTTAATCGATATCATCCACTCGAAACCTTCCACCCAGTCAAACATATCCAGTCAAAACCATCCAACCAGAACTACTTTTTATGTGTCTGTGTGTACCATCATGGATGTAATAAAGAGAAAGCCATGACGGTCAGCAGCAAACCGGTAGACTTTATGAGAAGACTAATGCTGTCTGATGCCATCAATCCAGGTCTTGCTTGGTATGCCTCTGGCTTTAAAACTACAATACTTTTTTGTATGCTAGTGGGGCTGTGTTCTGGTAAGATGGTCAAACCACTTTGTTATCTGTTGATGTAATGGTGGACTGATCTCGGTCTTTCTGATCATATTGACCATTTTTCTCAAACAATGGATCTCACAAACGATATCAAGTTTGGCACGGGTGTATCAAGGTGGGGATGAGAATAGAAGTGATGGAACTTGGCTTTTACCCATAATTTGATAGGAAACATGGGGTGTTTCAGGAATGTGGCAAGTTAATAATTGACATTATTTGCTTTCTGGATTCTAATTTCGATCTTTCTGTTTATGCTTCAGTTTTCTGTGAAAATGCTAGGCTCTCATCGTCTGTAAATAACATCTTCAAGTGTTCTTGTAGTATTTCTTCTCCCCTCTGTGCTAGGCTCTCATCGTCTGTAAATAACATCTTCAAGTGTTCTTGTAGTATTTCTTCTCTGTTCTGTGCAAGGCTCTTGTCATCTGTAAATAACATCTTCAAGTGTTCTTGTAGTATTTCTTCTCTGTTCTGTGCAAGGCTCTCGTCGTCTGTAAATAACATCTCCTTCAAAGATTCTGTGCCCAAATTTGCTTCTCTCATGAGCTTATCCATGTAAACTGTAATGAATAGTAGTGATAGGCCACAACCCTGTCCTACTCCAGACGTCACTGCAAACTGGTCCGTGGTATGAAAGCTGTACTCATGTTGTTTGTACAGATGGTACTCATGTTGGTATAATCGTTGCCCCTTGAATTTTAAAACGTTTTGCACTGTCAGCAGTGTGTCCCTCTTCACCTCGTCAAAAGCTTTTTTGTTGTCTACGTGCTCCATTGTCCTTTCACAAACGTGTCATAGAGCAAAGATAACGTCAGTGCAACCTTTTCCTTTCCCGACTCTCATCCGTGCCTCACTTAAAAAATGTTCTACCTTGTACCGTATGGTTTTAGGATTTTGGCACACTGGTACCTTTTGCTCATATGGCTCATGACTAATATACCTCCCCACAAGCCATATCACATTCTCTTTTGCTGACCTGGTTTTAACGGTAACAGGATAAAAAACAAAACAAAAAACAATCGGAACAATCCAATCAAAATCACTCATCCAACCACTTAAAAAATCAAAAATCAATCAAAACCAACCACTAAAGACAACCAACCACTAAAGACAACCAACCACTAAAGACAACCAACCACTAAAGACAACCAACCAACCAAGCAATAAGCAAGATACGATGACACTGACCAGGACACGCTTTCTTCACGTCACAGGACTCTTCCTCCCTCGCTAAGCCGAGGCAACTTGTGACGTCCATTTGTGTTCCTGATATCCTCCCTTCACACTGACGACGTCGGGTACGAACACCTTGCCGACAGTCACAGGGACACCATGCCGACCAAGTCGCCCAAATTGAAGCTGAGAACAGAAAAGTATTATCTTTCATTTTAAACAAGCGAAAAGAAAGAAATGTAAAGTGTAATAAAAAACCCCAAAAAACAAACTACAACTGAACATTCAGATAATAGATCGATGGATTAAAAAAGAAAGATAGGAACAGAAGAAATAAATAAACAGATAAATTTAGCATGTACACAAATACAAAGTACACAGGATGAAGGCACACAACACATACACAAACACAAACACGAACGCGCGCGCGCGCGCACACACACACCACACACACACACACACACACACAAACACACACACACAAACCCACACACACACAAACCCACACACGTGTACTTTAACTGAACATCTCGATCCTTCTACGTACGTGTAATTACAAACACATCATCCAGAGAAGACGCCCCACTCCTACTTTGGCACGTGTAGATGCACATATTGGAAAAATCTCACCGGTTTAAGTGCTTCTTCTTTTTCTTTGTTTGAGAAGATCATCATCATTATCATCAGATGCCCTGTCGCATGGCGTTGGCGACCATGGACTTCCATCTATCTCTCTCTCGTTGCCCCTAGTATCTCCCCCACCCTCCTCGTCCCCAGCCACTCTGCAAGTCCGTCCAGCATTCTCTCCCTGGGTCTACCTGGTGCTCTCTTGCCCTACAGCTTTCCCATTGTGACCAGGTGCTCTAAATCCCCCTTCCTCATAAAATGGCCTATAAATGTTGCCTGTCTTTTCCCAATCTTCCTTATGGGTGATCTACTTGTGTCTGCCTCCATCAAGACTGTCTCGTTCGTTTTCTTTGCTGTCCATGGAACTCTCAACATTCTTCTTAGAAAGCACTTCTCGGCTGCCTCAATCTTGCTTTGGCTTTGCTTGCTGACTGTCCACGCCTTGCATCCATACAACAGTATTGGTTCTATAATAACATTCAAGGACTCTCTTTCTGATGTTAATTGATAGGCATTTGTTGGTAAGAATGCTTGTCATCTTCTTGAATGCTGTTTTGGCTTGGCCGATTCTGCCAGCTATTTCCGATGTGCATCTGCCTTCTGATGAAATGACCGTTCCCAGATATTTGAACTTATTAACATGTGTCAAGGTTGTGCCATTTGCTGTTATTTTGCATGGGGGGATTTCTTGTTTTTTTTACTGATCACCATGACTTCAGTCTTCCTGCTGTTTATTTCCAGCCCCTTACCTTTGCTTTCTATTTCTATTATATTCACAAGGTTTTGTAGGTCCCTTACATTTTCTGCGTATCGAATGTTGTTTATCATTTTCCCTCCAAACTTTAATCCAGGGTCTTCTTCTAGGTTTCTCATGATGTTTTGGCTGTAAAGTGAAAACAGATCTAGTGACAAAACACAACCCTGTCTGACTCCTCTTTTGGTGCTTTGGAAAGAGCTTATATTGTTTCCTATTCTCATTGCAGCTGTTTGTTCCCAGTATATATTCCTGATTTTCGTAGATCTTTTCCATCAACATTGAGTCTCTTCAGTTGGTTGATCAATTCTTCATGTCGCACCCGATCGAAACAAAGTCAACAAAGCATAAATACAAATCCTTATTCATCTCAGTTGACCTCTCTATGATAGTTCTTAGGATGTATATGGCATTAATAGTTCTTTTCCCTTCCACAAATCCACACGGTTCTTCTGCTATTTCTCTTTTTTTGAGAAGATAGAAGAATAAAACTAACAACCCTCACTGGTGGTCTGGGTGATAGTCTTTCGGATAACACAATAAACTGAGATCCGTGTGCAGCGTACACTTAGGGCAAGTTAAAGACCCCACGGCGATATGTTATACCTGGAAAAAATGTGTAGAAACATCCAGTAAAAGGCAACTCAAAATACATGTATAAGACAATGATCGGAACAATCTGCCTAGCGTTGTATTTTACGGTGAGTGCTTTCCTCAGGGACAGCAAGTGGCACTTCACACACAAACATTCTGTTTTGGCCAAAAAGGGCTCTTCTTACAGAAAATTATACCGCACACCATAAACAATTAGAAACGGCAAACAGTGAAATAAAACAAAGCAGAATAAAAGCAACAAGGCGAAATATCCAGACTTAAAGTCCTCTTCAGCACACAGCACAACAATGACGTCTGATCTCGTTAAAGCATTCCACACATTCCACACATTCCACACCAGGGTCTACCAACTGTCTCACATAAACACAGGCAAACACCACAAGAACAAAAAAGAAATTGGTAATAAAAATGCCTAGTAGTTTACCACAAGACCTGTGACGGTTATGGCATGAGGGACACTGCCAGGAAAATGGGCATTAGAGTCAAAAGATAGCAAAACACCACAAAGGACAGAGAACACCAAAACACCACAAATGACATCAAAACACCACAAACAACAAAGGACATTAAAACACTACAAGGACAAAGGACATCAAAACACCACAAGGACAAAGAACATCAAAACACCACAAAGAACAAAGGACATCAAAACACCACAAAGAACAAAGTACATCAAAACACCACAAGGACAAAGTACATCAAACACCACAAGGACAAAGGACATCAAAACACCACAAAGAACATCAAAACACCACAAGGATAAAGAACATCAAAACACCACAAGGATAAAGGACATCAAAACACCACAAGGATAAAGGACATCAAAACACCACAAGGATAAAGGACATCAAAACACCACAAGGATAAAGGACATCAAAACACCACAAGGATAAAGGACAAAAACACCACAAAAATAAAGGACATCAAAACACCACAAGGATAAAGGACATCAAAACACCACAAGGATAAAGGACATCAAAACACCACAAGATAAAGGACATCAAAACACCACAAGACAAAGGACATCAAAACACACAAAGATAAAGGACATCAAAACACCACAAGATAAAAGGACATCAAAACACCACAAGGATAAAGGACATCAAAACACCACAAGAATAAAGGACATCAAAACACCACAAGACAAAGGACATCAAAACACCACAAAGACAAGGACATCAAAACACCACAAAGGATAAAGGACATCAAAACACCACAAGGATAAAGGACATCAAACACCACAAGGATAAAGGAACATCAAAACACCACAAGGATAAAGGACATCAAAACACCACAAGATAAAGGACATCAAAACACCACAAGGATAAAGGACATCAAAACACCACAAGGAAAAGGACATCAAAACACCACAAGGATAAAGGACATCAAAACACCACAAGGATAAAGGACATCAAAACACCACAAGGATAAAGGACATCAAAACACCACAAGGATAAAGGACATCATAAACACACCACAAGGATAAAGGACATCAAACACCACAAGGATAAAGGACATCAAAACACCACAAGGATAAAGGACATCAAAACACCACAAGGATAAAGGACATCAAACACACAAGGATAAAGAATCAAACACCACAAGATAAAGGACATCAACACACCACAAGGATAAGGACATCAAACACCACAAGGATAAAGGAACATCAAAACACCACAAGGATAAAGGACATCAAACACCACAAGAGATAAAGGACATCAAACACACCACAAGGATAAAGGACATCAAAACACCACAAGATAAAGGACATCAAAACACCACAAGGATAAAGGACATCAACACCACAAGGAATAAGGACATCAAACACCACAAGATAAAGGACATCAAACACACAAGGATAAGACATCAAACACCACAAGGATAAAGGACATCAAAACACCACAAGATAAAGGACATCAAACACCACAAGAATAAAGGACATCAAACACCACAAGAATAAAGGACATCAAAACACCACAAGGATAAAGGACATCAAACACCACAAGAATAAAGGACATCAAAACACCACAAGGATAAAGGACATCAAACACCACAAGGATAAAGGACATCAAAACACCACAAGATAAAGGACATCAAAACACCACAAGGATAAAGGACATCAAAACACCAACAAGGATAAAGGACATCAAAAACACCACAAGATAAAGGACATCAAAACACCACAAGGATAAAGGACATCAAAAAAAACACACCACAAGATAAAGGACATCAAAACACCACAAGATAAAGGACATCAAAACACCACAAGATAAAGGACATCAAAACACCAAGAAACAAGGACATCAAAACATCACAAGGATAAAGGACATCAAAACACCACAAGATAAAGGACATCAAAAACACCACAAGATAAAGGACATCAAAACACCACAAGGATAAAGGACATCAAAACACCACAAGGATAAAGGAAATCAAAACACCACAAGGATAAAGGACATCAAAACACCACAAGGATAAAGGAATCAAATCAAAAAAAATCAAACACCACAAGATAAAGGACATCAAAACACCACAAGATAAAGGACATCAAAACACCACAAGGATAAAGGACATCAAAAACACAAAAGACATCAAACCCAAGGATAAAGGACATCAAAACACCACAAGGATAAAGGACATCAAAACACAAGATAAAGACTCAAAACACCACAAGGACTAAAGACATCAAACACCACAAGGATAAAGGACATCAAAACACCACAAGGATAAAGGACATCAAAACACCACAAGGATAAAGGACATCAAAACACCACAAGGATAAAGGAATCAAACACCACAAGGATAAAGGACATCAAAACACCACAAGGATAAAGGACATCAAAACACCACAAGGATAAAGGACATCAAAAACACCACAAGAATAAAGGACATCAAAACACCACAAGGATAAAGGACATCAAAACACCACAAGGATAAAGGACATCAAAACACCACAAGGATAAAGGACATCAAAACACCACAAGGATAAAGGACATCAAAACACCACAAGGATAAAGGACATCAAAACACCACAAGGATAAAGGACATCAAACACCACA
>JAPXFY010000029.1:11971704-11976704 GCA_030674185.1 Monoplex corrugatus
AAACCTCTTTCTATTCTTCTCTTGTGTCCACTGCAACATCTTGTAAACAAATGTTCCAAACCACTTCTTTTCTGCTCGGAAAATCTAAGCCGAAGCTGTTGCCGAACAACGTAACTGATATTTGTTCTCTTCCAAATCTATTTGCAGATTTCTTCAAAAAGAAAATCGTTGATATTCGCAACACTTTTCCTGCACCGACTGCTCACACAGACAGTGGCCCAGCAAACTTTGCGTTTTCTGGCATTCCTTTTTCTGACTTCCGTCCCGTCTCCAAAGACGAAGTACGCAAGGTAATTTTACAGGCAACACCCAAGTCATGCGAGTTGGACCCGTTGCCAACTTCCCTCCTTGTGAAACATATAGACACTCTTTTGCCCACCATCACGAATATTTTCAATCACTCCTTGTCTACCGGTACATTCCCTACTGAATTTAAAACTGCACTTGTGAAACCACTCCTGAAAAAGAATAATCTCGACCCAAATGAGCTAAAGAACTATAGACCTATTTCAAACCTTCCGTTTCTGTCCAAAATCATTGAACGTCTAATCCTTCATCAGCTTTCTTCTCACCTCACTGCTAACAATCTGCTAAGTCCTTTTCAATCAGCCTATAGAGCAGGCCATAGCACCGAAACTGTCCTTCTGCGAGTCGTAAATGATCTTTTGACATCTCTAGATGAAAACAAAATTTCCGTTCTTCGTCTTTTGGATCTTTCAGCCGCATTTGATACTATTGACCATAGTATCCTCCTCCACCGTCTGGAACACGTCTTTGGTATCAAAGGCTGTGCACTCGACTTGTTCTCGTCCTATCTATCAAATCGAAAACAGTTTGTTGTTGTAAACAACTCCCGTTCACACGAAACAACCCTGGATTTTGGTGTCCCGCAGGGCTCCGTACTGGGCCCTGTTCTTTTCTCACTATACACGACTCCACTTTCAAATCTTATCACTGATCATTCTATTCGTCATCAAATGTTTGCTGATGATACACAGTTAAACAACTCTGAATCCCCTTCAAATTACTCTTCACTTATTCAATCATTGCAAGACTCTGTTTCTGACATAAAAACCTGGATGGACGATAGTCGCCTCAAGCTAAACCAAGGAAAAACCGAAGCAATGCGCTTTTCTCCCAGTCCTGCTATCTCTTCTGACCTTCCCTCCAACATTCGTTTCGAAGATTCTATTGTTGATTTCTCTGAACAGTCACGCTATCTTGGATTCTTTCTTGATTCTCATCTAACTATGAAACATCAGATCATGAAAACGTGTCAGGCCGCATACATCCAACTCCGACAAATCAGTTCCATACGTCATTACCTCACATATGAAGCAACAAAAACACTTGTAACTGCTTGTATTCTGTCCAGATTAGATTATTGCAACTCCTTACTTCTCGGCTGTCCCAAGACTCTTCTCAAACCCCTTCAACAGGTTCAAAACTCTGCAGCCAAATTAATTTTCAAAGCTCGCAAATCACACCATTGCACACCTCTCTTTAAACAACTCCACTGGCTTCCGATCGAACAAAGAATTAAGTACAAATCTGCTTGTATTTCTTTTCATATCATCTCGGGCACTGCTCCAGCGTATATATCTGATCTATTTCAAGTCTGTGTTCCTTCTCGTTCTTTACGTTCCGCTTCTGACGACAGAATATTCCGTGTCCCCGGATTCAATAGAAAGCAACATGGTGGTCGTTCCTTCTCATACTCTGCTGCTGTTGAGTGGAATTCCCTGCCTCACTCTCTCCGCCACAGCCCCTCTCTCTCTTCCTTTAAATCCAACCTGAAAACTCACTTATTCCGCCAGTACTTTTGAAACCTGAATTTTCTTGTTCTATTGTATGCGTGCGTGGGTGTGTGTGCGTGTGGGTGCGCGCGTGGGTGTTTGTGTGTGGGTGTGTTTGTGTGTGCGTGTGTGTGTCTGCATTCGTTGCTGCACACGCGTGCATGCCTGCATGTATGTGTTTATGTGTATTTTTTGTATTATGTATTTTGTTGAAAATGTGTTCTCCCCTCCCATTTCACCACTTTACTCCTCCTTTTCAAATTTGTGAAGCGCTTTGAGTCCATAGAAAGCGCTATAAAAATCTCCATACTTACTTACTTACTTACTTACACACACACACACACACACACACACACACACACACACACACACACACACACACACACACACACACACACACACACACACACACACACACACACACACACACAAAACGACCCAAAACAAAAACCAAACGGAAACCGAAACCAAAATCTGCAAGGTCGACGAAATAAGGTTAATACATTTCGCCACAACCTCCTATACAATATCGATTTGTTGGTTCTTTCACATTTTGGAATGGAACAACTGCTCGACCTGGCAATTGATTTTTCAGTCAATTACCTGTGCCGTGCCAGACTGCAGCTCAAGTAGCTCTGTCACTTTACTGATTATTGGAGCAGTATTACACATTAATTTCATTAGCTCGCCTGACAAGGGGAATTGTAAATGTGCAGAGGCCTAACTCAAACACATACACACAAAAACTGCATTTTGGCGGCATACCGTCATTTTCAATTTTGTGGGGCGCAAACGATGCATGTTTATGTAATGTATAAAATTGTCGACCCTGCAATCATGTTGGTTGTTTTGCTGTGACTTTGAGTATAATGTTTCCAACTCGTATGTTGAGGGCATCGTTTGATGACTTACGACACTGACATTTTCAAAGAAAGAAAAACTTCTTTACCTTTACAAGGATGAAAAAAAACAAAACGAAAAAGGATAACAAAACTATCATTTCACAGGACACCTACCACAGCATGAGCCTCCACTGCATCTCTCCATGTCTCTGGGAGAACCAGGGCAAAGGCGACCACAGCTGTTGGGTGGAGGGTTGCTGCACGTGCGAGATCGTTCTCTCATGCCAATGCCACATGTGACGGAGCAGCGAGACCACGTGGACCATGGACTCCAGTTACCGTCTCTGGGAACTGCAAGAGATGTGAACATGACTGATATTGATGATAACAAAGATGACTGGGAACTGCAAGAGATGTGAACATGACTGATACTGATGATAACAAAGACTGATATTGATGATAACAAAGACTGATATTGATGATAACAAAGATGATTGAATGATAGATGTGAACAAATGATATTGATGATAACAAAGATGACTGGGAACTGCAAGAGATGTGAACATGACTGATATTGATGATAACAAAGATGATTGGGAACTGCAAGAGATGAGAACAAGACTGATATTGATGATAACAAAGATGACTGGGAACTGCAAGAGATGAGAACAAGACTGATATTGATGATAACAAAGATGATTGGGAACTGCAAGAGATGTGAACAAGACTGATATTGATGATAACAAAGATGACTGGGAACTGCAAGAGATGTGAATATGACTGATATTGATGATAACAAAGACTGATATTGATGATAACAAAGATGACTGGGAACTGCAAGAGATGTGAATATGACTAATATTGATGATAACAAAGATGACTGGGAACTGCAAGAGATGTGAATATGACTAATATTGATGATAACAAAGATGACTGGGAACTGCAAGAGATGTGAATATGACTGATATTGATGATAACAAAGATGACTGGGAACTGTAAGAGATGTGAACAAGACTGATATTGATGATAACAATGATGACTGGGAACTGCAAGAGATGTGAATATGACTGATATTGATGATAACAAAGATGATGGGAACTGCAAGAGATGTGAACAAGACTGATATTGATGATAACAAAGATGACTGGGAACTGCAAGAGATGTGAATATGACTGATATTGATGATAACAAAGATGACTGGGAACTGCAAGAGATGTGAATATGACTGATATTGATGATAACAAAGACTGATATTGATGATAACAAAGACTGATATTGATGATAACAAAGACTGATATTGATGATAACAAAGACTGATATTGATGATAACAAAAAAGACTGATATTGATAATAACAAAGATGATTGGGAACTGCAAGAGATGTGAACATGACTGATATTGATGATAACAAAGATGATTGGGAACTGCAAGAGATGTGAACATGACTGATATTGATGATAACAAAGATGACTGGGAACTGCAAGAGATGTGAACATGACTGATATTGATGATAACAAAGATGACTGGGAACTGCAAGAGATGTGAACATGACTGATATTGATGATAACAAAGATGACTGGGAACTGCAAGAGATGTGAATATGACTGATATTGATGATAACAAAGATGACTGGGAACTGCAAGAGATGTGAAATGACTGATATTGATGATAACAAAGATGACTGGGAACTGCAAGAGATGTGAACAGGACTGATATTGATGATAACAAAGATGACTGGGAACTGCAAGAGATGTGAATATGACTGATATTGATGATAACAAAGATGACTGGGAACTGCAAGAGATGTGAATATGACTGATACTGATGATAACAAAGATGACTGGGAACTACAAGAGATGTGAACATGACTGATATTGATGATAACAAAGATGACTGGGAACTGCAAGAGATGTGAACATGACTGATACTGATGATAACAAGATGACTGGGAACTGCAAGAGATGTGAACATGACTGATACTGATGATAACAAAGATGACTGGGAACTGCAAGAGATGTGAATATGACAGATATTGATGATAACAAAGATGATTGGGAACTGCAAGAGATGTGAACATGACTGATATTGATTATAACAAAGATGACTGGGAACTACAAGAGATGTGAACATGACTGATATTGATGATAACAAAGATGACTGGGAACTACAAGAGATGTGAACATGACTGATATTGATGATAACAAAGATGACTGGGAACTGCAAGAGATGTGAACATGACTGATATTGATGATAACAAAGGTGACTGGGAATTACAAGAGATGTGAACATGACTGATATTGATGATAACAAAGATGACTGGGAACTACAAGAGATGTGAACAAGACTGATATTGATGATAACAA
>JAPXFY010000029.1:11986704-12001704 GCA_030674185.1 Monoplex corrugatus
CAAAGGTAAGGGCTTGGAACTAAACAGCAGGAAGACTGAAGTCATGGTGATCAGTAAAAACGATGAAATCCTCTCATGCAAAATGGCAGCAAACGGCACAACCTTGAGACAGGTTGATAAGTTTAAGTACCTGGGAACGATCATTTCACCAGACGGCGGATACACATCAGAAATAACCAGCGGAGTTGGCGGGACAAGGTGGCATTCAAGAAGATGAAAAGCATTCTTACCAACAAATGCCTATCAATTAACATCAGGAAGAGAGTTCTTGAATGTTATATAGAACCAATACTGTTGTACGGTTGTGAGGTGTGGACAGTCAACAAGCAAAGCCAGAACAAGATTGAGGTAGCTGAAATGTGGTTTCTAAGAAGAATTTTGAGAGTTCCATGGACAGCAAAGAAAACAAACGAGACAGTTTCGATGGAGGCAGACACAAGTAGATCATTCATAAGGAAGATTAGGAAAAGACAGGCAACATTTATAGGACATTTTATGAGGAAAGGGGAATTAGAGCACCTGGTCACAACAGGAAAGCTGTAGGGAAACAGAGCACCAGGTAGACCCAGGGAGAAGATACTAGACGGACTTGCAGAGTGGTTGAAGACAAAGAGGGTGGAAGAGATGCTTGATGCAACAAGAGATGAGACAGATGGAAGTCCATGATCTCCAACGCCATGCGGCAAGGCACCTGATGATGATGATGTATACTAATATACTTATAACCTGAACACACGTGGACCGAATACTATTCATAAATATATCATTATATTTTGCTTTGCGATTGTAAATATTTTGTATTATGTAATAGAAAACGATTAAAACTTTGTGTGTGTGTGTGTGTGTGTGTGTGTGTGTGTGTGTGTGTGTGTGTGTGTGTGTGTGTGTGTGTGTGTGTGTGCGCGTGTATGTGTGCGTGTGTGTGGTGTGTGTGTGTGTGTGCGTGTATGTGTGTGTGTGTATGTTGTGTGTGTGTGTGTGTGTGTGTGTGTGTGTGTGTGTGTGTGTGTGTGTGTGTGTGTGTGTGCGTGCGTGTGCTTCAAATGTGACATTTCAATAGTCTCGTAGACAGGTCTCCTTAAGGGGACAATCCAAAGGCTTCAATTGTAATTGAATATTCCTAGCATGACTTCAGATCTCTTTATACTTGTTCCATTGGTTTGATCTTTTTTCAAACTTGTTCAAACTTAGTCAACTGGTATTTGACTGGGAAGTTTTAAGTTATATAAATTTTTCTTCTTTTTCTCTACAATTCAGTTGTATGAATTATTTAATAGTGAACAATAAAATATGGCATCTCCAACTGGTAGACACAAAAGCAAGTTTTAATCGGCCCTTCAACTCTTTTGCCTATGTCCTAATGCTTGCGTTATACCCATGGCAGGATTGACCATTCTATCGTGTTTTTACATGTTGATTATTTCAATTTTAATGTTTTTATATATTCTTTACTGTTATCTCACAACAAAAATTTGTTGTAGCAACGACTCGCTACATTTTTTCACTAACAACTCAGCTCTTGCACCATAACAATCTTTTTACTGATGACTCACCAAAAGGGGTTTTTAGTGCACTCTTCCCACAAGTCCCTTTACTGACAACTCATCACAACCTTCCTTTTGGTAAGATGTCTATTTACTGACAACTCACCACAACAGTTGTCGTAATCACGGGCAGGACCATCGCACGTGTCACCACACTCATTGGGTGAGGGGTTGTTACACATACGGGTGCGTGTCCTCCTGCCGTTGGTACAGATACCCCATGGGCTCCAGGCTCCCCAGTTACCGTTGCGAGGGACTGAAACACAGTGTGTCATCAACAGAAACTTGGAACTGAATTACAGACGTTACTATCGCATACGTTGGCAATTAAAGGAAGCGTTGATGATCGTAAAAGACTTGACCAAACAGACGTACAATAAAATCAGCATCATTCAGAATAACTATGGTCACTGTCTTACACAGGGTCAAGTTGATGATCGGTCACACAACCACCATCACTATTGATATAACTGTCCATGGACAAAGCTGGGAACTGTTCAACAATTGCATTACCAGGGATTCATTATAGCAATGAGGGATCCAAGTCACAAATGCTCTCAAGGCCAGCAAAAACAACATCAGCACTGCCTGGGCAGAAAGCTGTATGGAAGGACAATAACACCTCCATGAAACACAAAATTAGACACAAACTGGTGGTCTGGTATATTCCCACTTGCTGGATGCATGTGACACATGGACCATCACAGCAGATTTGTACAGGTGAATCAAAGCCACACAAATGAGATGTTACAGCAAAATACCAACATCTTATATACTGATCATATCACTAATGAAAAAAAGTGCACCAAACCATCAAGTAGAACACTGGATCATATGCAGATCTGGTGACATAAGTTAAGAAAGAAAATGGACCATTATTATACATACATAGATATATCTTTCACTGTTATTTCACAACAAAAATTTTTTTATTGACGACTTACAACACTTTTTTTCACTAGCAACTCAGCTCTTGCACCATAACAATCTTTTACTGATGACTCACCAAAAGGGTTTTTTAGTGCACTTTTCCCACAAGTCCCTTTACTTACAACTCATCACAACCTTCCTTTTGGTAAGATGTCTATTTACTGAAACTCACCACAACAGTTGTCGTAATCACGGGCAGGACCATCGCACGTGTCACCACACTCATTGGGTGGGGGGTTGTTACACATACGGGTGCGTGTCCTCCTGCCGTTAGTACAGATACCCCATGGGCTCCAGGCTCCCCAGTTACCGTTGCGAGGGACTGAAACACAATGTGTCATCAACAGAACCTTTGAGATGAATCACTGATATTTATAACAGCACAGACAGGCACTGGCAATTAAAGAAAGCTTTGACGATTGTAGAAAACTTGACAAAACAAATGCAATGAAAAAAAAAAGACAGCAACAGTGACACACAAGATCAAGTTGATGGCCAGCCATACAACCACCATTACTACTGATAAAACCGCTCATGGATTGAAACTAGGAACTGTAATCTGTCATCAGCAATGAGGGATCCAAACCAGAAATCATAAAGAGCAGCAAAGACAACATTAGCACTGTCCAGAAACACAAGACCAGGCTCTTACGTGCACTGGTACATTCCATATTCCTGTATGCATGTGAAACATGGACCTCACAGTGGATTTGGAAAGACGAATCCAAGCCACTGAAATGAGGTGCTACTGCAAAATCAGAAACGCCAGATATGCTGATCATATCATCAATGGACAGGTGCGCCAAACCATCTAGCTCACACTGACACATGAAGACCTGCTGACTTCAGTTGGAACAAGAATACTACGTTGATATGGCCATATAAGAAGATTCAGTAGTTTTCCTAAATCAGTATTCCAGGGAACTGTTCAGAGAAGGAGATGGACAAGAAGACAGAAAAAAAAAAAAAACTCGATGGATTGAAAACATTTAGGAACGGTCAGAGAAATCTTATGCAGAAATCCAGGTTTTAGTACAAAATCAACAGAGCAATAAGTCTATAAGAGTTTGGATAATAGCTCTACACAAGAATGACTCATCATTCTTGTATAGAATTATTAATGATTATTAACATAGATAATTATCACTGGTAATAATAATAGCAGTAGCACCATTAGTAGTAGCAGATATGGTGGTATAAGTAAATACCACCAGTGCAACTACTTTGTAGAGCTTGGACTAGTGGTTAAAAGCACTCAACCAGTTCATTCTATTTCATTACCGAAAATCTTCGTTTATTTTCATAAGCATCTCAGGAACGGCAAAGATACACACAAACCAGCATAAGTCAATGTTGACAAATAAATGTAATTTCATGTCAGTATTACATCATTTCATTGCATAATGTTTGTCCATTTGTTTGTTTTGTTTATTTGTGTACAGTTTTCTCTACGTTTATAATTGTCTGTTGCAGTATTCATCTATCTAAATATTGTCCATTGGCCTGTTGTATTTCGATATTTAAAGACACACACACACACACACACACACACACACACACACACACACACACACACACACACACACACACACACACACACACCACGCACGCACGCACGCACGCACGCACACACACACACAGATTCAATTTGCCTGAGGCATTCCATATGAAAGACAAGTATACAAAGAAATGGGATGGGTCACAGTCCAGGTCATCAAGAACTGTGCTATCCATTGACTTCCACAAGTGCCACCAAAACAATACGCGATAGGGCGAAAAATACAGACCATTTGTGGCAGGAACACCTTCACTTTCACCTACTGGAAGTAAGGACACTCAGGCGCTAGGCAGTTTGGAAAATTGAAAGAACTGGCATATGAGATAGAAAGGTCTTGGCATATGCTCCGCCTGTGTGAAGTTTAACCCTTTGACTACCATACCCCATCCATCAAGTGCAAAAACATGATCCTTTCACTCCCTCATCCTGTCCACCAGCTTCCTGCAGAAAGCTGGACAGGGTAAGGGAATCAAAGGGTTAAGTTTTTTTTTGCTGTCATGGTTCACAATGCTGGATGCTGGTGGACATGGTGCAGGAGTCAAAGGGTTAATGCAAGTAAAAAGGTGTAATACTGACAGAAGAAGGGTGTCCTGTACTATAATGGAGAAGAGAAGAAACATTCACATGGAGTGGCGTTTTTTGACTAACAAAAACATTAGGAACACTGTACTGATATGCTGTCCAGTTTTCAGCAGGATCACAACCATCGGCCTGCAAGTGAAACCATGAAACATCACGGTAATGCAACTACATGCTCCCATTTCAGATTATGATGATGATCACCCAGTTTCAAACAGTTGTCAATAAAGTTGACGAGAAAGACTTTCTTATCATCCAGGGTAACGGGAACGCCAAGGTTGGTAAAAATGCACCAGAAGACTGAAGGAATTTTTGCTGACTCTACTGAAACGAGAGTACCAGTGATAGGGGAACACGCGTATTAGAATTCGCCTGTGATTTTGATTTGGTTTTTGCTTACACTCTTGGTGAATATAAAACGTTCTGACATGGATATGGACAAGGCACTCCACAAATGGCCAATATCACAGCCAGATAGACTATTTCCTTGTGAAGAACCACAATAAGCTTGCCATCAATAGGCTAAAACAAGGAACATTTCAGGAGTTGACCTTGGCAATAACCATGAACATGACCTTGTCATCATGAACTTCAAAGTAAGGTTGAAGGTCGAAAAACATCCCTCTCAAATTCAGTACTGAAAGATCCTGACATGCTGAACAATTCCAAATAACCATAGGAGGAAAAAATATGCATCACTTCTTTTGCTTGAAGAAGACCGTAAAGCCTTCACAAACAATCTCAACCAAGTAATGAATGAAACAGCGACACACGTCTTGAGGACAGGATGATGGAAATGCAAGCCATGAATCACAAGTACTATCTTGGAGATGAGTGACACTAGAAGGAGCCTAAAGCAGCAAAAGAATACTATGAAAGGAAAAGAGAAATACACGAAAATAAACAAGCAGATTGTCAAGAAATGAAAAGTGCAAACGCAAGCTGGATCAGACGGCAACATGAAGACACCAAGGAAATCTTGACAACAATAACTGTCCATGGACAAAGCTAGGAACTGTTCAACAATTAACTTACATGGAATCCATCATTAGCAACGAGGAACCAAAGTCAGAAATCCTCTCAAGCGCAACAATCACAACGACAGTATTGTCCAGGCTGAAGACTGTGTGGAAGGAAAAGAACATCTCCATTAAACACAAGATCAGGCTCTGACGTACACTGCTATACGCCTACTTGTTGTATGCAAGATACATGGACCATCATAGCACATTTGGAAAAATGAGTAATGACCATGTCACAATATTCACTGGCATTGCAACTCAACACCAACACTTTAAAAAAACTTATTTCTCACTTTGTCTTTTTACTGATGTCTCACCAGAATGGCTTTTTCAGTGCGCTCTTACCACATGTCTATTTACTGACAACTCACCGCAGGGGAACCGCTGAGGGAGGGAGACAGAGAGGAAGACAGAAAAAACAAACAAACACGGACTGGCAACAATGTGGAATAGACAGAGACCCAGGCTTTGGCACACAACTGATGAGCTGGAGGAATCTGATGACCTGTTCTTAAGTGTGGCGTTCTAGTGGCTCTTCACAGCGTTAAGGGAGAAGAAGAAGAAAATACGCAATATGATCAATAGTTACATAGTTCTGATTCTATCTTCTATCTATCTATCTATTCTATCTATCTATATCTTCTATCTATCTATCTATCTTATCTGTCTGTCTATCTATCATCTGTCTATCTATCTAACTATCTGTCTGTCTGCCTGTCTGTCTATCTATCTATCTGTCTCTTTGTCTCTTTAATCTATCTATCTATCTATTTATCTATCTATCTATCTACTCTTTTGTCAACTGTCTACTATTGTAACTTAACTATCTATCTATCTATCTATCTATACGTTACTGTGAACATGTGGACAGGGTACAGTTTATAGATTTATCATTATGTGCTGTTCATCTTAACATGAATGATTGCAAATATTTGTATTATGTATTTGAAATTATTGTAAAAAAATTGACATTTATCTACACACACTCCTCCCACATGTATATGTATGTGTGTGTGTGTGTGGTGGTGGTCTTTGATTTAATGTCTAGTCACTAAAGTGATTTTAGACCAAAAAAAAAAAAAAAAAAAAGATACATGAGGAGAAAAGAGGAAACTTGGAAACGGTTAATCTTCAGGAAAAAGAAATGAACCAGAAAAACAACTGTGTCGAAGACGAGAAAGAAAAATTCACAAATGACGTTATCATAATTAACGATTGAAACAGTAAAATTGGCTAACCATAACATTGAACATGAGAAATAACGGTGTGTGTGTGTCTGTGTATGTATGTGCGTGTGTGTGTGTATCCGTGTGTGTGTGTGTCCATGAGTGTGTTTGTGTGCGTATATGTGTATGTGTGTGCACATTTCATTTTCTCAGATTTTACAGATAACTCACAAGAATAATCTTTTTAATGATGACTCATCCTAACAATCGTTTATTTAGCAACTCGACACCAACACTTAAAAAAAAACTTATTTCTCACTATGTCTTTTTACTGATGTCTCACCAGAATGGCTTTTTCAGTGCGCTCTTACCACATGTCTGTTTACTGACAACTCACCACAACAGCTTTCGTCATCACGGGCAGTACCAAGGCACGTGTCACCACACTCATTGGGTGGGGGGTTGTTACACATTCGAGTGCGTGTCTTCCTGCCGTTGGTACAGATACCCCATGGGGTCCAGGGTCCCCAGTTACCGTTGCGAGGGACTGAAACACAATGTGATGACTTACAGATACTGATAACAGCAAAGTCTGGCAACTAAGGAAAGCTGTGATAATTAAACAAAAGCTATGTAAAGTCAGTACTATTCAAGAGAAAGATGGCCATTGTTTAACACAGGGCCAAACTGATGGCCGGCCATAACATACTACCACCACTACTGATACAACTATCCATGGGTTGAAGCTATGAACTGTTCAACAATTCTTGTACCTGGGATCCACTGTTAGCAATGACATTCCAAATCAGAAATCTTTTAAAGGGTGGCGAAGACTACATCAGCATCGTCCAGGTTGAAACCAGTAAGGAAGAACAAGAACATCTCCATGAAACGCAGGAGCAGGCTCTCACGCTCACTGCTATACTCCTAGTTGTTGTAATCGTGCGAGACATGGACCCCCCCCCCCCCCCCGCAGATTTAGAAAGACATATCCCAGCTACAGAAAGTAGGCGTTATTGCAAGATATTACAGTTAAACATCTCAAGATACTAAACACTACATATGTTGATCATAATATTGCTGAACAAATGTGTCAAAACATCAAACAGCACATTGGACCATCAGCGTTTACCATTCAGTTGTTCTATTATTTATTGGTCAATAATAATGGATGGCACCTCCAACTGGTAGATACAAGAGCAAGTTTTAATCAGCCTGTCAGTCTTGCAGAATGGCTGAGGACGGAGAGGGGGGAGATGTACTAGCAGCGACAAGGGATAGATTAGTATGGAAGGTCATGATCACCAACGCCATGCAGCAGGGCACATAATGATGATGCCAGATCTTTCGTCCAGACCCAAATGCTTGCGTCAAGAACTTAGCAGGACTGACCAGTCTGTTTCACAGGTTGATTGTTTTCATTCTTTCAGTAGTTTTTTTTAATGTTTTACTGATATCTGACAACAGTTTCAGTTCAATTTCTCAAGATAGCATCTCTGCACTTGGAATAATGAATTCCATATGCACTGACGCCACTGGTGCCATGTGATGGAGAAGATCCAAAATGATCATGGCACAGCCTTAAGCCTGCAGATAAATCAATGAGCTGGCCACGTCCTAAGGTTCTACCTACTCTATGGGTTTTGTATCTTATATAGTACATGTATCAGTCTATCACCGGAACAATCAGCCTGTCACTGGAACAATCTTGGCTACATTGTAATGACGTTGTGTATCTGTGTATCTCAGCTTAAAAAAATAATAATAGAAATCAGTAGATAAATAAACAAATGAGAAATATGAAAAAACAACAAAAACAAAACGAAAACAAATAACAGTAACACACATACATACACACACAAACACACACACAAACATACATACTTATACCCACACACCACAATGCCTGACAACAATACAATGAATCACGCAGATAAAGAGGCCACAACACAACAAAGCAAAAGAATAAAAAATGACAAAACAAAAAAACAAACAAAAAACCCCATAAAAATGGAAACACACACCAACCATCACAAATACAAAAGACAAACAAAACAAAACAACAAAAGCAGACAAATATCATGACAAACGTAACCCTCTAAAACCCAACCATACAAATCTTTGGAATAGAAATTTCATTTTTGCAAAAAGAACTTATTTTGACGTTAAGAAACATGTAGCAAGTTTTATTTTTTTTAAATATCTGGTTTAGCATTATGGGATGTCTTACATATCACATGTGTGTCGGGCATGTAGAGTACATAGACCCTACATATCATATTTGATAAACAGAATGTATTCATGCAATAAAATTGTAAACATAATGTCAACATTTCATTCCCTGCTTTTCAAACATGTTCAAGTCTGATGTATAGGTTTGTCAGCATGCTTCTTGTCGTCAGCAGGCACAGTGACGTAACAAAAGACATGAACCTGGTTGTAACAGTTACGACCTTTGTTAGGCACACGTGCACTTTGCATTTGTTGCTGTAAAAGAAGGACAGATTGTTGCAATTTTTGAACTTGCAACTGTTTCTGTGTATCTTCAATTCTGGCAGATGCCCAAAGACATCAAGACAAAACATCCATGACTGGGATGGAAGCTCTCCACACATTCTTTGCTGATGGTGGCGTTGTCCTCTGGCAACTTGGTGGACAACCTGCTTTCCTCACATTCATCAGAGCATCGTTAATCTGAGCCTGGAAAGAGCTGAGCTTCGTTGCTTTTTCACCGAGTATAGCTGCATGCCGCTTGTACCAGAGCCATGAGTTGATAAGTACGACAAACAGGGTATGACAGAAAATGTACATGTACCACCATCTGCTCTTCAATGGACACTTGTACAGACTGGTCAGAGAGTCCAGCAAGTCCACACCACCCATGATAGTGTTGTACTTTGCAGTGATTGCAGGCTGGCTGACGTTAATGACCTTCTTATGCTTTCTGTCACACTGTCCACTGTAACAGTAGGCTGAGACTTACATATGCAGACACAACATCGACACATATGCTGTGTACCACTCACAGCAACCACATTTGAAAGGACCTTCATTTTGAGTCAGTAGATCCACACTCTTTTTTTCTTCAGCAATTGTTCGATTTTAGTTCACAGCCTTTAAAACGCTTTGAACGACAGTGTCAACAATGCATTGATTTGTCTTTCAAAGCTTTTACAAGAGGGAGGCTAGTGAAGAAATCGTCAACAAAGACTTTGTTGTTTTTACACTGCCTCTGACCCTTGGGTCGTCTGTATGATGACACCCCCACCAGTCCAAGTGCACACTGTGGCCGTTTTCTTTTCCATCAAAGATCCTTGATAGACTTCAAAATCATACAGGATTGGATAGACTTCAAAGTCATACAGGATTGGATAGACTCAGTCATACAGGATTGAATAGACTTCAGTCATACAGATTTCTGATGCCCCTCCACAAGCCCAAAGTTTGAACATCATGGGACTTTTCCCTCTCGTGTATTATTTTCAAGGATGATTTTCCTGAAGAACCCAATCTTTCAATTGTCTTCATTAGAGGTATCATCTTTTCCATTCCACGACATATTTTTTAAGTGACAACTCACCAAAGCATCTTTTTTTCATTAACAATCAGCACATTCTTCTTTTTTTAACTGCTTTTTTTTAAACTGCTTTTCTTTTTTCTAAATGCTTTTCTTTTTTTACTGCTTTTAATGCTTCTCTTTTTAACTGTTTTCTTTAACTGCTTTCTTTTTTAACTGCTTTCTTTTTTAACTGCTTTCTTTTTAACTGCTTTTCTTTCTTTAACTGCTTTTCTTTTTTAACTGCTTTTCTTTTTTAACTGCTTTTCTGTTTTCTTTCTAACTGCTTTTCTTTTTTAACTGCTTTTCTTTTTAACTTAATGCTTTTCTTTTTTTAACTGCTTTTCTTTTTTAACTGCTTTTCTTTTTCTAAACTGCTTTTCTTTTTCTAAATGCTTTTCTTTTTCTTAACTGCTTTTTCTTTTTTTAACTGCTTTCTTTCATGCTTTCTTTTCTAAATGCTTTTCTTTTTTTAACTGCTTTTCTTTTTAACTGCTTTTTCTTTTTCTAAATGCTTTTCTTTTTTAACTGCTTTTCTTTCTTAACTGTTTTCTTTTTTAACTGCTTTTCTTTTTTAACTGCTTTTCTTTTCTTTAACTGCTTTTCTTTTTTTAACTGCTTTTCTTTTTTAACTGCTTTTCTTTTTTAACTGCTTTTCTTTTTTTAACTGCTTTTCTTTTTTAAATGCTTTTCTTTTTATCTATATCTTTTTCTATTTTTTCTAAACTGCTTTTCTCTTTTTAACTGCTTTTCTTTTTTAACTGCTTTTTCTTTCTTTAACTGCTTTTCTTTTTAACTTTTTCTTTTTCTTTTTTTTAAACTGCTTTTCTTTTTTCTAAATGCTTTTCTTTTTTAACTGCTTTTCTTTTTTAACTGCTTTTCTTTTTTTAATTCTTTTCTTTTTAACTGCTTTTCTTTTTAACTGCTTTTTTTCTTTTTCTTAACTGCTTTTCTTTTTTAAACTGCTTTTCTTTTTTAACTGCTTTTCTTTTTAACTGTTTTTTTTTTTAACTGCTTTTTTTTTTAACTGCTTTTCTTTTTTAGTTTCTTTAGTTTCTTTACTGTTTCTTTACGTTTCTTTTTACTTTTTTTAACTGTTCTTTTATGTTTCTTTTTACTTTCTTTAATGCTTTCTTTTTTAACTGTTTTTTTTATGTTTCTTTTAACTGTTCTTTTTATGTTTCTTTTAATGTTTCTTTTATGTTTTTTTTTAATGTTTTTATGTTCTTTTTATTTTTTTTTTTAGCTTTTTTTAACTTTTTTTTTTTTTCTTTTATGTTTTTTTTATGTTTCTTTTATCTTTTCTTTTATTTCTTTTATGTTTTCTTTTATGCTTTTTTTTTAATGCTTTTTTTTAACTTTTTTAATGTTTTTAATGTTTCTTTTTATGTTCTTTTTATGTTTTTTTTTAATGCTTTTTTTTTTCTGCTTCTTTTATTTTTTTATTTTTTTAATTTCTTTAGTTCTTTTATGTTTCTTTTAATGCTTCTTTTATGTTTCTTTTATCTTTTTTTTATGCTTTCTTTTAACTGTTTTCTTTTAACTGTTTTCTTTTAATTTCTTTTTATTTTTCTTTTAACTGCTTTCTTTTAATGTTTTTTTAACTGCTTTCTTTTAGTTTCTTTTTTAATGTTTTTTTTAACTGTTTTTTTTTATGCTTTTTTTTTTAACTGTTTTCTTTTTACTGTTTTTTTTTTAATGCTTTCTTTTTAATGCTTCTTTTTACTGTTTTTTTTATGCTTTTCTTTAACTGTTTTTGTTTTCTAATGCTTCTTTTTTAACTGCTTTTCTTTACTGTTTTCTTTTAATGTTTCTTTAACTGTTTCTTTTAACTGCTTTTCTTTTTAATTTTTCTTTTAACTGTTTCTTTTTAATGTTTCTTTTAATGTTCTTTTTAACTGTTTCTTTTTAACGCTTTTTTTTAATCTTTTTCGTTTTTTTAATGTTTTTTTTTTTTTTTAATGCTTTTCTTTTTAACTGTTTTCTTTTTAATGTTTTCTTTTTTATTTCTTTTAATGTTTTCTTTTAATGTTTCTTTTAACTGTTTTTTTTTTTTTAACTGTTTTCTTTTTTAACTGCTTTTTTTTTAATCTTTTTTTTTCTAACTGCTTTTTCTTTTTTAACTGTTTTCTTTTTTTAATGCTTTTCTTTTTTAATCTTTTTCTTTTTTAACTGCTTTTCTTTTTTAATGCTTTTTCTTTTTTAACTGTTTTCTTTTTTAACTGTTTTCTTTTTAACTGCTTTTTTTTTTACTTTTTCTTTTTTAACTCTTTTCTTTTTTAATGCTTTTCTTCTTTTACTGTTTTCTTTTTTAACTGTTTTTCTTTTTAATCTTTTCTTTTTTAATCTGCTTTTTCTTTTTTTCTTTTTAACTGTTTTTCTTTTTTAACTGTTTTCTTTTTTACTGTTTTCTTTTTTTTAACTGTTTTTTTTTTTTAAAACTGCTTTTCTTTTTTAACTGCTTTTCTTTTTTAACTGTTTTTAACTGTTCTTTTTAACTGCTTTTTCTTTTTTAACTGCTTTTCTTTTTTAACTGTTTTTCTTTTTTAACTGCTTTTCTTTTTTTAACTGTTTTTCTTTTTTAACTGCTTTTTTAACTTTTTTAACTGTTTTTTAACTGTTTTCTTTTTAACTGCTTTTCTTTTTTAACTGTTTTTCTCTTTTTTTAACTGTTTTTCTTTTTTAACTGTTTTTCTTTTTTAACTGCTTTTTCCTTTTTTTTTAACTGTTTTCTTTTTTAACTGCTTTTCTTTTTTAACTGCTTTTCTTTTTTAACTGTTTTTCTTTTTTAACTGCTTTTCTTTTTTAACTGTTTTCTTTTTAACTGTTTTTAACTTTTTCTTTTTAACTGTTTTTTTTTTAACTGCTTTTCTTTTTTAACTGCTTTTTCTTTTTTAACTGCTTTTCTTTTTTAACTGCTTTTCTTTTTTAACTGTTTTTAACTGCTTTTCTTTTTTAACTGCTTTTCTTTTTTAATCTGCTTTTTCTTTTTTAACTGCTTTTCTTTTTTAACTGTTTTTAACTGCTTTCTTTTTTAACTGCTTTTCTTTTTTAACTGCTTTTCTTTTTTAACTGCTTTTCTTTTTTAACTGCTTTTCTTTTTTAACTGCTTTTCTTTTTTAACTGCTTTCTTTTTAACTGCTTTTCTTTTTTAACTGCTTTTCTTTTTTAACTGCTTTTCTTTTAACTGTTTTTAACTGCTTTTCTTTTTTAACTGCTTTTCTTTTTTAACTGTTTTTTAACTGCTTTTCTTTTTTAACTGTTTTCTTTTTTAACTGCTTTTTAAGCTTTTTAACTGTTTTCTTTTTTAACTGTTTTTTTAACTGTTTTTCTTTTTTAATGTTTTCTTTTTTAACTGCTTTTCTTTTTTAACTGCTTTTCTTTTTTAACTGCTTTTCTTTTTTAACTGTTTTCTTTTTTAACTGTTTTTTAACTGCTTTTCTTTTTTAACTGATTTTCTTTTTTAACTGTTTTCTTTTTTAACTGCTTTTCTTTTTTAACTGTTTTTAACTGCTTTTTCTTTTTTAACTGCTTTTTCTTTTTTTTAATGCTTTTCTTTTTTAACTGCTTTTCTTTTTTAACTGCTTTTCTTTTTTAACTGCTTTTCTTTTTTAACTGTTTTCTTTTTTAACTGATTTTCTTTTTTAACTGCTTTTCTTTTTTAACTGCTTTTCTTTTTTAACTGCTTTTCTTTTTTAACTGCTTTTCTTTTTTAACTGCTTTTCTTTTTTTAACTGCTTTTTCTTTTTTAACTGCTTTTTCTTTTTTAACTGCTTTTCTTTTTTAACTGCTTTTTTTTTTAACTGTTTTCTTTTTTTAACTGCTTTTCTTTTTTAACTGCTTTTTTTTTTAACTGCTTTTCTTTTTTAACTGCTTTTCTTTTTTAACTGCTTTTCTTTTTTAACTGATTTTCTGTTTTAAACTGCTTTTGATTTTCAACTGCTCTCGCACCATAAGCGTCTCTTGGCTCATCTTTCACCACAAGGCCTTTTCAATGCTCTTTCACCACAAGTCGTTTTACTCACAACCGCTAGAACTGTCCATTTTGTAGTTTCTCTTTCACTGACAACTCACCACAACAGCTGCCGTCATCACGGGCAGGACCAAGGCACGTGTCACCACACTCATTGGGTGGGGGGTTGTTACACATACGGGTGCGTGTCCTCCTGCCGTTAGTACAGATACCCCATGGGGTCCAGGGTCCCCAGTTACCGTTGCGAGGGACTGAAACACAATGTGTCATTAACAGAAACTTTGATATGAATCGTAGATATTACTAGTAGCATAGACTGGCAACTCACGAAGATTTTGGCTATAATAATGATAACAACTAATGATGACAAATATATGGCGCCAAAGCTTGACATGTAAATTAAACAAAAGCGCATAATCTCACGTACTAAAACATTCACTCACAATAACAAAAACCTCAAGGGCACAAAGCACGTGCACACTGGGAGGTGATGACAGGAGGGGAGTGGGACAAAGGGATGGGCATGCAGAAGGGAACATCACTGCTGGACAAAAGCTATGTCTTCAAAGTAGACTCGGAGGAAGACAGAGTATGTGACTGTGGAAGACACAGAGGAAGTTGACTCCAGTTATACTGACCAGACACAGAAACGACGACTGATTGCAGAACACC
>JAPXFY010000029.1:12011704-12081704 GCA_030674185.1 Monoplex corrugatus
TGACCACACACAATCAAACACACCAACAAACATAGTGACTCACACAAATCAAACACACCAACAAACATAGTGACTTCACACAATCAAACACACCAACAAACATAGTGACTCACACAATCAACACACACCAACAACAACATAGTGACTTCCTACACACAATCAACCAAACACACCAACAAACATAGTGACTCACACAATCAAACACACCAACAAACATAGTGACTTCACACAATCAAACACACCAACAAACATAGTGACACAATCACACAATCAAACAACACACCAATCAACAAACATAGTGACTTCACACAATCAAACACACCAACAAACATAGTGACCACACACAATCAAACACACCAACAAACATAGTGACTTCACACAATCAAACCACCAACAAACATAGCAACATCAAACACACCAACAAACATAGTGACCCACACAATCAAACACACCAACAAACATAGTGACTTCACACAATCAAACACACCAACAAACATAGTGACTCACACACAATCAAACACACCAACAAACATAGTGACCACACAATCAAACACACCAACAAACATAGTGACCAATCACACAATCAAAACACACCAACAAACATAGTGACTTCACACAATCAAACACACCAACAAACATAGTGACTTCACACAATCAACACAACACTACCCAACAAACATAGTGACCACACAATCAAACACACACAACAAACATAGTGACTTCACACAATCAAACACACCAACAAACATAGTGACTTCACACAATCAAACACACCAACAAACATAGTGACTTCACACAATCAAACACACCAACAAACATAGTGACCACACACAATCAAACACACCAACAACATATGACCCACACAATCAAACACACCAACAAACATAGTGACACACAATCAACCCACCACCAACAAACAAGTGACCACACACATCAAACACACCACACAACATAGTGACCACACACAATCAAACACACCAACAAACATAGTGACCACACACAATCAAACACACCAACAAACATAGTGACCACACACAATCAACACACCAACAAACATAGTGACACCACAATCAAACACACCAACAAACTAGTGACCACAAAAAACACACCAACAAACATACCACACAACAAACAAAATCAAACACACCAACAAACATAGTGACTTCACACAATCAAACACACCAACAAACATAGTGACCACAATCAAAACACACCAACAACATAGTGACACACCATCAAACACACCAACAACATAGTGACTCACACAATCAAACACACCAACAAACATAGTGACCACACAATCAACACACAACAAACATAGTGACTCACACAATCAAAACACCAACAAACTAGTGACTTCACACAATCAAACACACCACAAACATAGTGACACACAAATCAAACACACCAACAACATAGTGACACACACAATCAAACACACCAACAAACATGTGACCACACAATCAACCACCAACAAACATAACCACCATCAAACACACAACAACTAGTGACACACACAACACACAACAATACTCACACAATCAAAACACAAACATGTGACCAATCAAACCAACATAGTGACACATCAACACACCAAAACTAGTGACTTACACAAACACACAACAAATAGTGATCCCAATCAAAACAACAAACAGTGCCACCACACAAAACACCAAATAAGACCACACAATCAACACACAACAACATAGGATTCACAAAAACACAAATACACAATCAACCCACAACTAGACCAACAATAACACCACACATAGGACTCACCACAAACCCAACAAGGACCACACAACAAACACCCAAACAGTGCACACAATCAAACACACCAACTAGACCACACAAACCACAACAAACAGTCCCACAAACCACACACATATGACCACCAACAACACCAACTGCCCCCAAAAACACCAACAAAATTGCTTCAACCAAACCACACAAACATGTGACACACAATCAAACCCCACAACATGTGACACACAATCAAACAACAAACAAGGACTCACCAATCAAACACAAGCCACAAACAACACCAAAATGTGCTTCAAAACACCACAAAAATGACACACACAACACCAACAACATAGACTTCCACAATCAAAACCACAATGGATTACACATCACAACCAACAACAATGCCAAACAATAAACACCACACAGGACACACAATCAAAACCCAAAATGACCACAATCACCACCACAAAAAGTGACTTCCACAATCAAAACACAACAAACATAGTGAACCAACAAACACCAACAAACATAGACTCACACAATCAAAACACCCCCAAACATAGTGACCACACAATCAAACACACCAACAAAATAGTGACTTCCACAATCAAACACACCAACAAACATGTGACTCACACAACAAACACACAACAAACAGACCCCACAAACAACACACACAACAAACAAAACAGTGACCACAATCACACACCAACAAACTATACTCACACAATCAAACACACCACAAACATAGTGACCACACACAATCAACCCCAACAAACTAGTGACACCAATCAAACACACCAACAAACATAGTGACACACACAATCAAACACACAACAAACATAGTGACCACACACAATCAAACACAACCACAAAACAATGACCACACAATCAAACACACCAACAAACTAGTGACCACACAATCAAACAACACCAACAAACATAGTGACCACACACAATCAAACACACCACAAACATAGTGACTCACACAATCAAACACACCACAAACATAGTGACCTCACACAATCAAACACACCAACAAACATAGTGACTTCACACAATCAAACACACAACACAAACTAGTGACACACACAATCAAACACACCAACAAACATAGTGACTACACACAATCAAACACACCAACAAACATAGTGACTCACCACAAACACCAACAATATATACCACACAATCAAACACCCACAAACATAGTGACTCACACAATCAAACACACCAACAAACATAGTGATTCACCACATCAAACACACCAACAAACATAGTGACCACACACAATCAAACACACCAACAAACATAGTGACTTCACACAATCAAACACACCAACAAACATAGTGACCATCACACAACAAACACACCAACAAACATAGTGACTTCACAAATCAAACACACCAACAAACATAGTGACTTCACACAATCAAACACACCAACAAACATAGTGACTTCACACCAATCAAACACACCAACAAACAATAGTGACCACACACAATCAAAACACCAACAAACATATGACCACACACAATCAAACACACCAACAAACATAGTGACTTCACACAATCAAACCAACACAAACAAACATAGTGACTTCACACAATCAAACACACCAACAAACATAGTGACCACACACAATCAAACACACCAACAAAATATGACTCACACAATCAATACCAACACCAACAACTAGTGACCACAACCATCAAACACATCAACAAACATAGTGACCACACACAATCAAACACACCAACAAACATAGTGACTTCACACACAATCAAACACACCAACAAACATAGTGACTTCACACAATCAAACACACCAACAACATAGTGACCTACACACAATCAAACACACCAACAACATAGTGACTTCACACAATAAACACACCAACAAACATAGTGACTTCACACATAACACATCACAACTAGTGACACATCAAACACAACAACATAGTGACACACACAATCAAACACACCAACAAACATAGTGACTTCACACAATCAAACACACCAACAAACATAGTGACTTCACACAATCAAACACACCAACAAACATAGTGACTTACCACACAATCAACCACACAAACACAACATAGTGACATCACACAATCAAACACACCAACAAACATAGTGACCACACAATCAAACACACCAACAAACATAGTGACTCACACAATCAACAACACACCAACAAACATAGTGACTCAACACAATCAAACACACAACAAACATAGTGACTTCACACAAATCAAACACACCAACAAACATAGTGACCACACACAATCAAACACACCAACAAACATAGTGACTTCACACAATCAAACACACCAACAAACATAGTGACTTCACACAATCAAACACAACCAACAAAACATAGTGACCACACACAATCAAACACACCAACAAACATAGTGACTTCACACAATCAAACACACCAACAAACATAGTGACCACACAAAATCAAACACACCAACAAACATAGTGACTCACACACAATCAAACACACCAACAAACATAGTTGACCACACAATCAAACACACCAACAAACATAGTGACTCACACAATCAAACACACCAACAAACATAGTGACCACACACAATCAAACACACCAACAAACATAGTGACCACACACAATCAAACACACCAACAAACATAGTGACTTCACACAATCAAACACACCAACAAACATAGTGACTCACACAATCAAACACACCAACAAACATAGTGACCACACACAATCAAACACCAACAAACATAGTGACTTCACACAATCAAACACACCAACAAACATAGTGACTTCACACAATCAAACACACCAACAAACATAGTGACACACACAATCAAACACACCAACAAACATAGTGACTTCACACACAATCAAACACACCAACAAACATAGTGACTCACACACATCAAACACACCAACAAACATAGTGACCACACACAATCAAACACACCAACAAACATAGTGACCACACACAATCAAACACACCAACAAACATAGTGACTTCACACAATCAAACACACCAACAAACATAGTGACCACACAATCAAACACACCAACAAACATAGTGACCACACACAATCAAACACACCAACAAACATAGTGACCACACACAATCAAACACACCAACAAACATAGTGACCACACACAATCACACCAACAAACATAGTGACCACACAATCAAACACACCAACAAACATAGTGACCACACACAATCAAACACACCAACAAACATAGTGACACACCACAAACCAACAACAAACACAACAAACACACAACAAACAACACAACATATACCCACCAAAAACAACAACAACAAACCACAATCAAACACAACAAACATACCAACAACAAAACACAACATAACACCAACAACAAACACTAACCACAACAAACACACAACAACATAGACCACACAATCAAACACACAACTATGCCAACACAATCAAACACACCAACAAACATATGTCACACATCAAACACAAAACATAGTGACCACAATCAACACACCAACAAACATAGTGACCACACAATCAACACCAACAAACATAGTGACTCACACAATCAAACACACCAACAACATAGTGACCACCACATCAAACAACACAACATAGTGACCACACACAAAACAACAAACAAGTGACACACACATCAACACACAACAATGTGACCAACACAATCAAACACACCAAAACTTACCACACACAACACCCAACAACTAGTGACCCACACAATCAACCACCACAAATATGCCACACATCAAAACACAAAACTAGTGACTTCACAATCAAACACACAACAAACATAGTGACCACACAATCAAACACACCAAACATAGTGACTTCACACATCAAACACCAACAAACATAGTGCACACAATCAAAACACCAACAAACATAGTGCTCCACAATCAAACAACCAACAAACATGTGACTTCACACATCAAACACACCAACAACATTGATTCACATCAAACACACCAACAACATAGTGACACAAATCAAACACCAACAACATAGTGACACACAATCAAACACACCACAACTAGTGACCACACACAATCAAACACACCAACAAACATAGGACCACACACATCAAACACCAAAAACTAGTGACCACACACATCAAACACACCAACAAACTAGTGACCCACACAATCAAACACACCAACAACATAGTGACACACACAACAAACACAACAAACACCACAACAAACACACCAACAACAACCAACAATCAAACACACCAACAAACTAGTGCCACACACAATCAAACACACCAACAAACATAGTGACCACACAATCAAACACACAACAAACATAGTGACCACACAATCAAACACACCAATAACACAATAACACAACTAGTGACTCACACAATCAAACACACCAACAAACATAGTGACTCACACAATCAAACACACCAACAACATAGTGACTTCACACAATCAAACACCCAACAACATAGTGACCACACAATAAACACACCAACAAACATAGTGACCACACAATCAAACACACCAAAACATGTGACCACACAATCAAACACACCAACAAACATAGTTCACACAATCAAACACACCAACAAACATAGTGACCACACAATCAACACACCAACAAACATAGTGACCACACAATCAAACACACAACAAACAAGTGACCCACACAACAAACACCACCAAAAATAGTGACACACAATCAAACACACCAACAAACATAGTGACCACACAATCAAAACACCAACAACATATGACCACACCAATCAACCACCAACAACATAGTGACCACACAATCAAACACACACAAATAGTGACCACCAATCAAACACACCAACAACATAGGACCACACAATCAAACCACCAACACTCCACACAAACCAAAACATGCCACACACAATCAAACACACCAACAAACATATGACCACTCACAATCAAACACCAACAAAACATAGTGACCACACACATCAAACACACCAACAACATAGTGACTTCACAAATCAAACACACCAACAAACAAGACTCACCACAATCAAACACACCAACAACATAGTGACCACACAATCAACAACAACAAACATAGTGCCACACAATCAAACACACCAACAAACATAGTGACCACACAATCAACACACCAACAAACATAGTGATCACACAATCAAATCACCAACAAACACAACCATACAACACAATCATCCACCACAAACACTAGTGACCCACACATCAAACACACCAACAAACATAGTGACCACACCACAATCAAACACACCAACAACATAGTGAACACACACCACAACAAACACACCAACAAACATAGTGACCACACAACAAACACACCAACAAACATAGTGACCACACACAATCAAACACACCAACAAAATGACCACACACATCAAACACACCACAAACATAGTGAACCACCACACAAATCAAACACACCAACAAACATAGTGACCAACACAATCAAACACACCAACAAACATAGCTGACACAATCAAACACACCAACAAACATAGTGACTCACACAAATCAAACACACCAACAAACTAGTGACACACACACAAACAAAACACCAACAAACATAGTGACCACACACAATCAAACACACCAACAAACATAGTGACTTCAACACAATCAAACACACCAACAAACATAGTGACCACACACAATCAAACACACCAACAAACATAGTGACCACACACAATCAAACACACCAACAAACATACTGACAGGAACCAGAGAAACAAGAAAGACAAGACAGGCGCAAAATTTTGACCAGCTGGCTGTTGTCAAGCGTAGACGTAAGATCACAAACGAACAGAGAGAGAGAGAGAGAGAGAGAGAGAGAGAGAGAGAGAGAGAGAGAGAGAGAGAGAGAAGACAGACAGAAGAAGACAGAGAGAGAGACAGAGAGAGAGAGACAGGGACAGAGACAGATAGAAATAGAGAGAGAGAGAGAGAGAGAGAATACAGACAGACAGACAGACAGACATCCGAATCAGACTCAAGAATCAGAATCAGAATCAGAAATGCATTCAGTAAGGCCAAAGCCCAATTTGAAGGGGTGTGAACACGTTGTAAATATTATACAAATACAGAATATAATACATAGTCGTTCTTGGATAATGCATAATTCCAATATTTTGAAGTAATTACAATAAAGGACCCACAGTCAAACTTCAATAACACAATAGGAACATATAAATAAGTTTAACAGACATACATCACAAGAATTTAACTTTATGATGAGGCAAACTCTTCTCTTAAAACCTAGAGAGAGAGAGAAAGAGAGACAGAGACAGAGAGAGACAGAGACAGAGAGAGAGAGTGAGAGAGAGAGAGAGAAGAGAGAGAGAGAGAGAGAGAGAGAGAGAGAGAGAGAGAGAGAGAGAGAGAGAGAGAGAGAGAGAGAGAGAGAGAGAGATCTTAATTTACGCTTGACAAAGCCAGTTGGCTGAAAATTTGCGCCTGTCTTGTCTGGTTGTATTAAATCCGAGTTCTGATTCTATTTTCGTGTTTTTCTGGTTCCTGTTTGCTTGAACGCGGACAGTCACACTTATTTTGGAAACATACGGACCACAACAAGGTCCAGCCGGGGACTCGCAACTGGCGATGTCCACTTGGGGACCTGGACACAGGCGACCACAGTAGTTGGGGGTGGGATTGGAACACGTGCGCCTGCGTTCTTTCGTGCCTGTCCCACACGTGGCAGAACACTCTCCCCACGTGCACCATTCCGTCCATCCTCCGTGAACTGAAATCAATCAGTTTTTTGGTTAACTGACTGATCGATCGATGGATCGGTTGATCGGTAGGTTGGTGGGTTGATTGTTGGTCCCTTGGTCACTTAGCTAGAGAATCAATCAACTGGTGAATGAATGCATGAACTGATCAATCAGCTGTAGAATGAATAAATGAATCGATGAATCAATCATTCGATCAATCAATCAATGAACTGTTCGATTTATTGAACAACCGACTACTCACTCACTCATTTACTCGTTTATTCAATAACTCTCTCTCTTTGTCTTTCCCCCCTCCCTCCCTCCCCCCTCATTCCTTCCCCATTCTCTCTCTCAGTCTGTCAGTCAGACAATCAGTCAGTCAGTTAGTCATTCAGTAACTAGCTCATGTAATCATTCATGCACGTTTTCAGTCGCTCACTTGCGCTCTACACAATCAACAGATCAACAAACAGTCAAAAACAGAAACACTCCCCAAACACACACACACGCACACACGCACACACACACACACACACACACACACACACACACACACACACACACACACACACACACACACACACACACACACACACACACACACACACACACACCACACTGTTCTGTTTTTCGATTTTTCGTCTCTACATCAAAACTACATGATAAGAATACTTACTTCATTATTATAAACTACATTATAACAATACTTACTGCATTATAACAAAACCATATTATAACAATACTCAGTGCAGTATAACAAAACTATATTATAACAATACTTACTACATTATAACAATACTTACTACATTAATAACAAAACTATATTATAATATACTTAACACATTATAACAACACTTGCTACATTTTGACAAAACTATGTTATAACAATATACTTACTACACTATAACAACACTACATTATAACAACACTACATTATAACAACACTACACTATAAGAAAACTACATTATAACAATAGTTACTACATTATAACAATACTTACTACATTATAACAATACTTACTACATTATAACAATACTTACTACATTATAACAACACTATATTATAACAATACTACATTATAACAATATTTACTACATAATAACAATACTACATTATAACAATACTACATTATAACAATACTTACTACATTATCACAACACTACATTATAACAATACTACATTATAACAATACTACATTATAACAACACTACATTATAACAACACTACATTAACCAACACTACATTATAACAACACTACATTATAACAACACTACATTATAACATACTACATTATAACAACTACATTAATTAACAACACTACATTATAACAAACTACATTATAACAAACTACATTATAACAACTAACATTATAACAACACTCATTATAACAACACTACATTCATATACAATACAACCTAACACACTAACACTATAAACACACCTTATACACACTACATAAACAACTACATACATAAACAACTACATTTAAACAATCATACAACACTACATTAACACACTACATTAAACAATACTTATACAAAACTACATATAACAACACTACATTATACAATCTACTAAATACAATATAACAAACTACATTATAACAAACTACATTATAACAATATACTATATACAAACTCATATATCCCTACTACTACATATAACAAACTACTTATAAACAAAATACTTAACATTATAACAATACATTATACAATACAAACAAACATTATAACAAACTACATATAACATAAACATTATAACACATTACATACAAACTAATTATAACAAACTACATTATAACAAACTACATTATAACATACTACATTAAAACCTACATTATAACAAACTACATTATAACATACTACTACATTATAACAATCACTACATTATAACAACTACTTACTTACATTATAACAAACTACATTATAACAATACTACATTATAACAATACTACATTATAACAAACTACATTATAACAAATTACTACATTATAACTATACTACATTATAACAACATACATTATAACAATACTACATTATAACAAACTACATTATAACAAACTACATTATAACAATACTACATTATAACAAACTACATATAACAAATACTACATTATAACAAACTACATTATAACATACTTACATACTACATTATAACAACACTACATTATAACAATACTACATTATAACAATAAACTACATTATAACAACACTACATTATACAAACTACATTATAACACACTACATTATAACAAACTACATTATACAATACTTATCAAACATTATAACAATACTACATTATAACAAACTACATTATAACCAATACTACTACATTATAACAACACTACATTATAACAACACTACATTATAACAACTACATTATAACAAACTACATTATAACAAACTACACATTATAACAAACTACATATACTAACACTACTACATTATAACAACTACTACATTATACTAACAACTACATTATAACAATACTACATTATAACATACATACTAAACTACATTATAAATACTTACTACATTATAACAATACTACATTATAACAACACTACATTATAAATAACTACATTATAACAATACTACATTATAACAAACTACATTATAACAATACTTACTAACATTATAAAAACAAAACTTTACTACATTATAACAACATACATTATAACAAATACTACATTATAACAACTACTTTACACACTAACTATAACTACTCATTATAACAACACTACATTATAACACTACATTATAAAAACCATTATAACAACACTACATTATACAATACTTAAACATTATAACAAACTACATTATAACAAACTCAATAACAACTACATTATAACAATACTACATTATAAACATACTCACTACCATTATACAATAACTACATTATAAATACTACATTATAACAACACTACATTATAACAAACTACATTATAACAACACACATTATAACAATTTACAATTAAACAACTACATTAATAACAAACTACATTATAACAACACTACATTATAACAATACTACATTATAACAACACTACTATAACAACTACATATAACAAACACATTATAACAATACTACTACATTATAACAACACTACATATAACAATACTACTACATTATAACAACATATACATCTATAAACAACTACAATATAACTAACATTATAACAAACACTAAATCTCATATAACAAATACATTATAACAAATACTACATTATAACACCACATTATAACATCACACATTATAACAACACTACATTATAACAACACTACATTATAACAAACTACATTATAACAAAACTACACTATACACTAACATACATTATAACAAACTACATTATAACAATACACTACATTATAAACAAACTACATTATAACAATACTATACATTATAAAACCATATAACACACTACATATAAACATACTACATTATAACTAAACTACATTATAACAAACTACATTATAACAATACTACATATTAAACAACACTACATTATAAACATACACTACATTATAACAACTATCATTATAACAACACTACTAACAATTATAACAACATACATTATAACAAACTACATTATACAATACTACTTATAACAAACACATTTAACAAACTACTACATTATAACAATACATTATAACAATACTACTACATTATAACAAACTACATTATAACAACTACTACATTATACAATACTACACATTATACAAACTACATTATAACAAACTACATTATAACAATACTACTACATTATAACAATACTACATTATAACAACATACATTTTAACAATTACTACATTATAACAACACTAATTAAACACACTACATTATACAATACACATTATAACAAACTACATCTAACAAACTACATTATACAATACTACATTAAACAACACTACATTATACAAAACTATACAACAACATACATTATAAACATACTACATCATAACAAACTACATTATAACTAAACATACTAACCACATTATAACAACACTACATATAACAAACACTACATTATAAAACATACTAATATACAAACACTACATTATAACAATACTACATTATAACAAACTACATTATAACAATACTACTACATTATAACAACACTACATTATAACAATACTTACATTATAACAACACTACATTATAACAACTACTACATTATAACAACACTACATTATAACAAACTACATAATAACAACACTACATTATAACAATACTACATTATAACAACACTACATTATAACAAAACTTACTATATTATAACAACACTACATTATAACAACACTACATTATAACAACACTACATTATAACAACACTACATTATATCAATACTTACTACATTATAACAATACTACACTATAACAACACTACTATTATAACAACACTACATTATAACAACACTACATTATAACAAAACTATATTATAACAATACTACATTATAACAACACTACATTATAACAATACTACATTATAACAACACTACATTATAACAATACTACATTATAACAAGACTACACTATTATTATTATTATTAAGGGCATTTAGAGCGCCTAATCTTTCTGGAAAGCCCTAAGCGCTTACAAACTGTACAATACACATTACATCGAACATAGAAACATAGGCCTAATATAATTTTCATCATACATGGCGGACCTCTGTCACTCCATCCCACAAGCACATACACACCGTTAATAATATCAAATATTAGTACCTACTCTCTGGCACACACACACATATCCTCCTCCCACCCCGAGACATATCTATAGGCGCACAGCAATAACATACACAGAAGCACGCTAGCGCGCAGACAGCATAGCTCTTTTAGGTTAATAAATTTCAGAGAGGAAAGAGATGCGTTTTCAAGCCAGATTTAAATGACTGAAGACTTGTTTTGTGCCTCAGCGGGTAGGGAAGTGAATTCCATGAGGAAGGGGCTTGAAAAGAAAAGGATCGCTCACCATATGATTTTGTTCGAAAAGTTGGGATTCGAAATAAGCGGGTATCGGCTGAGGTACGAAGATGACGAGATGGAACGTATAGTTGAAGATATTCAGACAGGTAAGAGGGAATAGAATTGTCGAAGTATCTGAAGCACTGAACAGCAATTTTATGTTGGATCCTTTTCAACACAGGTAACCAATGCAAGTCTTGGAGAAGAGGAGAGACATGCTGAAATTTGGAAGACCGAAATACTAGCCGAGCGGCATGGTTCTGTACTTTCTGAAGTTTGTCAAGGAGCTGTTTTGGGGAACCAGACAGAAGGGAATTACAATAGTCAAGACGAGAAAGAACGAAAGCACAAACTAATATTTTAGTAGCTTCGAGAGTAAGGAGATGACGGATGGAACCTATTCTACGAAGTTCAAGGTAACAGACACGACAGATGTTTGAGACATGCTGCTGAAAGTTAAGAGTGTTGTCGATGGTGACACCTAGATTCTTAACTTTTTGGGAGAGGGTGATGTCTGTCCCATTCAGTGATATGGAAGATGGAATTAAGTCACAGTTGAGAAGTTTTTTAGGAGTAATGAAAATCATTTCAGTTTTGTCTTGGTTTAGTTGTAATTTGTTACAAGTCATCCAGTCTTTCACGTCGGAAATGCAGGCTTTAGTGGTTTGTACGATGTTGTTTACATTAGAGATGGGACCAGAATTGTAAATTTGATTGTCATCTGAGAAGCTATGATGTGATACAGAATGGCGGAGAATAATATTTGCGAGAGGCTGCGTGTACAAAACAAAGAGAACTGGACCCAGGACGGATCCTTGAGGAACGCCATATCTGAGGGCTGAGGGAGGTGAGGGCAAGCCATTTACAGATACAGTCTGTGTGCGGTCAGAGAGATATGACTGAAACCAGGAGAGAGCGGAGCCAGAAATTCCGTAGCAGTTGTGGAGGCGCCAAAGCAGTATCTCATGGTCTATAGTGTCGAAGGCAGCAGACAAATCTAAGAGAGAGAGAAGAGAAATGTCACCATCATCAAGGGATGTCAGAAGATCGTTCACAATTTTCAATAAAGCAGTTTCAGTGCTATGTCCTGATCTATATGCTGACTGATTGGGATATAATAAATGGTTTGATTCAAGATGTTCTAGAAGTTGGTGTAAAATAATTTTTTCAGTTACCTTGGAAAGAAAGGGGAGATTGGAGACAGGCCGGTAGTTTTTGAGAATATCTGGATCAAGAGAAGGTTTCTTTAGGAGAGGTTTGACAATAGCTGATTTGAATGAGCTTGGGAAGATGCCTGACACCAGTGAATGATTGATGACAGATGTAAAGAATGGGAGTAGAGTATCCAAACATTGTGTCAAAACAGAAGCCGGGAGGGGGTCTAATTCACTGGTTTTGATAGCAGAGTCCTTGATAGTTTTCTTCACAAAAGACTCAGAGACAGGCTGAAAGGATGTCAGTGGACAGCCAGAGAAGGTTGGTTCAGGCATTGAAAGAGGAGGGGTATTTTGCGAATCGAGACTATCACGAATGTCAAAAAGTTTCCCATTAAAGAAGTTAGAGAATGCTAGAGGAAGGTCAGCAGGTGGAACATGAGAAGGTATAGGGCTGTTCTTAGTTTTACAGAGAAGAGTGTTAGTAATGTTGAAGAGCTGTTTAAAAGTTGTGGCAGACGTAATTTTAGCATTATAGAATGAAACCTTTGCACTATGGACAAGTTTATCAAATGCTTTCTTTGCAGACTGGAAGGATTGTTTATGCACAGTTGATTTGTGTTTGATCATCCGTCTCTCAGCACGTCTTCTCTCACGCTTGGCAGCCTGGAGCTGAGGTCCAGCGGCAGCATACCAGGGTGAAGGGGGACGATGAGAGACCTTCCTTTGGGTGGTTGGAGCATGCTGATCGAGGCAATTGCGGAGGACAGCGTCAAGATCGTCGGCAGAAGTTGGCTGAGAATTGAGGAGTTGGGAATGGAGGTTGCTGTTGAACGATGGAAAGTCGATGGTTGACAGGTTTCTGGCCATGACGTAGATTTGACTTGGAGGAGGTTTTGATAGTTGAAGTTGGCTTAGGATGCAGTAGTGGTCAGAAGGGAGAGTTTGAATGACATCAGTGGACTGGAGGATATTGTCACTGTCTCTGTGTACAAGCCAGTCTAGTGTATGTCCTTTAATGTGGGTTGGAGTTTGGATGGCTTGAGTTAGGTCGAAGGTGTTAAGTAACTCGGTAGTCTTTGCAGTCAGATTGTTGGAGGGTACGTCGTAGTGGATGTTGAAGTCGCCGGTCAGAATTAAAGATCCTTTCAGATTGTTGCAGTATTCTAAGAGGTCATGAAATTGGTCAACAAAATCAGAGTCAGACAGATGGTTCTTTCTGTTTGGTGGTGGTCTGTAGAGGCAGAAAATGTGGGCGCAAGATTGAGGAAAAGACAGAGTCAGTTGTACAAGTTCAAATGAGGAGTGGTAGAAGGGAAAGCCGGACACAGTAGAAACATATGGCAGAAGGGGAGAAGCAATGACGAGAGCGATGCCACCTCCACGGGATGACCGTGGGAAAGAGAATGTCTTAAATCCCGGAGGTGCCAGATCCTTCACTTTCGGTTCATCACCCTCAGATTTGAACCACGTTTCGGTGACACAGAAAATGTCAACATTGTGTTCAGTAATGAAGTAATTCATAGCTGACCGTTTCACTTTCGGGCAAGCAGACTGAGCATTGAAGATAGCTAGGTTCATGGATGTTGCATTGTGAGAAGTGGCAGCAGCAGGAAGAAGAGGAATGTCAATCAAATTTCTGACATTGACTGAAGGTTTGGTGTCGACACATGGAGAAGAATTGTCCAGTTTCAGTGGCAGATTCGAAGTTGTAGGGTGATAAACTTCATGCACCTGTGGATTTTTAGTATCATGTTGGCCAAATCTGGAGCTTAACACAGTTATTTTTCTTTGTTTTCGGCGTCCACCTCTGTGGGTACGTGTTTTCGGAAGATGGTAGCCAATGCCAAGATTCTTGATGGCAGAGACAGCAGAGGGCTTCAGAGTTGAAGGGGTTACGACCAGGAGTTGTTCACGTGTATAAACAAAAGTAGGAGAGCGTGGCGGAGAAAATGACTCTTGCAAGCGCCTGTCTGTGAAGAAAGAAGGGTTGAAACTGGAGGAAACGGATTTCTCGTGCAGAAAGAAGTGTTTACGTCGAACTGTTTGAAATGGCGGATTGTGGCAATGAAGGCTGTTGGCGAAATTTAAAACAAAAGCAAACCAGATCACACGACATTCAAAAGTTAACATTGTACAAAACACATACCAAAATAAAGTCCAATCCATTACGAAACAGCAGACACCAAAATCACAGCGACACAGTACACACTTCCACACTAACGAGACGAAATGCTAAGAGCAACGAAGTTATGCTGCCTGCTAGGCGTAACTCACTCACTCACAAGACTACATTATAACAAGACTACATTATAACAAGACTACATTATAACAAGACTACATTATAACAAGACTACATTATAACAATACTACATTATAACAACACTACATTATAACAACACTACATTATAACAACACTACATTATAACAACACTACATTATAACAAAACTTACTACATTATAACAATACTTACTATATTATAACAACACTACAATATAACAAAACTACATTATAACACAACATAACACAACATTATAACACACTACATTATAACAACACTACATTATAACAACACACATTTAACAATACTTACTACATATTATACATATAACATACTTACTACATTATAACAACACTACATTATAAGAACACTACATTATAACAACACTACATTATAACAATTCTTACTACATTATAATAATACTTACTACATTAAAACAATACTACATTATAACAATACTTACTACATTATAACAACACTAGATTATAACAACACTAGATTATAACAACACTACATTATAACAACACTACATTATAACAACACTACATTGTAACAACACTGCAATTTAACAACACTAGATTATAACAATACTTACTACATTATAACAACACTACATTATAACAACACTACATTTATAACAACACTACATTGTAACTCTCAACCTGCATACGTGACCTGTGGTGTTCCACAAGGATCTGTCCTTGGCCCTGTTCTTTTCACTCTTTATACCTCCCCCCTGTCCACCATCATCAACTCCCACTCTATAAAACACCACTTCTATGCTGATGACACCCAACTTCAAGACAGTGACTCACCTGATAATATACAGCGCCTGTTGACTCGCACCACTGAGTGTTACTCGGACATTAGAACTGGATGACACACAATAGACTTCAGCTTAATGACGACAAGACAGAAGCTATCCTCATTGGCACCCGTCAGAAACTTTCTCAGCTGCCTCCTCTTTCTCTCCCATTATGTAACACATCAGTCCCAATTTCTGATTCAGCTAAAAACCTTGGTGTCTGCATTGACTCTACCCTCTCCATGAACAACTTTGTTTCTCAAACTGCCAGATCTTGCTACTATCATCTCCATCGTATAAGCCTGATCAGGAAGTATCTCTCTGTCGAAACAACTGCAAAACTCGTTCTCTCCTTCATAATGTCTCGCATTGACTATTGCAATTCACTCCTGTCTGGTCTTCCTGCCTCCACCATTCACATCCTACAGCGCATTCAAAACAATGCTGTACGCCTTGTAATCAAAAAGAAAAAAGCTGACCACATATCTCCTCTCCTGGCACAACTTCACTGGCTCCCTGTATCAAAGCGCATACAGTACAAACTAGACACCATGTGCTACAAAAGCCTCAATAACGCAGCCCCCGATTACCTGTCAAGCCTACTTGAGATCTATGTTCCCTCACGTACCCTCCGCTCTGCCTCCGATCCTCTGACTTTTCGCTTTCCACGCACTAAGCTCAATACCTATGGTCCACGAGCCTTCTCTGTTTCTGGTCCACTCTTCTGGAACAAACTTCCTCTTTCAGTCCGTCAGCAACCTACTTTTGCCTCCTTCAAGTCCGCTCTCAAAACTCACCTTTTCTCCTCTGCATAAAATCCTAACCTCACTCAACCCCCCTCTGCAGCCTGTCTCTGCTCGGAGGGGAATCACTTTGTTTTAATATACAGGGTGTTTCAAAGAGAATACGCCAAAATCATTACGCAGTTTTTTCAGGTCTATAGCATTGTAGTGGACTGAATCAGTGGTTATTTGATAGAGTAGTTATCAAAGTTTGATTGGGTGTCAGTTTCACCGCTGTCGTTAGTATAACTTCCGGTGCAGCTGAATTGTGGGAAGATCAATCAAAATGGCGACTCCTCAGCAGAAGGCGTTTTGCGTGCTTGAGTTCGCGAAAACAAACGCCATTGTCACGGTGCAACGTGCTTTCAGAACAGAATTCGGCATTGATCCGCCCCATCGTGAGAGCATTCGACGGTGGGTTAGACAGTTTAAAGAGAGTGGGTGTCTGTGCAAAGGAAAGAGTCCTGGAAGACCACGTGTTACAGAGGAGCAAGTGGAGAGGATTCATGATGCATTTGAGAGCAGCCCACGTAAGTCCGTACGTCGAGCAAGTCTTCAGCTTGCCATCCCTCATACCACTGTCTGGCGTGTGTTAAAGAGACGATTACACATGAAACCATACAAACTAAGCCTCGTCCAAGCACTTACTAATGATGACAAGGTGATGCGGAGGACATTCTGTGAGTCAATGCTGGAGATGGAGGAAGGTGATGAAACTCTCTTTTCACGTTTAGTTTTTAGTGACGAAGCGACTTTCCATTTGAGCGGCACAGTCAATCGTCACAATGTGCGCATTTGGGGAACAGATCACCCACATGAAACTGTTGAGCATGAAAGAGATTCCCCTAAAGTGAACGTCTTCTGTGCTGTGTCTCAAGACAAGGTCTATGGTCCCTTTTTCTTTGAAGGAAACACCGTTACAGGACAAACCTATCTCGAAATGCTCCAAAACTGGCTATTCACTTTACTGCAAGCAGATTCGAATGACTTCATTTTTCAGCAAGATGGAGCACCACCCCATTGGCATCTCGGGGTTAGAGCTTATCTGAATGACAACGTGCCTCAGCGATGGATTGGGAGGAGAGGTGCTAAAGACCTTGCTCTCTGTGCTTGGCCTGCCAGATCCCCGGACCTCACTGTGTGTGACTTTTTCTTGTGGGGTATGTTAAAGACCAAGTTTATGTTCCACCACTTCCAGCAAGTATCGATGACTTGAAAGATCGAATAACAGCTGCAATCAACACGGTGGACCGTGACATGCTGAGGCGCGTTTGGGAGGAATTCTCATATCGGCTTGATGTTGTCCGCGCTGCCGGTGGTGGCCACATTGAGCACTTATAAAACATGAAATGAAACTTGAATGTATATACAACACATGTGTTCATGCTAGAGGTTTGTAATTTTTTTCGTTTTTGACACATCACGTGATGATTTTGGCGTATTCTTTTTGAAACACCCTGTATAATTGTATATGATGTGCTCTCTGTGGTTTTCCATTGGTTTTATTCTTGCTTTTATTACTTTTATTCTTTTCTCCCCATTTGTGGCCATGCATGTGTGTGTGTGTGTGTGTGTGTGTGTGTGTGTGTGTGTGTGTGTGTGTGTGTGTGTGTGTGTGTGTGTGTGTGTGTGTGTGTGTGTGTGTGTGCGTGTGTGTGCGTGCGTGCGTGTGGGCGTGTGTGTCTTTTCGGCGCTTGGATTTGATTTTGTCGAGATTTGCGCTATATAAATATTGTAATTATTATGTATGCATGTGCGTACGTATGTATGTATGTATGTATGTATGTAAACGCTTAGATTTATGTATGTATGTATGTATGCATGTATACGCTCAGCTTAGATTTATGTATGTAAGTATGTAAGCATGTATGTATGCATGTATACGCTCATATGTATGTAGGTATGTATGCATGTATACGCTCAGCGCTTAGATTTGATTTTATCAAGATTTTGCGCTATATAAATAAAATATATTATTATTATTATTATTAACAACACTACATTGTAACAACACTACATTATAACAACACTACATTATAACAATACTACCTTGTAACAACACTACATTATAACAATACTACATTATAACAATACTACATTATAACAACACTACATTATAACAACACTACATTATAACAACACTACATTATAACAACACTACATTATAACAATTCTTACTACATTATAGTGAAATGGGGGAAAGCAGACGACCCAGCATGTCCGCTCTGTCAGAAGAAACAAACAGTGGAACATGTCCTAAGCTCTTGCAAAGTAGCGCTAGCCCAAGGAAGGTATACATGGAGGCACAACCAAGTTCTGAAAGTGATCACAGATGTGGTTAGCGAAAAAACCATGACCCCAAACGCACCAATTGCTATGACAACGTTCTACAAAGCAGGAGGGAAACAGGTCTGGCCCGAAAGTGCTATGACAACCAGCACATTGCCAAAGGGTCTTCTGGATGGAGCAGTCGACTGGGAGTGTACAGCAGACCTCCCAGAGTGGAGAAATTACCCAGATGTCATCAGCAAGACAGGCATGAGACCAGACATCGCTCTCCACTCTGACTCCTCGAAACAAGTGATTCTGATAGAACTCACTGTGCCATACGAAAGCAGAATGGAAGAAGCACATATCTACAAGACCGAAAAATACGCCGGTCTTGCCAGCACCCTGAAGAAAGCAGGTCTGCGGGTCAAAATCTTCGCCATAGAGGTCGGGGCAAGAGGGTTTGTGGGCACCTCCGCTTATGATCTCATGAAACAACTCGCCATTTCTGGGAAGAAGAGGACTAGAGCCCTTAAAGCGATGGCAGAGGCAGCAGAAAGGAGCTCAAGCTGGATCTGGGCAAGGAGGAACCAAAAAAGTGAACTTCATAAGGATTAAATTCCCTACAGATGATGTGTGCCCCGTTAGCACATTGGTAAAACCGCGTACCGCAGTTCTGAAGCGCAGAATCGCCCAGGTTCGATCCCCTGCGTGGGAAAAAAAAAAAAAAAAAAATAGACAGCAGCAGAAGGGCATCCAGGAGTCATGACCTGGATGTGGCCCGGCCCCCCGAGAGTGTAAGGAATTCAGGGCCGAAACACTTGTCTAAAGGGGGTTACTTCTCTGAAGACCTTCTGTTGTCTAGCTCTCCCTAGAGTTTCTTTCTACCCCTAATAATACTTACTACATTAAAACAATACTACATTATAACAATACTTACTACATTATAACAACACTAGATTATAACACCACTACATTATAACAACACTACATTATAACAACACTACATTATAACAACACTGCATTGTAACAACACTGCAATTTAACAACACTAGATTATAACAATACTTACTATATTATAACAACACTACATTATAACAACACTACATTATAACAACACTACATTATAACAACACTACATTATAACAATACTACATTGCAACAACACTACATTATAACAACACTACATTATAACAACACTACATTGCAACAACACTACAGATTTTTCGGAGAGCCCTGAAAAGGCCATCTGTGCTGACTAGGTCAAAGGCCTTGGTGAGGTCAATGAATGCCACATACAGGGGCATCCGCTGCTCTCTGCACTTCTCCTGGATTTGGCGAAGGGAGAAGACCATGTCTACCGTGGATCTCTCTGCTCGAAAACCACACTGTGATTCCGGGTAGACGCGTTCAGCCAGTTTCTGCAGGCGGATTAGGAGGACCCGAGCATAGACTTTGCCAACAATGCTGAGGAGCGAGATACCTCTGTAGTTGTTGCAGTCGCTCCTTTCGCCCTTGTTTTTGTACAGGGTGACGATCTTGACGTCCCTCATGTCCTGTGGTACAGCTCCCTCATTCCAACACTGACAGAGAACTGCGTGCAAAGGGTGCAGAAGAGAAGTCTTGCAGTGCTTGATGAGGTCTGGGGGAATTCCGTCGTTGCCAGGTGCCTTCCCTGATGCCAGGCTATCAATGGCCTTGCTGAGTTCGTCCGCAGTTGGCTCTGCGTCAAGTTCTTCCATTACCGGCATGCACTTGATGGCATCGAGGGCTAAGGGGGACACCATGTTCTGTGTGGAGTAGAGGTCAGAGTAGTGTTCCGCCCATCTTTCCATCTGTTGGCTAGGATTGCTGATTACTTCCCCAGTGGAGGATTTGAGGGGGGCGATCTTGCTCTGTGTTGGTCCCAGTGCCTTCTTGATGCCATCATACATTCCTCGGATGTTGCCTCTTTCAGCAGCACTCTGTATCTCTTCGCTGAGCTCTGTCCAGTACTCGTTTGCGCAGCGCCTGGCATTAAGCTGAACCTTACTTCTGGCAGCCCTGAGGATTTGCAGGTTCTTCTCACTGGGTGACCGCTTATACTTGGTGAGTGCGGCACGCTTGGCCTCAACAGTGGGAGTCATCTCTGATGATTTGGCCTCAAACCAGTCGTGGGACTTCACAGTTTTCTTCCCAAAGGTGGCCATAGCAATGCGGTGCATGGTGTCTAGTAGCGTTTCCCATCTCTCAGTGGCAAAGTCTCTGGGCTGCAATGCATCGTATTCTCTCTGAAAGGCCTCTGCGAACTGTTCTACAAGATCTGGCTGAGACATCTTGCTGACGTCAATGCGAGGGTTCCCTTGTTTCTTTGAGCAGTGGAACTTCTTTGGTTGTAGCCTGATCTTGCAACATACCAGAGAGTGGTCTGTGTCGCAGTCTGCGCTGTGGTAAGAGCGAGTGTGGAGAACGTTTTTGATAGCGGCACGTCTTACTAGGATCAAATCCAGTTGGTGCCAATGTTTTGAGCGGGGATGCCTCCAGGAGACTTTGTGCTGAGGCTTCGTCTTGAAGAAGGAGTTGGCGATGCACAGTTCATGGCAGGCGCAAAACTCAAGCAGTCGCTGTCCATTCTCATTCATTTTCACCACTCCAAAGGAACCGAGGCAGAAGGGCCATGAGTCATTGTCTGCACCCACTCTGGCGTTGAAGTCGCCCAGGAGAACAAGTTGTTCTGTCCTGGGGATGTTCCTTATGGCTGATGCAAGATTTTCGTAGAACTCATCCTTGGTGTCTGGAGAGGCAGACAGAGTTGGGGCATAAACGCTGATGAGAGTGACATAGCCTTCGGTGGTGTTGAGGCGGAGAGTCAAGAGTCGTTCTGAACCGCCGCTGCCTGGTTCAATCATGTTCAGCAGGCTGTTCCTTACTGCAAAGCCTACTCCGTGCTCTCTTGGGGCATCAGAACTCTTTCCTTGCCAGAAGAAGGTGTAGTCCCTTTCCTTTAGTGTTCCTGAGTCAGCCAGCCGTGTTTCCTGCAGAATGGCAATGTCCACATTGAGCCTCTTTAGTTCGCTGTTTATGACGGCGGTTTTTCTGGCATCGCTGATGTCTTGCAGATCTTGGGAGAGCCCAGGCATCATTGTTCGGACATTCCAACAGCCCAGTTTTACTGCTGATCCTTTTCCTGATCCGTTTCTTGAATTTGAATTTTTCTTTTTGTTTGGTGCGGTAATTAACGACCTGCTTGTCAGATTTTCTCCTAATCTTCATGCACCCAATGAAGAAGGCAGGTCGTGGCGGGACAGCACCTAACTGGCTGGGGGCTGCCCAGCTTAGGCGGGCGGTAGCTGTCCAGTAAGACACGAAGGTCTCTCCCACCGTCAAAAGCAACCCCTGGCGTCAGCTCTACGCCAGTTGAGCAATGACTTATCACCGGTATCTGTTGCTTCCCGTGTTGTGCCGACACTAGTGTTAGTAGCGAGGCTGGAGTGTCCTCTCCAGGTCGTAGGTGCAGAGTGTTTGTGGATGAATGGACGGATGTAAGCCTGGGCAGTGTAATATGGAAGACAGGCTGTTGCCCATGCAACTTGTCCCCCCTCTCCACCTCGCTGACAGATCCAAAGGAACAGCAGGGCTGTTACGTTTTGGTGCCATCGCGGCCGCAGGAACTGCCGGAAAGTGACAAAGTTTGCCATCCAACCGCCTTAGGGGCCCCACACCGGATTTACTGTCAGGGTTTGCTCCCTTAGCTAGATGGCCACGGGTAGCAATACTTACTACATTATAACAACACTACATTATAACAACACTATATTATAACAACACTACATTATAACAATACTTACTACATTATAACAATACTACATTATAACAACACTACATTATAACAACACTACATTATAACAACACTGCATTATAACAACACTGCATTATAACAACACTGCATTATAACAACACTACATTATAACAACACTACTTTATAACAACACTACATTATAACAATACTACATTATAACAATACTACATTATAACAACACTACATTATAACAATACTACATTATAACAATACTACATTATAACAACACTACATTATAACAACACTACATTATAACAACACTACATTATAACAACACTACATTATAACAACACTGCATTATAACAACACTACATTATAACAACACTACTTTATAACAACACTACATTATAACAATACTACATTATAACAACGCTACATTATAACAACACTACATTATAACAAACTACATTATAACAACACTACATTATAACAATACTACATTGTAACAATACTTACTACATTATAACAATACTACATTATAACAACACTACATTATAACAACACTACATTATAACAACACTACATTATAACAACACTATACTATAACAATACTACTACATTATAACAACACTACATTATAACAACACTACATTATAACAACACTACATTATAACAAAACACTACATTATAACAACACTACATTATAACAAACACTACATTATAACAATACTACATTATAACAATACTTACTACATTATAACAACACTACATTATAACAACACTACATTATAACAACACTACATTATAACATACTTACTACATTATAACAACACTACATTATAACAACACTACATTATAACAACACTACATTATAACAACAACTACATTATAACAACACTACATTATAACAATACTACATTATAACATACTTACTACATTATAACAACACTACATTATAACAACACTACATTATAAAAACACTACATTATAACAACACTACATTATAACAACACTACATTATAACAATACTTACTACATTATAACAACACTACATTATAACAACCTACATTATAACAAACTACTACATTATAACACAACACTTACATTATACAACAAAACACTACATTATAACAACCACTACATTTATAACAACACTACATTATAACAACACTACATTATAACAACTACATTAAAACTACATTAAACAATCTCTACATTATAACAACACTACATTATAACAACTACATTATACCATACATTAAACACTACATTATAACAACACTACATTATAACAACACTACATTATAACAACCTACATTATAACAACACTACATTATAACAACACTACATTATAACAACACTACATTATAAACACATTAACAACTACATTATAACAAACCCACATTATAACAACCTACATTATACAACATACATATAACAACACTACATTATAACAACATACATTATCAATCTTATAACAACACTACATTATAACAACTCTACATTATAACAACACTACTTATAACAACACTACATTATAACAACACTACATTATAAACAATAACACTACATTATAACAACACTACATTATAACAACACTACATTATAAAACACTACATTATAACAAACACATATAACAAACTACATTATAAACACTCTAAACACTACATTATAACAACACTACATTATAACAACACTACATTATAACAACACTACATTATAACAACACTACATTATAACAAATACATTATAACAACACTACATTATAACAAACACTACATTATAACAACACTACATTATAACAACACTACATTATAACAATACTACTACATTATAACAACACTACATTATAACAACACTACATTATAACAATACTTACTATTATAACACACTACTTTATAACAACACTACATTATAACAATACTTACTACATTATAACAATACTACTAATTATAACAATACTACATTATAACAATACTTACTATATTATAACAATACTACATTATAACAAACTACATTATAACAATACTACATTATAACAACACTACATTATAACAATACTACATTATAACAACACTACATTATAACAATACTACATTATAACAACACTACATTATAACAATACTACATTATAACAACACTACATTATAACAATACTACATTATAACAACACTACATTATAACAACACTTACACATTATAACAACACTACATTATAACTACACACTACATTATAACAACACTACATTATAACAACACTACATTATAACAAACTACATTATAACAACACTACATTATAACAATACTTACTACATTATAACAACACTACATTATAACAACACTACATTATAACAATACTACATTATAACAACACTACATTATAACAATACTTACTACATTATAACAATACTACCTAATAAGAAAACTACATTATAAGAATACTTACCACAACACTCAGGCGCACTGCACGACGCAGTATCTGTAGCAGGTCCGGCACACAGCTCGCCGCTGCCCTTAGGTGTTGGGTTGTTGCACTGACGGGTGCGAGTTCGAGTACCCTGCCCACATGTGGCTGAGCATGCACCCCAGGAGCACCAATCACTCCATCCTCCATCCCCTGAAAAATTGATTGCACAAAAAAGATCACGAATCTCTCCCCCCCCCCTCTCTCTCTCTCCCTCCCTCTCCCTCTGTCTCTCTATCATGTACTAAAAAAAGCAAATTTCAATACTCAGAGTTTTTCAGTGTCCATTTGGGTTTAGACAAGCTGCGTTCTGAGCCCTGCTTTGTTTGCAGTGTTTATCAATCAGCTGCTGGAACCTATGTCAGAAGAAAATATACATTGTATTCAACTGTCACTAAGTGTTATGAAATTGGTCATTTGAATTTTGGCTGTTGATGTAATTTTATTATCTGGTTTGCAAATTCGACAAAATTTCCTTGCAATGAACTGTAGGGATATGACACTTAAAGTCAATGTAGACGAGATGAAGATGACAGTCATTGAAAGTCAATGTAGACGAGATGAAGATGACAGTCATTGAAAGTCAATGTAGACGAGATGAAGATGACAGTCATTGAAAGTCAATGTAGACGAGATGAAGATGACAGTCATTGAAAAAGGTGGCCCTTTTTCGCTTAGAAATAAAAAATGTTCTAAGCACGATAAACTAAAAGCTGTAAACGAATACTGCTATCATCAAGCATTTAAGTTTCAACCAGGACAAGCCTCAAAATAGGCAAGGTGATTTGGTAAATAAAAAGGTAAATAAAAAGGGGAAAAAAGTGTAATCAGTCTGGTATCAGGTTTTTAAAATGAGTACAAGCTACAGAAAGGGGGGGAAAAGGTGTAATATGGTATAAGCTTTTTAAAACGATTACAAATGACTTAAGACTGATTATGAAAACTTTGATACTAGAATTCAGCCTAAATAACAGCAGAGAAAAATGTCATTTGCTGGCTTGAAAACAGTTTCTGAGAGCCCATAGTAGATCTCCAAACTAAATGGTACATGGAGATGTTGAACGATATTCATTCTTATAATTCTTGTCTCATTGCGGCGAGAAGTTGGTTAAAATTGTTTCAGATGGATCAGAACAGACGTTTTCGCCTATCAAATGTTATTGGCGCTAGACATCATCTGTCTCTCTGTGTCTCACTCTGTCTCACTCTGTCTGTCTCTGTCTCACTATGTCTCTCTCTGTCTCTGTCTCTCTGTCTCACTCTGTCTCTCTCTGTCTCACTCTGTCTGTCTCTGTCTCACTATGTCTTTCGGTCTCTGTCTGTCTCTCACTCTGTCTCTCTCTGTCTGTCTCACTCTGTCTCTCTGTCTCACTCTGTCTCTCTCTGTCTCTGTCTCACTCTGTCTCTCTCTGTCTCTCTCTGTTTCACTCTGTCTCCCTGAGTCTCTCTGTTTCTCTCTGTGTCTCACTCTGTCTCTCTGTGTCTTTATCTTTTTCGCCTTCGCTGGCTCGCTCGTTTCTTTGCATGTGTGTGTGTGTGTGTGTGTGTGTGTGTGTGTGTGTGTGTGTGTGTGTGTGTGTGTGTGTGTGTGTGTGTGTGAGTGTGTGTGTGTGTTGTGTGTTGTGTGTTGTGTGTGTGTGTTGTGTGTTGTGTGGTGTGTGTGTGTGTGTTGTGTGTTGTGTGTGTGTGTGTGTGTGTGTGTGTGTGTGTATGTGTGTATGTGTGTGTGTTGTGTGGTGTGTGTGTATGTGTGTATGTGTGTGTGTTGTGTGGTGTGTGTGTGTGCATGTGACTGTGAGAGTGACTACGTGTGTTTGTTTACGTGGGCAACTGGTGCAGGCGTCCTGGAAGATGTTGTACATTGTACGGGCGATGTCCGTGACCTGTACCAGCGCTCTCTCCACTGTGGGGTCCCGTCTGTAACAACACTTCTGGTCTGGTCTTCCACACTGATCTGTCCACATCATCATCATCATCATCACCATCACCATCATCATCATCATCATCATCATCATCATCATCATCATCATCGTCACCATCATCATCATCATTATCATCATCATCATCATCACTATCATCATCATCATCATCACCACCACCACCACCACCACCACCATCATCATCATCATCATCTATCATCATCATCATTATCATCATCATCATCTTGATCGTCGTCGTCGTCATCATCATCATTTTCGTGAACATGATCGTCGTCGTCATCATCATTACCAACCACCACCACCACCACCACCACCACTACCGTCATCATCGTCAGTGTCATCATCACCAATCGCTGTCCTTATACTACTACTGTTACTGTCACCCCTGTTACATATTAAGGTTGAAAAAAGTTTGATAATGATAACAAACGATGATAACAGTATCTCTACTTGTAAAGATAATCATAACAATAATCACAACAACAGCAACAACAACAGAACTAATACAGACATGCCAACACAGTGTCAAAAACGAATGGTGGTGTGAGTGTCCGTTGCACAAAGACAGAACGGTCAGCACAGTTTTCATTGTTGACCTACATGGGTCTTGAAAAGGACACGTGCAGCATCTCCACCCCCATTCCAACACCAGTGAACAAACAAGTAAACAATTATACAAACAAATACAGAAGGAAAAACAAAAACAAAAACAACGGTGCTCCATGAAATAATACAATTGGGGTTTATGAATGGGTCAGAAAAACAACCTTAACACAATTACACTGATAACAATTACGACAATGATAATGATTAGGGTACTGATAACAATAAACATAACAATAATGATAATACTAACAATAACGATAACAACAACAATAATAATAACAATAGCAACAATTTAACAACAACAACAACAATAAAAAAAAATAATGATACCGACATTAATAGTAATAACAAAGACAACGATGATGACAATAAGAATGATGATGATGATGATGATGATGACGACGATGATGATGATGATGACGAAAACAACGACCACAACGACGACGATGATGATGATTTGAAGAGAAGAAGAAGAAGAAGAAGAAGAAGAAGAAGAAGAAGAAGAAGAAGAAGAAGAAGAAGAAGAAGAAGAAGAAGAAGAAGAAGAAGAAGAAGAAGAAAAGAAGAAGACCAAACAATTTTTTTCTTCTGAAGACACTTTGGGAGTCTAGGGGACAAGAACAAGAAACAAGCAACATTTCACAAGTACACACCAATACATATCCACATACACGTACATGCATATACACACACATACACGTACACGCACGCACATACACACGTTCGTATGTACGTTCTTGCAAGTATGTATGTATGTATGTATGCACGTACGTATGTACCTACGTATGTATGATGTATGTATGCACGTACGTACCTACGTACGTATGTATGTATATATGTATGTATACATGTGTGTGTGTGTTTTGTGTGTGTGTGTATGTATGTATGTATGTATGTATGTATGTATGTATGTATGTATGTGTGTGTGTTTGTCTGTATGTATGTGTGTATGTATGCATGTATGCATGTATGTATGTGTGTGTTTGTGTGAATGTATGTATGTATGTATGTATGCATGTATGTATGTGTGTATGTATGTATGTATGTATGTATGTACGTACGTATGTATGTATGTATGTATGTATGTATGTATGTATGTATGTATGTATGTATGTATGTGTGTGTGTGTACATTACATTACCTCCAAGTTGGCAGCCAAAACTCAACAATTTTTGCAGTTCCAATATCCATTTCTTGAGTTCCAGGGCCTGGTCGTTAAGTGGACACTGGAAAGATTCCCACTCGACTGGAACAAATCACAATACAATAAATACAGTACAATACAATACAATAAATACAATACAACACAACACAACAACACAGCGCAACGCTATGCAACACAACATAACACAACACAACACAACACAATACAATGAACACAATACAAATACAATAAGAATACAGTGCAGTATAGTACAGTTCAATACAATACAACAATACAACACAACACAACAGAGCACAACAAACACATCACAAAACAGGGCACAGCACAAACACAGCACAGAACAACACAGCACAGAACAACACAGCACAGAACAACACAGCACAGAACAATACAGCACAGAACAACACAGCACAGCACAATACAGCACAGAAAAACACAGCACAGAACAGCACAGAACAACACAGCACAACACAGCACAGAACAACACAGCACGGAACAACATAGCACAGAACAACACAGCACAGAACAACACAGCACAGAACAGCACAGAACAACACAGCACAACACAGCAGAACAACACAGCACGCAACAACATAGCACAGAACAACACAGCACAGAACAACACAGCACAGAACATCACAGCACAGTACAACACAGCACAGAACAACACAGCACAGCACAACACAGCACAGAACAACATAGCACAACATAGCACAACACAGCACACCACAGAACAACATAGCACAGAACACCACAGAACAACACAGCACAGCACAACACAGCACAGCACAGAACAACACAGCACAGAACAACACAGCACAGAACAAACACAGCACAGAAACAACACAGCACAGCACAACACAGCACAGAACAACATAGCACAGCACAACACAGAACAACACCGCACAGAACAACACAGCACAGAACAACACAGCACAGAACAACACAGCACAGAACAACACAGCACAGAACAACACAACACAGAACAACACAACACAGCACAGAACAACACAGCACAGAACAACACACACAGAACAACACAGCACAGAACAACACAACACAGAGCAACACAGCACAGCACAACACAGCACAGCACAACACAGCACAGAACAACATAGCACAGAACAACACAACACAGAACAACACAGCACAGAACAACACAGCACAGAACAACACAGCACAGAAACAACACAGCAACAAAACAACACAGCACAGAACAACACAGCACAGAACAACACAGCACAGAACAACACAGCACAGAACAACACAGCACAGCACAACACAGCACAGAACAACACAACAGAGAACAACACAACACAGAAACAAAAACACACAGAACAACACAGCACAGAGCAACACAGCACAGAACAACACAGCACAGAACAACACATCACAGACATCACAGCACGGAACAACACAACACGGAACAACACAACACAGAACAACACAACACAGAACAACACAGCCAGAACAACACAGCACAGAACAACACAAGCTCAGAAACAACACAGAACAACACAGCACAGAACAACACAGCAAGGAACAACACAACACAGAACAACACAACACAGAACAACACAACACAGAACAACATAGCACAGAACAACACAGCACAGAACAACACAGCACAGAACAACACAGCACAGAACAACACAGCACAGAATAACACTAGCACAGAACAACACAGCACAGAACAACACAGCACAGAACAACACAGCACAGAACAACACAGCACAGAACAACACAGCGCAGAACAACACAACACAACACAGAACAACACAACACAGAACAACACAACACAGAACAACACAGCACAAGATAACACAGCACAGAACAACACAGCACAAGATAACACTATACAGTACATGTACAAGTTTTGATTGAAGTGCGTAAAGAACTGCATGACGTTTTCTTCGCTCCATTCATTTTTACTCGTCAGTCATTTTGGGCCTTTTTTTGTTGTTGTTGATCTTCTCCATCGAATGGCACCTGTGATGTCAGTGCATATGGAATTCATTCTGAGCGCGGAGACGTTGTCTTTAGAAAATGAAATTGAAACTGACTTGTACCCTGCCTAGCTTCAACTAACACAGCCTGTCAAGAAAAAGCTTTGTCCGGACGGAAGGAAATAAGAGAGAAGCAGGGAGAATTTTAAATATCAACTAAGTAACATAACTCTTGAGAGTCATATTACATATATGCCTTGGAAGCAATCCTGTATATGTTCTGTCTTGTCTATGTGTGTGTGTTTGGTCAGTTCAAGAATAAAAGACTGTGTCAACCTTGAACATAAGACCAATATATTGTATGAATTTCTCTCCACCATCGTGGTTGTGTGTAGCATAGTTGCAGGGTATATGGGTAACTTGGGCATTCCTTTTCTAAAGAATGTTCTGAGCTTACCACTTTATGCTTTGTAGCTGCGTCTATGCTAGCTGAATGGGTAGCACAAACTGTGTTTGGGTTTGATAAATTCTACATGGGAGATAACTCCATGACTCTCAAGAGTTATGTTACTTTGTCCGGTCGTTTGCCATTGATAGTAACTATTCGAGTTTTGATTGAGACTCTTAGTAGTCTCATAGATATAACTTAATTCTTTTTAATTCTTTCATGATTATTTTCCTTTCTATACGTTTAATGTACTTATGTTTGCATATTTGTATATGTGCAAAACTGCAAAGACTAGCTGTAAGACAGATCTACTTGGTGTATATGTGTATGTAAAGACTAGCTGTAAGACAGATCTACTTGGTGTATATGTGTATGTAAAGACTAGCTGTAAGACAGATCTACTTGGTGTATATGTGTATGTAAAGACTAGCTGTAAGACAGATCTACTTGGTGTATATGTGTATGTAAAGACTAGCTGTAAGACAGATCTACTTGGTGTATATGTGTATGTAAAGACTAGCTGTAAGACAGATCTACTTGGTGTATATGTGTATGTAAAGACTAGCTGTAAGACAGATCTACTTGGTGTATATGTGTATGTAAAGACTAGCTGTAAGACAGATCTACTTGGTGTATATGTGTATGTAAAGACTAGCTGTAAGACAGATCTACTTGGTGTATATGTGTATGTAAAGACTAGCTGTAAGACAGATCTACTTGGTGTATATGTGTATGTAAAGACTAGCTGTAAGACAGATCTACTTGGTGTATATGTGTATGTAAAGACTAGCTGTAAGACATATCTACTTGGTGTATATGTGTATGTAAAGACTAGCTGTAAGACAGATCTACTTGGTGTATATGTGTATGTAAAGACTAGCTGTAAGACAGATCTACTTGGTGTATATGTGTATGTAAAGACTAGCTGTAAGACAGATCTACTTGGTGTATATGTGTATGTAAAGACTAGCTGTAAGACAGATCTACTTGGTGTATATGTGTATGTAAAGACTAGCTGTAAGACAGATCTACTTGGTGTATATGTGTATGTAAAGACTAGCTGTAAGACAGATCTACTTGGTGTATATGTGTATGTAAAGACTAGCTGTAAGACGGATCTACTTGGTGTATATGTGTATGTAAAGACTAGCTGTAAGACGGATCTACTTGGTGTATATGTGTATGTAAAGACTAGCTGTAAGACGGATCTACTTGGTGTATATGTGTATGTAAAGACTAGCTGTAAGACGGATCTACTTGGTGTATATGTGTATGTAAAGACTAGCTATAAGACAGATCTACTTGGTGTATATGTGTATGTAAAGACTAGCTGTAAGACAGATCTACTTGGTGTATATGTGTATGTAAAGACTAGCTATAAGACAGATCTACTTGGTGTATATGTGTATGTAAAGACTAGCTGTAAGACAGATCTACTTGGTGTATATGTGTATGTAAAGACTAGCTGTAAGACAGATCTACTTGGTGTATATGTGTATGTAAAGACTAGCTGTAAGACAGATCTACTTGGTGTATATGTGTATGTAAAGACTAGCTATAAGACAGATCTACTTGGTGTATATGTGTATGTAAAGACTAGCTGTAAGACAGATCTACTTGGTGTATATGTGTATGTAAAGACTAGCTGTAAGACAGATCTACTTGGTGTATATGTGTATGTAAAGACTAGCTGTAAGACAGATCTACTTGGTGTATATGTGTATGTAAAGACTAGCTGTAAGACAGATCTACTTGGTGTATATGTGTATGTAAAGACTAGCTGTAAGACGGATCTACTTGGTGTATATGTGTATGTAAAGACTAGCTGTAAGACAGATCTACTTGGTGTATATGTGTATGTAAAGACTAGCTATAAGACAGATCTACTTGGTGTATATATGTATGCAAAGACTAGCTGTAAGACAGATCTACTTGGTGTATATGTGTATGTAAAGACTAGCTATAAGACAGATCTACTTGGTGTATATGTGTATGTAAAGACTAGCTGTAAGACAGATCTACTTGGTGTATATGTGTATGTAAAGACTAGCTGTAAGACAGATCTACTTGGTGTATATGTGTATGTAAAGACTAGCTGTAAGACAGATCTACTTGGTGTATATGTGTATGTAAAGACTAGCTATAAGACAGATCTACTTGGTGTATATGTGTATGTAAAGACTAGCTATAAGACAGATCTACTTATATACAATAATATACAATATTTTATATAGCGCAAAATCTTGATAAAATCAAATCAAAGCGCTAAAACAGACACACACGCACGCACGCACACACACGCACGCACGCACGCACACACACACACACGCACACGCACACAGCTATAAATGGGGAGAAAGAATAAAAGCAATGGAAAATTATAGAGAGCATATTATCTACTTGGTGTATGTGTGTAAAATTGCAAAGACTCGCTGTAAGACGGATCCATTGGGACCTGATGCTGTTCCTTTATTCGCTTATTTATTGTATTTGTGCCTAAAGTTACAGTCGTCTACACAGACTAACTTATATACAACAAACCGATGTTGATATTTTACGGGAATTCTATAAAAAGTCTGTAAATGTTAATGACTTTTTGTATAGTTTTGGTCTTGTTTCGTCGTGTCATGTTTAAGTGCTAAAGTAATGTTCATTTGGGTACATCTGTACTCCTGAACGTTGGCTGTGTAGTAACGATGTCTGAAACATTTACTCGCTCGTTTTGTGGGCACATTAAGTATGTGTTTTGAACTAAGTAAGTGGTCTGCCGCGCGCACGTGCGCAGAAGCGCGCGTGTGTGTATGGGTGCGTGCATATATGTATATATAATTTGTGTGTGTGTGTGTGTGTGTGTGAATGTACAGAGAGAGAGAGAGAGAAAGAGAGAGAGAGAGAGAGAGAGACAGAGACAGACAGACAGACAGGCAGCAAAAACAAGTGTAAAAAGAGATGTCTTCAATATATTAAAACAAGTGTAAAAAGAGATGTCTTTGATATGTTAAAACAAGTGTAAAAAGAGATGTCTTCAGTATGTTAAAACAAGTGTAAAAAGAGATGTCTTTGATATGTTAAAACAAGTGTAAAAAGAGATGTCTTCAGTATGTTAAAACAAGTGTAAAAAAGATGTCTTCAGTATGTTAAAACAAGTGTAAAAAGAGATGTCTTTGATATGTTAAAACAAGTGTAAAAAGAGATGTCTGTGGTATGTTAAAACAAGTGTAAAAAGAGATGTCTGTGGTATGTTAAAACAAGTGTAAAAAGATACGTCTTTGGTACGTTAAAACAAGTGTAAAAAGAGATGTCTTTCATATGTTAAAACAAGTGTAAAAAGTGATGTCTTTCATATGTTAAAACAAGTGTAAAAAGAGATGTCTTTGGTATGTTAAAACAAGTGTAAAAAGAGATGTCTGTGGTATGTTAAAACAAGTGTAAAAAGAGATGTCTGTGGTATGTTAAAACAAGTGTAAAAAAAAACGTCTTTGATTTGTTAAACAAGTGTAAAAAGAGATGTCTTTGATATGTTAAACAAGTGTAAAAAGAGATGTCTTCAATATGTTAAAACAAGTGTAAAAAGAGATGTCTTTGATATGTTAAACAAGTGTAAAAAGAGATGTCTTCAATATGTTAAAACAAGTGTAAAAAGAGATGTCTTCAATATGTTAAAACAAGTGTAAAAAGAGATGTCTTCAATATGTTAAAACAAGTGTAAAAAGAGATGTCTTCAATATGTTAAAACAAGTGTAAAAAGAGATGTCTTCAATATGTTAAAACAAGTGTAAAAAGAGACGTCTTCAGTATGTTAAACAAGTGTAAAAAGAGATGTCTATGGTATGTTAAAACAAGTGTAAAAAGAGACGTCTTCAGTATGTTAAACAAGTGTAAAAAGAGATGTCTTTGATATGTTAAACAAGTGTAAAAAGAGATGTCTATGGTATGTTAAAACAAGTGTAAAAAGAGATGTGTTCAGTATGTTAAAACAAGTGTAAAAAGAGATGTCTTTGATATGTTAAAAGTGTAAAAAGAGATGTCTTCAGTTGTTAAAACAAGTGTAAAAAGAGATGTCTTTGATATGTTAAAACAAGTGTAAAAAGAGATGTGTTCAGTATGTTAAAACAAGTGCAAAAAGAGATGTGTTCAGTATGTTAAAACAAGTGTAAAAATAGATGTGTTCAGTATGTTAAAACAAGTGTAAAAAGAGATGTGTTCAGTATGTTAAAACAAGTGTAAAAATAGATGTGTTCAGTATGTTAAAACAAGTGTAAAAAGAGATGTGTTCAGTATGTTAAAACAAGTGTAAAAAGAGATGTCTTTGATATGTTAAAACAAGTGTAAAAATAGATCTGTTCAGTATGTTAAAACAAGTGTAAAAAGAGATGTCTTCAATATGTTAAAACAAGTGTAAAAAGAGATGTCTTCAATATGTTAAAACAAGTGTAAAAAGAGATGTCTTTGATATGTTAAAACAAGTGTAAAAAGAGATGTGTTCAGTATGTTAAAACAAGTGTAAAAAGAGATGTGTTCAGTATGTTAAAACAAGTGTAAAAAGAGATGTCTTCAATATGTTAAAACAAGTGTAAAAAGAGATGTCTTCAATATGTTAAAACAAGTGTAAAAAGAGATGTCTTCAATATGTTAAAACAAGTGTAAAAAGAGATGTCTTCAGTATGTTAAAACAAGTGTAAAAAGAGATGTGTTCAGTATGTTAAAACAAGTGTAAAAAGAGATGTGTTCAGTATGTTAAAACAAGTGTAAAAAGAGATGTGTTCAGTATGTTAAAACAAGTGTGAAAAGAGATGTGTTCAATATGTTAAAACAAGTGTAAAAAGAGATGTGTTCAATATGTTAAAACAAGTGTAAAAAGAGATGTCTTCAATATGTTAAAACAAGTGTAAAAAGAGATGTCTTCAATATGTTAAAACAAGTGTAAAAAGAGATGTCTTCAATATGTTAAAACAAGTGTAAAAAGAGATGTCTTCAATATGTTAAAACAAGTGTAAAAAGAGATGTGTTCAGTATGTTAAAACAAGTGTAAAAAGAGATGTGTTCAGTATGTTAAAACAAGTGTGAAAAGAGATGTGTTCAATATGTTAAAACAAGTGTAAAAAGAGATGTCTTCAATATGTTAAAACAAGTGTAAAAAGAGATGTGTTCAGTATGTTAAAACAAGTGTAAAAAGAGATGTCTTTGGTATGTTAAAACAAATGTAAAAAGAGATGTGTTCAATATGTTAAAACAAATGTAAAAAGAGATGTGTTCAATATGTTAAAAGAAGTGTGAAAAGAGATGTGTTGAATATGTTAAAACAATTGTGAAAAGAGATGTGTTCAATATGTTAAAACAAATGTAAAAAGAGATGTGTTCAATATGTTAAAACAAATGTAAAAAGAGATGTGTTCAATATGTTAAAACAAGGGTGAAAAGAGATGTGTTCAATATGTTAAAACAAGTGTAAAAAGAGATCTCTTCAATATGTTAAAACAAGTGTAAAAAGAGATGTGTTCAGTATGTTAAAACAAGTGTAAAAAGAGATGTGTTCAGTGTGTTAAAACAAGTGTAAAAAGAGATGTCTGTGGTATGTTAAAACAAGTATAAAAAGAGATGTGTTCAGTATGTTAAAACAAGTGTAAAAAGAGATGTCCTTGATATGTTAAAACAAGTGTAAAAAGAGATGTGTTCAGTATGTTAAAACAAGTGTAAAAAGAGATGTCTTCAATATGTTAAAAGAAGTGTAAAACGAGATGTGTTCAGTATGTTAAAACAAGTGTAAAAAGAGATGTCTTTGGTATGTTAAAACAAGTGTAAAAAGAGATGTCTTGAATATGTTAAAACAAATGTAAAAAGAGATGTCTTCAATATGTTAAAACAAGTGTAAAAAGAGATGTCTTCAATATGTTAAAACAAGTGTAGAAAGAGATGTGTTCAATATGTTAAAACAAATGTAAAAAGAGATGTCTTCAATATGTTAAAACAAATGTAAAAAGAGATGTCTTCAATATGTTAAAACAAGTGTAAAAAGAGATGTCTTCAATATGTTAAAACAAATGTAAAAAGAGATGTCTTCAATATGTTAAAACAAGTGTAAAAAGAGATGTCTTCAATATGTTAAAACAAATGTAAAAAGAGATGTCTTCAATATGTTAAAACAAATGTAAAAAGAGATGTCTTCAATATGTTAAAACAAATGTAAAAAGAGATGTCTTCAATATGTTAAAACAAGTGTAAAAAGAGATGTCTTCAATATGTTAAAACAAGTGTAAAAAGAGATGTCTTCAATATGTTAAAAGAAATGTAAAAAGAGATGTCCTTGATATGTTAAAACAAGTGTAAAAAGAGATGTGTTCAGTATGTTAAAACAAGTGTAAAAAGAGATGTCTGTGGTATGTTAAAACAAGTGTAAAAAGAGATGTCTTTGATATGTTAAAACAAGTGTAAAAAGAGATGTGTTCAGTATGTTAAAACAAGTGTAAAAAGAGATGTCTTTGATATGTTAAACTTTACTTTACTTTACTTTATCCGTCCTCTTATACCATCTTGGGCGTCGAGGGGAGAAAGAGCTTTCTGTCTGCGGCAAGTTTGAAGGCCTGGTTGAGTGGGATGTTGTGGGTCTTCAGTGTTTCTTTTACACCCTCGATCCAGGTCTTCCTCGGTCTACCCCTTGCCTTGTACCCTGACACCTTTGTGTTGTAAGCTTTACTGGCAAGCTGGTGAGGTGCCATGCGTGTCAGGTGCCCGAACCACCTGGTTCTCTGCTGTTGGATGTAGTGGAGAATTGGTGTTGTTCCAATCATTTCTCTGATCTTGATGTTCTTGATCTTATCATGTCTGGTTTTGTTGACTGCTCTCCTTAGACATCTCATCTCGCAGGTGGTGATCTTTCTTTCAAGACTTTTGGTAAGGGTCCATGTCTGACACTGGTAGGTCAAGGTTGGTCTAAATATGGACTCGATGAGTTTGGCTTTGGTCTCGATGGGATATGTTAAAACAAGTGTAAAAAGAGATGTGTTCAGTATGTTAAAACAAGTGTAAAAAGAGATGTCTTTGATATGTTAAAACAAGTGTAAAAAGAGATGTGTTTGATATGTTAAAACAAGTGTAAAAAGAGATGTCTTCAATATGTTAAAACAAGTGTAAAAAGAGATGTCTTCAATATGTTAAAACAAGTGTAAAAAGAGATGTCTTCAGTATGTTAAAAAAAGTGTAAAAAGAGATGTGTTCAGTATGTTAAAACAAGTGTAAAAAGAGTTCTAATATGTTAAAACAAGTGTAAAAAGAGATAATATTTATCAGTGTAAAAAGAGTTTGGTATGTTAAAAGAAAATCTTAATATAAAAATAAAAGGAATCTTGATAAAAACTAGTGTAAAGAGATTTTTGTATGTTAAAAGGTAAAAGGATGTTAGGTAAAAAGAAGGATTTAAGAAAAGTGTAATGTTTAATATGTAAAAATGTAAAAAAAGAATTTATTTAAAAAGAAAAGAGACGTGTTAACAATAAAAAATGTTTGGTATGTTAAAACAATGTAAAAAAATGTTGTGGTTGTTAACAGTGTAAAGGTGTCTTCATTGTTAAACAATGTAAAAAGATGTCTGTGGTATGTTAAAACATGTAAAGAGTTCAATATAAAAATGTAAAAAATGTTGTAGTTAAACAAGTGTAAAGAGATTCTTATATGTTAAGTGAAAAAAGGTCGGTTGTTAACAGTGTAAAAGATGTCTCAATAGTTAAACAAATTAAAAGAGAATTTTATTAAAAAATAAAGATGTTTTGATATGTTAAACAAATAAAAAGTGGTATTTAATGTAAAAAAGGTTTAGTATTAAAAAGGAAAAAGAGATGTTCATAGTTAAACAATGTAAAAAGAGATGTTTGGTAGTTAAAACAAATGTAAAAAGAGAGTCTATGGTATGTTAAAAATGTAAAAAGAATGTTGTGTAGTTTAAACAAGGGTAAAAAGATCTCAGTTGTTAAACAATGTAAAAGAGATGTCTTGGTATGTTAAACAAGTGAAAAAAAGATGTCTTCATATGTTAAAACAATGTAAAAAAGATTCTTGTAATTAAAAAAGAAAGTTGTATATGTTAAAACAATGTAAAAGAGATGTCTTATGTAAAAAATTTTAAAAAAGATTCTTGTATGTTAAAACAAGTGTAAAAAGAGTGTCTTGTATGTTAAGTGTAAAAAGAGATGTCTGTATGTTAAAACAAGTGAAAAAAGATGTCTCATTTTAAAACAATGTAAAAAGATGTCTTGGTATTTAAAACAAGTGAAAAAAAGATGCTTCAATTGTAAAACAAGTGTAAAAAGAGATGTCTTCATTATTTAAAACAAGTGTAAAAACAGATGTCTTTGATATGTTAAAACAAGTGTGAAAAGAGATGTCTTTGGTATGTTAAAACAGATAAAAGAAAAGAGGCTGAGAATTGTAGATCCTATTGTTAATCTCTGAAATACTGATTAAAAAACAAGATGAGTGGAAAGCGGAACAAGAGAGCAGATTAACCTTCTGATTATAGTCTGCTGATCTGGCAAGTTTCAAGGCCATATATCATAAACACTTCAAAACACGTCTGTCTGCCAGTCTGTCTACGCCCGCCCCACCCCCACCCCCTCCCTCTCGCACACATCCTCCTCCACCGTTTTTCTCTCCTCTATCTGAGGGCCTAGAACAAAGGATGATGACCTGATCAGACGGGTACATAAGTACAGACAAAGAACCAGTCACCATGGCGAAGTGGTTAGCGCAACGGACTACCGACTGGAAGGTTGTGGGTTCGAATCCCCATCAGTCCCTTCAAAAATCACTTTGTGATTTTTCGGCTCTTGCTGGCTCTACCCAGAATTGGGCATGCTATGGACTCATTGGGAAGACTGGGACCACACATTCGAGTCTCATCCACTTCTCGGATGCGTCATTAAGGGTGTTGCTCAAATCTTCTGACCAGCATCACAGGTGTCTTAATCTCGCGGGCCTGGTTCAGACACCTGCTCTACCACATCACACCCCCTTGGCCGTGTTGAGGGCTACATGACCTTATGATAGTAAGCGTAGAGTGCAGCCCTGTCACATAATCTCAATCCCAGACAGAACTCCATGGTTATCATCCTCATCGACACAATCGCATTGTAAAAACTGTTCCAGCTTCTGTGGTCATTAAGGTGGCGTAGAAAATGGGATGAAGAATAAAAAAGGTGAGCACAAAGGTAACCTCCCTGAGTGCAACGGTCCTAAAAAAAAAAGAAAAATACGAAGGTCGTGTAGCCCTAAACACGGCCAAGGGGGTGTGATGTGGTAGAGACTCACTACTCAGCTTTCTGAGGACGGGTCCGGTTCCTTTCCCTTGCCGCTTTATCTTCTCTGACCCTGAAGAAGACCATATACCCGTTCACAGCCAGACAGGCTGCAGCCTATGGCCATGTGAAGGTCCTCAGGCGTCCCCGTGCCAACTGGTGCATGGAGATTGGAAGGCAAGGAATCAGAACGCGTGTCTAATATGAACAGACAAGACAGGTGCAAAATTAGGAGAAAAAGACTGAAACTTCCCTGCCCTTTCAATCTTTTTCTCCTAATTTTTGCATTTGGTGTTTGTTCGTTTGTGATCTAACAAAAATTTACGCTTGACAAAGGCCAGTTGGCCGAAGTTGCGCCTGTCTTGTCTGTTCATATTAAATACGTGTTGTGATTCTGTTTTCCTGTTTTCCTGTTTGCTTGACCGCCGGCAGTGACACTTGTTTTGGTTTTCTTGTTGTACGACAACCGGATGTGAAGATTAGCAGGTTTCATTGTTAATGATTTCTTCATGAGTTTTACTTCATATTGCCCAGTAGTGGTGTGCGTGGATGTGTGCGTGTGCGTGTATGTGTGTTTGTGCGTGCGCGCGCGCGTGTGTGTGCGTATGTGTGCGTGTGTGTGTGTGTGTGTGTGTGTGTGTGTGTGTGCGAGAGAGAGAGAGAGAGAGAGAGAGAGAGAGACAGACAGACAGACGGAGAGGGACAGACAGACATAGAGACAGACAGAGAAACAGAGAGACAGAGAGACAGAGAGACTGAGAGAGACAGAGACAGGGACAGAGACAAAGAGACAGACAGAGCGAGAGACTGTGTGTATGTGTGTACGAAACCGTTCTAGCAGCATTTTGTTTGCTATTTCTGTATGGATTTCACTAAGGTTTGGTCACAGATGTAAACCGCTGAAGATTTGCCAATGCATAGATTTGGAGAACAAGGTGTCAAGGTCACATGACTCCAAAATAAAGTCTAAGATATTTTTTTTTCAAGAAATGTGCAAACGGTATTTTTTGAGGAACTTCTCACAAAATCTAAAATCTGTTTTCACTATAGTCAGATTTTGCCATAACTCTGGATGCATGGCAAGTGTTACGCCACCTGAAATTTTGTCAAGGTCACAATGACATTAAGATGTACAAAATTTGGATTTCTGCGACATTTTTTTTACAAAAAAGGGGATACTTTCAGAATGGCTTGCTGTCTGTTTTGTTCTTGTTTTGTCTTGGTTTTCTTGATTTTTTTTTGGGGGGGGGAGGGGGGAGGACGAGTGCGCTAATTCAGAAGTGTACATGCCAGCGTTTCTATACAACAAGCAGTTGTTTGGTGAGGAGCAATGCAAACACAAGGATAATAATTTAACAGTAAAGGCTTAGCCATAACCTGAGCGATTGGTATTTGTGTTTCTTGAACGAGTCAGGTGTGGACAACGTGTCAGGTGTGAACCATGTGTCAGATCTGAACCATGTGTCAGGTGTGGACCATGTGTCAGGTGTGGACCATGTGTCAGATTTGAACCATGTGTCAGGTGTAGAATCCCATTGGGTTTTTGGCCTTTAACCCCCGTACTTTATCCACCAGCCTATGTGCATGAAGCTCGTGGATAGGATGAGGGAGTCAAATGTTTAAATTTTTGCCTTGCTAGCATGGTTGACAACACAGGATGCTGATGGACAGGGTGGGAGAGTCAAAAGGTTAAGATTTTGCTCTTTTGGTTTTAGGATTGGTTTGCGTTTTTTTAGGTTTCATATCGGTTTTTATGGTAAATGGTCTAGACGTGTCCTAGTTACATTGGGTTTAGTTTCACTGGTTATGTACAAGTCCTGGGTTCCATAAGCATCATTTGTGATTATAACTCCCACCCTCCCCTTTCCATAAAGAACCTGCAAATCACCAAAGTACTGTCTTTTTGATTGTACAGATGTGTGTGGTGTTCTGTGCTTTTGTTGTGAACAGTGTGCATCACTGGATAATGGGGTAGATGATTTAGGATAGAAGAGAAGATAATAGAGCCATCACAACGAACAAAGCAGTCTCTCTTATTATCAAAACAATCAAGTTATTCCCGTAACACACTGTCTTAATACAAAAAATGGATATTGTAGTAATGTCTTAACTTCCCCCAATAGCTCATCATCTTACAGATGAAAAAGGCGTTGTTGCCATGGCTAACCCGTCTTTGTTTCTTTACTTGAATGGTCCATTCAATGTTCTTAAATTTAAGTATTTATGACACGAACAGTACCGTTATGTTTACAATGCTGTACTCTGCTGGTTTTACAGTTGTGCTGGTTGAGGTTATAAACTTCCTGTTGTTTTTCTTGTTCTTGTTCTTTTTCGTCTCCACCTCCTCCTTCTCCTCCTACTTTTCCTCCTCTTCCATTAACTTACTGAAGAGTCATTGGGGCGCCACACTACAAGAACTGTTCACCAGATTCTTCCAGCTCTGTCAGCTGTGGGTAAAAGCCTGGGTCTCTACACATAGTTTCTCTATCCATTTTAGAAAGTTGTCAGTCCATCGTTTCCCCCCAGCCTTTCCACCCGCCTCTCTCCATTAACATCTCCCTAGGGGAATGATTTAACAAGGCCACTGAATCTGGTTACATGGTCATGCCAACATACTATTCTTTTCTGAACTGAGGTCAGCAAATCTTGGTATGTGCTGCGTAGACTTTTGCAATGAGAACATCGTTATCAAGAAACATCTCAAGGTTCTGGGTGGGACCCAGAACAATAATGCCTCACTATCAGCCAGACAGTTACCTCCCCATTTCAGACACCACACACTGAGCAGCAACCATTTCGCCACGCAAAGGGGAGTGGGTGGTGGGGCAGGGGGCGTCCTTGATCTGCATGACCTATTCGGACCCAGTCATTATTACCTTGTTTATAAACCGTAGGGCAAGGTGGGGGGGGGGGGGATGACAAACCCCGGGGCATAGCCACACAACAAACATCAGTCAGGTCCAGCCCAGTCACTGGACCAAGAGAGAACAGCAGGTCTTCTTTGCCTTATATTGGCCTTCCTCTCACCACTGAAAAAGAAAGTGTCCAACAGTTCAAGAACCTAGGGTCTGTAAAAGCAATTGAAGGCTCCTGCACAAAAGATGTGAAAACAAGAACTGACATGGCAAAACAAAAACAGGTCCAGTTAAACAACGTGTGGAAGGACAGAGAGCTTCCCAAAGACTTAAAACTATGAATCCTGAACATTTTGATTTGGCCTGTTTTAATGTATGGTTGCGAAACCTGGACACTGAGAAAAGACGAAGAAAATTAAATCAATGCAGCAGAAATGTGGCTGTATAGACGACTTCTCAGAGTCAAATGGACTGACAGAAGAACAAACGATAGCGTATTTAATACAACAAGACAAGACAGGCGCAAATTTTCGGCCAACTGGCCTTTGTCAAGCGTAAGATTACAAACAAACAAACACCAGATACAAAAATTATGCTGCTGTGTCCAATGTGAGAAAAGGAATAAACTGACTAGTCAGTTTCTTAGTTTATTCCTTTTCTCACATTGGACACCGCAGCAGGGAAGTTTCAGTCGTTTTCTCATAATTTTTGTATCTGGTGTTTGTTTGTTTGTAATCTTACGCTTGACAAAGGCCAGTTGGCCGAAAATTTGCGCCTGTCTTGTCTTGTTGTATTAAATACTCGTTCGTATTCTTCTTTCGTGTTTTTTCTGGTTCCTGTTTGCTTGAACGCGGGCAGTCACACTTGTTTTGGAAAACGATAGCATGTTAAAGGAACTGAATGTCACGCGCCAGCTGCTGACAGAGATCAACAAAAGAAAGCTGAAGTACATAGGCCATGCGATCAGAAACACCAAAACAGATTTGATGTCAACGGTTCTGCAGGGGAAAGTTGAGGCGAGGAGAAGAAAGGGACGACCACACATCTCCTGTTTCAACAACATCGCTGATGTCTGTGGTCTGGAGATCCAGGAGGTCGCCCACAGATGTCTTAATAGTGTGACGTGGAGAAAACTTGTGACGTCGAGCGTGGCTCCTACCGCCGATCCCGGCGAGGGAGAGAGATGAGAGATGAGGTAACTCTCCACTGGGCAGTTCGCCGAGCCGCTAGCTGACTAATCTCCCCTCACTATGAAACACCACCGTACCGAAAGGTCAGATATCGACAGACGTTTGTTCAATTGTTCAATCGCAAAAGCAATGAGAACAGTGAGTGTTATAAGCAATGACTCAATTTCTTTTTCCTTTTTCTTTTCTTTATTTTTTCTTTCTTTTTTCTTTCTTTCCTTTTTCTATAAAAAGGGAGATTGTCAGAATGGCTTCACCATCACGCTTTTCTTTGTCTCTTTTATTTTTGTGACTGTTGCCTAAAGTACCATCCAGATCTCTTATCTTGATCACTTGTCCTAGATTGCCAGTGACTGCATTGCAAGTTACAATTGCACACTTGTAAGAGGTAACGATAAAAGTGTCCTATAAACTGGAAGTCACATGGGAGGGAGGTGGTAGAGACCTCAACATTTTTGGGGGCCAGCTTTAAGAGGACAGTGCTAGTGTTCTCTCCCTCTCTGCTTTACATTCATGAAATTAAAAAAACAGTCAGGTACCCACTTACTGCTGGGTACACAGGAGGACACCCGTACATATGGAGATCTGACGTAAACACGAAACTCCTGCAGACAGATTGAAAGGTTAATAGTGCTCTGTACCAGTCAGACCTCTTATGTACCAGTCACACCTCTTATGTACCAGTCAGACCTCTTATGTACCAGTCACACCTCTTATGTACCAGTCACACCTCTTATGTACCAGTCAGACCTCTTATGTACCAGTCACACCTCTTATGTACCAGTCAGACCTCTTATGTACCAGTCAGACCTCTTATGTACCAATCACACCTCTTATGTACCAGTCAGACCTCTTATGTACCAGTCACACCTCTTATGTACCAGTCACACCTCTTATGTACCAGCCACACCTCTTATGTACCAGTCACACCTCTTATGTACCAGTCACACCTCTTATGTACCAATCAGACCTCTTATGTACCAGTCAGACCTCTTATGTACCAGTCAGACCTCTTATGTACCAGTCACACCTCTTATGTACCAGTCACATCTCTTATGTACCAATCACACCTCTTATGTACCAGTCAGACCTCTTATGTACCAGTCACACCTCTTATGTACCAGTCACACCTCTTATGTACCAATCAGACCTCTTATGTACCAGTCAGACCTCTTATGTACCAGTCACACCTCTTATGTACCAGTCACACCTCTTATGTACCAGTCACACCTCTTATGTACCAGTCACACCTCTTATGTACCAGTCAGACCTCTTATGTACCAATCACACCTCTTATGTACCAATCAGACCTCTTATGTACCAGTCACACCTCTTATGTACCAGTCAGACCTCTTATGTACCAGTCACACCTCTTATGTACCAGTCACACCTCTTATGTACCAGTCAGACCTCTTATGTACCAGTCAGACCTCTTATGTACCAGTCACACCTCTTATGTACCAGTCACACCTCTTATGTACCAGTCACACCTCTTATGTACCAGTCAGACCTCTTATGTACCAGTCAACCTCTTATGTACCATCACACCTCTTATGTACCAATCAGACCTCTTATGTACCAGTCAACCTCTTATGTACCAGTCAACCTCTTATGTACCAGTCAGACCTCTTTACGTACCTACCAGTCACCAACCTCTTATGTACCAGTCAGACCTCTTATGTACCAGTCATCAGACCTCTTATGTACCAATCAACCTCTTATGTACCAGTCAGACCTCTTATGTACCAGTCACACCTCTTATGTACCAGTCAGCCCTCTTTGTACCAGTCAACCTCTTATGTACCATCAGACCTCTTATGTACCAGTCAGACCTCTTATGTACCAGTCAACTCTTATGTACCAGTCAGACCTCTTATGTACCAGTCAGACCTCTTATGTACCAGTCAACCTCTTATGTACCAGTCAGACCTCTTATGTACCAGTCACCTCTTATGTACCAGTCAGACCTCTTATGTACCAGATCAACCTCTTAGTACCATCAGACCTCTTATGTACAGTCACACCTCTTATGTACCAGTCACCTCTTATGTACCAGTCACACCTCTTATGTACCAGTCAACCTCTTATGTACCAGTCACACCTCTTATGTACCAGTCACACCTCTTATGTACCAGTCACACCTCTTATGTACCAGTCAGACCTCTTATGTACCAGTCAGACCTTATGTACCAGTCAACCTCTTATGTACCAGTCACACCTCTTATGTACCAGTCACACCTCTTATGTACCATCACACTCTTATGTACCAGTCACCTCTTATGTACCAGTCACACCTCTTATGTACCAATCTAGACCTCTTATGTACCAGTCACACCTCTTATGTACCAGTCACACCTCTTATGTACCATCAGACCTCTTATGTACCAGTCAGACCTCTTATGTACCAGACTCTAGTACCATCAACCTCTTATGTACCAGTCACACCTCTTATGTACCATCAACCTCTTATGTACCATCAGACCTCTTATGTACCAGTCAGACCTCTTATGTACCAGTCACCGACACTCTTATGTACCAGTCACACTCTTATGTTACCAAATCACCACCACTCTTATGATACCATACAACCCTTATGTACCAGTCAGACCTCTTATGTACCAATCAGACCTCTTATGTACCAGTCACACCTCTTATGTACATCACCTCTAAATGTACAGATCACCATCCTCTTATGTACCAGTCACACCTCTTATGTACACAATCAGTACCTCTTATGTACCACATCACCTCTTATGTACCAGTCACACCTCTTATGTACCATCACACCTCTTATGTACCATCAGACCTCTTATGTACCAGTCAACCTCTTATGTACCAATCACACCTCTTATTACCAGTCACTCTATGTCAGTCAACCTCTTATGTACCAATCACACCTCTTATGTACCAGTCAACTCTTATGTACCAGTCAACCTCTTATGTACCAGTCAGACTCTTATGTACCATACACCTCTATGTACCAATCAACCTCTTATTACCAGTCAGACCTCTTATTACCGTACCATCTTATGACAATCAGACTCTTATGTACCAGTCAGACCTCTTATGTACCATCACACCTCTTATGTACCAGTCAGACCTCTTATGTACCAGTCAGACCTCTTATGTACCATCACCTCTTATGTACCAGTCAACTCTTATGTACCAGTCAACCTCTTATTACCAGTCACACCTCTTATGTACATCAGACCTCTTATGTACAGTCAACTCTTATGTACCAGTCACACCTCTTATGTACCATCAGACCTCTTATGTACCAGTCACACCTCTTATGTACCAGTACACTCTTATGTACAATCAGACCTCTAGTACATCAGACCTCTTATGTACAGACTTATGTACACACCTCTTATGTACCAGTCAACCTCTTATGTACCATCAGACCTCTTATGTACCAGTCACACCTCTTATGTACCAGTCACACCTCTTATGTACCATCAGACCTCTTATGTACATCAACCCTTATGTACAGCACCTCTTATGTACATCAACCTCTATTACCATCACACCTCTAATGTACAATCAGCACCTCTGTACTATGTACAAATAGTCATGACCAACCTTTATGTACCAGTCCACACTCTTATGTACCAGTCACACGTCTATGTACCAATCAGCACCTCTTATGTACCAATCAGACCTCTTATGTACCAGTCACACCTCTTATGTACCAGTCAGACCTCTTATGTACCAATCAGACCTCTTATGTACCAATCAGACCTCTTATGTACCAGTCAGACCTCTTATGTACCAGTCAGACCTCTTATGTACCAGTCACACTTCTTATGTACCAGTCACACCCTTATGTACCAGTCACACCTCTTATGTAACAGTCAGACCTCTTATGTACCAGTCAGACCTCTTGTGTACCAATCACACCTCTTATGTACCAATCACACCTCTTATGCACCAGTCACACCTCTTATGTACCAGTCACACCTCTTATGTACCAGTCTCACCTCTTATGTACCAGTCACACCTCTTATGTACCAGTCACACCTCTTATGTACCAGTTACACCTCTTATGTACCAGTCACACCTCTTATGTACCAGTCACACCTCTTATGTACCAGTCACACCTCTTATGTACCAGTCACACCTCTTATGTACCAGTCACACCTCTTATGTACCAGTCACACCTCTTATGTACCAGTCACACTTCTTATGTACCAGTCACACCTCTTATGTACCAGTCACACCTCTTATGTACCAGTCACACGTCTTATGTACCAGTCAGACCTCTTATGTACCAGTCACACCTCTTATGTACCAGTCACACCTCTTATGTACCAGTCACACCTCTTATGTACCAGTCAGACCTCTTATGTACCAGTCACACCTCTTATGTACCAGTCACACCTCTTATGTACCAATCAGACCTCTTATGTACCAGTCACACCTCTTACAATGTTTTTTTATCTCCACCATTCACATCCTACAGCGAATTCAAAACAATGCTGCACGCCTTGTACTCAAAAAGAAAAAAGCTGACCACATATCTCCTCTCCTGGCACAACTTCACTGGCTCCCTGTATCAAAGCGCATACAGTACAAACTAGACACCATGTGCTACAAAAGCCTCAATAACGCAGCCCCCGATTACCTGTCAAGCCTACTTGAGATCTATGTTCCCTCACGTACCCTCCGCTCTGCCTCCGATCCTCTGACTTTTCGCTTTCCACGCACTAAGCTCAATACCTATGGTCCACGAGCCTTCTCCGTTTCTGGTCCACTCTCCTGGAACAAACTTCCTCTCTCAGTCCGTCAGCAACCTACTTTTGTCTCCTTCAAGTCCGCTCTCAAAACTCACCTTTTCTCCTCCGCATAAAATCCTAACCTCACTCAACCCCCCCCCCCCCTCTGCAGCCTGTCTCCGCTCGGAGGGAATCACATGGTTATAATATATAATTGTATATGCTATGCTCTCTATAATTTTCCATTGCTTTTATTCTTGCTTTTATTGCTTTTATTCTTTCTCCCCATTTATAGCCATGCGTGTGTGTGGGTGTGTGTGGGTGTGTGTGTGTCTGTGTGTGTGCGTGCGTGTGTGTGCGTGCGTGCGTGCTTGCGTGTGTGTCTGCTTCAGCGCTTAGATTTGATTTTATCAAGATTTTGCGCTATATAAATATTGTAATTATTAAAATATTGTAATTATAAAGCCTCACACTGCCCGGCAAACAATGGCTGAGAACTTGGGGGAGGCGACAATACTCTGTGTGTGTTAATGTGTGTGTGTGTGTGTGTGTGTGTGTGTGTGTGTGTGTGTGTGTGTGTATGTGTGTGTTGTGTGTTGTGTGTGTGTGTATGTGTGTGTGTGTGTGTGTGTCTGTGTGTGTGTATGTGTGTGTGTATGTGTGTGTGTGTGTGTGTATGTGTGTGTGTGTGTATGTGTGTGTGTGTGGTGTGTGTGTGTGTGTGTGTGTATGTGTGTGTGTGTGTGATGTGTGTGTGTCTGTGTGTGTGTGTGAATGTGTGGTGTGTGTGTGTGTGTATGTGTGTGTGTCTGTGTGTGTGTGTGTGTGTGTGTGTGTGTGTGTGTGTGTGTGGTATGTGTGTGTGTGGTGTGTGTGTGTGTGTGTGTGTGTGTGTGTGTCTGTGTGTGTATGTGTGTGGTGTGTCTATGTGTGTGTTTCGTTTCGTTATTTCTTTCAACGTCTATTCACATATGTGCTTTTAGACGGGGAGAAAAAAAAAAAAAAAAAAAAAGGTGCGTAAGGAATGAATGAATCTATGTAATCATGAAGGCATTGTATCAATTAAGGTAACAATTAATGTAACATCAAACAAATTAACGAACAAAAGAAAAACAATCTATGTGTGTGTGTGTGTGTCTATGTGTGTGTGTCTGTGTGTGTGTGTCTATGTGTGTCTGTGTGTGTGTGTCTGTGTATGTGTCTGTGTGTGTGTTGTGTGTGTGTCTGTGTGTGTGTCTATGTGTGTGTGTGTGTGTGTCTGTGTGTGGTCTGTGTGTGTGTGTTGTGTGTGTTGTTGTGTGTGTCTGTGTGTGTGTGTCTGTGTGTGTGTTGTGTGTGTCTGTGTGTGTGTCTGTGTGTGTGTGTCTGTGTGTGTGTTGTGTGTGTCTGTGTGTGTGTCTGTGTGTGTGTGTCTGTGTGTGTGTTGTGTGTGTGTCGTGTGTGTGTTGTGTCTGTGTATTGTGTTGTGTGTGTCTGTGTGTGTGTGTCTGTGTGTGTGTCTGTGTGTGTGTGTTGTGTGTGTGTCTATGTGTGTGTGTGTGTGTGTGTGTGTCTGTGTGTGTGTCTGTGTGTGTGTTGTGTGTTATCTTGTGCTGTGTTGTTGTGGTGCCTGTATGTGAAATATAGACTCTGGCAGACAGACACAGACAGACACAGACAGACACACAGACAGACACACAGACACACAGACAGACACACAGACAGACACAGACAGACACAGACAGACAGACAGACAGACAGACACACAGACAGACACAGACAGACAGACAGACAGACACACACAGACAGACAGACACACGACAGACACAGACAGACACACAGACAGACACAATAGACACACAGACAGACACAGACACACAGACAGACACGACAGACAGACACACAGACAGACAAGACAGACACACAGACAGACACACACGACAGACACACACAGACAACACACACACAGACACAGACAGACACACAGAACACAGACTCAGACACACAGTACAGACACAGACACAAACACAGACAGACACACAGACAGACAACACAACACGACACGACGACACACAGACATGATCACCTCACACAACAACACAGACACACTAAACACACTCGAACATGTACAGACACAGACACAAACACAGACATCACATACACACACCACACAATCCTGACACACCGATGTCAGAATGATGATCCCTGTCCGTATACTTCTTACATCCATGTGATCCTCTCTCTCTCTTGTCTCCTTTCTCTCTCTCTCTCTGTCCTCCTTTCTCTCTCTCTCTCTCTGTTTTCTCTGTTTGTCTCCTTTCTCTCTCTCTCTCTGTCTCCTTTCTCTCTCTCTCTCTCTCTCTCTCTCTGTTTTCTCTGTTTATCTCCTTTCTCTCTCTCTCTCTGTCTCCTTTCTCTCTCTCTCTCTCTTTTGTCTCCTTTATCTCTCTCTCTCTTGTCTCCTTCTCTCGTCTCTCTCTGTCTCCTTTCTCTCTCTCTCTCTGTCTCCTTTCTCTCTCTCTCTCTTGTTTCTCCACTCTTCTCTGTCTCTCCCTTTCTTCTCTCCTCTTCTCTCCTCTCTTCTCTTTCTCTCTCTCCTTTTTCTCTCTCTCTCCTTTCTCTCTCATGCATGTACAAGTTCAGTGTTCTACAATCCTTAGTTAAAGTTCCATTGCTGAAAATACAGAGGGCATGTGTTCGAATCTTGGATGTGCCACAAGTATCTTACAGGCTAGCTCTCTCTTGTAACAGAGGCGTGGACCCAAAGATCTGATGTCTTGAGTTCAATCCCAGCCCGCAACATAAACATTGTCCTCTTAGCTGTCAACCTTAGTAACCATGAACTTGAACCAGAAAAAAAAAAAACCACGAAAAAAGAATAAGAACGCGTATTTAATACAACAAGACAAGATAGACGCAAATTTTCGGCCAGCTGGCCTTTGTCAAGCGTAAGATCATAAACAAACAAGCATCTAGGTTTTGTATCTGGTGTTTGTTTGTTTGTGATCTTACGATTGACAAAAGCCAGTTGGCCGTACATTTGCGCCTGTCTTGTCTTGCGGTATTAAATACACGTTCTTATTTTGTTTTCGTGTTTTTTTCTTCTGGTTCCTGTTTGCTTGAACGCGGGCAGTCACACTTGTTTTGAAGCCATAAGCTTGGTTTTTAACTGTTGTCCTTTTCCTTTAAATTGGAGTTGTTCATAACGTAGTGTCAGCTCTGATATGGCTCTAGTGGTCGGCTGGGCTACAACCATTATGAGCTTAATGCTTCGATCATTTTGGTGGTGTCAGCTTAGTGTTTCATGGATCCTGTAACACATCAACCTCTCCACCTCCCCTTCCATTTTAGACTTTAGGCTTGTGCGCAGGCTCAAGGAGTCTGCCAGATAACAGGCTGCAGAGCAAGTGGAGCCTATAAGGAATTGTCCGAACACGAAGAATTCCTCTTGAACAAATTTCTATTTCAAACTTATTGACTGGTATGTTATCTTCTGTGTAAAATTCGACATAAAGTGGCATGTTTTATACCTATGGGATTTGTGTTGATCGTGTTTGCTTAGGTCACAAGGGTGGGCTACACCCGCTGCCCTTCTTTTTGGATTATCTCTCTTTAAAAGAGACTATTTCATATCGATCAGGTGTGTGTGTGTGTGTGTTGTGTATGTGTGTGTGTATGTGTGCGTGTGTGTGTGTATGTGTGCGTGCATGTGTGTGTGCGTGCGTGTGTGTGTGTGTGTGTGTGCATGTGTGTGTGCGTGTGTGTGTGCGCATGTGTGCATGCATGCGTGCGTGCGTGCGCGCGCGCGCGCGTGTGTGTGATTTTGCATACTCAATTTTCCAATATTCTATTTCATCATTGAGCTCAGCATTGCTCAGAAGCGTACAAAGAGGGAAACCACAGGTATCGCCGACTCGCGTTCCACCTTCTCTTTGTTCTCCATTGTTCATTCGCCCGTTTCCTTTTCCTGACGTATACCGGTTGGCTTACACATGCATGCTCCATTTTGCCAACAGAGAAGGAGGAGGATGGAGAGAAAGAGAAACAGACAGGCAGACAGTCAGACAGACAGGCAGACAGACAGACAGACAGGCAGACAGACAGACAGACAGACAGGCATACAGATAGATAGACAGACAGGCAGAAAAACAGAAAGACAGATAAAGAGATAGACAGACAGACAGACAGTCAGTCAGGCAGTCAGGCAGACAGACAGACAGTCAGACAGAAAGACAGACAGAAAGACAGAGAGATAGACAGACAGACAGACAGGCAGACAGAGAGATAGACAGAAAAATAGACAGACAGAAAGACAGACAGAGAGATAGACAGACATACAGATAGACAGACAGACAAACAGACAGACAAACAGACAGAAAGATGCAGACAGAAAGACAGAAAGATAGACAGAGAGATAGACAGAAAGATAGACAGACAGACAGATAGACAGACAGACAGACAGACAGACAGACAGACAGAAATTAGTCGTTCTTGAGAAGGTGTAGGCAAAACACGCGTCGGCGAAATATGGTGCCCTGTACCAATGGATATAATTTCAACACGTGCAACGTAGTCACCCATTTTTCAAATTATAATACTGCAATCGCTGGCGACATTCATCAGCAATTACTTATGTCACAAAACCTCAAGTTTATCACTTGTGGTTCCCCAAACCCCCGCAATTCTTCTTCTTCTTCTTAGAAATGATTTTGTTTAATTGACATCATTGAGAACAAGGTGTGGTTGGTATAGATTCTGTCCACCGGAACACCTTAAGGGAGATACTTGCAAACTTTCGCTGCCGTCAGACAAGTGACATCCCCCCCCACGCCCCCCCCCCCACCCCTAGCGTTCCGATGTTTCTTGGAGCCATGTGAACACAGTGTTACCCGACCACACTGCGCACACGGTATTTTGCTGCACAGTCTGCACAGTTCATCTTTGGTGGACGTGCATGCTGGTCATTTTCTCAATTCCATAAGCCGCCGGGGGGCTGGCTTTGACTTACAGGATCGATCTTTAACGTGCATGTCTTATTTTTGTTTAAAGCCCAGCCGACTGCGTAGAGCCATATCAAGGCTATAACCACTTCAAAACATACAAAACTTCAACAGGAAAAAAAGGAAAGAAAATTAAGTACACATATTGCATTCGCGCATATAATCTAAGGAGATGCCCCGGCGTTGACCACTTCGTCCAATTTATCGCACAGGAGATTTAAAAAAAAAACATACATGAATACAAATTTAAGCATACCTAAAGAAACCATAAAGATCCCTCGAAGTCAAAAAAAAAAGATCAGAGGTCGCTAGAGAACCAGATGGCGAGACGGTCTAGAAAAGTTCGACAAACAATGGACCAGAACAGCAGCTAACCGGCAACAGTGACGTGCGATGAGGAAGGCCTATGTCCAACAACGGACCCCAACAAGCTGAAGTGAAGTGAAGTGAAAGACACCAGAACATTTAAAAACGGGCATAAATTACCTAAAATTGCGTCCGCATATCTCACCCCCTAGAGCCAAAAACGCACTTAATACATGTTCCCAATTATCAATCCTGAGAGAAAGTACGTAAGACTCTATTGAACACATACAGGTGAATGGACCAGCAAGGCAGAAAATGATATAAAGAAATGACCGAAAGCAAAAGTACAAAGTAGAAACAAAGAGAAAGACAGAAAAGAGGAAATTTCTAGCACAGAATTTACAGAAGGTGGGGATACTATTTATGCTGAAAGAGCCCCCGGCATCCCCGGGGGGGGGGGGGGGGTGTCTTTAGCGTGTATGCTCGATACTTTCAGTGCGTGTACACTAACAGGTGTGCACACATGTTGATCTGTGAGATCAGGAAAATCTGAACCCTTTACCCGCCACGCTGGGGGTACCCAGGCAGGCTCAAACCCCTTATCTTCCGATCGGAGGTCCGACGTCTTAACCATTTGGCTACAGCTTCTTTTAGGAAACAGAAAACACACACCCCACACACACACACACACACACACACACGCACACACACACACGCGCGCACGCACACACACACACCACCACACACGCACGCACACACACACACGCACAAAACACACACACCACACACACACACACACACACACACACACACCACACACACACACACACACACACACACCACACACACACACACACCCCACCAAAAAGAACGCGCATTCAATATAACAAAACAAGACAGGCGCAAATTTTCCTTTATGAAGCGTAAGATCACAAACAAACATCAGATACAAAAATTAGGAGAAAAAGACTGAAACTTTTGCTGCTGCGCGTCCAGTGTGAGAATTTTTGTATCTGGTGTTTGTTTGTTTGTGATCTTACGCTTGACAAAGGCCACTTAATGACGACAAGACAGAAGCTATCCTCATTGGCACCCGTCAGAAACTTTCTCAGCTGCCTCCTCTTTCTCTCCCATTATGTAACAATCAGTCCCAATTTCTGATTCAGCTAAAAACCTTGGTGTCTGCATTGACTCTACCCTCTCCATGAACAACTTTGTTTCTCAAACTGCCAGATCTTGCTACTATCACCTCCATCGTATAAGCCTGATCAGGAAGTATCTCTCTGTCGAAACAACTGCAAAACTCGTTCTCTCCTTCATAATGTCTCGCATTGACTATTGCAATTCACTCCTGTCCAGTCTTCCTGCCTCCACCATTCACATCCTGCAGCGCATTCAAAACAATGCTGCACGCCTTGTACTAAAAAGAAAAAAGCTGACCACATATCTCCTCTCCTGGCACAACTTCACTGGCTCCCTGTATCAAAGCGCATACAATACAAGCTAGACACCATGTGCTACAAAAGCCTCAATAACGCAGCCCCCGATTACCTGTCAAGCTACTTGAGATCTATGTTCCCTCACGTACCCTCCGCTCTGCCTCCGATCCTCTGACTTTTCGCTTTCCACGCACTAAGCTCAATACCTATGGTCCACGAGCCTTCTCTGTTTCTGGTCCACTTTCCTGGAACAAACTTCCTCTCTCAGTCCGTCAGCAATCTACTTTTGTCTCTTCAAGTCCGCTCTCAAAACTCACCTTTTCTCCTCTGCATAAAATCCTGACCTCACTCAATCCCCTCTGCAGCCTGTCTCCACTCGGAGGGGAATCACATTGTAATATATAATTGTATATAATATGCTCTCTATAATTTTCCATTGCTTTTATTCTTTCTCCCCATATTATAGCCGTGTGCGAGTGCGTGTTGTGTGTGTGTGTGTTGTGTTGTGTGCGTGCGTGCGTGTGCGTGTGTGTGCGTGCGTGCGTGTGTGTCTGTTTTAGCGCTTAGATTTGATTTTATCAAGATTTTGCGCTATATAAATAAAATATTGTAAATATTGTATTGTTGGCCGAAAATTTGGGCCTGTTTTGTCTTGTATTAAATATGTGTTCTCTTTTCTTTTTTGTATGTTTTTTTTTCTGGTTCCTGTTTGCTTGAACGCGGGTAGTCACATTTGTTTTGGCTACCACTTCTTTTGACATTGGTATACTGGCCTGGTGCAAGAGAACGTTTTAGGCGTCTGAACACTTCCCATTGCAGACTGGAGTCAAACATGATGCTTCTAGTGCCTGTATCTCCTCCGTCTTCTTTTCAGCAATGCTGATTGATGAATTCAGAGACATTCACTTCTACTCAGAGGGAAAGCTCTTTAACCTGAGGAACCAAAATCAAACTACGCATTGCCGTCTTGTGGGAATCTCTTTTCGCAGACTTCTGCACATTGTCCATACAGGAGGACATTCAGAGAGAGAGAGAGAGAGAGTGTGTGTTGTGTGTGTGTGTGTGTGTGTGTGTGTGTGTTGTGGTGTGTGTGTGTGTGTGTGTGTGTGTGTGTGCGTGCGTGTAGTGTGTATGTGTGTGTGTGTGTGTGTTGTGTGTGTGTGTGTGCGTGCGTGTATGTGTGTATGTGTGTGTGTGCGTGTGGTGTGCGTGCGTGCGTGCGTGTGTGTGTGTGTGTGTGTGCGTGCGCGCGCGCGCGCGCGCGTGTGTGTGTGTGTTGTACGTTTGTGCGTGTGTGATGTGTAATGTATGTGTGTGTGTACATAAGCGTGCATGTGTGATTGTAAGTGAGTGTGTGTATGTGTGTGAGTGTATGTGCGGAATGAGTGTGTGTGTATGTGTCTGTCTGCTCGTTCGTTGCTTGATTTAACGTCTTTTCACTATAAGTGATATTAGACAGAGGAAAAATGACATGGAGGATGAAATTAGGGGGGGGGGGGGGTGGGAGGGGACAGAGGGGAACAGAGTAAGAGACGGGAAAAAATTAAAAGGAAGCGGCAAAGTCTTAAGAAAAAGGATATGGATGAACAGAGAAATGAAACTAGAACAACGCTAACATCAATAATGCAAAAGAAAAATCGTCATAAAAACAAAACAAAACAGAACAAAAAGAATCAAAATCATAATAATAATCTTAAAGTAACGCATTAACAATGTCTGTCTGTCTGCTCTCTATGTCTGTCTCTTTCTGTACGAACGTACGTGTGTGTGTGTGTGTGTGTGTGTGTGTGTGTGTGTGTGTGTGTGTGTGTGTGTGTGTGTGTGTGTGTGTGTGTGTGTGTGTGTGTGTGTGTGTGGTGTGATCCAGGTGACATATTTCATATTCACTTATCGGTTTTATCTTGAGTTTTTTACGATCTTAATTGGAAAGCACTGTTGACATGTACTTGTATCATTGTATTGTGTACAAGTGTGTCAGTATAAATCAACAAGTAGGTACACAGTCATGTCTGTAACTTTTAGTTTTGTTGTTGCTGTTGTTGTTGTTGTTGTTGTTGGTTTGTTTCGTTTTCTCGGATCCATCTGTGCACATTGTTTTGTCCACAGGTTGTATGTTGCTCCGCAGTCTGCGCACTCTGTCTTTGGTGAGTGTGCATGTTTTCATGTTTCCGTAAGCCACCGGACACTGACATCACTGACAAGATCTTTCAACGAACATTTCATGTTCCTCGTTCACAGACACACAAAGGAGGTTTACACACTTACAGATCTTCTCCTCCCCCCCCACCTCACACACACACTTTGACCTGGGGGGATCACAACCTCCACCCCCTCGTACCTTCCAGGTGGGGGGTATCTAGGCAGGATTGAAGTCAGACCATCAGACTGAAAGTATATCTTATCTACTTTATTATGACGCCTGTCGTGCAACATTGAGGCAGCCGAGATGTGGTTTCTGAGAAGAATGTTGAGAGTTCCATGGACAGCAAAGAAAACAAACGAGACAGTCTTGATGGAGGCAGACACAGGAAGATCATTCATAGGGAAGATTAGGAAAAGACAGGCAACATTTACAGGCCATTTTATGAGGAAAGGGGAATTGGAGCACCTGGTCACAACAGGAAAGCTGGATGAAAGATCATCAGGTAGACCCAGGGAAAAAATATTGGACGGACTTGCAGAGTGGCTGAGGACAGACAGGGTGGAAGATGTGCTTGCGGCAACAAGGGATAGATGCATATGGAGGGCCATGATCGCCAACGCCATGTGGCAGGCACATGATGATGATAATGATGATGATGTCATGTGACTGTATGTCGTAGATGTGGGTGTGTATCTGTACCCGACGAGGTAGTCTTATTCATGAAGAAGATTAGGAAGACAATCAATATTCATAGGACATTTTATGAGGCAAGAGTAATTTGAGCACCTAGTCACAACAGAAAAGCTGGAGGGAACAAGATCACCAGGTATACCCACGGAGAAAATATTACACAGTTTAGCAGAGTGGCTGAGTGGGAACAAAAATAGATCGGGAGACATACTTGCAGCGAGAAAAGATTCGTATGGAGGGCTGTGAACGCCAACGCCATGCAGCAAGATGATGATGATGATGAGGATGGATGATGATGAGAATGATGATGAGGATGAGGAGGAAGAGGATGGTATGATGATGACGAGGATAGTGATGATGAGGGATAGTGATGATGAGGATAATGATAATAATGGTGCTGCTGCTGCTGATCTGTCTCTTATATCCCAACAGTAGAAATGTGCACATGTCCGCATATTTCCCAAGAGTTCAAGTAACGCACTGTAACTGAAACGTTTTCCTACACCATCTTTGAATACCTCCACTCCCCATAAAACAAAACAAAACAAAACAAACAACATTCTTCACATGTTTTGCATTGGTGCGCCCGTCCGCATTCACCTGGGTGTACGTGGTCGCAAGCTTGTCAACCAAAGGTCAAGTAACTCGTATATAAACTGCTGTGTAACAAACAAAAGAACGTAAAAGGGTCATGCCATACTACATGCCTTCCTTTTTACTCGAAATTGAGCACATACACGCACGAACACAGACATACGTACACACTCATACACTTACACACACACACTCACACGCACACCACACACACACACACACACACACACACACACACACACACACATCACACACACACACACACACTGACATACACAAAACGCTCACATACACACACACATACACACACAAACACACACAGATATACACACACTCACATGCACACATACATGCTCACACACATACACACACTCTCTCTCAGACGCGCGCGCGCGCGCGCGCGCGCACACACACACACACATATATACATACACACACTCATATACACACATACTCTCTCTCTCTCTCTCTCTCTCTCTCTCTCTCTCTCTCTCTCACACACACACACTATCTCTCGTTGTTCAGATTCATTCACATATACATGTACACACATTGTATCACACACTCTAACACACAAACATACGCACTTTCTCTTTCTCTCTTCTCTCTCTCTTTCTTTCTTTCTCTCATACATACACACACTCACATACACACGCTCACTCAAACACACGCTCACACAAACATGTACTCATACATACACCATCACATGTGACAAAGATTCTATTAAGAATAATCATGATGAGGACATGAAACAAAATCGAAACAAAATAGGAGAAGAACAATGTGCATTTGTTGAAGGGAAAGGAAATTTTAATGCCAAATACATCCTAAGAACTCGCATAGAAAGATAAATTGAATTGATTAAGGATTTATATTTACGCTTTCTCTTAATTACACTAAGGCTTTTGAACGTGTAATACACGAGGAATTGATCACCAACTGGAAATGCTCAATATTGATGGAAAAGATCTAAGAACAATAAGGAAATGCATTGGGAACAGACAGCAGCAATGAGAGTAGAAAATGATATAAGCTCTTTCTAAAATATCAAAAGAGTGGTTAGGCAGGGTTGTGCTCTGTCACCAGATTTGTTTTCACTTTTATAGCAAAGCCATCATGAAGAACCTAGAAGAATGCCCTGGGATAAAGGTTGGAAGAAAAATGATACACAATCTTCGTTATGCAGATGGCACCGTTCTATTTATAGAAAATGAATAGACCTACAAAATCTAGTGAATATAATAGAAATAGAAAGCAGACATAAAGAGCTAGACTCATCATAGAGAGGTCAATCTAGTTGAATAATGATTTACAGTTATGCTTTGTTGATTATACCAAGGCTTTTGATAGGGTAAGACACAAAGAATTGTTTAACCAACTAAAAACGGCTCAATGTTGATGGAAAAGACCTAAGAAAATCAGAAATATGTATTGGGAACAAGCAGCAGTAACGAGAAAAGAAAACGATGTAAGCTCCTTCCAAAATATCGAAAGAGGGGTTAGGCAGGGATGTATTCTGTCACAACATTTGTATTCATTTTACAGCGAAACCATTGTGAGGAACCTAGAAGAATGCCCCGGGCTAAAGCTTGGAGGAAAAACGATAAACAATATTCGTTACGCAGATGACACCGCGCTAGTTGCAGAAAATGAAAAAGACTACAAAACCTTGTGAATATAATAGAAATAGAAAGCAAAATTAAAGGGCTGGATGTAAATAGCACGAAGACTTAGGTGATGGTAATCAGTAGAAAACAAGAAATCCCCCCATGTAAAATAACAGGAAATGGCACATCAGTGAGACAAGTAGTTAAGCTTAAATATCTGGAAACAGTCATTTCACAAGACGGCAGGTGCACATTAGAAATATCCAGCAGAACTGGCCAAGCTAAAACAGCATTTAAGAAAATGAAAAGAGTTCTTACCAACAAATGCCTATCAATTAAGATCAGGAAGAAATTTTGTCAGTATTATAAAGAACCAATACTGTTGTGCGGAAGCGAAGCGTGGACAGTCAACACGGCAAAGTCAGAACAAGATTGAGGCAGCTGAAATGTAGCTTCTGAGGAGAATGTTGAGTTCCATGGACAGCAAAGAAAAAAATGACAGTCTGGAAAGGGGCAAAAATAAAAAGAACATTAGTGAAGAAGATTAGGAAAAGAGGAGCAACATTTGTAGGACATTTTATGAGGCAAGAGAAATTAAAGCACCTAGTCACAACTGACAACCGGAAGGAAAAAAGACCAACAGATAAACACAGGGAGAAAATATTGGACAGACTTCCAGAGTGGATGAAGACAGACAGGGTGGGAGATATACTTGCGGCGACGAAGACAAGTTGTTATAGAGGGCCATGATCGCCACCGTCTCTCGGCAAGGCTCATAATAGATGGATGGATGGACACGAAGTGTGTCTGAAGCAGGTGTATTGTAGCTGGCTGTGTTTTTAGCTGGACAGGTCCAAAGAAATTAAAGATTGACCACTAGGAGGTTTATGGTTCTGATCAGTTTATATTGGAGTCAACAAAGAAAATATTGATACTTTGTATTTGTTAACATGATCTATCAATGGGTCGTACCATTTGTAATTCACAGTAGGATTTCTGTCTCGACAATAAACAATGAGAGAGGGAATGTGTGTATGTGTGTGGTGTGTGTGTGTGTGTGTGTGTGTGTGTGTGTGTGTGTATGTGTGTATTTATGTGTGTGTGTGGCGCACGTGTTGTGTGTGTGTGTGTGTGCGTTTATGTGCGTGTGTGTGTATGTGTGTGTATTTATGTGCTTGTGAGTGTGTGTATGTGTGTGTATGTGTGTGTCGTGCGTGCGTGCGTGCGTGTGTGTGTATGTATGTATGTATGTATGTATGTATGTATGTATGTATGTATGTGTGTGTGTGTGTGTGTGTGTGTGTGTGTGTGTGTGTGTGTGTGTGTGTGTGTGTGTGTGTGTGTGTGTGTGTGTGTGTGTGTGTGTGTGTGGTTAAACCAAATGAATTGGACTGAAATATTTTCTAGATCTTGGCATTGTTTGAATGTTTTCAGTATTGTTATGGGAATCTACACCAATGCCAGTTTGACCTGGCGACCTGAGGATCTCTTCTTATCACTTTGTAGTTTGTGATGTTGACAGAAGGCTTAGAAGTGTTGTAATCATGTTGTGATTCATCATCATCATGTGCCCTTCCGCATGGCGTTGGCGATCGTGGCCCTCTCTGCAAGACCGTCCAATATTTTTCCCTGGGTCTTCCCAATGCTCTCTTTCCCTCCAGCTTTCCTGTTGTGACCAGGTGCTCTAATTATCCTTTTTTCATAAAATGGCCTATAAATGTTGCCTGTCTTTTCCTAATCTTCCTTATCAATGATCTTCTTTTGTCTGCCTCCATCAAAACTGTCTCATTTGTTTTCATTTGTGTCCATGGAACTTTCAACATTCCTCTCAGAAACCACATCTCGGCTACCTCAATCTTGTTCTCGCTTTGCTTGTTGACTGTCCACGCCTAACAACCGTATAACAATATCGGTTCTATATAACATTCAAGAACTCTCTTCCCGATGTTAATTGATAGGCATTTGTTGGTAAGAATGCTTTTCATCTTCTTGAATGCTGTTTTGGCTTTTCCGATTCTGCTGGCTGTTTCTGATGTGCATCTACCGTCTGCATCTGGTGAGATCATCTTTCCGAGATATTTAAACTTATCAACCTGTCTCAAGATTGTGCCGTTTGCTGTTATTTTGCATGAGGGGATTTCGTGTTTTTTATTGATTACCAAATAAGTCGTAAAATGAGGTTGAATTAGGAAGACGTTGCGTAGAAAGAAGACTTTAAGATAACTAACGTGAAGCATATTCATCATCGAAGAAAGGTGACGATGGAAATGACAGGCAAGTCTGTCACAAGAATAAAAGTACGAAATCCAATTGTTGAGATACAATTACTGGAAGGTGAATAGATGTGTGTGATTGAGGCGCTTTGCAAACCAGATATGATAACTGACATTTGAAGGTCCATGTGGAACACCAAAGGAGGGCATGAGCGCAACTGACGGTTGAGACTGGTTGTAGGCAAAGTGATTTTGCCTTGGAAAATGACTGATGAAACAAAGGGGACTGAAACATGGAATGAAAAAACATGTTGTTACAGGGAGGTAATTTGTTAAAAAGTGTTTAGAGATGATTGCTGGTTTCAGTGACTGTAGTTGTTTGTATTATTTGATGTTGGATTCGGGAGCTGCCTGACTGTTATTATGATTATTGTACAACAGGCTGTTGGTTAGTGAATGTTTAGTTGGAAGAGATTTGTTGTCGCTTTATTTGGAAAAAAAAATATTTGTCCAAGTGATTTTTTGTGTCTTTGTTAGTGTTGCTTTGGATGTGTTTGTTGTTCACGTCTCCCCTAGACCAACAGATTCGTTGTTTTTCTTTGTGTAGCCAACACCTGTTTTGCTTTTGTTTGTGTGCTTGTTTTTGGCGTTGTCAGACACTGACTGCAGGTGTTGGAGTTATGTTGTGAGACACTGACTGCAGGTGTTGGAGTTATGTTGTGAGACACTGACTGCAGGTGTTGCAGTTATGTTGTGAGACACTGATTGCAGGTGTTGCAGTTGTGTTTGTGAGACACTAACTGCAGGTGTTGGAGTTATGTTGTCAGACACTGACAGCAGGTGTTGGAGTTATGTTGTGAGACACTGACAGCAGGTGTTGGAGTTATGTTGAGAGACACTGACTGCAGGTGTTGGAGTTATGTTGTGCGACACTGACTGCAGGTGTTGGAGTTATGTTGTGAGACACTGACTGCAGGTGTTGGAGTTATGTTGTGAGACACTGACTGCAGGTGTTGGAGTTATGTTGTGAGACACTGACTGCAGGTGTTGGAGTTATGTTGTGCGACACTGACTGCAGGTGTTGGAGTTATGTTGTGAGACACTGACTGCAGGTGTTGGAGTTATGTTGTGAGACACTGACTGCAGGTGTTGGAGTTATGTTGTGAGACACTGACTGCAGGTGTTGGAGTTATGTTGTGAGACACTGACTGCAGGTGTTGCAGTTATGTTGTCAGACACTGACAGCAGGTGTTGGAGTTATGTTGTGAGACACTGACTGCAGGTGTTGGAGTTATGTTGTGAGACACTGACTGCAGGTGTTGCAGTTATGTTGTGAGACACTGACTGCAGGTGTTGCAGTTGTGTTTGTGAGACACTAACTGCAGGTGTTGGAGTGATGTCCCGTGTCAGTGCACTTGTACAGCTGGTGTACACGATGTTGTCTTAGTACACACAGGTCCTGATGTCTGTGATGTACGAGGGAGTGGCACAAAGTACACAGCATGTACAAGGGAGTGGCACAAAGTACACAGCATGTACAAGGGAGTGGCACAAAGTACACAGCATGTACAAGGGAGTGGCACAAAGTACACAGCATGTACAAGGGAAAATCACTTGCCGGAAAGACAAACATCATCAGTGTGTGTCTGTGGATCCTGATTGACTTGTTCTTCATTTTTCAGCTAAAGTCAATAAAGTTCAACGAAGGAGTCATTGGACTGTGCACGCATTTGTTTCAAGGTACTGCTGACTTGCTCACTATTGTGACAGAGCAGCAAGGAAGTTTCAGTGTTTTTCTCCTAATTTTTGTACCTGGTGTTTGTTTGTTTGTGATCTTACGCTTGACAAAGACCAGTTGGCCGAAAATTTGCGCATGTCTTGTCTTGTATCAAATACACGTTCTTATTCATGTTTTTCGTGTTTTTTTCTGGTTCACTATTGTTTGTTTTTCTTTTCTTTTGTTTTTGAAGTGAAATGGCTGTGGTGGCAGTGCGATCAGTAGGACAGTGAAGTGAAGTGTGTGTGATGATGCGTTTATGCACAGTGTTGATGGATAAAACAGACGGCTGTTTGGTGCACAATCGTTCCTGTCTGCATGAATAACAACTGTGTTATTTACATAGGGAAAGATAAATGAGTGATTGATGATTTTTGCGAGAGTGCTGGTGGATTCTGCGGAGAGAGAGAGAGAGAGAGAGAGAGAGAGAGAGAGAGAGAGAGAGAGAGAGAGAGAGAGTGAGAGAGAGAGAGGGAGAGAGAGAGAGAGAGAGTGAGAGAGAGAGAGGGAGAGAGGGAGAGAGAGAGAGAGAGATGAGAGAGAGAGAGGGAGAGAGAGAGAGAGAGAGAGAGAGTGCTGGGGATGAGGGAGAGGGATAGACCGACAGAGATAGAGACAGAGTAACTTCAGACTTCAGGTTAGTCATCATTTCAACAAAGCCACAAGGGGCAGACTAAACAGACATCATGGAAGCACAGAATGTGTTGACATTCACGAAAAAACAGACCTGTTCACATCACAAAGTATTGTAAACACTGACAATTTGGACAGCTCTGTAGAAATAAATGACAATCCGTTTGATTTGATCTTCCTGAGTGGATACGAACAAGAAACAGACAGATAGACAGACAGACAGATAGATAGACAGACAGACAGACACACATACACACACAGACAGACAGACACACACACACACAAACACACATACACACACACACAAACACACATACACACACACAAACGCACACACACAAACACACACACACACAAACACAAATAGACAGACAGACAGACACACACACACACAAACACAACAGACACACATAGACAGACAGACAGACACACACACACACACACAAAACACACACACACACACAAACACACAGAAACACACTCACACACACACACAGACACACATAGAAAGACAGACAGACACACACACACACAACACAACACACATAGACAGACAGACAGACAGACAGACAGACAGACAGACAGACACACACACACACACACACACACACACAACACACACACACAACAACACACACACACACACACACTAGAATCAGAATGTGCAAAAATAAGGCAAATTTTCGTCCAGGGCTGGGCTGGCTGGCTGGCTGAAAACTTGCGCCTGTCTTATTTTGTGATATTAATTACTCTTGTGTGGTTGTATTAAAAACGTTCTAATTCTATGCTGGTCAAAAATTTGCACCTGTGTTGTTTTGATGTATATTTGTGCTTTTCTGGTTCATATCTGCTTGAATGCAGGCAGTCAGTGTGGCTCAGCTTCTTGAGTAGACGCCATATAGAAACACTGTTTAAAATACTGATGGTTGCTTATCATTTTTCTTCTTTCAATGAAGGTCCTTTTCTTTGAAACAGACAAAAAATCACAAAAGTAGTCATGTGTAAGTCATTAATAAACAGTCGTATTTTAAAAATGAAAAACTTCAACGATATTACAATATGTAACAGCACTAAACTACTGACAAAATCAACGTTTCTTGCACAATTGACAACAACGTTTCTCTCTCTTTCTTTCCTTTGCTAACTTTCTCAGACACTGTGTCATTTTCTCGTCTCCAAGTGCTACAAGCATATTATTGCACGTGCACGCGCGCACACATTTAACTCGCGCTTACACGTGCCAGTTTTTGCGCGCAGTGAGAGGCAAGGTGCACACGCATTTGTCAACTGGTAAGCTAAACACACGAAGAAAATATGTAGCACCAATACTGATAATATAAAATTATTTTACATGAAAACAGTCTGAAACATAAATCATATCGACATATGGCGGCCACTGTCGTTCAAAACTAATGGTCATGCTACGCATTAGACGGGTGTTTTTCAATTTTCTATCGAGATTTGACTATTTTTCAATTTTCTAGAGATTTGACGATATTTCAATTTTCTATCGAAATTTGACTATTCAAAAAAAAATCTATCAAGATTTGACTGTATTTCAATTTTCTATCGAGATTTGACTATATTTCAATTTTCTATCGAGATTTGACTATTTGTAACAATGTTGTAGGTGAGGGCATCTGGAGTTTACACATAAAAAAGTACAAGCAGTATAAAGAAATCAGAACATTATCAATAAGAATATTTTCTCCTACTCTAAATAAGAACAAGTGTGTCTAAAAATTAAAATTGAAACTGGCCATGTAGGCCTACACATTTACGTTTCATCTTATTTTCAGGAGTTTTCCACAACATCAATGTTTTCCCACATCTCTATAATAAACAAGAGATTTTTCCACTTTATCACACAAAGTGTGTAAGGTCGAGTTTATTGTTTTGCATTTATGTAAATATTAATTGGTTGGATATAATACGATGGAGATAAAGATCGGATGAGATAACCATGTGTTTCTGTACTATTTGGTTGTAGTTCGGGTTCTACATCATACTGATCATTCAGTTTCTTCACTGCAGGGGTAAGTTCACAACTTACAGATTTTGATCGTTTTGGCTCTGTGTGTTTTTACGGATTTTAGACCATACATTGATTCCTTTTCTCACATTGGACACCCCAGCAGGGAAGTTTCAGTCTTTTTCTCATAATGTTTGTATCTGGTGTTTGTTTGTTTGTTATCTTACGCTTGAAAAAGGCCAGTTGGCCGAAAATTTGCACCTGTCTTGTCTTGTTGTATTAAATACGCTTTCATATTCTTCTTTCATGTTTTTTTCTGGTTCCTGTTTGCTTGAACGCGGCAGTCACACTTGTTTTGGATTTCATACATTGTTGTTGCCATATGAGATTCATCCGCTGTCCTTCCTCACTTTCTGTTGATATTTTTATGATATTTTAGGGAATCATGTGATCCGTAATTTTACTAAGGACTGGACAACAACGTGTAAAACGAACGTCTTTTCCCCTTGCCTGTCCATTTAC
>JAPXFY010000029.1:12084204-12086704 GCA_030674185.1 Monoplex corrugatus
ACCACATCATGATTATGAAGCAGTCTTATGGCGTTAAATTATCGCCGATAATTATGTTCCATCACTGACGAGATTTTTTTTGGAGTTCAGTCACAACTGGCTACGTGGTTCACATATCACTCTTTTCTATACAGGTTTAGATGGAGAATGTCCACTGTTATCTTTGTGAGTGGAAATGTGGCAAAGGTTGTTCTTTATTTTTGTGTTCACTTCTTCTAGAACTAGTTATTTGCAGCGGCCATCTTTTCCTTGTAAATGTTGGTAGGCTTGTTAATGAGACATAGGGAGAGATGCATTCACATTCAGATATTTCATTTTATTTATAAAGGACATGGCCCCTCAGTAGGGCTGATGAGAGAGAGCGAGAAAAACACACAACAACAACAACAAACAAAAAAAGAAACAAACCCAACCACCACCACCACCACCTCCACCATCACCACCACCACCACCACCACCACCACCAACCACCACCACCACCATCACCACCACCAACACCACCACCAATACCAACCACCACCATACCACCACACACCACCACCAGCACCACATTTTAACACACCAATACCACCACACACCACCGCACGATGATTTTTATACTACTTTTTGTGGTATAAATTCTGCTCTTATGTCCTTCAACACCAGACGTGAAAGTACAGAGAGACAGACAGAGAAAGAGAGAGAGAGAGAGAGAGAGAGAGAGAGAGAGATTGAGAGAGAAGGAGTTAGAGAAAGAGAGAGAGAAAGTGTGTGTGTATATGCAATATATATATATATATTGTGTGTGGAGAGAGAGAGAGAGAGAGAGAGAAGCAGAGAGAGGAGAGAGAGAGAGAGAGAGAGAGAGCAGAGAGAGAGAGAGGAGAGAGAGAGAGAGAGAGAGAGATTTGACAGACAAACTGGCAGACTGGCCGATTGACCGACAGACAGACAGACAGAGAAATAAAAAGAGAAAGAAAGAAAGAGAGAAACACACAGACAGAAAGAGGGTTGGGGCAATGAGAAGCCGAAAGCTAAAAATGAAATAGGACATAGGCCTACCTGTTATCAACAGCTTGTCTGATGCCCCACGTTTATCAACAGTGACGACACATGTTTCCGGTTTTCATGTCAGCATTTTCGTTTCACTTTAAAAAGATACTCCTAACATGATGCAACGTGTACCGCCCCAACAGATAATTATGTACATGAACTTTCATCTACACATTATTGTTGACAGCATGTCCGTGTTGGTAACGATGTCGCTATGGCAAGAAATGTAACGATTACAAGTGTAGGGGTAGTGTGGAGTGTGGTGTGGGGGTGGTGTGGAGTGTGGTGTGGGTGGTGTGGAGTGTGGTGTGGGGTGGTGTGGAGTGTGGTGTGGGGGTGTTCATTAACGTCTATCTCTGTGCGCAACTCTGCTTGAATTCAGTTTCAATTTCTCAAGATGACGTCTCTGCGCTCGGAATGAATTCCATATACACTAACGTCACAGGTGCCATGTGATGGAGATCTTAAATGATCATGGCACAAGCCTTAAGCCTGCACATAAACCCAAGAGCTGGCCAGGTCCTGAGGTCTTACGTAGACAGTTTCATAACCCTGGGGTCGTAAGGGAGTGAGCTGACAGAGACGGCATCCCCTCTCCCTCGCTTCAAACTCATATTCATATTCACATTTTTTTTTACCTAGACTTCAGAAAGACAAGAAGTCTAATTGGTCTTCATGGGGTGGGACCTGGGAAATCAACCTATCTCTCCAATGGTTTATACTAAGGCAGCCCGGCAAATGCCCTACTCTTCACGATTTTCAACTGCCGTGGGATCTTTAGCATGCTCAGCCAGAAGGCACACAGGTCCGACTCACTTTTCGTCCCCTTCCGAAGGACTAGACGTTCAGTTCGATTTCCCGGTCAGACTGAGGAGAAAAGACGAGGCCTCTACGGGAAGTGAACCCTGGAACCTCGTGTTTAGTTCCTGGCAGGCAAACGTCTGAACCATTCTGCCATTCTTTCTCCCTGCACTTTGCTTGAAAGCATAGCGAAGTGCATGTCTATGCACACAATATGTGCATACATCCGCTCAGGCATATCACTGTTATGTGCTTACACATGCACTTATTCACGCATGCGTGTAGACAGTAAGTGTAACGTTGTGGTGTATGTGCTTAAGCAACTTATTCATGCATTCGTATTTGTGTTCGCAAGCCAAAAAAGTAATAACTACAATAGTGGGGTGGGGGGTGGGGGGGGGGTGGGGGATGGGTTGGAGGAAAACTGTCTGCATAGGGGGACATAATCGGAGTCGGTTTGCACGGGCTTTCAGCCTTGTCAAGATTCAGACGCCTGGTATATTGCGTTGCCTAATGCAACGAAACACGAATGCTTTGTAAAACGAAACTTCGGGTGTCTGTAATTGCCAGGTTGAGCAGGTGTGTTTTTCATTTTTTACCTTTGAGAGACAGACAGGTAGAAAGACCCGACCTAGACAAGTCAAAAACTGCGACAGAGACAGGGAGA
>JAPXFY010000029.1:12091704-12094204 GCA_030674185.1 Monoplex corrugatus
GACAAAATGGCTTCTAGTCAATAACTTTCATCGTTGGAAAATAAAGCATCATTGTCATTGTCTCTGTCTCTCAAACCAGTGGACATTTGGGGTTAAATGGTTTTACGGGTTGCTAGATGTTATCAAACTGGCATTGCAAGTGGCAGTATTCAATTTCATCGCCCTGTGCATGTTGACTTAAGACAAAAACACTGCTGACCTCACTGATGAAGTCTTTGATATATAGTATACATAGGCATATATGCAAATGTGTACCCCCATGGGGAAGCCGGCGGTTCTTTCAGTATAAACAGTATGCCCACATTCTAGAAATTCTGTGCTAGACTTTTCATCATTTCTGTCACTTTGTCTCTGCCTTGCTCTTTTGCTTTCTGTCATTTGTTCCTGTCATTTTCTGCCTTGCTGGTCCATTCACCTGTATGTGTTTTATAAGCCTTACATACTCTCTCTTAGGACTGAGATTGGGTACATGTATTAAGTGCATTTTTGGTAAATTTGGGTAATTTGGTTCTCTAGTCAGCGCTTAGATTGATTGTAAGATTTTGCGCTTATAAATAAAATATATTTATTATTTATTAGAAGGTACACCACTTTAACATACATAGTTGGAATGGCAACGAACTTTGCTTTTCACTGAAAGTCAACTGCTGTTAAAAAATAGGAAAACAAATCTGTACAGAGTACGCTTTACCATACAAAATGGCGGTTAGCAAGGAAAGGTCATCTGTCAGTGGCCTTCTGAGGTAAAGGGTTTTCTTCTGTTTCCCCTCCGTACTCTGAACGGTCCTACAGCAATTTCGTGTTTGGAATATGTTTCAGAGGCATTCATTCGCACTCGGACAATTTCGTATGCGCTCCACCCAAATCTGCCAGTAAATGTTTGGCAGCCTCCTTGAGCCGCGCAAACCCGTACACACTAGCAAGGTGTGGACATGGAGAGGAGACAGTGGTGATGGAGGGACAGGGACCTGTAAAACACAATGACTGGGGCAATAAGAACAGACAGCCAACACGCCATCTTTTCTGTTGCAGGCTGGGATTGAACACAAGACATCACACCCTGAGCGCACAGTTCTGGTCTGTACAGCCAACCAGCCTGCAAAACAGCTGTGGCTTGACGGAAGATTTTAAAACATTTTCAAAAAAATTTCTTTTTACTATTTTAAGGATCATCGCACTAAGGGAGGTTACCTAATGTTCACCTTCTTTTTCGTTCCATTTTCTACGCCACTTAATGGCCACAGAAGCTGGCACAGTTTTTCAATGCGATGATGATGATGTTTATGAGGGTGATAATCATGATGCTATGGAGTTCCATCTAGGACTGAGACTGCGGGACAAGGCTGTATTCTACGCTTACTATCATAATATATCTGGTGTCAACCAGATCTGAGAGATACAGACACCTGCAGTTCTGGTCAGAAGATTTGAGCAACACCCTCGATGACGCATCTGTGAAGTGGATGAGACTCGACTGTGTGGTCCCAGTTTTCCCGATGAGCCCACAGCACGCCCAACTCTGGGTAGGAGCCGGCTAGAGCCAGATAATCCCACAATGATTTTTGAAGGGACTGATGGGGATTTGAATCCACAACCTTTCAGTCGGTAGTACGTTGCGCTAACCACTGTGAAGGCAACCCCATGGCCAGCATCCACACATGCATCCACTATCGCAGAGACTGCCTTTCCCGCATCGGCCTTACCAACCACAGCCGACGCTACTCCAGAGGCGTCAACTTGACTTAACACGACACCAGGGCGCATCATCCTTAGTCGACGCCGACTGACGGAGGCCTGCTCCATGTGACTATAGAAACACGCATGTCGGGCAGACTGCTGTAGACAAGAGCTGTAATAAACTTGACTACCTGAAGGGTCGGAGCGTTGTGTTGTAAGGGCTGAGACAAGGTCAGTGTTGAAGGAAGCGGACTGTCTGTAAAGTTTGTGTGTTACAGTGACAGGACTTGTTTTCTTGGTTTGTTAATGAGCAGGGAAAGTGATAGTACAAAGTGCTCTGAGATGAGGTTGTCAGTAACCGAAAGTGAGTAATGTCACACTGATTATCAATGATGTCACACTGACTATTAATAAGAAGCTGATCAATAGTATGACCACGACGGTGGTAAGTTCAGCTGTAAGCTGTCAGTCAAGTTTTTTTAAGGTAGTAACATGTACATCAGAAACAGTCAAAATTATCATCACCAAGGATAAAAAAAATTCACATGCACTGTAGAAATCATGCAAATGAGGACAGTCATCAAAAACATTTTGTGTGTGAGCCTGTTTGTTCTGCTGGCTGAGGGAAAAGACCAACAAACTGTTTTTATATTGGAAACGATCTTCACAGATTTCAAAACTAAGTAAAAGCAAAGTCCCTGATGGATGTTTTGCCATAAAAGGCATGACTGTCTCTACAGATAATAGCAAGACCATCAACAGTACAGATTTCTTTTGGTTCTCTAGTCAGAGAGAAGGCGCTGGCTGTTATACCGGCCATGTC
>JAPXFY010000029.1:12099204-12114204 GCA_030674185.1 Monoplex corrugatus
CTCGTTCAGCCATCCACAAACAGTTGTTTAACAGAGCAAAAAAGGCTGTCTCCAGAATTATTCATTGTGCAAAGACAACATATTATTGTAATAAAATCAAAGACAGTGTGACATGTGGACGTTTGTTTCAGGTGGCTAATCAGTTGCTTGGGATAAAGAAATCCTCTCCACTACCTACCTCCTTTCCCTTGATTGAACTCCCAAACCTGTTTCTGCTTTTCTTCAAAAACAAAATCACAACTATCAGAGATAAATTCAGTTCAACTTCATCTCATGTGCCTATTGTTGAATCCAGTTTTCAGGGCCAGCCTCTCACTCACTTCTCCCCTGTCAATGAAGAAGTTGTTAAACGCACAATTCTTGCCTCTCCTGTCAAAACCTGTGAACTCGATCCGTTTCCATCTCATGTGCTCCTTGATTCTCTGGATATTCTTTTGCCTGTCATTACCAAGATCATCAACAACTCTCTGATTTCTGGTACTTTTCCTGATCCATACAAGTCTTCTTTGGTCAAACCACTATTAAAGAAAGCTTCTCTTGACCCAAATGATATGAAAAATTACCGTCCAGTTTCGAATCTCCCTTTCCTGTCCAAACTGCTAGAAAGAATTGTCCTCACTCAGCTCAATGAACACCTGTCTCACAACAATCTTCTCAGTCCCCTTCAGTCAGCGTACAGACCACATCACAGCACTGAAACAGCGCTGCTGAGAATCTTGAACGATCTTTTGACAGGTCTAGATAACGGCAACATGTTCATTCTCACACTCCTTGATTTATCTGCTGCGTTTGACACCATAGACCACGATGTTCTTCTAGACAGGCTACAAAACACTTTTGGTATTTCAGCCTCTGCACTCTCATGGTTTCAGTCTTATCTCACAGAGAGAACAGAAACAATTTCCGTAAATGGCAACCACTCTCTTCCTTCAAACATTCAGTATGGCGTTCCCCAGGGATCTGTGCTTGGACCGGTTTTGTTCATCTTGTACACCCAACCGCTTTTTGATGTGATCAGAAAACATTCGGTCAATCATCACGCTTTTGCTGATGATAATCAGCTTTACAAAGAAACGCATCCTCGTGACATCGATTCTTGTACTGATTCTATCCAAAACTGTACTGAAGATGTAAAGATATGGATGAATGAAAACAAACTGCAGTTAAACGACAGTAAAACAGAAGCTATTATCATTTCTTCTGGCAGACAATCTGTAAACAGCACTTTACCTTCTTCTCTTCGCATTGGACAATCTGATGTCAATTTCATTTCCTCAGTGAAAAATCTAGGTGTCACTCTTGATTGCAATCTTTCCATGAAGCAGCATGTAAATAATATTTGCAAAGCCGCATATCTCCAACTCCGGAAAATCAGTTCCATTCGGCATCTTCTCACTACTCAGGCAGCACAAACCCTGGTTTGTTCTTTGGTACTGTCAAGACTTGATTACTGTAATTCCCTCCTTGTTGGCTGTCCACACTACTTGATCCAAAAACTACAGAAAGTCCAAAATGCGGCAGCTAGACTGGTCTGTAGGGCTAAAAGGAGAGATCATATTACACCACTTCTGCAGTCTCTTCACTGGTTACCAGTATCTGCACGGATACAATACAAAATAGCTACTCTGACTTTCTCGTCTCTTACAGGCACAGCTCCCCCTTATGTTTCAGAAATGATTTCAACATACCTGCCATCACGACAGCTCCGATCAAGTTCTGACACCCGTTTGCTAATTGTACCTCGTGTAAAAACTCAGTCGTTTGGTGAACGCTCTTTCTCTTTCTCAGCTCCTCTCTTTTGGAACAGTCTCCCATATGACCTTCGCCATGCTCCTTCTCTCACATCTTTCAAAACCGGTCTCAAGACCTACCTGTTCAAAAATGCTTTTGAGACAACACTCCATATTCACTCTTGATTCTATCATTCCTCCTTATCCCATTGTTGAAGAGGGTGCATGCTGTGTGTGTGTGTGTGTGTGTGTGTGTGTGTGTGTGTGTGTGTGTGTGTGTGTGTGTGTGTGTGTGTGTGTGTGTGTGTGTGTGTGTGTGTGTGTGTGGGTGTTTTGTTGTCATGCATAGTTCTGTTTTCCTTTCCATATTTGTGTGTAGTGATGTGGTATGAGATGTGTTATTATGTTATCATGTGGTATTATGCGGTATGATGTGTTTTGCAGTATGAAGTGTGACATATCTGTCCATATGTCTTATGTTATATGTGTACACTATTTGTGGCTGTTCTGTGCGTCTATTATGTGAAGCGCCTTGTGCTCCCTCCTTGTGAGGGAGGAAGGCGCTCAACAAATGTCCAATATTATTATTATTATGTGTGTGTGTGTGTATGTATATATATTACACGGGAATTTACATCTTTACAGACAACAGACTGACACCTACATTCTACTCAAAGTCTAGGGTCCGGGGCAAAGGGATCAATGGTTATTTTGTGTAAAGAGTCAGACTTTGTGACTGTACAACACTGGGATGGTTCTTTTGAGTGTGGGTGGTAAGGGTGAATGGTCATTACAGCTCTACTGTGGCTGGAAACTGAAGGACAGGACGTTAGTGTGCACTTTCTATCAACAATGTAAACATATACACAGATAACACATGTCATTTACGTGTAACCAAGACTATTCCAGTGATAAGCTGATACTATAACAGTATAAAATATAGACCAGGTAAAACTTAGTCTAGGTAGGGCCTTGTATAGACCAGGTAAAACTTAGTCTAGGTAGGGCCTTGTATAGACCAGGTAAAACTTAGTCTAGGTAGGGCCTTGTATAGACCAGGTAAAACACAGTCTAGGTAGGGCCTTGTATAGGCAAGGTAAAACATAGTCTAGGTAGGGCCTTGTATAGACAAGGTAAAACATAGTCTAGGTAGGGCCTTGTATAGACCAGGTAAAACTTAGTCTAGGTAGGGCCTTGTATAGACAAGGTAAAACATAGTCTAGGTAGGGCCTTGTATAGACCAGGTAAAACATAGTCTAGGTAGGGCCTTGTATAGACCAGGTAAAACATAGTCTAGGTAGGGCCTTGTATAGACCAGGTAAAACATAGTCTAGGTAGAGCCTCAGGACCTGGTCAGCTCATGGGTTTATGTACAGGCTTAAGGCTTGTGCCATGATCACCATACACATGGCACCTGTGACGTTAGTGCATATGGAATTCGTTCCGAGCGCGGAGACGTCACCTTGAGAAACTGAAACATACATGTTCCACCCAAATCTGCCAGCAATCACCCGGAAGACTCCATGATCCTGCGCAAAAAACCCTAAGCGCTGGCAAGGTTTTCAGACGGACGGGGGGGGGGGGGGGGGGAGGGGAGGGGAGAAGTGGCATATGATTAACACTAAGCTCACGCCACCAGAATGATGGAAACAATAACCTGGACAGAGAACAGACCAGTTGTTAACAGACACAGGCTGGGGTTGAACGTCAGACATCTCTCATTTTGTCTCGTCTTGATTACTGCTCTTCTTACTGGACTACCAGCTTCTTCTCTCCTCTGTCTGCAACGCATATAAAACATAGCTGCTCGTCTTGTCTTCAAAAATAAAAGTATTATCATATCAGTCCTCTCCTTCGCTCTTTTCACTGATTGCCTGTCTTAAAAAATGGATATAAGCTGGATACCTTGTGTTACACATCTGTTCACCAGTGTGCTCCATCATATCTTTGTGACAACATGATATTTATACGCCAACTCGCACCTTGCGCTCAGCTTCAGACACTCTTTCCCTTTAGGTCCCCAGATTTTAACTATCAAGTGTTGGCCAGCGTTCTTTTGCTGTCTCAGGACCGTCAGCCTGGAATAGACTTTCGCTTTGCCTTCGCCCAACACCAAACTTTTCTGCTTTTAACTCCAATTTAAAAACCCACCTCTTTTCTCCAAAAATGAATTCTACAACTACTTCTTTCCCTCAGTCTGTGTATTAAATATTGTGAGGTGGTCTTTGTCGATTGTATGCGTATGTATGGTGTATGAGCGCGCTTTGATTTGAATTGACAAGATTTGGCGCCGTATAAATACTGTAATTATTATTGTTATTGATGTCATTATTATTGTTATGATTATTATTATTATTATTATTATTTTTATCTGATACTGAGCCCACGGCTCTGTCAAAAGAACCAGCACTCGACTCAAGATCTGATGTCTCAAAGTCATTTTTCAGCCCGCGACTTTAAAAAAAAACTGGCCTGTTTGCTGCCCATCTCAATGTTTCTGTCATCTTGGTGGTCTGAGCTTCATGTTTCAAACCCCTGGTACCTTCTCTCCTCCTTTCAATTCCTTTTTCCTCTCGTCTTTCTGCATTTTGGCGGCTCTCATTGGGTTTTCTATCATCTCTTCTCCACCTCAAGTACTGGCAGGCTGCTCACTACTCTTTCTTCCCCTCTCTGTCTCTCATCGTTTCTCGCGGCATCATCTCATTTTCTCAACCTCATCTCCCTCGTTTCTGGGGCTCTCTCACTTTTCTTCTCTACTCTCTTAAACCTCTGGTTTATGGCGCTCCCCTCTTATTTCTTTCCTCACATCCACTGTTTCTGGCGGCTCCTCTCTTTTCTCTTTCTGTCTCTCTCTCTCTCTGTCTTTCTGCCTGGCTTCTCTCTGCTCTTCTCTCTCTCTCTCTGTTTCTGGCGCTCTCTCTCTTTTCTTTCTCTCTCTCTCTCCTCTGTTTCTGGCGGCTCTCTCTCTTTTTCTTTCTCTCTCTCTTCTCTCTCTTTCTTCCTCTCTCTCTCTCTTTTTCTTTCTCTCTCTCTCTCTCTCCTGTTTCTGGCGGCTCTCTCTCTCTTTCTCTCTTTCACTTTCTGGCTCTCTCTCTCTTTTCTCTCTCTCTCTCTTGTCACTTCTTTTCCTTTCTCTCTCTCTCTCTGTTTCTGGGCCTCTCTCTCTCTTCTTCTTCTTTCTCTCCTTTTCTTTCTCCCTCTCTTTTCTGGCGGCTCTCTCCTCTTTTTCTTTCTCTCTCTTCTCTCTCTGTTTCTGGCGGCTCTCTCTCTTTTTCTTTCTTCTCTCTCCCTCTGTTTTGGCGGCTCTCTCTCTTTTTCTTTCTCTCTCTCTCCTCTGTTTCTGGCGGCTCTCTCTCTTTTTCTTTCTCTCTCTCTCTCTGTTTCTGGCGGCTCTCTCTCTTTTTCTTTCTTTTCTCTCTCCCTCTGTTTCTGGCGGCTCTCTCTCTTTTCTTTCTCTCTCTCTCCCTCTGTTTCTGGCTGGCTCTCTCTCTTTTTCTTTCTTCTCTCTCCTCTGTTTCTGCGCTCTCTCTCTTTTTCCTCTCTCCTCTCTCTCTCTGTTTCTGGCGGCTCTCTCTCTTTTTCTTTCTCTCTCCCCTCTCTGTTTCTGGCGGCTCTCTCTCTTCTTTCTTTCTTCTCTCTTCTCTTTCGGATACTCTCTCTTTCTTCAAATACAGTATTCTTCGCCTCTCTCTCTTTCTTTCCTCTCTTAAATGATATCTGGACCTTCTACCATCTTTACCATGTCTTCATTCTTTTGACACATGTTTATACGCCACCCACTCTCCTTCCTCTTTCCCTTTTCCCTGTTTTTCTGGTGGCCCGTTCTTTTCTTCTTCTCCCTCTGTTTCGCTGCTTCCCTTTTTCTTTCTTCTCCTTCCCCTCTTTTCTCGATCTCTCCTCTTTCTTTCTCTCTTTCTTTTTTGGTGGTCTTTTCTTTATCTCTTTCTGTTTGGCGCCTCTATTTTTCTTTCCCTTTTCTGTTTTTCTCTTTTTTTCTTTTTTCTCTTGTTTTCTTTTTTTTTTTTCTTTCTCCTCTCTTTTCAAGCGGCTCTCCTCTCTTTTCTTTTCCCTTCTCTGTTTGCGCCTCTCATTTTTCTTTCTTTTCTCTTCTGTTTCTGGCCTTCTCTCTTTCTCTTTTCTCTCTTGTTTTGGCGCTCTCCTCTTTTCTTCTTTCTCCCTTGTTTGCGACTTCTCTCTTTTTCTTCCCCTCACGTTTCTGGCGGCCCCTCTCTTTTCTTTCCTTCTCTCTTGTTTCGGCGGTCTCCCTTTTCATCTCTCTCTCTCTCGTTCTGGGGCCTTCCTTTTCTTCTCTTTACCCTGTTTCGCCCTCTCTTCCCTCTTCTTGTTTCGGCGGCTCCTCTCTCTTCTCTCTCTCTCTCTCTTTTCTGGCGCTCTCTCTCTTTCTTTCTTCTTCTCTCTGTTCTGCGCTCTCTCTCTTCTTTCTCTCCTCTTTTCTGCCTCTCTCTCTTTCTTTTTCTCTCTCTCCTCTGTTTCTGGCGCTCTCTCTCTTTTCTTTCTTCTCTCTCTCTCTGTTTCTGGCGCTCTCTCTCTTTTTCTTTCTCTCTCTCTCTCTGTTTCTGGCGGCTCTCTCTCTTTTTCTTCTCTCTCTCTCTCTGTTTCTGGCGGCTCTCTCTCTTTTCTTTCTTCTCTCTCTCTGTTCTGGCGCTCTCTCTCTTTTCTTCTCTCTTTCTGCTGGCCTCTCTCTTTTCTTTCTCTCTCTCTCCTCTGTTTCTGGCGGCTCTCTCTCTTTTTCTTTCTCTCTCTCTCTCTCTGTTTCTGGCGGCTCTCTTCTTTTTCTTTCTCTTCCTCTCTCTGTTGCGGCTCTCTCTCTTTTCTTCTCTCTCTCTCTCTGTTTCTGGCGGCTCTCTCTCTTTTTCTTTCTCTCTCTCTCTCTGTTCTGCGGCTCTCTCTCTTTTCTTTCTTCTCTCTCTCTCTCTGTTTCTGCGCTCTCTCTCTTTTTCTTTCTCTCTCTCTCTCTGTTTCTGGCGCTCTCTCTCTTTTTCTTTTCTCTCTCTCTCTCTGTTTCTGCGGCTCTCTCTCTTTTTCTTTCTCTCTCTCTCCTGTTTCTGCGGCTCTCTCTCTTTTCTTTCTCTCTCCTCTCTGTTTCTGCGCTTCTCTCTTTTCTTTCTTCTCTCTCTCTGTTTTGCGCTCTCTCTCTTTTTCTTTCTCTCTCTCCTCTGTTTCTGCGGCTCTCTCTCTTTTCTTTTCTCTCTCCTCTGTTTCTGGCGGCTCTCTCTTTTTTCTCTTCTCTCTCTCTGTTTCTCGCTCTCTCTCTTTTTCTTTCTTTCTCCTTGTTTCTGGCGGCTCTCTCTCTTTTCTTTCTCTCTCTCTCTGTTTCTGGCGGCTCTCTCTCTTTTTCTTTTCTCTCCCTTGTTTCTGGGCTCTCTCTCTCTTCTTTTCTTTTTTTCTCTCTCTTTTTCTTCCTCTTCTGTTTCTGGCGCTCTCTCTTTTTCTTTCTCTCCTCTCTCTGTCTGCCTCTTCTTTTTCCTCTTTTTGTTCTGCGGCTCTCTCTTTTTCTTTCTCTCTCTTGTTTCTGCGCTCTCTCTCTTTTCTTCTCTCTCTCTCTGTTTCTGGCGGCTCTCTCTCTTTTTCTTTCTCTCTCTCTCTCTGTTTCTGGCGGCTCTCTCTCTTTTTCTTTCTCTCTCTCCTCTGTTTCTGGCGGCTCTCTCTCTTTTCTTCTCTCTTCTCTGTTTCTGGGGCTCTCTCTCTTTTCTTTCTCTCTCTCTCCTCTGTTTCTGGCGGCTCTCTCTCTTTTTCTTTCTTCTCTCTCTCTCTGTTTCTGGCGGCTCTCTCTCTTTTTCTTTCTCTCTCTCTCTCTCTCTGTTTCTGGCGGCTCTCTCTCTTTTTCTTTCTCTCTCTCTCTCCTCTGTTTCTGGCGGCTCTCTCTCTTTTTCTTTCTCTCTCTCTCTCTCTGTTTCTGGCGGCTCTCTCTCTTTTTCTTTCTCTCTCTCTCTCTCTGTTTCTGGCGGCTCTCTCTCTTTTTCTTTCTCTCTCTCTCCTCTGTTTCTGGCGGCTCTCTCTCTTTTTCTTTCTCTCTCTCTCTCTCTGTTTCTGGCGGCTCTCTCTCTTTTTCTTTCTCTCTCTCTCCTCTGTTTCTGGCGGCTCTCTCTCTTTTTCTTTCTCTCTCTCTCTCTCTGTTTCTGGCGGCTCTCTCTCTTTTTCTTCTCTCTCTCTCTCTCTGTTTCTGGCGGCTCTCTCTCTTTTCTTTCTCTCTCTCTCTCTCTGTTTCTGGCGGCTCTCTCTCTTTTTCTTTCTCTCTCTCTCTCTCTGTTTCTGGCGGCTCTCTCTCTTTTTCTTTCTCTCTCTCTCTCTGTTTCTGCGGCTCTCTCTCTTTTTCTTTCTCTCTCTCTCTCTGTTTCTGGCGGCTCTCTCTCTTTTTCTTTCTCTCTCTCTCTCTCTGTTTCTGGCGGCTCTCTCTCTTTTTCTTTCTCTCTCTCTCTCTGTTTCTGGCGGCTCTCTCTCTTTTTCTTTCTCTCTCTCTCTCTGTTTCTGGCGGCTCTCTCTCTTTTTCTTTCTCTCTCTCTCTCTGTTTCTGGCGGCTCTCTCTCTTTTTCTTTCTCTCTCTCTCTCTGTTTCTGGCGGCTCTCTCTCTTTTCTTTCTCTCTCTCCTGTTTCTGCGGCTCTCTCTCTTTTCTTTCTCTCTCTCTTTTTCTGGCGGCTCTCTCTCTTTTTCTTTCTCTCTCTCTCTCTGTTTCTGGCGGCTCTCTCTCTTTTTCTTTCTCTCTCTCTCTCTCTGTTTCTGGCGGCTCTCTCTCTTTTTCTCTTCTCTCTCTCTCGTTGTTCTGGCGGCTCTCTCTCTTTTTCTTTCTCTCTCTCTCTCTGTTTCTGGCGGCTCTCTCTCTTTTTCTTCTCTCTCTCTCTCTCTGTTTCTGGCGGCTCTCTCTCTTTTTCTTTCTCTTCTTCTCCTCTCTCTTTCTGGGGCTCCTCTCTCTCTTTTTCTTTCTCTCTCTCTCTCTCTCTGTTTCTGGCGGCTCTCTCTCTTTTTCTTTCTCTCTCTCTCTCTCTGTTTCTGGCGGCTCTCTCTCTTTTTCTTTCTCTCTCTCTCTCTCTGTTTCTGGCGGCTCTCTCTCTTTTTTTCTCTCTCTCTCTGTTGGCTCTCTTCTTTCTTTCTCTCTCTCTCTCTGTTTCTGGCGGCTCTCTCTCTTTTTTCTTTCTCTCTCCTCTCTCTGTTTCTGGCGGCTCTCTCTCTTTTTCTTTCTTCTCTCTCTCTCTCTGTTTCTGGCGGCTCTCTCTCTTTTTCTTTCTCTCTCTCTCTCTCTGTTTCTGGCGGCTCTCTCTCTTTTTCTTTCTCTCTCTCTCTCTCTGTTTCTGGCGGCTCTCTCTCTTTTTCTTTCTCTCTCTCTCTCTCTGTTTCTGGCGGCTCTCTCTCTTTTCTTTCTCTCTCTCTCTCTCTCTGTTTCTGGCGGCTCTCTCTCTTTTTTCTTTCTCTCTCTCTCTCTCTCTGTTCTGGGTCTCTCTCTTTTCTTTCTCTCTCTCCTCTTGTTTTGTCTCTCTCTTTCTCCTCTCTCCTCTGTTTCTGGCGGCTCTCTCTCTTTTTCTTTCTCTCTCTCTCCCTCTGTTTCTGGCGGCTCTCTCTCTTTTTCTTTCTCTCTCTCTCTCTCTGTTTCTGGCGGCTCTCTCTCTTTTTCTTTCTCTCTCTCCCTCTGTTTCTGGCGGCTCTCTCTCTTTTTTCTTTCTCTCTCTCTCCCTCTGTTTCTGGCGGCTCTCTCTCTTTTTCTTTCTCTCTCTCTCCTCTGTTTCTGGCGGCTCTCTCTCTTTTTCTTTCTCTCTCTCTCTCTGTTTCTGGCGGCTCTCTCCTTTTCTTCTCTTCTCTCTCTCTCTCTCCTCTTTTCTGTTGGGGCTCTCTCTCTTTCTTTCTTTCTCTCTCTCTCTCTCTCTCCTGTCGGGTTGTCTGTTTCTGGCTCTCTCTCTCTCCCGCTCTTTCTTTCTTGCTCTCTCTCTCTCCCGCTCTCTCTTTCTTGCTCTCTCTCTCTGTCTCTCTTTTTGGCTCTCTGTCTCTCTTGCACATGCAAAAATGTATGCATGCATAGTCATACGCATGCACGCGCGCGCGTGCACACACACACTTTTATTCCTTTCCCTATGTCTCATTTCTCAAACACGCACGTGACAGACTGACAGACGTGGCAGTGGCTGGCTTAAGAAACGCCGTGACGTCCAGCATAAAGGGAATGGCAAGTTTGAAAACCGGCTTCCACTAATCATTCCATCTTAAAAATAACGTATCATTAGGCCTAATAGTATCAGTATCATTCAAGTGATGGCACTTGCTGTTACTCCTTGATTGCCTGCTGTCTCACCTACCTGATTTATAGACATACCTATCTTTTTTTTTTTTATTAGTGCTTCTAGGCTTGGAGCTAAATACAAGAAGATGAAGTCATGGTAATCAGTAAAAACATGAAATCCCCTCTTGCAAAATAACAGCAAACGGCACAACTTTGAGGCAGGTTGATGAATTAATATCTGGGAACGGTCTTCTCACCAGACGGTAGATGCACATCAGAAATAGCCAGCAGAATCGGCCAAGCCAAAACAGGATTCAAGAAGATGAAAAGCATTCTTACCAACAAATGCCTATCAATTGACATCAGGGAGAGAGTTCTTGAATGTTATATAGAACCAATACTGTTGTACAGTTGTGATGCGTGACAAGTCAACACGCAAAGCCAGAACAAGATTGAGGCAGCCGAGATGTGGTTTCTAAGAAGAATGTTGAGAGTTCCATGGACAGCAAAGAAAACAAACGAGACAGTCTTGATGGAGGCAGACACAAGAAGATCATTGATAAGGAAGATTAGGAAAAGACAAGCAACATTTATAGGCCATTTTATGAGGAAAGGGGAATTAGAGCACCTGGTCACAACAGGAAACCTAGAGGGAAAGAGAACACCAAGTAGACCCAGGAAGAAAATATTGGACGGACTCGCAGGGTGGCTGAGGACAGAGAGGGTGAAAGATGTGCTTGCGACGACATTGATAGATGCGGCAGGGCACATGATGATGATGATGCTTCTAGGCAGAATACAGAAAGAGATGAGCAGAGAGATTGCCTGTGCAAAACGTGCCCGCCGCAGAGCAGAGCGCCGCTGGCGCAAATCCAAACTCACTGTACATAGGCAACTTTTCCAAGCCTCTAAAACAAAAGTATCCACCCTCATTGCATCTGCAAAAACAAGCTATTTCCAAACCAAAATCCTGAATGCCTCTTCTTCAAAAGAACTCTTTACAACTATGAATCATCTCCTTGGCACACGAAAAGATTTACCTCTCCCAACAAAACACACAAATGATGAACTCCCATCTGTATTCTCCAAGTATTTCACCACCAAAATACAAACTCTTTGTGACAGGCTTGACAGGACACCCTGTCAACCATGCCCACCTGACCCTTCCTTCTCTGGCACACCTCTTACTACTTTTACCCCAGTCTCACAAGAAGAAATTCTCAACACAATCAGATCCATGTCGTTCAAAACCTGCGAACTGGATCCTCTTCCAGGTTCTCTCTACTCTGACTGTCTCCCTACTCTCCTCCCATTCATCACTGACATCATCAACACTTCTCTTCAAACTGGAACTGTCCCAGATTCTTTCAAGTCTGCTATTGTTCACCCTCTCCTCAAGAAATACAATTTAGACCCAAATGAACTGAAAAATTACCGGCCTATCTCTAATCTCTCTTTCTTGTCAAAACTGCTTGAAAAAGTTGTCCTCAACCAACTGAACTCTCACCTGTCAGCCAACAATCTCCTCAATCCTTTCCAGTCAGCCTACGCCAGTGCCATAGCACTGAAACTGCCCTGCTACACATTTTCAACAATCTTCTCCTTGCAACTGATACTGACAAAGTCTCTCTCATCTGTCTGCAGCCTTTGATACCATTGATCATGGTATTATCCTTTCTAGACTTCATCATACTTTTGGCATCTCTGACATTGCTCTCTCCTGGTTCACTTCATATCTATCAAACAGAAAACAAACTGTTCTCATCAATGGCACTTACTCTCAACCTGCATTCCTGACCTGTGGTGTTCCACAAGGATCTGGCCTTGGCCCTGTTCTTTTCACTCTTTACACCTCCCCCCTGTCCACCATCATCAACTCCCACTCTATAAAACACCACTTCTATGCTGATGACACCCAACTTCAAGACAGTGACTCACCTGACAATATACAGCGCCTCCTGACTCGCACCACTGAGTGTTACTCGGACATAAAAAATTGGATGACATACAAAAACTTCAGCTTAATGATGACAAGACAGAAGCTATCCTCATTGGCACCCGTCAGAAACTTTCTCAGCTGCCTCCTCTTTCTCTCCCATTATGTAACACATCAGTCCCAATTTCTGATTCAGCTAAAAACCTTGGTGTCTGCATTAACTCTACCCTCTCCATGAACAACTTTGTTTCTCAAACTGCCAGATCTTGCTACTATCACCTCCATCGTATAAGCCTAATCAGGAAGTATCTCTCTGTCGAAACAACTGCAAAACTCGTTCTCTCTTTCATAATGTCTCGCATTGACTATTGCAATTCACTCCTGTCCAGTCTTCCTGCCTCCACCATTCACATCCTACAGCGCATTCAAACAATGCTGCACGCCTTGTACTCAAAAAGAAAAAAGCTGACCACATATCTCCTCTCCTGGCACAACTTCACTGTCTCCCTGTATCAAAGCGCATACAGTACAAACTAGACACCATGTGCTACAAAAGCCTCAATAATGCAGCCCCCGATTACCTGTCAAGCCTACTTGAGATCTATGGTACCTCCGCTCTGCCTCCGATCCTCTGACTTTTCGCTTTCCACGCACAAAGCTCAATACCTATGGTCCACGAGCCTTCTCTGTTTCTGGTCCGCTCTCCTGGAACAAACTTCCTCTCTCAGTCCGTCAGCAACCTACTTTTGTCTCCTTCAAGTCCGCTATCAAAACTCACCTTTTCTCCTCTGCATAAAATCCTGACCTCACTCAATCCCCTCTGCAGCCTGTCTCCATCGGAGGGGAATCACATTGTAATATATAATTGTATATAATATGCTCTCTATAATTTTCCATTGCTTTTATTCTTTCTCCCCATTTATAGCCGTGTGCGTGTGTGTGTGTGTGTGTGTGGCGCGCGCGCGCGCGCGTGTGTGTGTGCGTGCGTGCGTGTGTGTGCGTGCGTGTGTGTGTGTGTGTCTGTTTCAGCGCTTAGATTTGATTTTATCAAGATTTTGCGCTATATAAATATTGTAATTATTAATTATTATTATTAGAGGCGAGTTTAAAAAAAAAAAGAAGAAAAAAAAAGAAAACAACATCTTTTAGCCAAAAACTTTTGTATTGTTGTCATTTTTAAAGATATATTATCAGCGGCTTCTTTACTGTTGTATTATTAGAGGCCATCTGTTTCATCGCACTGGTAGGGCTTCATATTTGCTGTTTGTGCGTCTCCTTTGGTTTCTCATATTAACTCATGTAAATCTTAGGGCTTTTTGAGATGAGGTGCCGTGCAAGTAATCGCCATCATCATCATCATCATCATCATCATCATCATCATCGTCGTCGTCGTCGTCGTCGTTGTCTTCGTCGTCGTCATCGATCATCATCATCATTGAAAATGGCTATCAACCAATAACTTTTACCGTTAAAGTATTAAGTCGTCATTGTCATTTGTCCCCCTCTTTCCCTCTCTCTCTTCTTCTCTCTCTCTCTGTATTTCCCCTCTACTTGTCTCTCTCTCTCTGTCTGTCTCTCTGACTGTTTCTCTATCTGTCTGTCTCTCTCTCTGCCTCTCTCTTTCTTTCTTTCTTTCTTTCTCTCCTTATCTCTCCGTCTCTTTCTTTCTTTCTCTCCCCCTCTCTCTTTCTCCCCCTCTCTCTTTTTGTCTCTGTCGTCTTTCTCTCCTCCACCTGTGTCCCACTCCCTCTCTCCCCTCTCTCTGCCTTTCTCTTCTCCTCTCTCTCCCTCTGCCCCCCCCCCCCCTCTCAGAACTGGGCGTGAAAACGCTTTAATGTGTTTATGGTACTATACTCAAAAATGAAACATAAATTGAAACATTGTTTCTGTCTCGTTTAAACATCATTTGAAATATAGTAATACAAACACAACACGAAATAGCAAAGCGTAATAATAATCACACCATAAGAACAAATTTCAGCTAATATAAACACTCGTTTGTTTAAAATACACAGTTATGTCTATGTGAAACAAAACTATAACACGAAAGAAACACCAAACCTGTTAGTATTCATGGAAAGATAGGTCAGAATCGCCGTCATATGTTATTAGTGTATTAACGGTATGTGTATTAAAAACTGGGGGAAAACCAAGTCTCAAGTTTGGGTTGTTGGAAATGGTAAATGATTATGGCAGTCATTTCATTTCAAAGGTGTGCAAGCTCCAGATCAGTTTTGTAATTTACTCTTCTATGTAATATATTGTGGCAAGAAAAAATTAAATATTGTGTGTTTCTTCTCTCTCTCTTTCTCTGTCTGTCTGTCTGTCTGTCTCTCCCGCCTTTTCTTTTGAGTCTCGTCTTCCTCCCGCAATTTTTCTGTTTTTTATGTTATTCATTTTAAAGAACGCTTTAATCTTTTCAAGCCCTATCTTCCAGCTTCCTGTGGGATAGGAGGGTAAAGGAGTCAAACAATTAACGTCACTCCCAGTAGCATTTCCCTCTTAAGACCCAAGTCTACCCCCCACCTCATCCACACCCCCTTTTTCTCACTTCCCTTCACCATTACCCCTGTCCCGTGTCCCCAGCCCATCTACTTCCCCAACCCTCAAACCCCTTCCCTCCACCTCCCCTCTTCGCATATTATCACCGGCTCCATTTGAACTTTTCGTCTCAATACGAGTACAGGTGGCAAACTTGAGACAAAATGCCGAGGAGTGGAAGAGAGAGAGAGAGAGAGAGAGAGAGAGAGAGAGAGAGAGAGAGAGAGAGAGAGAGAGAGAGAGAGAGAGAAGAGAGAAATACCTTTCATAAGCACTGCACGACACGCAAGCACGCGCGCTGACGTAGAAACAGTACACCGAGGACGAGATCTCGAAACTATGTGATCACTAACACGACGATAGACATGCACGCCCCGCACACATGCGCACGCGCACACAAACACACGTACACATTCGCGCAAAAACACATCATCTTCATCATAAACCATTCATTATCAGGCCAACATAAAAGTTGCTCAACATAATACACTACGCACAAAAAGTTAAGGATCACTTGCACAAAAATTCATAACTTTCAAAATAAGAAAGCCAATGCGTTGAAGTT
>JAPXFY010000029.1:12119204-12134204 GCA_030674185.1 Monoplex corrugatus
TAGGGCTACTTGCAAAGTCATGGAGTGCCACATCATTCCCGGTGATCGAGGAGGCAAGGTTCTGCTAGTGGATGGATACAAGTACCACAAGCAAGTCGCTAGAAACCAAACAATAACTTGGCAATGCGCGAGGCGCAGGATTTGCCAAGTTAGGATCAAAACGAACACGTTTGACCTGCAAGCAGCCGACCCAGACATTCGCCTCCAACATCATCGGATCCCGCAGCATGACCATGGGCCTGATGACGATGCTGTGCGGCGCAGTGAGATCAGGCGCCGATTGGCTGATGCTGCCAAAGAAGACCCAACCAGGCCACTCAAGCGCGTATTCGACGACGAAATGCGCGTTGGCGGTCAAGGAGGGGGTGACAGAGAGGGGACAACCTTTGACTCGGTGCGATCAACCATGAGACGTGCCAGGGCCACGGAAATGCCGCCAGTTCCGAGGACCGTCCGTGACATCAACATCAACGGTGCTTGGGGGGAGACTTGGGAACAGCAGCAGTTCCTACTGCATATGGACGCAGATTGGGAAATAGCTGTGTTTGCAACGGACGAGAACATTGAAACACTCCAAAGGTGCCAATTGCTCTTCATGGACGCCACTTTTCGGTGTTGTCCCAGACCGTACAAACAAATGTTCACTATTCTGGGACAGTTCCAGGGTCACGTTGTGCCCCTTGTGTACGCCCTGATGACTCAGAGGGGCATAGGGCAATACCGCCAAGTCTTCCAATGCGTCAAAACAGCTGTTCGGGAAAGAACGCACCACCACTGGCGCCCTGCGCAGATTGTGTGCGATTTTGAGTGGACGCTTTGGACAAGCATCGAGACAGAGCTGCCCCGCGCACGTCTGCAAGGGTGCTACTTCCATTTCACACAAAGTCTGTTCAGGAAGGTCCAAGAACTAGGACTGGCAGTTGGTTATCGGAGGAACAACAGACTGCAAAGGTTCATTCGCAAGGTTCTTGCCATTGGTTACATTCCGACTCCAGTGATGATGATGACCTTCAACCGCCTGCTCAACCATGCCAGGACCAGAAGACTTCTCAGGCGCTACCCTGCCCTCGGCGACTTCATCACCTACTTCAGACGCACTTACCTTGGCCCGCAAGCTCTCTTTCCGCCAGCGTCCTGGTCAGTCACGGACAGAGACATGAATCAACGGACCAACAACAGTGCTGAGTGTAAGTAAAACATTTGCTTATGTCAAGTAACCGTTAGAATATATACATTTTGTTTGTGTGTTTTGAAAACAACCAAAATATTGCTCTCAGTTGATGTTACATGTAGGCCTATTTTTTGTACTGTAATCACATTTGTATTTTGTTTCTGAATTACATGTATTCTTTGAATTGTTTATTAGACTACTTTGTTTATTTAGTTTCATTTATAACCCCCCCTCCCCCTTTTTATGTTTGTTTACCGGCCCCGGTTAGCCAAGTGGTAAGGCGTCCACTTCGGGATCGGAAGATCGTGGGTTCGAATCCTGGTAGGCTCGTTCCCCGGTCGGGTCAAACCAAAGACTTTAAAATGGGCATTTTAGCAGCTGTCCTGCCTGGCGCCTTGGCATTATAGGAAACAGTGCTAAGACTGGTCGGCCCGGTGTCAGTATAATGTGACTGGGTGGGATTTAAGCCTGTGTTGCGACTTCTATCCCAGTGTGGCAGCACATTAACTTGTCAAGCAGCACCACCCTGAGATGACCCATAGTGGTTGACTGGGTGTAAAGCACCAAAATTACAAATTACAAAATTATGTTTGTTTGATGGATAGTTTTGTTTATTTATAGCTGTCCTGTCTTCTTTCCCTTTTCACCAGCATTCCACAAAGCCTTTGGAGGTGCTGTACGTGTCCGGAGGCCAAACTTATGGCGAGTCCGGCGAGGAAAAAAATCTGTCAGGAAAGAACTGCAAGCGTAACTACCCCACAGCAAACTAGAGACTTCCTATAGTTTGAAGAACAAGAGGGGCCTTTAATTTCAGTCCGCAGCGCCCCACTACAGAAGGAATTTTCTATGGCTTTAGAAGAGAAAGAGCGATGTTGTTTAGATATAGATCAAGAAACACTGAGACCCAGAGCCGTAGCTCTGATGTAGCATATAGGATCTGTGGCATTGCGGCCCCGTGGCATTATGGCCCCGTGGCATTATGGCCCCGTGGCATTATGGCCCCGTGGCATTATGGCCCCGTGGCATTGCGGCCCCGTGGCATTATGGCCCCGTGGCATTATGGCCCTGTGGCATTATGGCCCTGTGGCATTATGGCCCCGTGGCATTATGGCCCCGTGGCATTATGGCCCCGTGGCATTATGGCCCCGTGGCATTATGGCCCCGTGGCATTATGGCCCCGTGGCATTATGGCCCCGTGGCATTGCGGCCCCGTGGCATTATGGCCCCGTGGCATTATGGCCCCGTGGCATTATGGCCCCGTGGCATTATGGCCCCGTGGCATTGCGGCCCCGTGGCATTATGGCCCTGTGGCATTATGGCCCTGTGGCATTATGGCCCCGTGGCATTATGGCCCCGTGGCATTATGGCCCCGTGGCATTATGGCCCCGTGGCATTGCGGCCCTGTGGCATTATGGCCCCGTGGCATTATGGCCCCGTGGCATTATGGCCCCGTGGCATTATGGCCCCGTGGCATTGCGGCCCTGTGGCATTATGGCCCTGTGGCATTGCGGCCCCGTGGCATTATGGCCCCGTGGCATTATGGCCCCGTGGCATTGCGGCCCCGTGGCATTATGGCCCCGTGGCATTATGGCCCCGTGGCATTATGGCCCCGTGGCATTATGGCCCCGTGGCATTGCGGCCCTGTGGCATTATGGCCCTGTGGCATTATGGCCCCGTGGCATTATGGCCCCGTGGCATTGCGGCCCTGTGGCATTATGGCCCTGTGGCATTATGGCCCCGTGGCATTATGGCCCCGTGGCATTATGGCCCCGTGGCATTATGGCCCCGTGGCATTGCGGCCCTGTGGCATTATGGCCCTGTGGCATTATGGCCCCGTGGCATTATGGCCCCGTGGCATTATGGCCCCGTGGCATTATGGCCCCGTGGCATTATGGCCCCGTGGCATTATGGCCCCGTGGCATTATGGCCCCGTGGCATTATGGCCCCGTGGCATTATGGCCCCGTGGCATTATGGCCCCGTGGCATTATGGCCCCGTGGCATTATGGCCCCGTGGCATTATGGCCCCGTGGCATTATGGCCCCGTGGCATTATGGCCCCGTGGCATTGCGGCCCCGTGGCATTATGGCCCCGTGGCATTATGGCCCCGTGGCATTATGGCCCCGTGGCATTATGGCCCCGTGGCATTGCGGCCCCGTGGCATTATGGCCCCGTGGCATTATGGCCCCGTGGCATTATGGCCCCGTGGCATTATGGCCCCGTGGCATTATGGCCCCGTGGCATTGCGGCCCTGTGGCATTATGGCCCTGTGGCATTATGGCCCCGTGGCATTATGGCCCCGTGGCATTGCGGCCCTGTGGCATTATGGCCCTGTGGCATTATGGCCCCGTGGCATTATGGCCCCGTGGCATTATGGCCCCGTGGCATTGCGGCCCTGTGGCATTATGGCCCTGTGGCATTATGGCCCCGTGGCATTATGGCCCCGTGGCATTATGGCCCCGTGGCATTATGGCCCCGTGGCATTATGGCCCCGTGGCATTGCGGCCCCGTGGCATTATGGCCCTGTGGCATTATGGCCCCGTGGCATTGCGGCCTGTACCCGCCCAGCCGACCCCTAAAGCCATATATAGGGCTACCACCTATTTAAAAACAAGCTTAATCTAAAAAGACAACTAACGTCATATATCAGGACTAACACCTATTTAAAAACAAGTTTAATTAAAAAGACAACAGGAGATCCCACATACACTATCCTACGTAGACCATAGATATAATTAGTCAAAAGATTGGCGAACCAGCCCTGGACAGCCTCAGTATCAGTTTCTATTTGTTTCACTGTACTATTGACTAAATACCTTGACAAGCGTTGAGGTAAGTGAAAGGTTGTTGTTTGGTATATAATATTGTGAGGCGTGGACAATCAATAAGCAAAGCCAGAACAAGATTGAGGCAGCCGAGATGTGGTTTCTAAGAAGAATGTTGAGAGTTCCATGGACAGCAAAAAGAAAAACAAAACAAACGAGACAGTCTTGATGGAGGCAGACACAAGAAGATCATTGATAAGGAAGATTAGGAAAAGACAGGCAACATTTATAGGCCATTTTATGAGGAAAGGGGGATTAGAGCACCTGGTCACAACAGGAAGCTAGAGGGAAAGACGGCACCAGTTAGACCCAGGGAGAAAATATTGGACAGACTTGCAGAGTGGCTGAAGACAGAGAGGGTGGAAGAGGCGCTTGAGGCAACAAAGGATAGAAACAGATGGAAGGCCATGATTGCCAACATCATGTGGCGAGGCACTTGATGATGATGATGATGATGATGATGATGATGATGATGATATAATATTGTATCTGTGTGCCAGTGGTTTGTTCCTATTTACATATCATTGACCAAAGTGGGAGCTGTTTCTTAACCCTTTTTCTGCTCTCTGTCCAAGTAATCTTAAGGCATTTTAAGTCGTAAAGTTTTTAGTTCTTTTATTGTTCTTGTTATTTTTGTTTAAAGCCCAGCCGACTGCGTAGAGCCATATCAGGGTTATAACTGTTTCAAAAGATGCACAATACTTCAACAGGGGAAAACAGAAAAACGAAAAGTAAGTACACATTTCAATGCATTCGCACACATAATGTAAGGACATGCCACTGGGGTTGACCGCTCCGTCCAATTTATCACACAGGGGATTCAAAAAACACACCTGAATACAATTATAAACATAACTAAGGACACTAAAACATATAAAAACAGGCATAAATTACATAAAATTGCTTCTGCATATCCCATTTCCCTAGAGCGAAAAATGCACTTAATACATGCACCCAATCATCAGTCCAAAGAGAAAGTATTACGACTTTATTGAACACATACAGGTGAAAGGAGCGCCAAAGCAGAAAATGATAGGAAGAAATGATAGAAAGCAAAGGAGGAAGAAAGAAAAAACAAAGGGTGTGACAGAAAAGAGGAAATTTCAAGCACAGAATTTCCAGAAGGTGGGGATATTACTTATACTGAAAGAGCCCCCGACATCCCCACGGGGGGAAGTTCTCAGGTCACGATGATCTGCGAGTTTTCTGTTTATTATTTTGTGTTTTTGTAATAACAGGAATTTGCTCTCAAATGGAATTAGAAGTAATTGATCGACACGGCAGAGTTCTTTAGCTCTGTATGTTCACAAACCCTGGCACGTAGTGAACGATCGAGAGTGACATAGCGAGGTGCCTGTCTCCTGTCCATGTCTATGATCATATCAAAATGTGACAGAGTTCGTTGCCCGTCTCCTTATCCATGTCTATGATCTTATCACAAATGGGACAGAGCTAGTTGCCTGTCTCCATATCCATGTCTGTGATCTTATCACAAATGGGACAGAGCTAGTTGCCTGTCTCCTTATCCATGTCTGTGATCTTATCACAAATGGGACAGAGCTAGTTGCCTGTCTCCTTATCCATGTCTGTGATCTTATCACAAATGGGACAGAGCTAGTTGCCTGTCTCCTTATCCATGTCTATGCTCATATCAGAGTGTGACAGAGTTAGTTGCCTGTCTCCTTATCCATGTCTGTGATCTTATCACAAATGGGACAGAGCTAGTTGCCCGTCTCCTTATCCATGTTTGTGATCTTATCACAAATGGGACAGAGCTAGTTGCCTGTCTCCATATCCATGTCTATGCTCATATCAGAGTGTGACAAGGTTAGTTGCCTGTCTCTCTATCCATGTATATTATCATATCATTAAGTGTGACAGAGCTATCGCCTGTCTCTCTATCCATGTCTATGATCTTATCACAAGTGAGACAGAGCTAGATGATATCCATGTCTACGATCATATCACAGAATATGACAGAAATAGTTGCCTGTCTCTCTATCCATGTCTATGATCATATCACAGTGTGACAGAGCTGGTTGCCAATCTCCTTATTTATGTCTTTGATCACAGAGTGTGACAGAGCATAGATGCTGTTCTCCATATCTGCGTCTATGATCATATCACAGAGTGTGTGGTAGAAAGAAACTCTAGGGAGAGCTAGACAACAGAAGGTCTTCAGAGAAGTAACCCCTTTAGACAAGTGTTTCGGCCCTGAACTCCTTACACTCTCGGGGGGCCGGGCCACATCCAGATCATGACTCCTGGATGCCCTTCTGCTGTTGTCTATTTTTTTTCCCACGCCGGGGAGCGAACCTGGACGATTCTGCGCTTCAGAACTGCGGTACGCGGTTTTACCAATGTGCTAACGGGGCACACATCATCTGTAGGGAATTTAATCCTTATGAAGTTCATTTTTGGTTCCTCCTTGCCCAGATCCAGCTTGAGCTCCTTTCTGCTGCCTCTGCCATCGCTTTAAGGGCTCTAGTCCTCTTCTTCCCAGAAATGGCGAGTTGTTTCATGAGATCATAAGCGGAGGTGCCCACAAACCCTCTTGCCCCGACCTCTATGGCGAAGATTTTGACCCGCAGACCTGCTTTCTTCAGGGTGCTGGCAAGACCGGCGTATTTTTCGGTCTTGTAGATATGTGCTTCTTCCATTCTGCTTTCGTATGGCACAGTGAGTTCTATCAGAATCACTTGTTTCGAGGAGTCAGAGTGGAGAGCGATGTCTGGTCTCATGCCTGTCTTGCTGATGACATCTGGGTAATTTCTCCACTCTGGGAGGTCTGCTGTACACTCCCAGTCGACTGCTCCATCCAGAAGACCCTTTGGCAATGTGCTGGTTGTCATAGCAATTTCGGGCCAGACCTGTTTCCCTCCTGCTTTGTAGAACGTTGTCATAGCAATTGGTGCGTTTGGGGTCATGGTTTTTTCGCTAACCACCTCTGTGATCACTTTCATAACTTGGTTGTGCCTCCATGTATACCTTCCTTGGGCTAGCGCTACCTTGCAAGAGCTTAGGACATGTTCCACTGTTTGTTTCTTCTGACAGAGCGGACATGCTGGGTCATCTGATTTCCCCCATTTCACTAAGTTTGCATTCGAGGGGAGCAGGTCATATACAGATCTGAGGAGGAAGCTTATCCTTAGAGGAGCCATGTGCCACATATCGTTCCAGCTGAGACTTCTTTGGAGTGCACTGTCCCATGTTGTCCATTGCCCCTGTTGACCTTGCTGGACTGCCTTCTGCACTCTTTTGACATCTTCTTCTTTCTTCAACTCCTGTATGATCATGTCTCTTTTTTCCTTCCCTTTGGCTTTGGACCACCACTGCATTTTTGTTGCTCCCAGTCCCTGTCTGTTGGTTTGCGTGTGTCCAATTATTTCTTTGATGCTGAGGTTTCTCTTGGCATTGTTTACAGCCTCTTGGACTTTCCATTTTTTGCCTGTTCTCAGCTTTGGCTTAACTGATCTCACGATATTGTCTTTCGATTCCTCCATGACTATGATCATATCAGTATGATAGATATAGATGCCTGTCTCCCTATCCATGTCTATGCTCATATCACAGTGTGACAGTTAATTGCCTATCTCTCTACCCATGTCTATCCATATCACAGTGTGACAGTTAATTGCCTATCTCTCTACCCATGTCTATCCATATCACAGTGTGACAGTTAATTGCCTATGTCTTTACCCATGTCTATTCATATCACAGTGTGACAGTTAATTGCCTATCTCTCTACCCATGTCTATCCATATCACAGTGTGACAGTTAATTGCCTATGTGTCTACTCATGTCTATCCATATCACAATGTGACAGTTAATTGCCTATGTCTCTACCCATGTCTATCCATATCACAGTGTGACAGTTAATTGCCTATGTCTCTACCCATGTCTATCCATATCACAGTGTAACAGTTAATTACCTATGTCTCTACCCATGTCTATCCATATCACAGTGTGACAGTTAATTGCCTATTGTCTACCCATGTCTATCATATCACAGTGTGACAGTTAATTGCCTATCTCTCTACCCATGTCTATCCATATCACAGTGTGACAGTTAATTGCCTATGTGTCTACCCATGTCTATCCATATCACAGTGTGACAGTTAATTGCCTATCTCTCTACCCATGTCTATCCATATCACAGTGTGACAGTTAATTGCCTATCTCTCTACCCATGTCTATGCTCATATCACAGTGTAACAGTTAATTGCCTATGTCTCTACCCATGTCTATGCTCATATCACAGTGTGACAGTTAATTGCCTATCTCTCTACCCATGTCTATCCATATCACAGTGTAACAGTTAATTGCCTATCTCTCTACCCATGTCTATCCATATCACAGTGTGCAGTTAATTGCCTATCTCTCTAACCATGTCTATCCATATCACAGTGTGACAGTTAATTGCCTATCTCTCTACCCATGTCTATCCATATCACAGTGTGACAGTTAATTGCCTATCTCTCTACCCATGTCTATGCTCATATCACAGTGTGACAGTTAATTGCCTATCTCTCTACCCATGTCTATCCATATCACAGTGTGACAGTTAATTGCCTATCTCTCTACCCATGTCTATGCTCATATCACAGTGTGACAGTTAATTGCCTATCTCTCTACCCATGTCTATGCTCATATCACAGTGTGACAGTTAATTGCCTATGTCTCTACCCATGTCTATCCATATCACAGTGTGACAGTTAATTGCCTATCTCTCTACCCATGTCTATGCTCATATCACAGTGTAACAGTTAATTGCCTATCTCTCTACCCATGTCTATCCATATCACAGTGTGACAGTTAATTGCCTATCTCTCTACCCTTGTCTATGCTCATATCACAGTGTGACAGTTAATTGCCTATCTCTCTACCCATGTCTATGCTCATATCACAGTGTGACAGTTAATTGCCTATCTCTCTACCCATGTCTATCCATATCACAGTGTGACAGTTAATTGCCTATCTCTCTACCCTTGTCTATGCCATATCACAGTGTGACAGTTAATTGCCTATCTCTCTACCCATGTCTATGCTCATATCACAGTGTGACAGTTAATTGCCTATCTCTCTACCCATGTCTATCCATATCACAGTGTGACAGTTAATTGCCTATCTCTCTACCCATGTCTATGCTCATATCACAGTGTGACAGTTAATTGCCTATCTCTCTACCCATGTCTATCCATATCACAGTGTGACAGTTAATTGCCTATCTCTCTACCCATGTCTATCCATATCACAGTGTGACAGTTAATTGCCTATCTCTCTACCCTTGTCTATCCATATCACAGTGTAACAGTTAATTACCTATGTCTCTACCCATGTCTATCCATATCACATGTGACAGTTAATTGCCTATCTCTCTACCCATGTCTATCCATTTCACAGTGTGACAGTTAATTGCCTATGTGTCTACCCATGTCTATCCATATCACAATGTGACAGTTAATTGCCTATCTCTCTACCCTTGTCTATCCATATCACAGTGTAACAGTTAATTACCTATGTGTCTACCCATGTCTATCCATATCACAATGTGACAGTTAATTGCCTATCTCTCTACCCTTGTCTATCCATATCACAGTGTGACAGTTAATTACCTATGTGTCTACCCATGTCTATCCATATCACAGTGTGACAGTTAATTGCCTATCTCTCTACCCTTGTCTATCCATATCACAGTGTAACAGTTAATTACCTATGTGTCTACCCATGTCTATCCATATCACAATGTGAGACAGTTAATTGCCTATCTCTCTACCCTTGTCTATCCATATCACAGTGTGACAGTTAATTGCCTATCTCTCTACCCTTGTCTATCCATATCACAGTGTACAGTTAATTCCTATGTGTCTACCCATGTCTATCCATATCACAGTGTGACAGTTAATTGCTATGTTCTACCCATGTCTATCCATATCACAAGTGTGACAGTTAATTGCCTATCTCTCTACCCTTGTCTATCCATTATCACAGTGTGACAGTTAATTGCCTATGTGTCTACCCATGTCTATCCATATCACAGTGTGACAGTTAATTGCCTATCTCTCTACCCATGTCTATCCATATCACAGTGTAACAGTTAATTACCTATGTGTCTACCCATGTCTATCCATATCACAATGTGACAGTTAATTGCCTATCTCTCTACCCTTGTCTATCCATATCACAGTGTGACAGTTAATTGCCTATGTGTCTACCCATGTCTATCCATATCACAGAATCAGGAAGATTGTTGGCTATCTCCCTATTCATGTCTATGATCAATCACAGAGTCACAGATAGGGTATCTGTGACATAGACAAGCAACCAAACAATAACTTTTTAACCCTTTGACTCCCGCACTCTATCCACCATCGTCCTGCATAGCCAACCACGCACGCAGAGCAAAAACTTAATCCTTTGATTCCCTCACCCTATCCACCAGCTTCCTGTAGACAGATGGTGGATAGGGTCAAAAGTTAAACTTTTTACAGTTGGTGGATAGGCTGCGGGAGTCATAGGGTTAAGACACGGGCAGACCATCGCCTCCCTTGACTTTATTTTGAGTTATTGTTCCTTGACTTGGCTGAGTCACTTCACGTCATTATCATAAAACACACAGTCCACTCTCCCCCTCCTTTTTTGTTTTGCTTTGTTTTCTTTCCTCTTTTTATATTTTCTTAAAGTGGAACGCGCATTCTCAGATATGGAATGTTCGCGCTATTTCAATGAATTATTATTATTATCCTTGGGGGCAATCTAGAAGGAGGAGCCTAAGTAGACCTGAGCCGCTTGTTGTTGCACTTGAGAGACATAGATGGAGGATCCTGTCTACTGCTGCGGTTTTCTAACGACGTGAGTGGTGATGGGGTTGGAGGAAAAATGGCTTTCCTGGTGTCTTGATGTACAACTTGCACAGTGGTAACCCACCCAGCTGATGACAGTCTACGTGCAGGAGTTTGAAACGAAAACAGAAGTATATAAAAAATCAACTTTGTGTGTTCGGCCTCCGTTTCACCCAGAATACTACTACTAGAACTAGTGCTACTACTACTACTATACTAACTCGAACAATAATATTAATAATGATTATATATAATAATAATAGTAATAATAATAATAATAATAATCATCATCATCATGATGATGACGATCATGATGATGATAATGATAATAACAACACAGTGCTACTACTACTACTACTATCACCACCACCACCACACCACCATCACTAGTACTACTACTACCACCATCACTACTACTACTACTACCACCATCACCAACCACCACCACTACTACTACTACTAATCATCATCATCATCGTGATCATGATAATCATGAGGATGGTGATGGTGATGATAATAACAATTAAAGGAAAAGTCCTACTGGCCCTGAATATTTCGGGGCCGTTGAAGGTAAAGAAACAAACAAGAGGAAATAGTACAGCTCTTTTGATGCTGATCCCGATAAAATGAGGCCTCTACCACTTCACTCCCCTACGACATTATGGTAACGGGGACAACCGTTAACTTATTTTTTTAAGACTCAGAAAGCGAGCAGGAAATCCATTCGCACGTAAGTATGGCTGATACCTGATTATGTCAAACATCACACAGTATTTTACCAGACATTTTTCAAAAACTCAGTAGGCGCGCCAATCTCATTCGCACATAAACATGCATGACACGTAATGACGCCAACCGTTACACGCTAAGACAAGGGTTTATGGTATATAACGAGACAGGTAGCTGGCAAATCTGTCTTGCAGTCAGCACATTTTTGAGTTATGGCGACCAAAAAATTCGCCGATACGAAAAGGTGAAGGTCGTTCCGTACTCCTAAAGGGAGGGAAGGGAAGGGAAGGAAGGGGGGGTGGGTGGGGGGGGGGGGCGTGAGGTGGTAGAGATCTGGGCAGGATTGCAAATGTTGATCTTAGATTGTGAGCTTAGAGTGGCAGAATGGTTAACAGTTGGCATGCCAGTAACTAAAACTGGAGGTTTCAGGGTTCGTTTCCCGTAGAGGCCTCGACTTTTCTCCTCAGTGTGACCGGAAAATCGAACTGAGCCTCTAGTCCTTCGGAAGGGGACGAAAAAAGAAACGGGCCCGCATGCCTTGTGGCCTGTGCACGCTATAGATCCCACGGCAGTTGAACATTGAGAGAGTGGGGCATTTGCCTGGCTGCCCTGGTATAAAACATTAGAGAGATGGGTTGAATTCCCAGTTCCTCCCTTGAAGGCCAATTAGCCTTCTTGTCTTTCTGAAGTGTTGGTAAACAGAATTGGGTGGCGCTGCATTGATGCTACGCGTTCTCAAAAGGGAGGACAGCCCAAGTTTCATATGATAACTCCACTATGACAAAAGGAATAAATATGAATACAAATGAATAGGAACATGAAAAGGTAAGTTTGCTTTCAGTCTCAGCAAACTTAGAACAGACGAGCTTGTGCATACACTCATAAAAAATAATTCATTCTGACTGACAAGCACACTTAAGGCGCCGTAAGATTCTCTGTACATTCTTGTCCTGAACGTTTCATTGACCAGAATCATGAGGGCACGCCCGCACACACACAAACACACCACACACACACACACACACACACACACACACACACACAACACACACTGCAGACACAAACAAACACACGCACATAGACACACAACACAAACACAACACACACACAAACACAAACACACAACACACAACACATACACACACCACACACACACACACACGCGCGCGCACATACATACACACACACACACACACACGTACACACACAAGACATACACACACACACACACATACACTCACAAGACATACACACACACAACACACACACAGACACACAACACACACAACACACACACACACACACACACACACACAACAACACACAACACACAACACACACACACACACAACAACACACACACAACACAACAACACACACACAACACACACACACAACACAACACACACAACACACACAGACACACACACACACAACACACACAAACATACACACACAACACACACACAACACACAACACACACACAAACACACACACACACACAACGAGACACAGAAACACACAACACACACAGACACAACACACATACACACACGAGACACAGACAGACACACACAGACACACACACACACAACTACACACACACACAACACACACACACACACACCACAGAGTCGTAAAGACAGCGTAATTAGTAGGCAAAGCGTACACCCCTACCATTTTAAAAGATCCAATACCTGCAACAGACAGTCAACCGGCTTAGCCGACATCTCAAACACCAGACGAAACTCGCAGATCTGCCACTCGCATTCCCGCAAGCTTAAGTTTAACCCTTTGACTCCCGCACCATATCCACCACCTACAAAAACCTAACCCTTTGACTCCTGAACCTATCCACCAGCTTCCTGCATGAAGCTGGTGAATAGGGTGAGGGAGTCAAAAGATGAAGTTTTTGCTTTGCTATCATTCATGACGGCGCAGGATGCTAGTGGACAGGGTGAGGGAGTCAAAGAGTTAACAGTTTTGGCTCCAAACTTTCAGTCAACAAGGCGGGAAAGATATACGAGAAAAAACAGATACTTTCACGCCGTCTAGGCTGCCTCACATCACAAGCGAATGCAGTTGTAGACCAGAAACAAAAATGACGAAAAAATGAAAATAAAAAAAGACAGAAATATACAGATGTAATGAATGAAATAACCCCATCCAAGGAAAAAAAAAAAGATAAAAAAAGACCAGAAAAAAACTTGCATACTGGACATTTCAAAGGAGCACAGTTCAGGCAGAAAATGTCGACTAGTTAGTCACCTGTGTAAATGAACACTGTAGAAGGTAAACTACGACAGACGTACTGGTAAGCAAGTGGACGTTCTAAACAAGTAGTGCGCAACAGAGAAAATCCCAGGAAAGCCAAGGACAATACATGAAGGATTAAATCTTCAGGCTTTTAGGTGTAAAATAAACTGTCTGGTAATCTGGGGATCGGGTTAAGCTGGAGAGAGAGCGTGAGAGAGAGAGAGAGAGAGAGAGAGAGAGAGAGAGAGAAGAGAGAGAGAGAAAGAGAGAGAGAGAGAACAGAGAGAGAGAGAGAGAGAGAGAGAGGGAGAGAAACAGAGAGAGAGAGAGACCGAGAGAGAGAGAGAGAAACAGAGAGAGAGAGAAACAGAGAGAGAAACAGAGAAGAAAAACAGAGAGAGAAACAGAGAGAAGAAACAGAGAGAGAGAGAGAAGAGAGAGAGAGAAGAGAGAGAGAGAGAGAGAGAGAGAGAGAGAGAGAGAGAGAGAGAGAGAGAGAGGTATTCGCTCTGTTGCACGCGCTTATATATCTGTCTCTCTGCGGCAGCGCGCGACCCCGTGAGCAGCGCTGCAGAAGGCACGTCACAGTGCAAACCACACTCTTGTTTCTGTCGTTTTTTGTTTTTCTTCTTTTAAAACCTCTGAGATGCACGTTGACCGTTCTTGTCGAGTAAATGTACATATGTGGTCATAGGTCCCTAGACTGGAAAAGGAGGATGGTCGGTCTTACAACGGCAAGAACAAACAGAAAAACAGACATTCATGGGGAATTTTTCTGTAAGAAGCCATAGTGTATATTCAGTCATTACCTGGTGTATAAGTTTTCCTTATTAATAACATTCTATTCAGTTGTTAAACAATATACTGAGTTTTATGCAGCCAGACATGGCTAAACATGAGTGTTTCTGAAGGAGATTGATGTTTGACACTTTGCCCGAGAGATATTCATCGCACTCGACAATTTATACGCGCTCCGCCCAAATATGCCAGCAAATATCTGGCACGGTCCCAGATTCTGCGCAAAACCCTATGCGCAAGCAAGGTCTTGAAATCTTGAAATGGGGAGGGAGGGGGCGGGACTTATGAAACACTTAGCTGACAGCACTCATCATCATCATCAGGTGCCCTGTCCGCTTGGCGTTGGCGATCATGGACTTTCATCTGTCTCTATCTCTTGT
>JAPXFY010000029.1:12139204-12161704 GCA_030674185.1 Monoplex corrugatus
ACTAACATCACGTTAAAAACATACCCAAATCTATTAAAAGATGGCTAACATCACGTTAAAAACATACCCAAGTCTGATTAAAAGATGACTAACATCACGTTAAAAACATACCCAAATCTATTAAAAAATAGCTAACATCACGTTAAAAACATACCCAAATCTATTAAAAAATAGCTAACATCACGTTAAAAACATACCCAAATCTATTAAAAAATAGCTAACATCACATTAAAAACGTACCCAAATCTGATTAAAAGATGGCTAACATCACGTTAAAAACATATCTAATCTGATTAAAAGGCTAACATCACGTTAAAAACATACCCAAATCTATTAAAAATAGCTAACATCACGTTAAAAACATACCCAAATCTATTAAAAAATAGCTAACATCACGTTAAAAACATACCCAAATCTATTAAAAAATAGCTAACATCACGTTAAAAACATACCCAAATCTATTAAAATAGCTAACATCACGTTAAAAACGTACCCAAATCTGATTAAAAGATGGCTAACATCACGTTAAAAACATATCTAAATCTGATTAAAAGATGGCTAACATCACGTTAAAAACATACCAAATCTGATTAAAAAATAGCTAACATCACGTTAAAAACATACCCAAATCTATTAAAAATAGCTAACATCACGTTAAAAACGTACCCAAATCTGATTAAAAGATGGCTAACATCACGTTAAAAACATACCCAAATCTATTAAAAATAGCTAACATCACGTTAAAAACATACCCAAGTCTGATTAAAAGTTAAGAACATACTTATTCTTTCAAGTCTAAAATACGCTTTAAAAAGTCTTTCCTGTGCAATGATCATATAAGATGAAATATAAAACCAGTCGCCGTGGTGTGTGTGTGTGTGTGTGTGTGTGTGTGTGTGTGTGTGTGTGTGTGTGTGCGTGCGTGCGTGCGTGTGTGTGTAGTGTGTAGTGTGTGTGTGTGTGTGTGTGCGTGTGTGTGTGTGTGTGTGTGTGTGTGTTTGTAGTGTGTGTGTGTGTGTGTGCGTACGTGTGTGTGCGTGTGTGTGTGTGTGTTTGTAGTGTGTGTGTGTGTATGTATGTGTGTGTATGTACATATGTATGTATACACACACACACACTCACACACACACACACAGTATATATATACGTGTGTGTGTGTGTGTGTGTGTGTGTGTGTGTGTGTGGTGTGTGTGTGTATGTGGTGTGTGGTTGTGTGTGTGTGTGGTTTTTTAGTTTATAGTTTGCGTATGTGCGTATGTGTAGTGTATGTGTGTATGTACTTGAGTGTGTGTATGTATGTATGTGTATTTGTATGTATGTATGTATGTATGTATGTATGTTACATGTGTATGTATGTATGTGTGTACGTATGTATGTATGCATGTATCTATCATGTATGTACGTGTGTGTGTATGTGTGTCTATATATGTGTGTGTATGTATGTATGTATCTATGAATGTATGTACTTGTATGTATGTATGTATGTATGTATGTAGTATGTATGTATGTATGTATGTATGTGTGCAAGTGTGTGTGTAGTGTGTGTGTGTGTAGGTATGTGTGTGCGTCTCAGTGTGCACGTGGGGGCGATACGGAGTGGGGGGTGAGGTGCACGTGACGGTGCTGTGTGCGTGCGCCTGTGTGTGCATGCTCGAGAGTGAAACAGAATGACAATCAACCCGAATCGTAACGCAAGCCGCACAATTCATAACCGCTGCAATGACAGGAAAGCAAACACTCATAGTAGTATCGCAAAAAGGGATTTGTGTTATATCTTAGGGATTGAGGATGTTTATGAAGGATAGAAATTGGGGATGTATATGAGGGATAGTTTCTCTGCTTGGAAATCACGCACACAACAAGGAATGGGAAAGAGACGACAGGAAAATGCACTAACCACACTAGACAAGGATTCTCAAAGGTAGTCCACACATGCAATGATAAATACAGCACATTTATTTAATTGATCAACTTCAACGTAAGACATAATTCACCATTCTTACTGGCCTAAGTCCCAATGGCCCTAAATCCTAAAATGCACAACGAATCTTCACTATCTTACAGGTTACTAAAATACTGAACATGTCCATCTGTCCAACTCTATTCTTCCTGTTTACTGAAAAGTAAAACGTGCCTCTAACTTCTAACCCTAACCTTAACACCTAACAAGAGTACGAATTGAAACGTGGGTCACATACCTGTAAGGTAGCTTGGAAGCTGGTTCTCCCGTTAGACTCCACAACAACAAGACTACTTGCTTTTATAGAAGGGGGAATCAGGTGAGGACGCTTTCTTTCCCTGACCATCAATATGTCAGTTGTCATAGCTGTCCGCGTCCCTAAAGCCTGACTTGAAAAATAGAGTGACTCGACTCTTTGATTTTAGAAAGGGGATTCAGGTAAGGACGCTTTCCCTTCCTGACCATCAATGCGTCGGCTGTCATTAGCTGTCCACATCCATAAAAGCCTGACTTGGAAAATGGAGTGACTGGACTTGTAATCGTGGCATGGTGGCTATAACTAATGTTACCCTCGGTCATTTAATATGCCGTTATCAGAAGTCAAATTTGGACGGTGACTTATACTGCCACGCGTCACTTCGTTAGAACCTGTCCAACTTCCCCAAAGTGGAAATAATGGACAACTGGCAGTTGGCGTTATTTCCTTTGCCACTGGCTTCTGGTCAGTGTTGTGGTCACTTCACAGGTCTATGGTACTGATCCATCAATTCTGTCTCATTGCATCTGTCGCCCTAAGGAATTCTGTGATAATAGGAATACTTTTATTTTTTTAATTTTTATTTCAGTCGGATATGTGTATGCAAGTGGCACAACTCTGAGACAGGTTGATAAGTATAAAACATCTAGGAACGGTCATCTCACCAGAGGCAGATGCACACCAGAAATAGCCAGCAGAATCGGCCAAGCCAAAACAGCATTCAAGAAGATGTTACATAGAACCGATAATGTTATACAGTTGTGAGACGTAGACGGTCAACAAGCAAAGCCAGAACAAGATTAAGGCAGCCGAGATGTGGATTCTAAGAAGAATGTTAAGAGTTCCATGGACAGCAAAGAAAACAAACTGAGACAGTCACGATGGAGGCAGACACAAGAAGATCATTAATAAGGAAGTATAGGAAAAGACAAGCAACACTTATGGCCATTTTATGAGGAAAGGGGAATTAGAGCACCTGGTCACAACAGGAAAGCTGGAGGGAAGGAGAACACCAGGTAGACCCAAGAAGAAAATCTTGGACGGACTTTCAGGGTGGCTGAGGACAGGGAGGGTGGAAGATGTGCTTGTGGCGACAAGGGATAGATGTATATGGAGGGCCGTGATCGCCAACGCCATGCGGCAGGAAAATGATGATGATGATGATGTATACATGTTGTTTTGCCCACATTGTGCAGGCAGTATGTTGCTGCACAGTCTGCGTATTCCGTCTTCGGGGGGCGTCCATTATTGGTGTTTCATGTTTCCATACGCCAGACACTGACATGACTTACAGCTTAGTGCATATCAGATTATAGAACGAGCTATAATATTCACGTTTATATCAAATCTTAACAAATCATGCGGCTACCCTTGGGTTTCAGTCAGTGGTAATGTTTTCAAACCTCTCATTAGTCTGCACAAACGAGCTTTAATATGCACAGGTTATTGCATATTTGCTATTTTGCATGTGTATGCACACGCACTGGCAAACTCCCGCGGGATGCCGGGGTCTCTTTCAGTATAAATAGTATCCCCACCTTCTGGAATTTCTGTGCAAGAAATTTCCTCTTTTCTGTCATTCTTTGTTTCTTTCTTCCTCTTTTGCTTTCTATCATTTCTTCCAATCATTTTCTGCACTGCTGGTCCATTCAACTGTACGTGTTCGATAAAGTCTTTCGTACGTTTTCTTAGGATTGATAACTGGGTACATGTATAAAGTGCGTTTTGACTCTAGGGAAATGAGATATGCGGAAGCGATTTTAGGTAATTTAGGCTCGTTTTTATATACCCTCTATTGTCCTTACTTGTACTTCAATTTGTATTGAGGTATGTTTTCCTTAAATCCCCTGTGCGATAAATTGGACGGAGTGGTCAACGCCAGGTGCATCTCCTTAAATTACTGTATGTGCACGAATGTACATGTATTGATGTGTGTACTTCATTTTCTTCTCCTGTTTTTGTCCTGTTGAATTATTGTGTATGTTTTGAAACGGTTACAGCCTGACATGGCTCTACGCAGTCGGCTGGGCTTTATACAAAAATAACAATAACAATAACGCACTGGCAAGTCTGCACATATGTTGATCTAGAAGATCAGATTAAACCCCCGTTGACTACCAATCAGGCCAAGTTATCAGGGCGAATCGAACCCCGGACGTGCCGATTGAAAGTCCGACATTTTCCACTTGTTTATTGGCCCAGTCAGTACATACAGTATAACGTACACATCACTGATCAACTAATTATGTGTATTAGGTGTATGTCTGATGTTAGCTCACAGTGTGTGCACCAAATGATTATGTACACTGCACCTGTCAGTCCCAATGGTGAGAATGATATGTAATTTTACTGGGTTGGTGTGGAACAGACATTAGTACGACGCCTTGTTGGTGTACAGGTAGAACACCTGACATACAGCATTCAGTGTGGTATTTGTACCAGGCCTTGTTGGTGTACAGGTAGAACACCTGACATGCAGTCTCAATCCTAGATGGAACTCCTTAACATGATGATTATCATTCCTATCATCATCATCATCATCATCATCATCATCATCACACACCACCACCACCACCATAGCACTGGAAACACTGGCCCAGTCTTTATGGCGAGTAGCGTGACGTTTAGAAATCGTCTGCTAGAAATGTCCTTTTTCTGTCACTTTCTTTGTTTCTGTCTTACTCCTTTGCTTTCTGTCATCTCTTCTTGTCCCTTTTTACCTTGCTGGTCTATTCACCTGTATGTGTTCCACAAAACCTGACATATTCTCCATTACCATTAACATTTTGGTGCATGTATTTACTGCATCTTTAGCTCTGAGAAAATGTGAAAACTGGGCGGGATGGTTAACGCCAAAAGCACATCCTTGGATTATGTGCACGAATGCATCAATATGTGTACTTTTCTTCCCAGTTTTGTTGTTGTAGTTGTTATCTATGTTTATTGTTGTCGTTGTTCTTGATGGTCAACGAGATGCCGTGTATGTTTTTTGAGGCAGTTACAGTCCTGATATGGCTTTGTGTTGTCAGTTAGGCTTTAAACAATAAAAAGACGGTTAAGTTGGCATCGAAAATGGGAGAAAATAGTGAATTAGGCCAGGTGGGTGTGTTTTTAAGTAGTTTTGAAAACAGAGCGAGGGAAGGGGCATCATGAACTGTCCAGAGAACAGAGTTCCAGATGATGACAGCCAGCCATGGTGTATGCTCTCTGGCCATACACATTACTGCCAAAGCAATCTAACCAGCTATTTGCCTACGAACCAGCCAACCAAACACCCACCAGGCAACCAAAGAACCAGACAGCCAGTTATTTTGCCAGGCAATGAACTCTATGTCATATATATGCTTACATCTATGAACAATTTTCCTGTTATGTATGATGTACACATTCGATCAAGCTACACATACATACATACATACACGCACACGCACCCCCCCCCCCCCCATATATACACACACTCACACACACACATATATTAATGTGCATGTGTATACGTATCTTTCTATCTATATGTATATACATATCTTAATGTGTACACACACGTATATATATATATATATATATATATATATAATACATACATACATACATACATACATACATACATACATACATGCATACATACATACATACATATACATATCATCATCATCAGGTGCCCTGCCTCATGGCGTTGGCGACCATGGACTTCCATCCATCTCTATCTCTCGTTGCCCCCAGCATCTCCCCCACCCTCCTCATCCCCAGCCACTCTGCAAGTCTGTCCAGCATTCTCTCCTGGGGTCTACCTGGTGCTCTCTTTCTCTCCAGCTTTCCCGTTGTGACCAGGTGCTCCAAATCCCCCTTCCTCATAAAATGGCCTATAAATGTTGCTTGTCTTTTCCTAATCTTCCTTATGAGTGATCTACTTGTGTCTACATGCTTATATAAAACCCAGGGACAAAATATTGGACAGACTTGCAGGGTGGCTGAGGACAGAGAGGGTGGAAGATATGCTTGTGGCAACAAGGGATATAATATAATATAATATAATATAATATAATATATATAATATATAAATATAATATAATATAATATAATATAATATAATATATATAATAATATAATAACATGACATAACATGACATGATGATGACATGACATGACATGACATGGTATGGTATGGTATGGTATGATATGATATAATATAATTATATATATATACATGTTGCCTTTGTGTGTGTGTGTGTGTGTGTGTGGGGTGTGCGCGTGCGTGCGTGTGTGAGTGTGTGTGCGTGATAGTACAAATTCAAAAGTATTTATGGATTAACCAAAGGACATAACTCTTGAGAGTCACATAGGAATTATCTCCATGTTGTGGAACTTCTCAAATCTAACACAGTTTGCGCTATCCATTCATCTTCCACTCTCTCTGTCTTCCGCCACCCTGTAAGTCCGTCCAATATTTTGTCCCTGGGTTTTATATATGCACTTTTACATTGCTCAAGTGTACTGACATCTTTTCTTCATTTAACAGTGTCGCCAGAGAAGGCAGGCGTACCTCCAAAAATCTGGGCAAGCAATAATAATAATAGACTTGTCTGTCTTGTCTGGCAGTGCTGCTCTCTGTTTGTCTGTCTGTTTTTTCTCTGTCTCTCTGTCTGTCTCTGTGTGTATGTATGTACACACACACACACACTCACACACACACACACACACAATATATATATATATATTATATATATAAAAATTATATATATATATATAGTGTGTGTGTGTGTGTGTGATTATGTATGTATATATACAGCCATATATGAGAGAGACGGATGGATGGATAGATATAGATAAATATATATATATATATATAGATATATGTGTGTGTATATATATATAGGTATACATCCATGTAAACATCCATATTTGTATAGATAGATAGATCGACAGATAAACAGACATACAAACAGCTAGACAGACACATACATACATACATAATAGATACACTAACATACATACATAGTCAATGTAGAAATTGGAAAGACGGAAGAATATGCAAACAAACACACACACACACACACACACACACACACACACACACACACACACACACACACACACCCTTCCCATTTTATCAGACACATACACATAGACACACACTTACAAACACGCACATTCATATTCTCGACCCCAACAACAAAAGAACAACAACAAAACAACATACATGACACGCACACATACACACATGTCATATATGCACGTATCACATATAAACACTCACAGACGCTCTCTCTCTCTCTTTTCTCTTTCTCACCCCACAGACACAACTACTCACACACAAACACAGAAGAAGCACACACCACACACACAGAGACGCACACAGACACATACTCACACACAAACACAGAAGAGCACACACACACACAACACACACAAACATTCTCACCGTCCCCCCTCCAAGACACACACATACACACACACATTCTCCCTCCCTCCCCCCAACACACACCCGAACACACTGACGAACACTTACTCAAACAGTTGTCGCAAGTTTGCAGATAACGCCCTAGAACCCCGGCATCAAAACTGGACTGTCCAGACAAAAGAATAGAACTTGAGCCCTCCACAAACGGTCTTCTTCCCACCTGCCTTTTGGTCCGATTTTTAGCCTGAGTCTTGAACACAGGCCTGTCTTTACCATCAACGGTATCACTTTCAACATCAATGTGTCAAGTTGGATGTCCTGAAATCTGGCAGCAACGACGTTTTCGTTGTCCAAAGCCGGCATGTCGTTCACGAAACCATCTTCATCGTCATCGTTGACTGTTTTCAGTTTTCCATTCCTCCAATTCAACGACCATGTTTTCAACGAAATCGTTTACGTCATTATCGTCAAGTTTCTTATCTTCGGAGTTCTCGACGATGCGTTCATTAAAGGTCTCCTTATCATCGTCATCGTCCTCTTCAAGTGTCGATACCTTAGACTCCATGAAGACGATGTTTCTCACGAGATTCTCATCATCGTCTCCAACTTCCGTCTCCTTGATGTCTTCCTCATCAGATCCGAAGAGGGAAGATAACGTTGAAAACATGGAGGAGAAATACGAATCTTGAGGAGGTTGTTCTCCATCAGGCGAGGTTGATGTTTGTTGTGATTTCGTGTCTAAACTTTCGGAAAGCAGAGCAGAGAGGAGTAAAACTGCAACGTATGCAGCCAACCGCATTGTGGATCTTTGATTGTGAGTCCCAGCACTGTTTTTACATTGACTTGACTTCAGATGGTCAGGACCGTTTCACAGGTTGTTATTCAGGCTTGACTTCAGATGGTCAGGACCGTTTCACAGGTTGTTATTCAGGCTTGCCCTTCAACGTGCCTGGAAAACAGAATGATTTCACAAGAATTGATACAAAGGAAAATAACAAATCCTAACTGGACTGGAGAAGAGAGTAGTGTTCACACTGATGTCGGGAGTATGTGTACGACGAGGCCGCGCTATTTTGTGACCAGTGGAGGTTTGTTTGTTTGTTTTTTGGTCACATTTATAGTTGTATGTTACATTTAGTGTATGCTGTAATATACTGGTAGTCACATTTATAGTTGCATGTTACATTTAGTGTATGCTGTAATATACTGGTAGTCACATTTATAGTTGTATGTTACATTTAGTGTATGCTGTAATATACTGGTAGTCACATTTATAGTTGTATGTTACATTTAGTGTATGCTGTAATATACTGGTAGTCACATTTATAGTTGTATGTTACATTTAGTGTATGCTGTAATATACTGGTAGTCACATTTATAGTTGTATGTTACATTTAGTGTATGCTGTAATATACTGGTAGTCACATTTATATTGTATGTTACATTTAGTGTATGCTGTAATATACTGGTAGTCACATTTATATTGTATGTTACATTTAGTGTATGCTGTAATATACTGGTAGTGCAATTTATAGTTGTATGTTACATTTAGTGTATGCTGTAATAACTGGTAGTCACATTTAAGTTGATGTTACAATTGACGTGTATGCTGTAATATACGGTAGTCACATTATATATTTATGTTACATTTAGAGATGCTGTAATATACTGGTAGTCACATTATATTAAGTTTATTTAACATTATGTATGCAGTAAAACTGGGTAACACATTTATAGCTCTAAGTACATTTATTTTGCTGTAATATCATGGTAGTCACATTTATAGTTATATGTTACATTTAGTGTATGCTGTAATATACTGGTAGTCACATTTATAGTTGTATGTTACATTTATTGTATGCTGTAATATACTGGTAGCCTATAAGAACAAAGTTTGTGAGTGATAGTAGGAAGATCACTTGAAAACATCTGTGTAAAACCTGTGTAACTGTAATGAATGTAACGTACAAAAAAGTCTGACACAATGACGATGAATGCCAGTGTAAAACAAACAAACAAACAAACAAACAAACAAACAAACAAACAAAAAGACTGTATTTCATTTCATGGCAAAAAGCATGGCAACAAGAAAGACAACAGAAGGTGAGCGTGTTTTACTTGCATTTATGATAAACAAACAATTACCCCTAATTGACAAAAAAGATTTCCCCACTTATAAACTTCATGCGACTGCAGATAAAAACGTGTGGGAGCCCAGAGAACCATCGATCTCTCTCTCGGACGTATTCATCCATTGAATAGCAACAAACCGTGCTAATTCAAGGGTTTACTGTAAGGGGCGTACCGGTAGTGGTACAATCACAAAATTCATTCTTGGTTAAACATCCGGACGATAAAGGCACTAGCGAAAAAGAAGAACAGCCCCCGTCAACGAGACTGGCCATCAGGATTATTCCACTGTCCTTCTCAGATGAACTCCTACAAGCTGTTACGAGATTAGTTGTTGTTGTGCTTTCTTAACTGATAGCGGAAAGAGACCCCGATGAGAAAAGGCAAGCTGATACACAGGAAAACAGGTAGGAGGTTCATCTACATGGAAATACCATTTGACGTCCTCCCGAACACAATGACAATAGGCCCACTTAACCCTTTGACTCCTGCACCCTGTCCACTAGCACCATGTATCGTCCACCATGCTAGCAGAGCGAAAACCTTACCCTTTGACCCCCTTACCCTATCCACCAGCTTCCTGGGAATCAAAGGGTTAAGCTTTTTCAGTTGGTGGATAGGGTGCGGGAGTCAAAAGGTTAAAACATCCCTGTGCAACAGAGAACAGAAAACAGCCCTTCAGCTACAGAACGCTGAGTGTCGTCGTTGTCCACAGAAAGGCCACAAAACAACTGGCTATAGAAACCCCATCAAATGCAAACAAATGCCTATCAGTTAACATCAGGAAGAGAGTTCTTGAATGTTATATAGAACCGATTATATTATACGGTTGTGAGGCGTGGACAGTCAACAAGGAAAGTCAGAACAAGATTGAGGCAGCCGAGATGTGGTTTCTAAAAAGAATGTTGAGAGTTCCATGGACAGCAAAGAAAACAAACGAGACAGTCTTGATAGAGGCAGACACAAGAAGATCATTGATAAGGAAGATTAGGAAAAGACAAGCAACATTTATAGGCCATTTTATGAGGAAAGGGGAATGGAGCACCTGGTCACAACAGGAAAGCTGGACGGAAAGAGAGCACCAGGTAGACCCAGGGAGAAAATATTGGACGGACTTTCTGGGTGGCTGAGGACGGAGAAGGTGGAAGATGTGCTTGTGGTGACAAGGGATAGATACATATGGAGGGCCATGATCGCCAACGCCATGCGGGAGGGCACTGATGATGATGATGATGATGATGATGATGGTACTTCTGTTTTCTTCCAGATGTAATCTTTGCTCTGGCGCTTCAGCCGTCCTGTGTCAGCACGTTCATTTCCCTTGACACCAGTATGTGTGGGACAATAGACCCACGCGAAGGTCGTTTCCTGCTTACACTGCTTCAGACCAAAGTGTTTCTCTGGCACGATGTGTTTCACGAGACAGTCTATGGCGGCACCACAGAGGACAGCGTGACTCAGTCCGGAAGGGAACCACAGGGACGGTATACTCGTGACCGCTGTAGTTTCTGTGGTGAAATGTAAAACTTAATTTCTGACACCCAAGTGGCCACTTACGACATTTCTCAGTAAAAGTACAAACTGGAACAGCGTAAGCGAATGCTTCCATTTCTATCGTGAAACTTGACGCTTAGTTAAACTAACGGCACACGAGTAGCCACTTGGGACGTTTCTTGATAAAACTCCAGCGCCACTCGATATGGTCTTTTCCTATACTGGTCCGAGTGTTTGCAAAACGTCTGACCCCCTGCCGTGACTGACCTACCGACATGCTTCACCTTACTGTGTCCTGTAGGTTGATAATACTATTATCAAGTACTTCAGCTTGAAGACAGAGACAATCAGAAGCTTGTCCATTGACGCTGACAAGAGCACTGACACGCCGACCCGTCCGTCCATCGTGACCCGGTGACCAACCTTCCTGAAACGACCACTGTCATCGCTGGCACAGACATGAATAGGCCGACAGTCTGTGATAGAATAGCCCATAGACATAGATAGGTCAACAGTCTGTGATAGGATAGCCCATAGACATAGGTCAACAGTCTGTGATAGGATAGCCCATAGACATAGATAGGTCAACAGTCTGTGATAGGATAGGCCATAGACATAGATAGGTCAACAGTCTGTGATAGGATAGGCCATAGACATAGATAGGTCAACAGTCTGTGATAGGATAGCCCATAGACATAGATAGGCAGACAGTATGTGATAGAATAGCCCATAGACATAGGTCAACAGTCTGTGATAGGATAGCCCATAGACATAGATAGGTCAACAGTCTGTGATAGGATAGCCCATAGACATAGATAGGCAGACAGTATGTGATAGAATAGCCCATAGACATAGGTCAACAGTCTGTGATAGGATAGCCCATAGACATAGATAGGTCAACAGTCTGTGATAGGATAGCCCATAGACATAGATAGGTCAACAGTCTGTGATAGGATAGCCCATACACATAGGTAGATCAACAGTCTGTGATAGAATAGCCCATAGACATAGATAGGCAGACAGTCTGTGATAGAATAGCCCATAGACATAGATAGGTCAACAGTCTGTGATAGGATAGCCCATAGACATAGATAGGTCAACAGTCTGTGATAGAATAGCCCATAGACATAGATAGGTCAACAGTCTGTGATAGGATAGCCCATAGACATAGATAGGTCAACAGTCTGTGATAGAATAGCCCATAGACATAGATAGGTCAACAGTCTGTGATAGGATAGCCCATAGACGTAGGTAGGTCAACAGTCTGTGATAAAATAGCCCATAGACATAGATAGGTCAACAGTCTGTGATAGAATAGCCCATAGACATAGATAGGTCAACAGTCTGTGATAGGATAGCCCATAGACATAGATAGGTCAACAGTCTGTGATAGGATAGCCCATAGACATAGATAGGCAGTCTGTGATAGAATAGCCCATAGACATAGATAGGTCAACAGTCTGTGATAGGATAGCCCATAGACATAGATAGGCCAACAGTATGTGATAAGATAGCCCATAGACATAGATAGGCCAACAGTATGTGATAGAATAGCCCATAGACATAAATAGGTCAACAGTATGTGATAAGATAGCCCATAGACATGAATAGGTCAACAGTCTGTGATAGGATAGCCCGTAGACATAGATAGGTCAACAGTCTGTGATAGAATAGCCCATAGACATAGATAGGTCAACAGTCTGTGATAGGATAGCCCATAGACATGAATAGGTCAACAGTCTGTGATAGGATAGCCCATAGACAGAGATAGGTCAACAGTCTGTGATAGGATAGCCCATAGACAGAGATAGGTCAACAGTCTGTGATAGGATAGCCCATAGACAGAGATAGGCCAACAGTATGTGATAGGATAGCCCATAGACATAGATAGGTCAACAGTCTGTGATAGGATAGCCCATAGACATGAATAGGTCAACAGTCTGTGATAGGATAGCCCATAGACAGAGATAGGTCAACAGTCTGTGATAGAATAGCCCATAGACATAGATAGGTCAACAGTCTGTGATAGAATAGCCCATAGACATAGATAGGTCAACAGTCTGTGATAGGATAGCCCATAGACATAGGTAGGTCAACAGTCTGTGATAGAATAGCCCATAGACATAGATAGGTCAACAGTCTGTGATAGAATAGCCCATAGACATAGATAGGCAGACAGTCTGTGATAGGATAGCCCATAGACATAGATAGGTCAACAGTCTGTGATAGGATAGCCCATAGACATAGATAGGCAGACAGTCTGTGATAGGATAGCCCATAGACATAGATAGGTCAACAGTCTGTGATAGAATAGCCCATAGACATAGATAGGCAGTCAGTCTGTGATAGAATAGCCCATAGACATAGATAGGCAGACAGTCTGTGATAGGATAGCCCATAGACATAGATAGGCAGACAGTCTGTGATAGAATAGCCCATAGACATAGATAGGCAGACAGTCTGTGATAGGATAGCCCATAGACATAGATAGGCAGACAGTCTATGTCATTCACTCTCTCCTGTCCCACTTTAGCATTAAAATCTTCCATTATTATTGTAATGTCCTGTGATTTTCATGTCAAGTTTTTCCTCCGTAATTGTGGATGTTGGTGCATATATTTAGATAATACAACGCGGTCTGATATACACTAGCATCCTATGATAGACTTTGACTTGTCACTGATGCCTACCCCTCTTTCATGCGTGTTTCCACAAGAACATATAATTTCATGCTTGTCTGATGTTATCATGCCTTCTCCCTTACCGCATGGAAAATTGTCGCTGGCGGTTTCAATTAAAACGGAAACTGAAAGCATGAAAAAAAGCAAACAGACTTCACCCTTGACCTCGGACTAATCCTTGTGAAGAGCTACTGCTGTGTAAGCTTCCTCGATCGTCAAATATCCCCCCGACCGAAGACCTAGAAAAACACTCTCCGCTCCCCTCACCCTGTGATTCTGACTCTTGTGGCAAGTAGTAGTGTGACTAACTTTTTTCTGATTGGCTTCAGTAGTAGCTTCAAGCGAAGAAGAATGGATTTTGATCTCGACACAGCTGTACCCTACGTTTTTGTCGCAGAAGGAATGAAAATCACTGGTCCTACCTATTATAACCCCCGACATGTTCCCCTTGTGTCTTGGTCACCCGTCCTCGTTCCTCTTGTTCTCAGTAGAGAAAACATGTTTGATCAAGTCCACCTTTCTGAGACGGTCAGTCTAGTTTACATCCACTCTACATAGACCTAGTCCAATTATTGTTGTTATTATTATTATCATTATAATTACTACTATAATATTACTGATGATACTTCTACTACTATTACTACTACTGCTTATTATTATTAATGTTATTGTTATTATATAATTATTATGTCCCGGGGTTTGTCATCTCTGTACCTTACCATTCGGTTTGTAAACAAAGTAACTGATGACTGGGTCCGAATGGGTCATGCAACGCATGGACAGCCCCCCTTTGCTTGATGAAATGACTTATCGATTGGCGATGGGAGCTTGGGAGGTGAGTGTCCCGAGAGTGGCGAGACACTGGTGCTCCGGGTCCCATCCGCACCCTCGTGGTGTTTCTTGTTAACTTACGTTTAATTAGCTATCTCAACAGCAACAAATTACCTGGTTTACATTTTTGTTTAAATCTCGAGAAAGCACTTGACTGAATACATTGGTAGTTTATGCTTAAAGTGTAAATGCTTTTGCAGATGTTTGGTAATGAATGTCTCTATTTTACAAAATATGTAACCAATTGCAGCAGTTGACGGTATACTAAAGCTACTGACTCACAAATCCTTTGGACCGTACGTTGGTAGAGGATGGAGTGAAATGGATCCCAAACGGAACCTCTGTCAAGGTAAACGTGTATCTCGAACAGCCAAAGGCATCGGGTTCAACACGACCGTACGGAATAGATTGTGATATGTTCCAAACGAACAGCTCGCATCCTCCAGCCAACCACGCTTGGCTTTGAACCGGCACCCATTTTCAAGTGGTATTTTCTAGTAAAAATCGTGAAATTCACCGATAGAGTTATATCATGTTAGTGATGTTCTTTGGAATAGCCAAAGCAAAAATTACAAAAACGAACTTTGTCAGGAGAAGGGAGTTATGTACTGTTTACACCTTTGCTTCCAACACCTGATAAGCAAAACAAGGAAACTGGCAGTGACCTTCGCCTCACGTCCATTTCAAAAGGATCGTGTAACACTCCATCCATTGCACACAGACAGGTCTGACAGGACAGGTTCAAATACTTCTCCTCAACGGTAGGGGCGGAAGGGCTCCTGTGACAGCTACTTGACTGGTTCCCTATTCAGAGAGGGTGTATACAAAGTCACCCACTGTCACCGTGTATCTTCATTTTATGCGTAGAAATTCTGGCATTTATGATCAGGCAAAACAAAAATATTAGAAACAAAACAAAACAAACAAACAAAACAGAACAAAACAAAACAAAAACAGAACAAACAAAACAAGACAAAACAGAACAGAACAGAACAGAACAAAACAAAACATTATGATACAATAAACTGAGCACAAAATTCAAAATGTGCCGACGACACCAAAGTAAACACGGCGACAGAATCACTTTACTTGGTGATAAGTGTACTTGTACTTCATTGTTTCCACAGAAAATCTGGACACGGGAAAAAACAACAACAACAAAAAACAAACAACAACAACAACAACAACAACAACAAACAAAAACAAAAACAAAAAAGCCAGTGTTATCTGGTTTGGCAGCAGACATATTTCATACCCCGTGGGGATGTCGGGGGCTCTTTCAGTATAAATAGTATCCCCACCTTTGGAATCTGGCTAAAATTTCCTTTCTGACACTCTCCTTTTTCTGCCTTTTCCTTTGCTTTCTGTCTTTCTTGCTATCATTTTTCTGTCTCCTCTGCCTTGCTGTCCATTGACCTGAATGTGTTCGATAAAGTCTTAGATACTTTTCTTAGGATTGATAATTGGGTGCATGTATTAAGTGCATTTTTGGCTCTAGAGATATGCAGAAGCGATTTTTGGTAATTTATGCTCGTTTTTACATGTTTTGGTGTTCTTAGGTATGCTTAAATTTGTATTCAGGTGTGTTTTTTAAGACCCCCGTGCGATAAATTGGACGGAGTGATCAACGCTGGGGGCATGTCCTTAGATTATGTGCACAAATGTATTGATATGTGTACTTAATTTTCTTTTCTTTTTTTCTTGTTGGAGTTTTGTATGTTTTGAAGCGGTTATAGCCCTGTCATGGCTCTACGCAGTCGGCTGGGCTTTAAACAGAACTAACAATAACAATAACAAGATGTATTTCATCAAGAATGTACATACATAGATCATTTACAAATGGATTGGATCCCACGTAAGTTTATATTATTAAGGATGTGGCTCACATTTAATTTGAAAAACTGTGAGGTAATTCATTTTTATGTTTCAAGAAACCAAGGTGTTATATAGAACACGGTTAAAAAGACTAATCAGTCATCTAGGCTGGGTTGCTGTTTTAAGATTTCCCATTTTATCCAAACTTATTTGTGGATTTAGCCACCAAATCCATCAGACGATCTAATGGAAATCTTTTCAAAATGAATACCTGAGTTTCTATGGAACGAGCAAAGGGACAAGAGAGAAGATGCCCTACATTTGTTGTCAACGGTAGTCTTGGAATACCTGACATAATGAAACATATTAACACATCAAGACTGATTTGGACAAGAAAACAGCAAAATGCCAATCTTAAATGGAAAAGTATATTCAAAGCTTCACGTACAGAAATCAATTCGTTGGGAAGCTTACATTCGAGCCTCCCACTACAGCTGGTTACTTAAGCAATTTTATTTTGGAATAAAAATGTCCTGCTTGCACATGAAGAGTTGGGGGGAGAGTTGCGGCCAAAAACTTTTGAAGAGTTTATTGCGGAACCAATATTTTGATCGAAAGCATAAACATAAATATAAGAGTCATTTCTATGAGAAATGGATGAATAAGGAAGTTTGCTTTTAGAATGTCATAAACTCTGATGGCACATTTATGCCGTTTGCAACTTTTGAAGGCAAATATGCCATCAATAGAATTTTGTAACCAACATCGAGGTTATCAATTCATATTTAAGAAAAAAGTCATATCGTATTCAGAATGGTGTATGTATAAACCAGTCAAAAGTTTTCAAATGAACTTCAGTCATCAAAGTTAGCACAAGTCATCAGCGAGATGTACGTCTACATACAGTACCAGTATCAAAGGGTTTAGCGAAATCCGCTGGTCAGACTCAGGATAATGTAATACATCTGATATAACAAAAACATAAAGTGAAGCCAAAACAACAATCAAGAAGACGAAAAGCGTTCTTACCAACAAAAGTCTATCAGTTAACATCAGGAGGGTTCTTGGATGTTATATAGAACCGATACTCTTGAACGGTTGTGAGGCGTGAACGGTCACCACGCAAAGTCAGAACAAAATTGAGGCAATCGAAATGGGGTCTCTGAGAGGAATGTTGAAGTTCCATAGAGTCAAAAGACACTATGTAAGTCCATAGACAGTAAAGAAAACAAAACAAGACAGTCTTCAAGGAGGCAGACACAGGAAGATCATCGATAAAGAAGATTAGGAAAAGACAAGCAACATTTATAGGACATCTTATGAAGAAAGAGAAATCAGAGCACCTGGTCGCAAAAGGAAAGCTGGTGGGAAAGAGAACACCAGGTAGACCCAGGGAGAAAATATTGGACGGACTTGCAGAGTGGCTGGAGACAGAGAGGGCAGGAGATGTACTTGCAGCGACAGGGGTGATATTCGTAAGGGAGGGGGGGGGGGCATCATCGCCAACGCCATTCGGTAGGGCACATGATGATGATGATGATGATCGTGATGCAAGACATACAGCAGTAAACCAGCTGTGATCTCCATAATGCTGAATAACAAAAAACAGTCACCAAAAGCAATTTGCTCATACAACTTTTGGCTCAGAAAACTAAACTTCAAGACATACCACACTGTTTGGACCATGTCTCGAAATATAATCAAAGAAAGTAGATTAAGAAAACTACGATGAAAAATTCTCCACAATAAACACCTTCCGAATATGTTATTGCACAAAACGAAAAACAAAAGAAAACAACAAGCGTTCTTTTTGTTGGAATGAAATCAGCTACAGAGAGCGCTTTTTCTGTCAGTGTGCCCCAGTGGTAAAGTATGTGTAGCCATGCAGTGGGAAAGTTGTAAAATGAACTCTGTAAGACATACTGTGTGGTGTCCAAACATCAGTAATGTTGTGCCAAATACAGTGGACAGAACACTTCCAGCAGGCAAAATCTGCCTCAGCATCGCTAAAAAAGACGAGTGCCAAAACTTAGCTTTATACTGTTTTCAAAAATCAGATATGGATTAGAAAAATGAACTAGAATATCATACACAAAAAGTAACATCAACACAAAACAAGTCTGACGGTAAACAGCTTATCCAAATTGCAGTCGACATCAACTTAACAAAAAGATCTGACGGTAAACAGCTTATCCAAATTGCAGTCGACATCAACTTAACAAAAAGATCTGACGGTAAACAGCTTATCCAAATTGCAGTCGACATCAACTTAACAAAAAGATCTGACAGTAAACAGCTTATCCAAATTGCAGTCGACATCGTTCTTATCCATAGCAAAGCTCAAGGTCAAGCTGAAGAGGCAAAAGTAAACAAAACTTAAACGCTACACCTGCGAACAGAAATATCCCAAATACAGAGGCTCTGTTCCAAGCATTTCTTGAGCAACAGATTCCCAACTTTGGGAACAACAAGTCTTGAGTAAAATATAATTTAAAGAAAATTGTTGCTGTCATTAACATACACCTTAGAACCGAAGTACCGAAGAAAAAATAACCCTCAAAGGTTCAACATTGAAACTGACTAACTGACTGACTGATTAACAAACTAACTGACTGGCTGGCTGACTGACTGCCAGACTGACTGACTGACAGACAGACAGACATACAGACTGACTGACTGACTAACTATCTGACTGACTGATTGACTAACTGACTGTCTAAGGAATTAACTGACTGACTAACTGATTGACTAATTAATATAACTAACTGACTGTCTAAGGAATAAAATGACCAACTGACTGACTAAATAGCAAAAATCACACCAAATAAAGCAGATAAGTACAATCAAAACCGTAAAAAAAAAAAAAAAAAAAAAAAAAAAAAAAAGCTGACAAAAATTTCAGCAGTTCCTCAGACGTTACAGGCCAAATTTCGAATCAAGGTAACAGTCAGCGTCGGAACAAATTAAAATGAGAAACCTGAGAACGAAACAGTAATGTGTATTCAGCCTAATGTACGGAACGAGACATGCACAAAATTTCAACCACCTGGTTTTTGACAAACGTACATGAAATACAACAAACAAAAAAAAACAAACAAACAAAAAAAACCCCACGGGTTTAGGACAAAATGCAAAGAGAAACTGGAACATGTTACCTTCAAGAGGACAAAAGCTGAAATGATTCCTTAAAAGTACCGGTCCCTTTTATAGGGACGAGTCCCGGGAAAACTCGTCATTAATCAAAACATGTCAAGTCAGTGCACTAAATCACACGCTCACCACGTTCCCCACAGTCCAGTTTCTCAAAATGTGTTGGGGTGCTTTATTTTTCGAAAAAACTTATGATTTACATTTAGGTATGTACTTCAACGCACATTTCTGAGAAACTGGAGGTTAGGAGGGTGGACGTATGTTTTAGTGCTGATAAACATGTCTGGATTAACCCATTTATGCCCAAATTTTTTTTTTACCAAACATGTCTCAAAATGTTTGTTTTTATGTCTTATTAACATATCTAACACTCATTTAGACACAAGTTTTGTAAATATTGATTTTGAGCATAAAATGTTAGCGTCCCTTTTTAGGGACAGCGGGCTCAAGTGGGTAGGTTTTTTTAAACAGCATCACCAGTAAATAGAGGCACTTGTTTCTTTTCAGTTCTTCTTTTATTGTTTCAAAATGAACTTAACATACAAAATTAGTTTTTAAAATTCAAATGTTGACAAATTTTCCTCCACCCCTACCCACCCCAGCCTTTTCCAGTGCAAAATCCCCCCCCCCCGCCTCCTTAGTCCCCGTCCCCCGACCCCGACCCTGCACACATATACACACACACACACAGTATTGTGGCAAATTGGTGCACAACTCTAAAAATCACTAAACTAATCAAAAGACAAATTAACATGTAAAAAAACTAAAGTGAAATGAATATGTTTGAATCAAAGAAAAATGATTAAGTCTTTATTCTTTGTTCTCACACCTGCATTACCTTGAGTGCTAGAAATGACACAAGAGAAAACGCTTGGCATCGCTAGACAAAGGGAAAAAAGACCTTCCTGGCCCATTCACTTTGCTGGGAACTCCCATTAGCGCGTCTGAAACAAGATGAAGCACTTGTGCACGTCTACCAGGCACTTCTGGCACCTGCGGTATGTCTTCTTTCCACAGTAGCCACGTCTCAGTTGGGTCTTCCATGGCTGGATGATGTGGTCCACCCTGTCAAAGCGGACCTCAGGGGGCACCCGTTTGTTCACTTTCAGGGTGGGTTGTCTCGGACGACCAGCAGAAGATGCTTGTGTTGCTCTGAGCAGGTAGACCCTGGCTATGGAGCGCCTGATGGTGAGGAATCCTTGGGGTCTGTAGCTGATGCTGGTGTGGCTCTGTATAGATGCCAAGCCTGCTGGACGCTGACATCAACACAGAAAACAAACAGCAGCCACAACCACTTCTTTGAACGGACAGAGATCCTGTTTTTGTCGATGTTTTGATCCATCCGATCAACACCCCCCATGGTCTGATTGTAGTGTTTGACCAAGAATGGCTGCTTTATGTCCACTCGCTGTCGTTCAGCTCTAGACCAACGCTTTGCTGTTTGGACTGGTTCAACTCCTACCTTGTTGGACACTGTGTTGACTACGTTGTTGTCGTGCCAGCACACAACCACCAAACCTACCTTGGCATCCTTGGCATAGTCAAAGGATCCTCGTTTGGTCTTCTCCATCTCCTTTACAGGCTTCAGTGGGCAGTCTTGCAGTCTGTTAGCGTGGATCGTTCCTGTGCAGACAATGTTTTTCTTGGTGAGGTAGTCGACTACCCGGAGGCTCGTAAACAAGTTGTCAAAGGTAAGGTGGAAGCAACGACCTTCCTCCTGCTGAAGCTCGGCTATCAAATCAACAACCACTGACCCTCCCATGCCAAGACCTGGAACTTCGGTTTGTCGTCCTCTGGCGCCTTGGTATGGCTCTGTCTGCAGGAGGTAGTGTTGTCAGTGACCACATCTTGTAGCCGAAGCGAATGGGCTTTCCACGAATGAATTGTTTAGCCCTGTGCCGTCCGTAATATGGAATCATGGACTCATCTATGTTGAGGTTCTGAGTTTCCAGCTTTTTGAAGTAGAGCAAGAATCTTTCGTTCAACATTGTCAGCAGGTGTCGGACTTTGTTTATTTTGTCTGTAGGATCCACCCTGCTGTTTTCACACACATGAAGGTGCCTCATGAGCTCCTCAAAGCGGTTTTTTGTCATGGCTGCTTTGATGGCGGCATTGCAAACATCATCATCACAACTCCAGAACATCCTCCTCCTGGGAACAGGGCTGTAACCTGAAACAAGAAGTATGGCCAAGAAAACCTTCACCTCTGAAGGAGAGATGGAGAAGGTGGTGTTCCCCTTTCACCTAGCATACTCTTTTGACATTTCAACAGTAAGTCCAGATTTTCTCGCAAACCATTTCTCAGAAAAGTTACTGTTGCTCCAGCCATCAGCTGACGTCTGTTCAAGTTTGAAACAGTGCCTCCTCTGTCTTCCTCGCCACTGTCCTCGTCTGTATTGAACCCGACCTCCTCAGGTGGATCAATGCCAATTGTTGCTTCTTGAAAGTCAGCATCATCCTCAAGCATGCTAATGACCTCATGAACTGTGCACCGTCTGAAAACAAACAAACAGGAGAACCCCAAACTATTAAACAATATCATAATACATTGATGAAGTAAGGAGAAAAACCCCACCCCATTTGAGCCCGCTGTCCCTAAATAGGGACGCATGTTTACAATAGCATAAAATAAACAATAATAATTTTCTGACAAAAACCAAACATCTGTTTCTGTATCATACTATAACAAACACTTTCTCTTCATAAAGATGTATAAAAACTTTAGAAATAAGAAAACTGTATGCTTACCTTTGATGTTGACTCATTGCCGCAAGAAAAAGCACCT
>JAPXFY010000029.1:12166704-12174204 GCA_030674185.1 Monoplex corrugatus
TCTCTGTGCCCCATCTCTTTATGCCCTCTTAAAGTGTGCCCTCGTCTCTTTGTGCCCACCGTCTCTTTGTCTCTGCATACGCCATTTAAATGGAAGCAACCGTAGCTTTTTTTTCCTCGTACGCGCGCGCGCGTGTGTGTGTACGTGTGCGTGACGTCATGTTTTCCTTGTCAAAGCACACAGCCTTCCATGACTAGATCAGTTCGAAGGACCTTACCACCTCAGTGTTAGTCACCAACGTGACGGCAGCAGAAGCACAGGACAGACCGGAAACAAAGAAAAGCCCTGACTTACACCACTTAGGGATTTCACTCCTTTTCACAGGCTGCACTTATTTCCAGTCGGTTCTAGAGACTGTTCATTATCATGTTGACACAACCACTGTGGGAGTGGAACACTGGTGTCAGTTCTAATTCACTTAACGCGACCTGCTACCCTGTCATTTCTCCAGTTTGCTGTGAAACTAAGTTCTGCTTCACACCAGAAATGTTGAATATCTCTTTTCTGTCACTCTCTTTGTTTCTGCCCTACTCCTCTACTTTCTCCCATATCTTCTGCCGTGCTGGTCCATTCACCCGTACATGTGCTCTATGAAGCCATTCATACTTTCTGTTAGGAGAGATAATTACATGTTTTAACTGTGGAAATATGATATGCCGAAGAAATTTTTGTTAATTTAGGCAGGGTTTTATGTATGCTGTAGTGTCCTTAGTTGTGCTCACATTTCTATTCTGACGTGCATTTTTGTACTCCCTGGTGATTTATTGGGCGGAATGGTGAACGTCAGGGACATATCCTTTGATGTGTACGAATGAATTGATACGTGTACTTAATTTTCTTTACAATTTTTTTTTCAGGGTCAACGAGTAGTGCGCGTTTTGAGATGGCTATAGCCCTGATATAGCTCTGCGCAGTCGACTGGGCTTTAAACGATGATGATGATGATGATATTAATGATGATGATACTACTACTACTACTCTACTACTATTAATGTTCAGGTGGATGCGTTGGTCAACATTTTCTCCGGATTGGAGACGGGAGCACAAAGAGATGGGGTATATTAAGACAGGGACACAGACAGGGACACAGACGGGGACACAAAGGGATGGGGCATATTAAGATGGGAACACAGATGGAGGCATAAAGAGATGGGGCATAGCGCATATCAAGACGGGGACACAGACAGGGACACAGACAGGGACACAAAAGAGATTGGGCATATTAAGATGGGGACACAGACAGGGACACAGATGGGGACACAAAGAGATTGGGCATATTAAAATGGGGACACAGACAGGGACACAGACGGGGGCACAAAGGGATGGGGCACAAAGAGATTGGGCATATTAAGGTGGAGACACAGACAGGGACACAGACGGGGACACAAAGAGATTGGGCATATTAAGATGGGGACACAGACGGGGGCACAAAGAGATGGGGCATATTAAAATGGGGACACAGACGGGGGCACAAAGAGATGGGGCATATTAAAATGGGAACACAGATGGGGACACAAAGGTGGGACACAGACGGGGACACAAAGGTGGGAACACAGACAGGGACACAGATGGGGACACAAATGTGGGGACACAGACAGGGACATAGACAGGGACACAAATAGATGGGGCACAAAGCGACAGGGGCACAAGGAGATGGGGCATATTAAGATGGGGACACAGACGGGGACACAGATGGGAACAAAAACAGACAGGGCATATTAAGATGGGGACACATACGGGACACAGACGGGGACACAGAGGTTCACAAAGAGATGGAGGATATTGATACTGGGGCACAAAGACATGGGGCATATTAAGACAGGGACACAGACAGGGACACAAATGGGAACAAAAAAAGACAGGGCATATTAAGATGGGGACACATACAGGGACACAGACGGGGCACAAAGGGATGGGGCATATTAAGATGGGGGCACAGATAGGGGCACACATAGATGGGGCATATTAGGACGGGGACACAGAGGTTCACAAAGGGATGGGGCATATTAAAACGGGGGCACAAAGAGATGGGGCATAATAAGACAGGGACACAGACAGGGACACAGACAGGAACACAGACAGGGACACAGACAGGGACACAGACAGGAACAGATAGGAACACAGATGGGATAAAAAGAGATGGGGCATATTAAGACAGGGACACAGACAGGGACACAGACAGGAACAGACAGGAACACAGATGGGACAAAAAGAGATGGGGCATATTAAGACAGGGACACAGACAGGGACACAGAGACACAGACAGGAACACAGACAGGAACACAGATGGGACAAAAAGAGATGGGGCATATTAAGATAGGGACACAGACAGGGACACAGAGACACAGACAGGAACACAGACAGGAACACAGATGGGACAAAAAGATGGGGCATATTAAGACAGGGACAGAGACAGGGACACAGACAGGGACAAAGACAAGGACACAGACAAGGACACAGACAGGGACAGAGACAGGGACACAGACAGGGACAAAGACAAGGACACAGACAAGGACACAGACAGGGACACAGACAGGGACAAAGACAAGGACACAGACAGGGACACAGACGGGGAAACAGACAGAGTTACAGACAGAGACACAGACAGGGACACAGATAGGACAAAAATAAATGGGGCATATAAAAACGGGGACACAGACGTAGGACACAGATGGGGACACAGATAGGGGCACAAAGAGATGGGGCATATTAAGATGGGGACACAGATAGGGGCACACATAGATGGGGCATATTAGGATGGGGACACAGATGAGGACACAGACCTTCACAAAGTGATGGGGCATATTAACACAGCGACACTGACAGGGACACAGACAGGGACACATATGGGACAAGACAGGGACACAGATGGGTACAAAAAAAATGGGGCGTTATGACAGGGACACAGACAGGGACTTAGACAGGAACACAGACTGGGACATAGATGGGGATAAAAAGAGACGGGCATATTAAGATGGGGACACAGGTGGGGGCATAGACGGGGACACAGATGGGGACACAAAGAGACAGGGGCATATTAAGATAGGGGACACAGATGGGGGCACACAGAGATGGGGCATATCAAAATGGGGACACAGACGGGGACACAAAGAGATAAGACATATTAAGACAGGGACACAGACGGGGCACACAGAGATGGGGCATATCAAAATGGGGACACAGACGGGGACACAAAGAGATAAGACATATTAAGACAGGGACACAGACGGGGGCACACAGAGATGAAGCATATTAAGATGGGGACACAGATGGATGACACAAAGAGATGGGGCATATTAAGACAGGGACACAAAGAGATGGGGCATATTAAGACGGGGACACAAAGAGATGGGGGCACAAAGAGATGGGGCATTGTTGTTGTTGTTGTTGTTGTTAAAAGCCCAGCCGACTGCGTTGAGCCATATCAGGGCTATAACTGCTTCAAAACATACAAAACTTCAACAGGGGAAAAAAGGAAAGAAAATTAAGTACACATCTCAATGCGTTCGTGCATATAATCCAAGGACATGCCCCCGGCGTTGACAACTCCGTCCAATTTATCGCACAGGGATTTGAAAAACCCCACCTGAATACAAATTTAAGCACACCTATCTAAGAACACCAAAACACATATAAAAACGGGCATAAATTACCTAAAACTGATTCCACATATCTCACCTCCCTAGAGCCAAAAATGCACTTACTACATGCATTCAGTTATCAATCCTAAGAAAAAAGTATGTAAGACTTTATCAAACACGTACAGGTGAATTGACCAACAGCGTTGTAGGTTTAGGTCTGTTTGACCAACAGCTGAGTAGGTTTAGGTCTGTTTGACCAACAGCTGTGTAGGGTCAAGTCTTTTTGACCAACAGGCTTTTGCCATTGCCTAGAGTCCTGGTGAGATATGCAAGACCGAAACACGTGTCGAGCATCGAACAGACACACACAAAGACACATACACAGACACACACACAGAGACACACACAGACACACACACATAAACATACACAAACACGCACACACACACACACGCACACACAGACAGACAGATAGACAAACACACACAGACACACACACAGACACATACTCTCTCTATCTGTCTGTCTGTCTGTCTGTCTCTCTGTCTAAGTGGTTTCTTTAGAATATGACATTTCAGCAGTTTCATAGATGTGTTCTTGTTGGTAGCATTAGGTCCTAAGGGTTGCATAAGATCTTGAACGAAATGTAATGTTCCGGGATCTATAAAGATGGAAAACAGGGAATTACAGCATCAACAGTACTCTCTCTATACATACATACTAACAAACCATTCCTAAAACAACGAAGTTACTGACAAACTTGGTAACCAGCATCAACGAATTAGGAAGCAATCATAACCAATACATTCCTTCAATTGTAACATGCCAAGAATTCAAAGGCAAACAATTCAAACACAACTGCGAGTAGTTGTAAGGAAAAGAAAAGAACAATTACATGATACTGAAATCACCAAGAAAGAGAGAGAAGGAGAAAAACAAAACAGAAACAACGAAAGAAGAGAACAAACATAGCAACTCAGTAAACCAACTCAGTAAACCAATAGATAAATAAAAGTTCCAGCTTACAACCAACCAGTTAACCATCTCAGTAAACCAATAGATAGATGAAAGTTCCAGCTTACAACCAACCAGTTAACCATCTCAGTAAACCAATAGATAATAAAAGTCCCAGCTTACAACCAACCAGTTAACCACTCAGTAAACCAATAGATAGATGAAAGTCCCAGCTTACAACCAACCAGTTAACTAACTCAGTAAACCAATAGATAGATGAAAGTCCCAGCTTACAACCAACCAGTTAACCAACTCAGTAAACCAATAGATAGATAAAAGTCCCAGCTTACAACCAACCAGTTAACCATCTCAGTAAACCAATAGATAGATAAAAGTCCCAGCTTACAACCAACCAGTTAACCAACTCAGTAAACCAATAGATAGATGAAAGTCCAGCTTACAACCAACCAGTTAACCATCTCAGTAAACCAATAGATAGATGAAAGTCCCAGCTTACAACCAACCAGTCAATCAACTCATAAACAAATAGATAAAAAACAGTTTCAATTACAACCAACCAGTTAAATTAACCAACTCGATAAACTTACAGATAAATAAAAGTTTCAAATTACTTCTTAAATAAAAGTTCCATTTACAACTAACCAGTTAACCAACTCAATAAACAAACAGATAAATAAAAGTTTCAACTTACTACTAGCAAATCAGATCACCGTGTTCAAACCATTGCCGCCTAACAGCCAAATTCGTCGTCTGCCACACTGTCGTGACTGGCTGGACTGCTCAGCTGAGCCAGTAGCTAGACCACTCCAGTGCGACTACCGACACACAAGCGATATTTGATATACCGTTTGCACGCTGCATTTTACTTTTTTTTTTAAAACTTTTTTTTTACAGTCGACCTCACTGCCAAGCAGGCGGAGTGCAGGGTCTACCCGCACTTGCGGACCATAGATATAGATAATAGACAGGCACCTCAGACAAATTCTGGCTGTGGTAGCCTCGGCATCGGTTTCTACATTTTTGTTCGATTTACATGTCGAAACAGAAACAAGAACAAAAATAAACAAACAAAACAGAACAAAACAAAAACGACAAACAACAACAACAACAACAACAGGAACCAGAAAAAACACGAAAGAAGAATACGAACGCGTATTTAATACAATAAGACAAGACAAGACAGGAGCAAATTTTTGGCCAACTGACCTTTGTCAAGCATAAGATTACAAACAAACAAACACTAGATACAAAAATTATGTGAAAAAGACTGAAACTTCCCTGCTGCTGTGTCTAATGTGAGAAAAAGAATGCGGGCAGTCACACTTGTTTAGGATGACAACAACAACAGTTAGAGATTGTTGGTTGCTGAATGTTATGTCAAATTAAAAGATACAGTCCGAAATGCTGCCATTTGACAAAGAACCAAAGTGACAGACAAGGAAGGTTGAACATTTCATGAAAACCAAATGGAATTAGACCGGGGGCATATCACACACATGAAAGACAATAGATGGACGATCTTCTGATCAGCAGACAATAGAGGACGCCAGATCAGTTGGGAGACTGAAAAGTCATTGGAGAAATGACATCAGATGTCAACAAGGAGCAACAGGGTCAAGGACAGTACAAGACAGAGACAGTTGGAGGACTCTGGTGGATGGTTGCTTCCTGCAGTGGAAGGACACTGCCTAAAAAGGAAGAAAACAAAGAAAATGATATTTTGTTTATGTGGCAATGGTTGTCGTATTTGTATATGATTAATCAGGATGGGAGCTTTTCTTCAGTTTTCTTTCATGTTTATTTAGATCTTGTACACTTTTTCCATTGTTAAATTCTCTACACGGGATAATTTGTACAACGGTCGTGTGTCGTATTTTTTTATGATGATCATAGAAATTTCCACAAAATAAGATTAAAGCCGGCTGAATGACAGAAGGACGTTATTTAGTTCCGTGTTTGTATACAAACCCGTGGTGTATCAAGGTGATTGTATCACAGTGTGCGACAGAGCGCGTTGCCTGTCTTACCTGTCTATGTTTGTGACGAAGGCGACGAGCACTGAAGTGGTGACGGTGGTGTATTGTGTCTGTTTTTAGCTTGAGGGGGCCATTGTTTTTTTCTTTTCTTTCTTTTTTGTTTTTCTTTTTCTGTCCGTCTGTCATCGTTTTCCCCCCTTTTTCTTCGCATTGGAGGTGCATAGAGACACTTACACACATACAGAGAAAGAGAGAGAGAGAGAGAGGAGAGAGAGAGAGAGAGAGAGAGAGAGAAAGAGAGAGAGGGAGATAGGCAGAGACAGAGAGAGAATTTATGTCGAAAGAAACTCTGGGGCGAGCCGGACAGCTGAAGGTGGTGAGAGGAGAAACCGCCGTCAAGTTAGTGTTTCGGCACTTAACTCTTTACACTCAAGAGGGGACTGGATGTCTCCATGCCGTCACAATTTTTCTCCTTGGAGGAATTAGCCGCCACCTGGGTTCAAACCGGCTCGTCCAAGGTGGTCAGGCTTGGTATGTTAGGCCTTGCCAGTCATGAAAGGATCTGCAATGCTTAAATTAGTTAACTGAAGGGAAGGGAAGGGAAGGGAAAGAAGGGCATGAGTGGTAAGGTGTTTGCCTTCCGGCGGTTGTGTCGTATGTCGTCTTCTTTTTTAGGAATTTCTCTCTCTCTGTCTCTCACTCACTCATCTCTCTTTCCTCATCTCTCTCTCACTCACTCATTCTCTCTCTCTCACTCTCTCCCACTCACTCACTCACTTTCTCTCTCACTCATTCATTCTCTCTCTCTCACTCATTCTCTCTTTCTCACTCACTCACTCACTCGCTCTCACTCACTCACTCTCTCTCTCTCACTCACTCTCTCTCTCTCACTCACTCATTCATCTCTCTCTCACTCACTCTCTCTCTCTCTCACTCACTCATTCTCTCTCTCTCACTCACTCTCTCTC
>JAPXFY010000029.1:12179204-12181704 GCA_030674185.1 Monoplex corrugatus
TCAGTTTTAGTTTCAGTTTCTCAAGACGACGTCTCAGCGATCGGAATGAATTCCATATGCTCTGTCGTCACAGGTGCCATGTGTATGGTGATCATGGCACAAGCCTTAAGCCTGCACATAAACTCATGAGCTGGCCAGGTCCTGAGGTCCTACCTAGACAGCTCTATAACCCTGGGGTCGTATGGGAGTGAGATGGCAGAGACCTCAACTTTTCCGGGGCCAGCACCACGACGGCGGCGCCCATCCCCTTTCCCTGGCTTCAAATTCATATTCATATTAACAATTTTAAACCAAGATCTCAGAAACGCAAGAGGGCTAATTGGTTTTCAAGGGGTGGGACCTGGGAAATCAACCTAGCTCTCCAATAATTTTTACCAAGGCAGCCAGGCAAAAACCTGCTCTTCACGATTTTCAACTGCCGTGGGATCTTTAGCGTGCGCAGCCAGAAGCACAAGGGTCCGATTCGTTTTTCGTCCCCTTCCGAAGGACTAGATGTTCAGTTCGATTTTCCGGTTAAACTGAGGAGAAGAGTCGAGGCCTCTGCGGGGAGCGAACAGTGGAACCTGGAGTTTAGTTATTGGCAGGCGAACGTCTGAACCATTGTGCCACTGTTCTCCCTGTATGGTCTTGTATCTCACATGAAGACCAACAGCAGGTGCTGAAAACCAGTGTACCTAATCAGCCATCGGACCGTCAGGATAGTGCAATCTAGTACATTCAGCAGAATGGGGGAACAGACAGACAGACAGACAGACAGACAGACAGACAGATAGACACATACACACACACACATATACACACACACACACATACACACACACGCACACACTCACACACACACTCGCACACGCACACACACACTCACACACACATACACACACACTCACACAGACACACGCACATGCACACACACACACACACTTGACACCCGAAACTTGAAAACACTTCATTACTCTTGTTATTATGCATGACAAGGGAGACAGAGAGAGAGAGAGAGAGAAAGAGAAAGAGAGAGATAGAGAGAGAGAGAGAGAGAGACAGACAGACAGAGAGAGAGAGAGACAGACAGAGAGAGACAGACAGACAGAGAGAGACAGAGACAGAGAGATACAGAGACAGAGAAACAGAGATAGAGACAGACAAAGATATACAGAGAGACAGAGAGAGATATACAGAGAGAAAGAGAGAGAGAGAGACAGAGACAGAGAGAGAGAGACAGACAGACAGATAGAGACAGATAGACAGATAGACAGACAGAGACAGAAAAGAGAAACAGAGAGACAGAGACAGACAAAGACAGATAGACAGACAGAGACAGAGACAGAGAAAAAGAAACAGAGAGACAAAGACAGACAAAGACAGAGACAGACAGAGACAGACAGAGACAGACAGAGACAGAGAGACAGACAGAGACAGAGACAGGCAAAGACGGAGAGACAGACAGAGACAGAGACAGAGACAGACAGATACAGAGGATAATTATGTCTTCAATAATGCGATAGAGTTCCATTTGGGGATCAGACTGCATAACAAGACTGTATTCTACGCTTTTTGCCATAGTGTATCCTGGCGTCAATCAGGCCTGAGAGACACAGACACTTTAGGCGTTGGTCAGGAACTTTGAGCAACACCGTCATGATGCATCCGTGAAGTAGAAGAGACTCGCCTGTATGGTCCTATCTTTCCATTGAGCGCATAGCATGCTCAGCTCTTAGCAGGAGCTGGATAAGGTCAGAAACACCCACAATGACACAAGCGGATGGGGTCAGAGCTTCTAACCAGCCAGTTGGTTGCTCTGTCCATTTCGTCAAGGTGATTGATAAACAGGAGATTGTAAGAATAATGATAACAATAATAGTTACAGTATTTATACGGCGCCAAATCTTGACGATTCAAATCAAAGCGCACTCACGCATACAATCAACAAAGACCACCTTACATTTTTAACACACAGACTGAGGAAAAGAAGGAGTTGTAGAATTCATTGTTGGGAAAACAGGTATGTTTGTAAACTGGATTTAAAAGCAGAAAGGGTAGGTGTTAGGCGAAGGCAGAGCAGAAGTTTATTCCAGGCTGACGGTCCTGAGACAGCAAAACAACGCTGGCCAACACTTGATGGTCTAAATCTAGGGACTTGAAGGGAAAGAGTGTCTGAAGCTGAGCGCAAGGTGCGAGATGGGGTATGAATGTTGATGTCGCAAAGATATGATGGAGCAGACTGGTGAACAGATTTGTAACACAAGCTATCCAGCTTATATTCAATTCTTTTTAAGACAGGCAACCAGTGAAGAAAGCAAAAGAGAGGACTGGTATGATCAAACTTTTGAGGACAAGACGAGCAACTATGTTTTGTATGCGTAGCAGACAAAGGAGAGAAAAAGCTGATAGTCCAGTAAGAAGAGCATTCCTGTAATCAAGACTAGACAAAATGAGAGATGTCACAGCTTAGATGCAGGCTCAGTTGAAAGATATCTTCGAATGTAACCAATGTGTCGAATCT
>JAPXFY010000029.1:12196704-12206704 GCA_030674185.1 Monoplex corrugatus
GGATGCGTCATTGAGGATTTTTCAAAAATCTTCTGACCAACACCGCAGATGTATGTATTTCCTATGTCTGGTTGACGTCAGGACATTTTATGATGGTAGAGTACAGCACTATCACGTGGAATTCCACAGCATCATGGTTACCATCCTCGTTGGCTTCCATCATCAACGCAGTGTAAAAGGTGTCCTAGTTTCTCCAAGCTGGCATTGAAAATGGGACGAAGAAAAAAGGGTGGGTAGGTGAGCATGATCTCCCTAAGTGCGATTATCCTAAACAAAACAAAGAAAATAAACGCACAAACACACAAACAAACAAACACACGAACGAACAAACACACAAACACAAAAACAAAAAACAAACACAAACAAACAAACAAACACACAAACACAAAACACAAAAACACACAAACACACAAACATACAAACACACAAATACACAAACACACAAAGACAAAAAACAAACAAACAAACACACAAATAAACAAACAAGCAAACAAAACAGACAGATAGACAAACAGACAACCAGACAGCTAGCCAGACAGACATATGAACAAACGCACAACAACATAACAAAAAGCGACTAAACCAACAACAACAAAGGAACACAAATTTCGGTCACTGTCATTTTAGTACAGTAGATTGCTCTTATGCTTACAAAAGTCTTTCATTAACTCACCAAACATAAAGCTGGATGGCTCAGTGTAACATTTGTTTTCCATGTCAACCACACGCTGCTAGAAACCTCGGCCTCCATTGTCTCCCCCTGAACGAATTTTGTGGGTTGGGGTTAGGGTTTGGCTTGCCATCAGCGTTGTCAGAAGTGAAATCCGACTATGCATTCTTAAATGAGATTATCAGGTGCAAGAGAGACTTGAAATGTATGCTGACCTAAATCCCTTAGCTGTCTAAGGACAAATCTTGATGAATTTGAAACACGAACCTGTTTGTTTCCCTCTCTCTCCCTCATTAGCTTCTTCTCTCTCTCTCTACGATCATCTCTCTCTCCCTGCATCTCTCTCTCTCTATGTCTCTGTCTGTCTGTCTGTCTGTCTGTCTCTCTCTCTCATTCTCTCTCCCTCAAACTATTTCTTCATTTGGCTCCAGATTTTTCCTTTTTGAGTGTACACAAGCCGGCCCCTTTTTCAAAGAGCAACAGTATTTTTTTCTGTCCAATTGGCGTTTGTCACTCCAAGAAAAAGACCACAATGTGACAAAGGTCACTGAATTCGGGACATAAAAATTTGTTGTGCCTTTTCCTCCTTTTCTTTTGATTTATTCAATTGTTTACTTTTTAAGTCCTAGAGTCGGATAGAATTAAGGGCCACCTCCCCGACAACATATGAGCAATATGCGTAAATAATGACAGTGTTGAAAGACCCTAAAATTGACGTTCCCAGGGGTTCCGAGTAACGTCTGAGATCCGACAAGGATGTGTCCTACCATCACTCTTTTTCGTTATCTACATGGACAAAATTGACCGAGATGTAACATCTGATCTGGAAGTTCTCAAATAAACGATAATCACGAAAACCAGGGGATAGTATAATTATTACGACAAAGAAAGCCACAAGAACATACAAACAAGTTGATAATAGATGTGACAATAATACATGAAAACGACCACCAGCAAGACCACATATCTCCTCTCCTGGCACAACTTCACTGGCTCCCTGTATCAAAGCGCATACAGTACAAACTAGACACATGTGCTACAAAAGCCTCAATAACGCAGCCCCCGATTACCTGTCAAGCCTACTTGAGATCTATGTTCCCTCACGTACCCTCCGCTTGCCTCCGATCCTCTGACTTTTCGCTTTCCACGCACTAAGCTTCTCTGTTTCTGGTCCGCTCTCCTGGAACAAACTTCCTCTCTCAGTCCGTCAGCAACCTACTTTTGTCTCCTTCAAGTCCGCTCTCAAAACTCACCTTTTCTCCTCTGCATAAAATCCTGACCTCACTCAATCCCCTCGGCAGCCTGTCTCCACTCGGAGGGGAATCACATTGCAATATATAATTGTATATAATATGCTGTCTATAATTTTTCCATTGCTTTTATTCTTTCTCCCAATGTATAGCCGTGTGTGTGTGTGTGTTGGGTGTGGTTGTGTGTGTGTTGGGTGTGTTGTGCGTGTGGTGCTGGGTCGTGGTGCGTGCGTGCGTGCGTGTGTGTGCGTGCGTGCGTGTGTGTGTTTCAGCGCTTAGATTTGATTTTATCAAGATTTTGCGCTATATAAATATTGTAATTATTATTATTATTATTATTATCAGTAGGAGGAACATCTGACAAACTGAACACCACAACTGAAGTGCAACAAACTTTGCAAACTTGGACAGAACCTGAAAGAAATTGAGACCAGAGTCCAAAAGGCAAATGCTATGAGCTACCAAGTGTCACCCCTCGTAAGACACCCAAGCATTCCTAAGGAAACAAAAAATCCGGGTTATCAGTAAAGTCTTTGTATCAACACTGACTAACACCAGTACCATGCCTGGACATTTAACAAAGCCCTTGAAATAAAATCACAACACTATCAGGTGACATATCCACGAAGAGCAGTAGGCAAGACAAAAACAAAAACAACAAAAAACAAAAAAACAAAAACAAAAAAACGACCAAAAACCCCCCACAAACAAACAAACAACCCCAAATAGCAGAGCAAGCAAGCAAGCAATCAGGCAACCAATCAATCAATCAATCAATCATCAATCAATCATTTAAGCAAGCAGCCAACCAACCAACCAAAACATGATTAAAACACAAAGATCCAAGAACTGGTTGGAACAACACCTGTCAACCATTACATCACACAACAGTGGATCAAAAGTGGTTAGGCCACCTGACCTGGACGTCAGTCAATCAGCCAGCATCACACATTCTCCACACTACAACATCAGACATTCTCCACACCTACAGTATCAGACATTCTCCACATCTACAACATCAACATTCTCCACACCTACAGTATCAGACATTCTCCACACCTACAGTATCAGACATTCTCCACACCTACAGTATCAGACATTCTCCACACCTACAGTATCAGACATTCTCCACACCTACAGTATCAGACATTCTCCACACCTACAATATCAGACATTCTCCACACCTACAACATCACACATTTCTACACCTACAAATCAGACATTCTCCACACCTACAACATCACACATTCTCCACACCTACAACATCACACATTCTCCACACCTACAACATCACACATTCTCCACACCTACAACATCACACATTCTCCACACCTACAGCACCAGACATTCTCCACACCTACAACATCACACATTCTCCACACCTACAAATCAGACATTCTCCACATCTACAACATCAGACATTCTCCACACCTAACATCAGACATTCTCCACATCTACAACATCAGACATTCTCCACACCTACAACATCAGACATTCTCACACCTACATCAGACATTCTCCACACCTACAGCATCACACATTCTCCACACCTACAACATCACACACATTCTCCACACCTACAACATCAGACATTCTCCACACCTACAACATCACACATTCTCCACACCTACATCAGACATTCTCCACTCCTACAACATCACACATTCTCCACACCTACAACATCAACATTCTCCACTCCTACAACATCACACATTCTCCACACCTACATCAGACATTCTCCACTCCTACAACATCACACATTCTCCACACCTACATCAGACATTCTCCACCCTACAACATCACACATTCTCCACACCTACACATCAGACTATTCTCCACTCCTACAACATCACACATTCTCCACACCTACATCAGACATTCTCCACACCTACAACATCACACATTCTCCACACCTACAACATCACACATTCTCCACACCTACAACATCAACATTCTCCACACCTACAACATCACACATTCTCCACACCTACAACATCACACATTCTCCACATCCTACAGCATCACACATTCTCCACACCTACATCAGACATTCTCCACACCTATAACATCACACATTCTCCACAACTATAACATCAGACATTCTCCACACCTACAGTATCACACATTCTCCACATCTACAACATCACACACATTCTCCACACCTACATCACACATTCTCCACACCTATAACATCACACATTCTCCACAACTATAAATCATAGACATTCTCCACACCTACAATATCAGACATTCTGCACTCCTACAATATCACACATTCTGCACTCCTACAACATCACACATTCTCCACACCTACAATATCACACATTCTCCACACCTACATCACACATTCTGCACTCCTACAACATCACACATTCTCCACACCTACAACATCACACATTCTCCACATCTACAACATCACACATTCTCCACACCTACATCACACATTCTCCACACCTATAACATCACACATTCTCCACAACTATAACATCAGACATTCTCCACACCTACGGTATCACACATTCTCCACACCTATAACATCAGACATTCTCCACACCTACAACATCACACATTCTCCACACCTACAGTATCACACATTCTCCACACCTACATCAGATATTCTGCACACCTACAACATCACACATTCTCCACACCTACAACATCACACATTCTCCACACCTATAACATCAGACATTCTCCACACCTACATCAGATATTCTCCACACCTACAACATCACACCATTCTCCACACCTATAACATCAGACATTCTCCACACCTACAACATCACACATTCTCCACACCTACAGTATCACACATTCTCCACACCTACAACATCACACATTCTCCACACCTACATCAGATATTCTCCACACCTACAACATCACACATTCTCCACACCTACAGTATCACACATTCTCCACACCTACATCAGACATTCTCCACACCTACTCACACATTCTCACACCTACAACATCACACATTCTCCACACCTACATCAGACATTCTCCACACCTACAGTATCACACATTCTCCACACCTACAACATCAACATCTCCACACCTACAGTATCACACATTCTCCACAACTACATCAGACATTCTCCACACCTACAGTATCACACATTATCCACACATACATCAGACATTCTCCACACCTACATCAGACATTCTCCACACCTACATCCACATTCTCCACGCCTACATCAGACATTCTCCACACCTACATCACACATTCTCCACACCTACATCACACATTCTCCACACCTACATCACACATTCTCCACACCTACAACATCACACATTCTCCACACCTACATCAGACATTCTCCACACCTACAGTATCACACATTCCACACCTGCATCAGACATTCTCCACACCTACATCAGACATTCTCCACACTACAACATCACACATCTCCACACCTACATCAGACATTCTCCACACCTACAACATCACACATTCTCCAACCTACATCAGACATTCTCCACACCTACAACATCACACATTCTCCACACCTACATCAGACATTCTCCACACTACAATCACACATTCTCCACACCTACATCAGACATTCTCCACACCTACATCAACATTCTCCACACCTAACATAACATTCTCCACACCTACAACATCAACATTCTCCCACCTACATCAGACATTCTCCACACCTACACAGACATTCTCCACACTACAATCAACATTCTCCACACCTACATATCACACATTCTCCACACCTACATCAGACATTCTCCACACCTACAACATCACACATTCTCCACACCTACATCAGACATTCTCCACACCTACATCAGACATTCTCCACACCAAACATCAGACATTCTCCACACCTACACAGACATTCTCCACACCTACATATCAGACATTCTCCACATCTACAACATCACACATTCTCCACACTACAATCACACATTCTCCACACCTACATCAGACATTCTCCACACCTACATCAGACATTCTCCACACCTACAATCACACATTCTCCACACCTACAATAGACATTCTCCACACCTACACATCAGACATTCTCCACACCACAACATCAGACATTCTCCACACCTACAACATCACACATTCTCCCACCTACAACATCACACATTCTCCACACTACAACATCACACATTCTCCACACCTACAGTATCAGACATTCTCCACACTACACATAACATTCTCCACACCTACAACATCACACATTCTCACACCTACACATCAACATTCTTCACACCTACAACATCACACATTCTCCACACCTACAACATCACATATTCTCCACACCTACAACATCAGACATTCTCACACCTACAACATCACACATTCTCCACACCTACAACATCACAATTCTCCACACCTACACATCACACATTCTCCACACCTAAAATCAACATTCTCCACACCTAAACATCACACATTCTCCCACAACAACATCAGACATTCTCCACACCTACATATCACACATTCTCCACACTACAACATCACACATTCTCCACACCTACATCACACATTCTCCACACCTAAACATCACACATTCCCACACTATAACATCAACATTCTCCACACCTACAAATCAGACATTCTCACTCCTACAATATCACACATTCTCACTCTACAACATCACACATTCTCCACACCTACAAACACACATTCTCCACACCTACATCACACATTCTCACTCCTACAACATCACACATTCTCCACACCTACAACACACATTCTCCACATCTACAACATCACACATTCTCCACACCTACATCACACATTCTCACACCTAAACATCACACATTCTCCACAACTAACATCAGACATTCTCCACACTACGGTATCACACATTCTCCACACTATACATCAGACATTCTCCACACCTACAACATCACACATTCTCCACACTACAGTACACACTCTCCACACCTACATCAATATTCTCACACCTACAACATCACACATCTCCACACCTACAACATCACACATTCTCCACACCTATAACATCAGACATTCTCCACACCTACAAACATACAACACACATTTCCACACTATAACATCAGACTTCTCCACACCTACACATCAACATTCTCCACACCTACAGACACACATTCTCCACACTACAACATCACACATTCTCCACACCTACATCAGATATTCTCCACACCTACAACATCACACATTCTCCACACCTACAGTATCACACATTCTCCACACCTACATCAGACATTCTCCACACCTACAGTATCACACATTCTCCACACCTACATCAGACATTCTCCACACTACAGTATCAACACATTCTCCACACCTACATCAGAATTCTCCACACCTACATATCACACATTCTCCACACCTACAACATCACACATTCTCCACACGTACATCACACATTCTCCACACCTACAGTATCACACATTCTCCACACCTACAACATCACACATTCTCCACACTACAACATCACACATTCTCACACCTACAACATCACACATTCTCCACACCTACAACATCACACATTCTCACACTACAACATCACACATTCTCCACACCTACAACATCACACATTCTCCACACCTACATCACACATTCTCCACACCTACATCAGACATTTTCCACACCTAAAACATCACACATTCTCCACACCTACAACGTCACACATTCTCCACACCTACAACATCACACATTCTCCACACCTACACATCACACATTCTCCACACCTACAACATCACACATTCTCTACACCTACATCACACATTCTCCACACTAAAACATCACACATTCTCCACACCTACAACATCACACATTCTCCACACCTACAACATCACACATTCTCCACACCTACAACATCACACATTCTCCACACCTACATCACACATTCTCTACACCTAAAATCACACATTTCCACACCTACATCACACATTCTCCACACCTACAGTATCACACATTCTCCACATCTACAACATCACACATTCTCCACACTTACAACATCACACATTCTCCACACCTACAACATAAACATTCTCCACACCTACAACATACACATTCTCCACACCTACAACATCACACATCTCTCCACACCTACAACATAAGACATTCTCCACACCTACAACATCACACATTCTCCACACCTACAATCAACACATTCTCCACACCTACAACATCACACATTCTCCACACCTACAAGACACCTACAACATCAGACACCTACAACATCAGACACCTACAACATCAGACACCTACAGCCTCAGACGCTCCACCAAACACAGCAAGACAAAGCACTGATGCGAACTGGTTGTGGATGGCAGTTATAACCTCACGTGTACAATTGAAACCATAAAGTTAAACTATTACTTCAATGTTAATGCCAAAAGCTGTTCTATTCAGCAATCCTAAAAAGGAACAGTGAGTTAATTTAAAACAGGTTGACAAAGTGATTTGTTTGGCTAGTCTTGTCATTTCATGGTACATTCCCAGACCTAGGAGAAGAGCAAAAACCTTTCTTCTCATTTTGCATGGTCAGCAAAGATCGGACCAAGCAGCAAGCAACATTTATAGGACATTTTATGAGGCAAGAACAATTTGAACAGTTAGTCACAGCAGAGATATGTCAAAATCAAATTTTCATTGCACTTCCAAAGAAGACAGGGGCTATAGAATACGAACTCCATCGCACAATCAGTTTGATGAGTCATGTAACAAAAATCCTGTTAAGAATAATCATGATAAGGACAAGGAATAGAATAAGGATTTGTATTTATGCTTTGTTGACTATACCAAGGCTTTCGATCGGGTACGACATGATGTTTTGATGTTTTGAAAAGAGCTTATATTGTTTTCTATTCTCATTGCAGCTGTTTGTTCCCAGTACATATTCCTGATTATTCGTAGATCTTTTCCATCAACATTGAGTCTCTCCAGTTGGTTGATCAACTCTTCATGTCATATCCGATCGATAGCCTTGATATAGTCAACAAAGCATAAATACAAATCCTTATTCATCTCAATTGACCTCTCTATGATAGTTCTTAGGATGTTAAAAAGGTTAAAGGTTAAAGGTCCCATGGTCAATATGGCCGTAGGGGCGGTGAACTGTTAAAGATTCACCGTGTCTAGGGCACGGCATTATGAAAGGCGGAGCACATCCCTCTCCTTTCGCCGCCTTTTTAAACCTCCCCCGACCGAAGTCAGGTACCCATTCACTGCTGGGTGGACAGAGGGAGTTTTCAGGCCGGAAAAATCGAACCAGCGTTTAGCGGATTCGAACCACCGACCTTCCGCACCGCAGACGAGCGCTCTAACCACTCGACTACAGGCCCCCCCTCTTAGGATGTATATGGCATTAATAGTTCCTTTCCCCTCCACAAATCCACACTGTTCTTCTGCTATTTCTCTTTTGATTCTATTCCTTGTCCTCATCATGATTATTCTTAACAGGATTTTTGTTACATGACTCATCAAACTGATTGTGCGATGGAGTTCGCATTTTATAGCCCCTGTCTTCTTTGGAAGTGCAATGAAAATTGATTTTGACATATCTTTGGGGAATTTTCCAGTGTCATAAATTTCATTTAGGAGGACTGTTATTTTTTCTATGCCAAATTCCTCCAGGGCTTCAATCATCTCTGTAGTAATGTTGTCTGGTCCTGGAGCTTTTCCTGATTTCTTCTTTTTCAGTGCTGCTCTAACTTCATCTTTCATTATGGGTGGTCCTTCAAATTTCTTTTTTATAATGTGTTCTTCGTTTCTGTCATCCTCAAAAAGGTCTTTAATGTACTCTCTCCATCTGTCTAATATTTTGTCTTTTTCCATGACCAGCGTGCCATTTTTCGATTTTAAGCAACCAGTTGATGTGCATGTATTTTTCCTGTGGACAATTTCTTCAATTCGTCTGTACATACCCTGAGGATCCATTTTGTGTCGTTCTTCTATTTCTTTGCATTTTGTGTTCAGCCAAGCTTCCTTAGCTTCATTGCACCTATACCTGATTTCTTTGTTTATCTTCCTGTATATCTCCTCGTTTCTCTTTGCCTTCCTCCTTTCCTCCATCAGGTCCAAAATTTCATGTCATCCAGCTCTTTTTTGCTTTTC
>JAPXFY010000029.1:12209204-12214204 GCA_030674185.1 Monoplex corrugatus
ATAGGCTTAACTAATGCACATCAAGAGTGATACCCAGAACAAAGCATGAAGACAAGAAACCAGAAAGGAAGACCCAAGGAAAAGGCAACAAGCAGATGATGTCAGAACCGCTCTATCCACACAAAGCCAATACATGACCGTCACCAAAGCAAATCCCCAAGGCAAGTCTTCCAGGAAAGAGAAAAGACAAAGGAAAAATGAGAAGACATTACCATGAACATTGTTCTCAAAGAGCAAAAAACGACAACGAGAAAAGAGAGAGAGAGAGAGAAAGAGAGAGAGAGAGAGAGAAAGAGAGAAAGAAAGAGAGAGAGAAAGAGAGAGAGAAAGAGAGAGAGAAAGAGAGAGAAAGAAAGAGAGACAATGACAATGACAATGACAATGACAATGATGCTTTATTTTTCAACGGTAAAAGCTATTGGCTAGAAGCCATTTTTCAAACTTGCCGTTGCTATTCTATACACATGACATTTGTTTACAGTAACAAATACAGCTTAAGGAAAATACATGTTGAATACTAAAATTAAGATACAATGAAATCAACAAACGTACAGTCACCACTTAGAGATAGGTAGATAGATAGATAGATAGATAGATAGATAGATAGATAGATAGATAGATAGATAGAGAGATAGAGAGAGAGAGGTAGATAGTATAGACAGATAGATAGACAGATGAGCAGGTAGATAATGATAAGTAAATAAAGAAAGAAAGATAATGTTGATAGTGATATTAATAAAAATAAGACGAAGAAGAGGAAGAAGAAGAAGGAAGAGGAGGAGGAGGAGAGGAAAACACAGTAAACAAAATAGTAATAAGATAAAACAAAATAAAATGAAATAGAGGGAGAAGAAACATTACATGTGACAAATTTATAGAAGATAAATCAAGCGTCAAATAGACTAATGTTCTTACAATTAAATCAAAGAAGATGAAATCAATTTTCTGATTACACACAAAAATATTAACACTGTTACAAACAACAATTACCACTACTACCACTACTACTACTACTACTACTGCTACTAAACCCAAAGATAATAAATGGAGGTAGAAAAAAAGAGCAGTTCAGAAGGATGATTAGAGGGAAAAAAAAAAAAAAAAAAAAAAAGGGGGGGGGGGGGGGTAGCAAACATTGGGTCGATTGAAGGCATAAACACATAAAATTCTACAGGAGACAGAAAATCAACAGATGATATGAAGTCAAATAGACAAATGTATAGATAGATAAATAAAGTAAATGTTACTTTCGACAATAGGAAATTACAGTAATGATAAACGCATATGTAGGCTATAATAGAAATATCATACATGTGTAAACAAATCAATAATTCATGTAATAAGACATAAATAAATCAAGAATAGTAACCATAATCAAGCGCCGTTTTTCTTGATAGGAGAAGAGAGATACAAGCATGATACGGATAACAGTTGGAGAAAAGTGACAAATACAGACAGCAGATAAGAGCCAACCAAACAAACAGACAATATGGCTAACAGATAAGATGGGCAAGCAAGCAAAGCAAAAAACAAACAAACAAACAAAATGAACAAAGGCAATGAGAAATAAAGAAGAAGCAAGACAGAATCAAACACGTCATAGAGTCATCAACAAATCATCGTATATAATACAGAAATAAATACTGGTTGGCAGTTTGAACTGTTAAAATATCAATAATGTTAAAGAGAGAAAAAAAGAAAAAAAAACAAAAACAAAAAAACAAAAACACGAATTATCATTGTGCATACACACACACACACACACACAACACACACACACACACACACACACACACACACACACACACACACACACACACACACACACATTGACTAGATTAGATGTCATAGGTTGAAAGGCAGCTGACGTTATTGTTGCTAACTGAGGTAATCTACGATACTGACGTAAGGTATTTAAATAAAGTAACTTTGAAGGAAGAGAGTGATTGAGTGTTTGTGATATTTGGGGGGAGGGTGTTCCATAGTTGTGCACCAGAAAACGATAAACTATTTTTATATATGTCAATTCTTGGACGGATAATTTTGAATTGATTTTGTCTTGAGTTTGAGTATGATCGCACATTCTGATTAAACAAATTGAGAAGATATTGCGGAACATTCCTTTTTGATACTTTAAACATTGTGATACCTTTATTGAACATTAAGTGTGACTTTAGAGGGAGGATTCCTAACTGTTTAAGTTTTTCATCTGTTGTTAAAGTGGGATCTGGCATGATAAGTTTTGCTGCCCTCCTATGTAAGGTGTTCAATTTTTTTAGATGAACTTCACATGAGCTATCCCACAGTGTAGAGGCATAATCTATGTGCGATTTAATATGAGCATTATAAAATAATTGGCGTGTGTTTGTATCTGTTAGATATCTTAATTTGGACAGAATAAATAAGTTCTTGGAGATAATCCTGCATAAATAATCAATGTGGTTTTGCCAGGTAAGATTATGATCAATGAGAACTCCCAGTAGACGGTGTTCAGGTATTTGTGCAATAGAATTACCTCTCAAAGACAGTAGACGGTGTTCAGGTATTTGTGCAATAGAATTACCTCTCAAAGACAGATTGAGTGACAGAGGGCCAAGCTGCCGTTTTTGGCGTGTGCATATAACCATACATTCAGTTTTCGTAGGGTTCAAAGCCATGGCGTTTTTAGCACACCAATCAGAAATTTCATTTAGGCTCTTTTGTAAACGTGTGTTTACAGTCGCTATGCTTGTGTCTTGTGTATGGATTGTTCCGTCATCAGCGAACATATCACAGTGAACTGTGGGATCAGATATATCAGAGAGAGAGAGAGAGAGAGAGAGAGAGAGAGAGAGGAGAGAGAGAGAGAGAGAGAGAGAGAGAGAGAGAGAGGCATACACTCCCTCTGTCCATCTAATTTCATCGTTTTCGAATCATATAAAAATATAAGTAAATATATAAAAAATGATAAAATAAAAAATAGATAGCAAGATTCCCTGTGCTTTCCCACTTTTCGGGAAACAACCCAAACTCTGATGTCCACAAAAAAGCAAAAAAACCCGCCTTTTCTTAAAAAAAAAAAAAAAAAAAAAAAAAGAAAAGAGAGAGAGAGAGAGAGAGAGAGAGAGAGAGAGAGAGAGAGAGAGACAGAGACAGAGACAGAGACAGAGACAGAGAGAGAAGACACGCACTTTCACTCAGGGTTCGTGACATGTATGAAATGACATGAAATGCTTTCATCGCTGTGGATAACAGCACGTAGACCAACTAACATGTCCGTCGTTGTTAATCTACTTGTTTTAAAATAAAAGAAAACAGACAAAAACATAACACAAGGCGGTAAAATATTAATTAAAAAAAAGATATTCATCATGAATGCTTAAAACTGTGTACACATATTCGACTGTGTGCATGCGTGTGTGCGTACGTGCATGCATGTTGTGTGTGCCTGCGTCCATGAGTGTGTAATTTAAAGAGAAAGATTCATAATACAAGTGAATGTTTAACTGCATGACAATACTGTGTTTTTAGGTCACCCAGAATGAGCGACGTGGGATGAACGGTTCTGAGGCTGCGCAAAAGTTAGAGCAGCACAGCAAAAACAAACAAGCAAAAAACAAAACACAACAAAACAACAATAACACAAAACAAACAAACAAAAACAAAAACAAACAAACAAAAAACAAACAAACAAACAAAACAACAAATAGAATTATGAAAATGAGTTAAAATGAAACGAGTGAGTAAAAAGTAAGGATCAGAATCAAAACAGAAATATCAGAAGAACTAAATGGATTGGTGGAGGGAAGAGAAACTATTAATGCCGTGTGCATCATAAGAACTCTCAAACAAGTATCGATTGAGTTGAATAAGTCTTGATAGTAATGTCTTTGTTGATTATACCCCGGCTTTTGGTCGGGTAAGACACGAAGAATTGATCAACCAAATGGAAAAGGTCATTACTGATGGAAAAGTTCTAAGAATAATAAGGAATATGCACTGGGAACAAACAACAGCGATGAGAGTAGAAAATGATATAAGCGCTTTCCAAAATATCAAAAAAGGTGTTGGACAGGGATGTGTTCTGTCACCAGATTGTTTTCACTTTAGAGCGAAACCATCATGAGAAACTTAGAAGAATGCCCTGGGATAAAGGTCGGGGAAAATGATAAATAATCTTGATTTTGCAGATGACACCGTTCTAATTGCAGAAAATGAAAAAGACCGACAAAATCTTGTGAATGTAATAGAAATATAAAGCAGAAATAAATGACTAGAACTAAATAGTAAGAACACTGAAGTCATGATAATCAGTAAAACAAAAACCCTCATGAATTTAACAGCAAAATGGCACAACATTGAGACAAGTTGATAATCTAACCAGACGGCAGATGGACATTAGAAATATCCAACAGAATTGGACAAACTAAAACAGCATTCAGGAAAATGAAAAGCGTTCTTACCAACAAATGCCTATCAATTACCATCAGGAAGAGAGTTCTCCAGTGTTGTATAGAACCAATAGTGTTGTCTGATGCGAAGCGTGGACAGTCAACACACAAAGTCAGAACAAGATTGAGACAACTGAAATGGGTTTTTAAGATGAATGTTAAGAGATAACGGACGGCAAAGCAAACGAATGAGACAATCTTGAAAGAGGCAGACACAAAAAGAAACATTAATGAAGAAGATTAAGAAAAGAAGAAACATTTATAGGACATTTTATGAGGCAAGAGAAATCAGAGAGCACCTAGTAACAACAGGAAAGGTGAAGGGAAAAAGAGTACCAGGTACAGCCGGGGAGAAAATATTGGATGGATTTGCGAAGTGGATGAGGACAGAAAGGGTGAGAGATAAACTTGCAGCGACAAAAAGATAGACTCGTGTGGACGGCCACATTGCCATCGCCATGCAGCTAGGAAGCTGACTTGAATGTTATGAGGTCTCTACCACCTCACTCTCACATACTGGCTGGTTTAGGGTTATGGCAGTACCTTTTTTGTTTGTTTGTTGTTGGTTGA
>JAPXFY010000029.1:12224204-12226704 GCA_030674185.1 Monoplex corrugatus
TGGAACTGTTTACAGCTGCTTCCGCCATTACCTTTAAGGATTAAGTCCTCTCCCCCCCCCCCCCCAGAAATCGAGAGCTGTTTCATGACGTCATAGGCAGATGCACTTACTAATCTCCTGACTCCAACCTGTATGGTATGTAAGCTGGATATCCTCAAGTTGCTGGCTAGACTGGCATGCTTTTCAGTCTTGTAGATGGCCTGAAAATCAGACTTTTAAAGTGTTTGATCTGGCCAGTCATGGTTTATGGCTGCGAAGTCTGGACTCTCAGAAAAAAACTGATTGCAGATTGAGGTAGCAGAGATGTGGTTTATCGGAGACTACTACGTGTCAAATGGACAGACAGAAGAGAAGAATTAATGAAAGTGTCCTGGAAGAACTTGATACCACCAGAAAACTACTGGCAGACGTCAACAAGAGAAGACTAAAATACATTGGCCATGTGTCATGCAACAAGAACTCGGACCTCATGGCAAACATCTTTCAGGGAAAATCAGTGGCAAAAAGGAAGAAAGGCAGACCTCCAATCTCGTATATCGAGAACATAACCAACATCAGTGGCCTAAATATTCAAGAAATTGTCCACAAAAGTCAAGACAGAGCAGCCTGGAGGGAGATGGTAGTGTCTAAGTATGCAGCGGCCAACACCGAACCCGGTGACGCCAACATGTGAGACAGGTGAGAATGTATAATGTAGGACAGGCCATTACAAATGACCTCATTGCCTGGCAGGTCAGATAAGGGACCTGTGGCAAACGCTAGACGTGGGAAGAGTGGCTCTGGTATACACATCACATTTCTTTGGGTGACCGGTGTTTTTCAGCACCATCAGCTCCTGTTGTACAGAGAGAATTGTCTAAGCCTTATGAAGCTCATTTTTGTTCCTCTTTGAATAGATTCAGCTGGAACTGTTTACACCTACTTCCGACATTGCCTTTTGGGCTTTAGTCATCTCTCCCTCGCCCCCCCCCCCCCCCCCCTGAAATCGAGAAGTTTTTCATGACATTTTTAGTCTCCTTACTCCAACTTTTATGGCAAGGACTTTGGTTCGTAAGCCGGGTTTCCTCAAGTTACTGGCTACGCTGGCATACTTTTCAGTCTTGTGGGTGAGGGCGCCCTCCATTCTACTTTCATACGGCACAGTGTGTTCCATCAGAATCATGTTTTTGATGAATGGGAGTGGAACACTATATCCGGCCTAACGTCACTCTTGCTGACGATTTCTTGGAATGAATTGTTTTTGGTTATCGTTATCTGAAGTAAAGACACTTCCAATATATTGAACCGAGCACTCAACGAAATCTTCTGTTATCTGTCCTCTTGCACTGTCATGGGTATCGCAGGAAGACAAAAAGCTTTCTTCCTTTCAACTTAGTTTACATTTTAAAAAGAAAGGACAGGCAGATATATTGGAAGCAAAGCATAAGTGCTATTGCATAACGGATTTAAACTTTAGTATGCATTAAATTCATCAGTAATTTAACAAAGAATGTACAGACATGGTTGAAATGCAAATCAGTTTCAAAACAACATAAACATGAACATACACGGAATAAGTTCCATAGAGAACAAGCTTTAAGATGATCGACCATATGGTAGAGATCTCACTGTTCTTGAGTCAGCTTTTTGAGGACAGATCCCATTCTTGCTGATTTACCTTTCCCAACCCAAAACAGGGTGAGGTATTCAACACAGCTGGAAGGCAGGTTGAGGTAAACCTGCACAACTGGGAGACAGGGTGAAGTACTCCCTTACAGCAAGGGGACAGTGTGAGATACTCACATACAACAAAAGGACAGTGTGAGGTACCGACATACAATAAGGGGACAGTGTGAGGTACCCACATACAGCAAGGGGACAGTATGAGGTACCCATATACAACAAGTGGACAGTGTAAGGTACTCACATACAACAAGGGGACAGTGTAAGGTACCCACATACAGTAAGGGGACAGTGTAAGGTACCCACATACAACAAGGGGACAGTGTGAGGTACCCACATACAACAAAGGGACAGTGTGAGGTACCCACATACAACAAGGGGACAGTGTAAGGTACCCACATAAAAACAAGGGACAGTGTAAGGTACCCACATACAGTAAGGGGACAGTTTGAGGTACCCACATACAGTAAGGGGACAGTGTAAGGTACCCACATACAACAAGGGGACAGTGTAAGGTACCCACATACAACAAGGGGACAGTGTGAGGTACCCACAAACAACAAGGGGACAGTGTGAGGTACCCACATACAACAAGGGGACAGTGTGAGGTACCCACAAACAACAAGGGGACAGTGTGAGGTACCCACATACAACAAGGGGACAGTGTGAGGTACCCACATACAACAAGGGGACAGTGTGAGGTACCCACATACAACAAGGGGACAGTGTGAGGTACCCACATACAACAAGGGGACAGTATGAGGTACCCACATACAACAAGGGGACAGTGTGAGGTACCCACATACAACAAGGGGACAGTGTGAGGTACCCACAAACA
>JAPXFY010000029.1:12231704-12234204 GCA_030674185.1 Monoplex corrugatus
GGACGTGAACAGAACACATGTGAAGGAGCTAGCTACTGTGTGTATGGATGTGAACAGAACACATGTGAAGGAGCTAGCTACTGTGTGTATGGACGTGAACAGAACACATGTGAAGGAGCTGCTCTGTGTATGGACGTGAACAGAACACATGTGAAGGAGCTAGCTACTGTGTGTATGGACGTGAACAGAACACATGTGAAGGAGCTAGCTACTGTGTGTATGGACGTGAACAGAACACATGTGAAGGAGCTAGCTGCTGTGTGTATGGATGTGAACAGAACACATGTGAAGGAGCTAGCTACTGTGTGTATGGATGTGAACAGAACACATGTGAAGGAGCTAGCTGCTGTGTGTATGGACGTGAACAGAACACATGTGAAGGAGCTAGCTACTGTGTGTATGGACGTGAACAGAACACATGTGAAGGAGCTAGCTACTGTGTGTATGGACGTGAACAGAACACACGTGAAGGAGCTAGCTACTGTGTGTATGGACGTGAACAGAACACATGTGAAGGAGCTACTGTGTGTATGGACGTGAACAGAACACACGTGAAGGAGCTTCTGTGTGTATGGACGTGAACAGAACACATGTGAAGGAGCTAGCTGCTGTGTGTATGGACGTGAACAGAACACACGTGAAGGAGCTACTGTGTGTATGGACGTGAACACAACACACGTGAAGGAGCTGCTGTGTGTATGGACGTGAACACAACACACGTGAAGGAGCTGCTGTGTGTATGGACGTGAACACAACACACGTGAAGGAGCTGCTGTGTGTATGGACGTGAACACAACACATGTGAAGGAGCTACTGTGTGTATGGACGTGAACAGAACACACGTGAAGGAGCTACTGTGTGTATGGACGTGAACAGAACACATGTGAAGGAGCTACTGTGTGTATGGACGTGAACAGAACACATGTGAAGGAGCTACTGTGTGTATGGACGTGAACAGAACACACGTGAAGGAGCTAGCTGCTGTGTGTATGGACGTGAACACAACACATGTGAAGGAGCTACTGTGTGTATGGACGTGAACACAACACATGTGAAGGAGCTGCTGTGTGTATGGACGTGAACACAACACACGTGAAGGAGCTACTGTGTGTATGGACGTGAACACAACACATGTGAAGGAGCTACTGTGTGTATGGATGTGAACACAACACATGTGAAGGAGCTACTCTGTGTATGGACGTGAACACAACACATGTGAAGGAGCTACTGTGTGTATGGACGTGAACACAACACACGTGAAGGAGCTACTGTGTGTATGGACGTGAACAGAACACACGTGAAGGAGCTACTGTGTGTATAGACGTGAACAGAACACATGTGAAGGAGCTACTGTGTGTATGGACGTGAACAGAACACATGTGAAGGAGCTACTGTGTGTATGGACGTGAACAGAACACATGTGAAGGAGCTACTGTGTGTATGGACGTGAACAGAACACATGTGAAGGAGCTACTCTGTGTATGGACGTGAACAGAACACATGTGAAGGAGCTACTCTGTGTATGGACGTGAACAGAACACACGTGAAGGAGCTACTGTGTGTATGGACGTGAACAGAACACATGTGAAGGAGCTACTGTGTGTATGGACGTGAACAGAACACATGTGAAGGAGCTACTCTGTGTATGGACGTGAAGTCTGTCTCTTTGCACAGCTCCTGGCATGTAGATATGAGATCTACTGAGTTATGACACAAGCAGAGCACAGTGCTCTGCTTCCTGTCTGCAAGGCTAACCTCTTTTCTTCGTGCAGTAAGCTATCATCTTTTTCCGTTTCTTGTCCTTTCTTTCTTTTTCTTTCTTTCTGTCTTTTTTGCTTGTTTGTAATATGAGACTCCAGTGTCACATGAATCATACTGACTCATATTTGTCTGCAGTTTGTTTTGGTGTTTCAACAAATGTACAGTTCAAGATTATTTATGCAGAATGCATTTGCTGTGGGTAGAAAATTAAGTAGACCTAAGCACCGCACCGCTGTCTGCAACCAATCAGCGAAGTTCCCGTTCATTAATTACAAACTGCAGATTGATCAGAAAGGACAGAGAATGGATAATAACACACTAACGTGCGAGTGGAGGGAGCAGGTAAATATGGTTGAGTTAGATTCACACTAATTGTGGAACGCTTCTTAGATGAAAACATGTAATCTAGCGGAATAAAAAAAAAAAAAAAAATGGTGGGAATTTTTCACCCATGCTTTAGGATGTAACCTCCCCAAACCCAACCCCACCCCCAGCCCTCGCGAATTCGTGCAGTCAGTTTTGAAAACGAGCGTTCCATTTGTTCACCAAACTGGTGTGGTTTTGGATATAATCGGCAGTAGATAGCTGACCTTTTTGTTAAGTGAGATGACATCTGACACTGAGGTAATAGTTTGGCGGGGTAGGACAATTATTCCCGCCGTGTCACATGTCCGTGAGACAATTTCCGAGCTAATGGCTGGCGAGACAAGTGCTGCCAAATTGAGCTTTCACGCGTATG
>JAPXFY010000029.1:12236704-12239204 GCA_030674185.1 Monoplex corrugatus
TTATTCATTCTTTTATCCATCCATTATCTATTCATGTATCCATCCATTATCTATGAATGTATACATCCACTATCCATTCATGTATCCATCCATTATCCATTCATGTATCCATCCATCAAGTATACATCCATTATCTATGTTTTATCTCTCATTGTGTATGTATGTATCATCCACTACTTAATTAGGTAATTATCCATTATTTATGTATCCATCCACTATCTAATTAAGTATCTGTCCATTATCTAGGTATCCATCCACTATCTAATTAGGTATCTATCCATTATGTATGTATCCACCCACTATCTAACTAGGTATATATCCATTCTTTATATATCCATTCACTATTTATTAGGTATCTGTCCGTTATCTAGGTATCCATCCACTATCTAATTAAGTATCTATCCATTATCAACGTATCCGTCCACTATCTAATTAAGTATCTATCCATTATCAACGTATCAGAGAGCTCCGTTCCTCCGCAGACACACGCATCCTTTGTATTCCAAAGATCAGAACCAAAACCTTTGGCCAGCGAGCCTTTCATTATAACGGTCCTTCAGTCTGGAACAGTCTGCCACAAACAGTTCGCTTCGCTGATTCCAAAGTTACTTTGAAGTCGGCCCTGAAAACTCATCTATTTGCGTGAACCTGCTCTGCTTAATCTCAACTTTCTGTATTTTTGATAATTCCTTCTGACAGCATAAGTTTGTGCGTGTGTGTGTGTGTGTGTGTGTGTGTGTGTGTGTGTGTGTGTGTGTTGTGTGTGTGTGTGTGTGTGTGTGTGTGTGTGTGTGTGTGTGTGTGTGGTGTGTGTGTGTGTATGTGTGTGTGTGCGTGGGTGTGTGTGTGTGTGTTTGGGTGTGTGAGTGAGTGTGTTTGATTTTTGCATTTGTATATATTCTTGATGTAATTGTCATTTTTGTTCTGTATTGAATTGTTTGTAAAGCGCCCTGGGCACCTTCGGGTGAAAAGGCGCTTAATAAGTGCACATTTATTATTATTATTATTTATTATTTATTATTATCCGTCCCACTATCTAATTAAGTATCTATCCATTATCAACGTATCCGTCCACTATCTAATTAAGTATCTATCCATTATCAACGTATCCGTCCACTATCTAATTAAGTATCTATCCATTATCAACGTATCCGTCCACTATCTAATTAAGTATCTATCCATTATCAACGTATCCGTCCACTATCTAATTAAGTATCTATCCATTATCAACGTATCCGTCCACTATCTAATTAAGTATCTATCCATTATCAACGTATCCGTCCACTATCTACTTATCATTTATGTATACGTCCACTATCAAATTAAATATCCATCCATTTTCTTCTGTGTATCAATGCATTATCTTATCATGTATCCATCCATTATCTATCCATGCCTCCAAGCATTGTCTATGTATCCATCCATCTCTATCCATGTATCAATGCATTATCTTATCATGTATCCGTCCATTATCTATCCATGTCTCCATCTATCATCTACGTATCCATTTATCAACTAACTATCAATCTATGTATTCATTTATCCATCTGTCCATCTCTCTTTGTCCTTGATACTCTCTTTTCTTTTTCTTTATTTTTTTTCGTTTCGTGCATTTGTAATTGTGTACAGTTTATCATTATTTGATTTTTCTCTCGTTTTTATTAATGCATTTTACTTTTGTGTTTGTACAGTTCTATTGTGTGTGCTTTTCCCCGAGTCAAAAAATTTGTCTACGGTCCTGATCTCCTGGTTCTTTTTTTTTTCATTGAACTTTTTTTACCATCATCACAATTTTTTTTTAAAGATTTCTTCACATTAATTCAACATCTATGAAACTCATAAAAAAAGTGTAAGGAATTGATATAATCTATTTTTTAACAAAAGCACGCTACACTCAAATCCGCACCCATTCACCCTCCACTCCCCTCCATGTATACACACACACACGCATACACGCATTTTTCGTCTTCAGAGAGACATCAACATAAAATCTCATGTGACACCGTTTTCTGATTTCCGAGTCTCACACACCTGCTTCATGAACAACTTGAAAAAAAAAATCAACTAAAACACTGAAAAAAAGATAACAGATGTGTAAGCACTAAGTTATATACTGACAAATATACATATACATATATAGTACACAATATACATATACAATATAGTACTGGATCAAACATTCACACACATATACATATATACATACATATAGTAACTGGATCAAACATTCACCATTCATTTACATAAATAGTAACTGGATCAAACATTACAAATATACATATATATAATATAGTAACTGGATCAAACATTCACACACATATACATATATACATACATATAGTAACTGGATCAAACATTCACACACATATACATATATACATACATATATAACGGGATCAACATCACACACAAAACGACACATTTTGAGTGACCCAGAATTCAGTACTAACCAACTTAAACCTAAAACAGGGTCCATTTCATATTGTCCACCCTATACAAA
>JAPXFY010000029.1:12246704-12331704 GCA_030674185.1 Monoplex corrugatus
ATGGGGAGAGTACATTAAAGACATTTTTGAAGATGACATAAAAGAAGAACACATTATAAGAAACAAATTTGAAGGACCAACCATAATGAAAGATGAAGTTAGAGCAGCACTGAAAAAGATGTAACCAGGAAAAGCCTCAGGACCAGACAACATTACTACAGAGATGATTGAAGCCCTGGAGGAATTTGGCATAGAAAAAATAACAGTCCTCCTAAATGAAATTTATGACACTGGAAAAATCCCCAAAGATATATCAAAATCAATTTTCATTGCACTTCGAAAGAAGACAGGGGCTATAGAATGCGAACTCCATCGCACAATCAGTTTGATGAGTCATGTAACAAAAACCTTCTAAGAATAATCATGATGAGGACAAGGAATAGAATCAAAAGAGAAATAGCAGAAGAACAGTGTGGATTTGTGGAAGGGAAAGGAACAATCAATGCCGCATACATCCTAAGAACTATCATAGAGAGGCCAATCGAGATGAATAAGGATTTGTATTTATGCTTTGTTGATTATACCAAGGCTTTTTTGATCGGGTAAGACATGAAGAATTGATCAACCAACTAGAAAGACTCAATATTGATGGAAAAGATGTACGAATAATCAGAAGTATGTATTGGAAACAAACAGCTGCAATGAGAATAGAAAACGATATAAGCTCTTTCCAAAACATCAAAAGAGGAGTCAGACAGGGTTGTGTTTTGTCACCAGATCTGTTTTCACTTTACAGCGGAAACATCATGAGAACCCTAGAGAAAGACCCTGGATTAAAGGTTGGAGGGAAAATGATAAACAACATTCGGTACGCAGATGACACCGTGCTAATTGCAGAAAATGAAAGGGACCTACAAAACCTTGTGAATATACTAGAAATAGAAAGCAAAGGTAAGGGGTTGAAACTAAACAGCAGGAAGACTGAAGTCATGGTGATCGGTAAAAAACATGAAATCCCCTCATGCAAAATAACAGCAAATGGCACAACCTTGAGACAGATTCATAAGTTTATAAATACATGGGAACGATCATTTCACCAGACGGCAGATGCACATCAGAAATAACCAGCAGAATCAGCCGAGCCAAAACTGCAATCAAGAAGATGAAAAGCATTCTTACCAACAAATGCCTATCAATTAACATCAGGAAGAGAGTTCTTGAATGTTATATAGAACCAATACTGTTATACGGTTGTGAGGCGTGGACAGGCAACAACCAAAGCCAGAACAAGATTGAGGCAGCTGAGATGTGGTTTCTAAGAAGAATGTTGAGTTCCATGGACAGCAAAGAAAACAAACGAGACAGTCTTGATGGAGGCAGACACAAGAAGATCATTCATAAGGAAGATTAGGAAAAGACAGGCAACATGTATAGGCCATTTTAAGAGGTAAGGGGATTTGGAGCACCTGGTCACAACGGGAAAGCTGGAGGGAAAGAGAGCACCAGGTAGACCCAGGGAGAAGATCCTAGACGGACTTGCAGAGTGGCTGGGGACAAGGAGGGTGGAAGAGATGCTTGAGGCAACAAGAGAAAGAAACAGATGGAAGTCCATGATCGCCAACGCCATGCGGCAAGGCACCTGATGATGATGACTATTTAGTTCTAGTCATTTATTTCTGCTTTATATTTCTATTACATTCACAAGATTTTGTCGGTCTTTTTCATTTTCTGCAGTTAGAACGGTGTCATCTGCAAAACCAAGATTATTTGTCATTTTCCCTCGACCTTTATCTCAGGGCATTCTTCTATGTTTCTCATGATGGTTTCGCTCTAAAGTGAAAACAAATCTGGTGACAGAACACACCCCTGTCTAACACCTTTTTTGATATTTTGGAAAGCTCTTATATCATTTTCTACTCTCATTGCTGTTGTTTGTTCCCAGTGCATATTCCTTATTATTCTTAGAACTTTTCCATCAGTAGTGACCTTTTCCAGTTGGTTGATCAATTCTTCGTGTCTTCATCATCATTAGGTGCCCTGCCGCATGGCGTTGGCGACCATGGACTTCCAACCATCTCTATCTCTCGTTGCCGCCAGCATCTCCCCCACCCTCCTCATCCTCAGCCACTCTGCAAGTCCGTCCAGCATTCTCTCCCTGGGTCTACCTGGTACTCTCTTTTCCTCCAGCTTTCCCGTTGTGACCAGGTGCTCCAAATCCCCCTTCCTCATAAAATGGCCTATAAATGTTGCCTGTCTTTTCCTAATCTACTTGTGTCTGCCTCCATCAAGACTGTCTCGTTTGTTTTCTTTGCTGTCCATGGTACTCTCAACATTCTTCTGAGAAACCACATCTCGGCTGCCTCGATCCTGCTCTGGCTTTGCTTGCTGACTGTCCACGCCTCGCATCCGTACAACAATATTGGTTCTATATAACATTCAAGGACTCTTTTTCTGATGTTAATTGATAGGCATTTCTTGGTAAGAATGCTTGTCATCTTCTTGAATGCTGTTTTGGCTTGGCCGATTCTGCCAGCTATTTCCGATGTGCATCTGCCGTCTGATGAAATGACCGTTCCCAGGTATTTGAACTTATTAACCTGTGTCAAGGTTGTGCCATTTGCTGTTAGTTTGCATGAGGGGATTTCATGTCTTTTACTGATCACCATGACTTCAGTCTTCCTGCTGTTTAGTTTCAACCCCTTACCTTTGCTTTCTATTTCTAGTATATTCACAAGGTTTTGTAGGTCCCTTTCATTTTCTGCAATTAGCACGGTGTCATCTGCGTACCGAATGTTGTTTATCATTTTCCCTCCAACCTTTAATCCAGGGTCTTCTTCTAGGTTTCTCATGATGTTTTCGCTATATAGTGAAAACAGATCTGGTGACAAAACACAACCCTGACTGACTCCTCTTTTGATGTTTTGAAAAGAGCTTATATTGTTTTTTATTCTCATTGCAGCTGTTTGTTCCCAGTACATATTCCTGAATATTCGTAGATCTTTTCCATCGACATTGAGTCTCTCCAGTTGGTTGATCAATTCTTCATGTCGTACCCGATCGAAAGCCTTGGTATAGTCAACAAAGCATAAATACAAATCTTTATTCATCTCAATTGACCTCTCTATGATAGTTCTTAGGATGTATATGGCATTAATAGTTCCTTTCCCTTCCACAAATCCACACTGTTCTGCTATTTCTCTTTTGATTCTATTCCTTGTCCTCATCATGATTATTCTTAGAAGGTTTTTGTTACATGACTCATCAAACTGATTGTGCGATGGAGTTCGCATTCTATAGCCCCTGTCTTCTTTGGAAGTGCAATGAAAATTGATTTTGACATATCTTTGGGGACTTTTCCAGTGTCATAAATTTCATTTAGGAGGACTGTTATTTTTTCTATGCCAAATTCCTCCAGGTCTTCAATCATCTCTGTAGTAATGTTGTCTGGTCCTGGGGCTTTTCCTGATTTCATCTTTTTCAGTGCTGCTCTAGCTTCATCTTTCATTATGGGTGGTCCTTCAAAGTTGTTTTTTATAATGTGTTCTTCGTTTCTGTCATCCTCAAAAAGGTCTTTAATGTACTCTCCCCATCTGTCTAATATGTTGTCTTTTTCCATGACAAGCGTGCCATCTTTCGATTTTAAGCAACCAGTTGATGTGCATGTATTCTTACCCGACCAAAAGCCGGGGTAGAATCAACAAAGACATTACTATCAAGCCTTATTCAACTCAATCGATACTTGTTTGAGAGTTCTTATGATGCACACGGCATTAATAGTTTCTCTTCCTTCCACCAGTCTATTTAGTTCTTCTGATATTTCTGTTTTGATTCTGATCCTTACTTTTTACTCACTCGTTTCATTTTAACTCATTTTCATAATTCTATTTATTGTTTTGTTTGTTTGTTCGTTTTTTGTTTTTTCTTTTTGTTTTTTTGTTTGTTTGTTTTGTGTTATTGTTGTTTTGTTTTGTTGTGTTTTGTTTTTTGCTTGTTTGTTTTTGCTGTGCTGCTCTAACTTTTGCGCAGCCTCAGAACCGTTCATCCCACGTCGCTCATTCTGGGTGACCTAAAAACACAATATTGTCATGCAGTTAAACATTCACTTGTATTATGAATCTTTCTTTTTAAATTACACACTCATGGACGCAGGCACACACAACATGCATGCACGTACGCACACACGCATGCACACAGTCGAATATGTGTATACAGTTTTAAGCATTCATGATGAATATCTTTTCTTTATTAACATTTTACCGCCTTGTGTTATGTTTTTGTCTGTTTTCTTTTATTTTAATACAAGTAGATTAACAACGACGGACATGTTAGTTGGTCTACGTGCTGTTATCCACAGCGATGAAAGCATTTCATGTCACGAACCCTGAGTGAAAGTGTGTCTCTTCTCTCTCTCTCTTTGTGTGTGTCTCTCTCTGTGTCTCTGTCACTGTCTCTGTCTCTGTCTCTGTCTCTCTCTCTGTCTCTTTCTCTCTTTTCTTTTTTTTAAGGATAGGCGGGTTTTTTGCTATTTTGTGGAGATCAGAGTTTGGGTTGTTTCCCAGAAAGTGGGAAAGCACAGGGAATCTTGCTATTTATTTTTCATTGTTTTCATTTTTTATTTATTTATCTATCTATTTTTTATATAATTCGAAAACGATATCACATATTGTTAGTAACAGCAAACAGAAGTACTGATAGTCACCATCATGTGCTCTGCCGCATGGCGTTGGCGATCATAGCCCTCCATATGCATCTATCTTTGTCGCTGCAAGCACATCTTCCACCCCCTCTGTCCTCAGCCATCTGTAAGTCCGTCCAATATTTTCTCCCTAGGTCTACCTGGTGTTCTCTTTCCCTGGTAATACCAGTAGTATGTATTGCACCGCCTTTTGATGTCATTTCATAGCATATCATATCTACTTGTCAATCTTCTGGATGGACAACAAAACAGTCACCATTTTGAAGTTCCATCTAGGATTGAGACTGCCTTACAGGTCTGTACTCTGGCTATGATTACTATAATAATCTGTCCTGGTGTCAACCGCGCCTGAGAGATATAGACACTGGCGGCGTTGGTGAGGAGATTTGAGCAACATTTTCAATTACGTATCTGTGACGTCGATGAGACTTGGCTGTCTGGTGCGAATCTTCCCACTGAGCCCACAGCACGCTCAACCAACCGAAGACGGTCGTTGGGTCGAAAAATCCCTCAATGATTTTGAAAGGGATTTGAACCCACAACCTTCCAATCCGTAGTCCGTTGCACTGACTTACTGCACCCCGGCGACTGGTTTGACGTGCAAGGTTAGGAAATGTAGGGGCAAGTCACCGATGTCAAGCCACTAGAGGGCACACCGATCACTCTGCCCGGAAGCCAGATTAAATGTGCAACCCTCCCCCCCCCCCCAAACTTTACCCACCCAGTCACCCCCAACGATCCCACCACCACGTTCCCCCAACGACAACCCACCCCCTCGCTAACACCAAAGGGACCAGTTTGAATTACCTCCAGGAACAAAAGCAGCAACTGACACCGAAAATGAGTCAAGTCACCTCGACCTCAGACGCTCACGTGAGAACTCGTGCAAGCTGGTTGAAACTTGTCTGATGACTTCACTGTGACCGAAACATGACGAAAAAGAAAAACAAAACCACACACAGACACACACAGTAACAACACACACACACACACACACACACACACACACACCACACACACACACACACACACACACACACACACACACACACACACACACACACACACACACACACACAATCGGAGATGGGTCAGAACTCTTACATCAAGTTGAATCGCGACTTTCATGACATATGAAAATTCTATCTATTATCTCAAGCAATGCAACTTCTAGCATTTGAGTGCGTTAGAGTCAGCAGAACATGAATAATGAAAAAGAAAGATTACTTTTCAAATGACCAGTAAGAGGTTGAGTGTGTGTGTGTGTGTTTGTCTGTCTGTCTGTCTGTGTGGCTGTGAGTGTCTGTGTGTGCCTCAGTGGCGACCCTCTCTCTCTTTCTCTTTCTGTCTGTCTGTCTGTCTCTTTTCCTCTTTTCTCTCTGTCTGTCTGTCTGTCTGTCTCTCTCTCTGTGTATGTGTATATATATGTGGCACGGTCAACTTCAACTCCCTGTTTCTCCACAGCTGGATCAATGAACAGGATCTCATCGCTACGAATGGCTATCTGCGGCAGAAGTTCCGGAAGTTGCCTACTTTCCACGGCCGAACAATGGCGTTACCAGACTTGATTAGATCATGTGCCCTTTCCGATTTAAGCAATCAGCAATCAGAATTACCAACATACGACCGTGCGTAGTCACCTCCAATCATCATTTTTTGCTGCTCGACGTTAACCTCGAATGGCGCAGGAACAAACTTACCGCCCCTTCGATCGATTGGCCCGCTCTCGAAGACGAAGAGATCAAATCTTCTTTCAACGAAAACTACAAACTGCAGACAAACAATGGCATCAATTTGTCCGAAGCTGTCGCCCACTCAACAACTCTGTGCCTCCCGAAACGCAAAAAATGTCGCCACACATTAAGTTGGTTGGATGACCCATCTCTCGTGTCGGCGAGATGTCAGGTCCAAAGTGAACGAGATCGACACGGAGACAATAGTCGCGAAGCAAGCATGGCCCTGGAGAGACTGGAAATTCTACACTCTGCCAAAGCAACCGAATTCGCTGAAGAGCTAGTAAATGAAATTTCTCTGCATACTTTCGAATGTCGCCCGTCAGCTGCGTGGAGATCACTGAATCGGTTATGTGGCAGAAAGATATCGCCAATGAACTGTTTGTCAGCTGAATCAATTGGGGACAGGAAGAACAAGTTACGTGATCACTACAGCAAGATCCTCAATGCTCCCTCGAATGAGAATGAGATTGCAATCGGCCAGTTTTCCACCGATCTGTCTGCTGCCCACAACCGTTCAGAGAAGTTCTCAGTCGCCGAGATACGTTCCGCATTGTCAACGACGAGACGAGACACAGCTCCTGGTCCCGATGGCATTCCAAGCCGCGTCCTGAGATTGGAGGAACTTGAGCAGGACGTGACTGACACCATCAACGACTGCTCCAAAATTTCGAACCGAGAGTGTGACGTCCGGGAAGCGTGGAGAACGAGTGTAATCGTCTCGATTCCGAAGAAAGGAACCTCCAAATCGCTCGATAACCAACGTGGCATCGCCAAGACGTGTGCTCTGTCTAAGCTGATTAACAAGGCTCTGCTAGGACGGATAAAGCCGATCGTCGAACCAAAACTACTACACGTACAGAGTGGGTTCAGGTCAGGGAGGTCGACGACGGAACAATTGATGGCACTTCGATACATCATCGATTCTTGCAAGACGAGGAAGAGGTGTGCCACCATCGTGTTCGTCGACTTTCGTAAAGCATTTGATTCGCTCGACCGCCGTTCAATCCCTCTAACTCTGGCAATGTACGGCGTGCCAGATGACGTCATCACAGATGTGATGCAGCAGTACACAGAGACATCTGCATCAGTGTGGACAGAGCACGGTGAAACTGACCCTTTCCCAACAAGCTCGGGCATACTGCAGGGTGATACTCTCTCCCCGTTTATATTCATCACAGTCCTAGACCACGTCCTCAGACAAACTTTATGCGACGACGAAGGATTCACTGTGAGAAGAAAGCAGAGTTCCCATTATCCGGCCATCAAGTTAAACGCGCCAGCATATGCGGACGATATTGTACTCATATGTGAATCACCTGACAGTGCAGAGAGGGTCCTCCATCGACTTGAGAAAGAAGCTGTATCAGTAGGTCTCCAGATAAGCCGAACCAAGACGCAGGTTCTCCACCTTGGATACGACAGCCCGCCTCGGCCCATTAACTTCCAGCGCGGTGAACAAGTCGAGCAGTGTAGCGACTTCAAATACCTCGGAGTGAGCACATCCTCCCCTTCCACTGTTGTCGACGAGCGTTTCGGTCAGGCCTGGTCCGCGATGAACAAGCTGAAACCCGTCTTCACGTCGAAAGCCGATGATCGGGTAAAGATTCGCCTCTTCCGAAGTGCAGTTGAGAGCATTCTGTGCTATGGCATGGAATGCCTCCCGCTGACAGCTACACACTCTAACACGATAGATAGCAGGCCACGTTCTCCGGATGCAAAATAGGTCACAGTCGCCACTCGGCATGCTCCTGATCGACTTCGACGACAGCAGATTCCACCTGCGACAAGGGCAAGCAAGAACGCTCACGTTGGGAGCCGATTTGAACGATGACTTGAATTCGATCAGTATTAGTACCGTGCAAACTGATAAATATGCCAAAGAGACAATAATCAATTTGATTGATTCGTTTAATGCCTCATATGCTATTATGCTATCTAATATTTGAACGTAATATATATATATATATATTTATACATATACATTATATATATATATATATATATATATATATACTATATATATATATATATATATATATATATATATATATATATATATATAATGTATATGTATATATGTATATACGTGTGTGTGTGCGTGCCTCTGTGTGTGTGTGTGTGTGTGTGTGTGTGTGTGTGTGAGTGTGTGTGTGTGTGTGTGGTGTGTGTGTGTGTGTGTTCGCTTTTAGGCAGAGCATGGTAGTATATGCCCCAATTTTCATAAAACATTAAGCTTAAAACGTCTGTGGCCCTTTTTAAGGACAATAGGATCAACTAGACACAGGTTTGTACTGTCATCACACAATAAAACACAACCTTACGTCAGTGTAGTTCTTGTCTTAGTGCTGTGAAATGAACTTGAATTACAAAGTTGTGTTCAATGTAATTTGTAACGAACAGATGCATTAAAAATGTACTTGATAACTTACTGATAACCCCCCCAACACACACACCACACACACACACACGCGCACACACGCACGCACACACACACACACACACACACACACACACACACACACCCCACACGCACAGACTCTCTTTCTCTCACTCTCTCTTTCTCTCTCCCTTTCCCGTTTTGCCAAACGAGTGCACACGTACCTTGAACAAAATCTAAAAAAATATAAACAAAAAAAAAACAAATGTAAGTGAAGTAAACTATTAGGAAAGAATATTTGTGGGACACTCAAGAATTTCAAACAAGTGCACAGCCATCTTGAACAAAATCTAAAGAAATCAAAACAATCAAAACAAATTTCAGTGAAGTAACCTATTAGAAAAGAATGTTAGTTGGACACTCAAGGGTTTCAAGTTTCTTTTTGTGTACACACAGCAGGATAAAACGTTAAGTTAACTCTGAACTTTGATTGCCTTGTTTGGAAATAATGTCAACGCCTAGTTTACCTTGAGTGTCTGCACTGATATACTGAGGCACTCAACTGGTGTTAGGCTTGTGAAGAGGTTGACAAAGGTCACATGGAAGGAGCGGCCTTCTCCTTATCGCAGCTCAGACATCAACTCAATAGCAATGGATCGAGCCATGCTAAGTCTTGGGATTTCAGTTTGCCGCTAGCTGGCACTTTGATGTGGCTCTGTCTGCAAGAGGTAGCCCAGTGGTGTTGTAAGTGACGACACTTTGAACCCAAACCGTGTAGGCTGGCCACGTATGAACTGCTTTACCCTATCATCATCAGCGAGTGCCTTGCCGCATGGTGTTGGTGATTCATCATCATCATCAAGTGCCCTGCCGCATTGGCGTTGGCGATCATGGCCCTCCATATGTATCTATCCCTTGCTGCCGCAAGCTAATCCTTCACCCTGTCCGTTCTCAGCCACCCTGCAAGTCCGTCCAATGTTTTCTCCCTGGGTCTACCTGGTGTTCTCTTTCCCTCCACCTTTTCTGTGCACTTGGCTCTAATTCCCCTGTTCTCATAAAATGGCCTGTAAATGTTGCCTGTCTTTTCATAATCTTCTTTTAAAATTATCTGCTTGTGTCTGCTTGCTTGTTGAATGTCCAGGCCTCGCATCCGTACAACAGCACTGGTTCTAACACTGAAAAGCTCTCTTCCTGATGTCCATTGATAAGCATTGATAAGAATGCTTTGCATATTCTGGAGTGCTGTTTTAGATTGGCCAACTCTGCTCGATATTTCTTATGTGCATCTGCCTTCTGGTGAAATGATTGTGCCCAGATATTTAAACTTATCAACCTATCTCAGCGTTATGCCGTTTGCGTGTGTGTGTGTGTGTGTGTGTGTGTGTGTGTGTGTGTGTGTGTGTGTGCGTGTGTGCGTGCGTGTGTGTGTGTGTGTGTGTGTGTGTGTGTGTGTGTGTGTGTTGGGGGGTTATCAGTAAGTTATCAAGTACATTTTTAATGCATCTGTTCGTTACATGAGGGAATTTCTTGTTTTTTTTACCGATTACTATGACTTCATTTTTCTTACTATTAAGCTCCAGCCCTATATTTCTGCATTCTATTATGATGATAATTACAATATTATGTAGGTCGTTTTCATTTTTTCTCATTAGAACGGTGTCATCTGCTTAACAAAGATTGTTTATCATTTTTCTTTTAACTTTTATCGCACGGCGTTCTTCTAGATTTCTCATGGTGTTTCGCTATAAAGTGAAAACAATTCTGGTGACAGAACATGTCCATGTCTGATCTGTCCTTTGAATTTTGAAAAGACCTTAGTTCATTTTTTACTGTCACTGCTGCTGTTTGTTCTCAATACATATTCCTTATCATTCTTATATCTTTTCCATTAATAGTCAGCTTTTCCACTTGGTTGATCAATTCTTCGTGTCTTAGCTGATTAACTAAACATAAAGATAAATCCTCACTGAAATTGATTGATCTTTCTATGAGAGTCTCACCTGTCTCACCTGTCAGCGTCAACGGGTTCGCTGTTGGCCGCTGCACACCTGGACATCACCATTTTCCTCCAGGCCGCTCTGTCTTGACCTTTGTGGACAATTTGTTTTTAATATTTAGGCCTCTGATGTCGGTTACGTTCTCGATGTATGAGATTGGAGGTCTGCCTTTCTTCCTTTTTTGCCACTGTTTTTCCTTGAAAGATATTTGCCATGAGGTTCGTGTTCTTGTTGCGTGACGCATGGCCAATGTATTTCAGTCTTCTGTTGATATCTGCTAGTAGTTTTCTGGTGGTACCAAGTTCTTCCAGGACACTTTCATTACTTCTTCTATTTGTCCATTTGACACGTAGTAGTCTCCGACGATAGACAAAGTGAGAATGGATGTTTATTCCAGGCAGATGGTCCCAAAAACAGCAAAAGAACGCCGGCCGACAGTTGATAGTTTAATTCACGGAACATGACGGGAAAGAATATCTGAAGCTGAGCGTAAAGTGGCGAGCTAGCGTATGATTATTGATGTTGTCACAAAGATATGAAGCAGACTGGTGAACAGATTTGTAACACAAAGTATCCAGTTTATATTTAATTCTGTTCAAAACAGACAACTAGTGTAGAGAACAAAGGACAGGACTGACATGATCAAAATGTTTCTTACTGAGGACAAGACTAGCAGCGTTGCAGAGGAGAGAAGAAGCTGGCAGTCTAGAAAGGACAGCGTTACAGTAATCAAGACGAGACAAAATGAGAGATGTCCTAAGCTTACATGCAGCCTCAGTTGAAAGATATCTCCGAATGTAACCAATGCGCCGAATCTGAAGGTATCATGATTGGTAGATCTGCGTTAGAAAAGTCTGCATTGAAAGAGCGTTGTCCAAGGTCACACATAGGTTCTTGACAGAATCACAGTTCTTGTCACCTGGCTGGATGGCATTCAGTGTAACAGAGGCAAGTTTGTTTTTCGTGCCTACGAGCTTGGCTTCAGTTCTATCACCATTTAATTGTAATTCATATTGTGTCATCCAGTTCAGGATATCAACGTAGCAGATGGATGCTTTTGAAATAAGGCAGGTGATATTTTCAGGGGTGGTTCTATTCTGAAGTTGTGAAAATCAACAGTAATTCATTTCTAATGAAAATAACAACTAGTTCTGCATTCTGTTCATAACAATATATAGCAACTTTTAAAACAAAACAGTTATGGACTAATCTTTGACAGTGACTCACAACTGCAAGCAGAAATACCCCACAAATGACCGCCTCCACCAAACACAGCAAGACAAAGCACTGAAACGAACTGGTTGTAGGTGGCAGTTATAACCTCACGTGTACAACTGAAACCACAAATCTGAACCATCACTTCAATGTTTACTATAATGCCAAAGGCTGCTCTATTCAGCAACCCTAAAAGGGACAGTGAGTTAATACAGGTTGATTTCATCCACCAAATAGCTTTTATCAAGCGTTCAGAAATGAGTAAATGAATAAATAATCAAATAAATCTTTTTTTCTCGTCTGCCTGTACCAGAAAGTGTCGAGACGAGATGAAGCTGAAGTGTGATTCTGGACAGGAATCCAGGCGTAGAGTGATGTAGTAGGTGTGGAGAATGTGTGATGTAGTAAGTGTGGAGAATGTGTGATGTTGTAGGTGTGGAGAATGTGTGATGTTGTAGGTGTGGAGAATGTGTGATACTGTAGGTGTGGAGAATGTGTGATGTTGTAGGTGTGGAGAATGTGTGATACTGTAGGTGTGGAGAATGTGTGATGTTGAAGGTGTGGAGAATGTGTGATGTTGTAGGTGTGGAGAATGTGTGATGTTGTAGGTGTGGAGAATGTGTGATGTTGTAAGTGTGGAGAATGTTGATGTTGTAGGTGTGGAGAATGTGTGATGTTGTAGATGTGGAGAATGTGTGATGTTGTAGGTGTGGAGAATGTCTGATGTTGTAGGTGTGGAGAATGTGTGATGATGTAGGTGTGGAGAATGTGTGGATGTTGTAGGTGTGGAGAATGTGTGATGTTGTAGATGTGGAGAATGTGTGATGTTGTAGGTGTGGAGAATGTGTGATGCTGTAGGTGTGGAGAATGTGTGATGTTGTAGGTGTGGAGAATGTGTGATGTTGTAGGTGTGGAGAATGTGTGATGTAGGTGTGGAGAATATGTGATACTGTAGGTGTGGAGAATGTGTGATGTTGTAGGTGTGGAGAATGTGTGATGATGTAGGTGTGGAGAATATGTGATACTGTAGGTGTGGAGAATGTCTGATGTTGTAGGTGTGGAGAATGTGTGATGATGTAGTGTGTGGAGAATGTGTGATGTTGTAGGTGTGGAGAATGTGTGATGTTGTAGGTGTGGAGAATGTGTGATGTTGTAGGTGTGGAGAATGTGTGATGTTGTAGGTGTGGAGAATGTGTGATGTTGTAGGTGTGGAGAATGTGTGATGTTGTAGGTGTGGAGAATGTGTGATGTTGTATGTGTGGAGAATGTGTGATGTTGTATGTGTGGAGAATGTGTGATGTTGTAGGTGTGGAGAATGTGTGATGTTGTATGTGTGGAGAATGTGTGATGTTGTAGGTGTGGAGAATGTGTGATGTTGTAGGTGTGGAGAATGTGTGATGTTGTAGGTGTGGAGAATGTGTGATGTTGAAGATGTGGAGAATGTGTGATGTTGAAGATGTGGAGAATGTGTGATGTTGTATGTGTGGAGAGATGTGTGATGCTGTATGTGTGGAGAATGTGTGATGTTGTATGTGTGGAGAATGTGTGATGCTGTAGGTGTGGAGAATGTCTGATGTTGTAGGTGTGGAGAATGTGTGATGCTGTAGGTGTGGAGAATGTCTGATGTTGTAGGTGTGGAGAATGTCTGATGTTGTAGGTGTGGAGAATGTGTGATGCTGTAGGTGTGGAGAATGTCTGATGTTGTAGGTGTGGAGAATGTGTGATGCTGTAGGTGTGGAGAATGTGTGATGTTGTAGGTGTGGAGAATGTGTGATGCTGTAGGTGTGGAGAATGTCTGATGTGTAGTGTGGAGAATGTGTGATGCTGTATGTGTGGAGAATGTGTGATGTTGTATGTGTGGAGAATGTGTGATGTTGTATGTGTGGAGAATGTGTGATGTTGTATGTGTGGAGAATGTGTGATGCTGTAGGTGTGGAGAATGTGTGATGTTGTAGTGTGGAGAATGTGTGATGTTGAAGATGTGGAGAATGTGTGGTATGTTGAGTGTGTGAGAGAATGTGTGATGTTGAAGATGTGGAGAATTGTATGTGATGTGTAGTGTGGAGAAGTTTGATGTGAAGTGTGGAGAATGTGTGATGTTGTAGGTGTGGAGAATGTGTGATGTTGTAGTGTGGAGAATGTGTGATGTTGTAGGTGTGGAGAATGTCTGATGTTGTAGGTGTGGAGAATGTGTGATGTGTAGGTGTGGGAATGTGTGAATGTTGTAGGTGTGGAGAATGTGTATGTTGTAGTGTGGAGAATGTGTGATGCTGTAGTGTGTTGGAGAATGTGTGATGTTGTAGGTGTGGAGAATGTGTGATGCTGTAGGTGTGGAGAGGATGGTGTGGAGTGCTGTAGGTGTTGGAATGTATGTTGTGGATTGTGTATGTAGTGTGGAGAATGTTGTGATTGTGTATGTGTGGGAGAATGTGTGATTGTATGTGAAATGTGTGATGTTGAGTGGGAGAATGTGTGATGCTGTAGGTGTGGAGAATGTGTTGATGTTGTAGGTGTGGAGAATGTGTGATGCTGTAGGTGTGGAGAATGTGTGATGTTGTAGGTGTGGAGAATGTGTGATGCTGTAGGTGTGGAGAATGTGTGATGCTGTAGGTGTGGAGAATGTGTGATGTTGTAGGTGTGGAGAATGTGTGATGCTGTAGGTGTGGAGATGTGTGATGTTGTAGGTGTGGAGAATGTGTGATGTTGTAGGTGTGGAGAATGTTCGATTCTTTGATTTAACGTCTTTCACTGTAAGTGATATTAGATGGATGTGGGAATGTTGATGTTGTAGGTGTGGAGAATGTCGTGATGTTGTAGGTGTGGAGAATGTGTTTGAGGTGAGTGTGTTGTTGTGTGTGGAGAATGTGTGATGTTGTAGGTGTGGAGAATGTTGATGTTGTAGGTGTGGAGGAATGTCTGATGTTGTATGAGATGTTGATGTTGTAGGTGTGGAGAATGTGTGATGTGTAGGTGTGGAATGTGTGATGATGTAGGTGGGAGAATGTGTGATGATGTAGGTGTGGAGAATGTGTGATTTGTAGGTGTGGAGAAGTGTGAGTGTAGATGTGGAAGTGTGATGATGTAGGTGTGGAGAATGTGTGATGTTGTAGTGTGGAGAATGTGTGATGTTGTAGGTGTGGAGAATGTGTGATGATGTAGGTGTGGGAATGTGTGATGTTGTAGTGTGGAGAATGTGTGATTTGAGTGTGGAGAATGTGTGATGTTGTAGGTGTGGAGAATGTGTGATGTTGTAGGTGTGAGAATGTTGATGTAGGTGTGGAGAATGTGTGATGTGTAGGTGTGGAGAATGTGTGATGTGGTGTGGAGAATGTGTGATGTTGTAGTGTGGAGAATGTGTGATGTTGTATGTGTGGAGAAATGTGTGATGTTGTATTTTGTGGAGAATGTGTGATGTTGTATGTGTGGAGAATGTGTGATGTTGTAGGTGTGGAGAATGTGTGATGTTGTAGGTGTGGAGAATGTGTGATGTGTAGGTGTGGAGAATGTGTGATGTAGGTGTGAGAATGTGTGATGTTGTAGGTGTGGAGAATGTGTGATGTAGGTGTGGAGAATGTGTGATGTTGTATGTGTGGAGAATGTGTGGATGTTGTATGTGTGGAGAATGTGTGATGTTGTAGGTGTGGAGAATGTGTGATGTTGTATGTGTGGGAGAATGTGTGATGTTGTAGGTGTGGAGAATGTGTGATGTTGTAGGTGTGGAGAATGTGTGATGTTGTAGGTGTGGAGAATGTGTGATGTTGAAGATGTGGAGAATGTGTGATGTTGAAGATGTGGAGTAATGTGTGATGTTGTATGTGTGGAGATGTGTGATGCTGTATGTGTGGAGAATGTGTGTGATGTTGTATGTGTGGAGAATGTGTGATGCTGTAGGTGTGGAGAATGTCTGATGTTGTAGGTGTGGAGAATGTGTGATGCTGTAGGTGTGGAGAATGTCTGATGTTGTAGGTGTGGAGAATGTCTGATGTTGTAGGTGTGGAGAATGTGTGATGCTGTAGGTGTGGAGAATGTCTGATGTTGTAGGTGTGGAGAATGTGTGATGCTGTAGGTGTGGAGAATGTCTGATGTTGTAGGTGTGGAGAATGTGTGGATGCTGTAGGTGTGGAGAAGTCTGATGTTGTATGTGTGGAGAATGTGTGATGCTGTATGTGTGGAGAATGTGTGATGTTGTATGTGTGGAGAATGTGTGATGTTGTATGTGTGGAGAATGTGTGATGTTGTATGTGTGGAGAATGTGTGATGCTGTAGGTGTGGAGAATGTGTGATGTTGTAGGTGTGGAGAATGTGTGATGTTGAAGATGTGGAGAATGTGTGATGTTGTAGGTGTGGAGAATGTGTGATGTTGAAGATGTGGAGAATGTGTGATGTTGTAGTGTGTGAGAATGTCTGATGTTGAAGGTGTGGAGAATGTCTGATGTTGTAGGTGTGGAGAATGTGTGGTGTTGTATGTGTGGAGAATGTGTGATGTTGTAGGTGTGGAGAATGTCTGATGTTGTAGGTGTGGAGAATGTGTGATGCTGTAGGTGTGGAGAATGTGTAATGTTGTAGGTGTGGAGAATGTCTGATGTTGTAGGTGTGGAGAATGTGTGATGCTGTAGGTGTGGAGAATGTGTGATGCTGTAGGTGTGGAGAATGTGTGATGCTGTAGGTGAGGAGAATGTGTGATGCTGTAGGTGTGGAGAATGTGTGATGCTGTAGGTGTGGAGAATGTGTGATGTTGTAGGTGTGGAGAATGTCTGATGTTGTAGGTGTGGAGAATGTGTGATGCTGTAGGTGTGGAGAATGTGTGATGTTGTAGATGTGGAGAATGTCTGATGTTGTAGATGTGGAGAATGTGTGATGTTGTAGGTGTGGAGAATGTCTGATGTTGTAGGTGTGGAGAATGTGTGATGCTGTAGGTGTGGAGAATGTGTGATGTTGTAGGTGTGGAGAATGTGTGATGTTGTAGGTGTGAGAATGTGTGATGTTGTAGGTGTGGAGAATGTCTGATGTTGTAGGTGTGGAGAATGTGTGATGCTGTAGGTGTGGAGAATGTGTGATGTTGTAGGTGTGGAGAATGTGTGATGCTGTAGGTGTGGAGAATGTCTGATACTGTAGGTGTGGAGAATGTCTGATGTTGTAGATGTGGAGAATGTGTGATGCTGGCTGATTGACTGACGTCCTGGTCAGGTGGCCAAACCACTTTTGATCCACTGTTGTGTGATGTAATGGTTGACAGGTGTTGTTCCAACCAGTTCTTGGATCTTTGTGTTTTAATCATGTTTTGGTTGGTTGGTTGGCTGCTTGGTTGCTTGCTTAAATGATTGATTGATTGCTAGCTTGCTTGTTTATGTGTTTTTGTTTGTTTGTTTGTTTTGTCGTTGTTTTTTGTTATTTTTGTTTTTGTCTTGCCTACTGCTTTTCGTGGATATGTCACTTGACAGTGTCGTGACTTTATTTCAAGGGCTTTGTTAAATGTCCAGGCATGGTACTTGTGTCAGTCAGTGTTGATACAAAGATTTTACTGATAACCCCGGATTTTTTGTTTCCTTAGGAATGCTTAGGTGTCTTAGGAGGGGTGCATTTGCCTTTTGGGCTCTGGTCTCAATGTCTTTCAGGTTCTGTCCAAGTTTTGCGAAGTTTGTTGCACTTCAGTTGTGGTGTTCAGTTTGTCAGGTGTTCCTCCTACTGATATAATCATTGTCTGGCTGGTGGTCGTTTTCATGTATTATTGTCACATCTATTATCAACTTGTTTGTATGTTTTTGTGGCTTTCTTTGTCGTAATATATTATGCCCTGGTCATCGTGATTATCGTTTATTTGGGAACTTCCAGATCAGATGTTACATTTTGGTCAATTTTGTCCATGTAGATAAAGAAAAAGAGTGATGGTAGGACACATCCTTGTCGGATCTCAGACGTTACTCGAAACCCCCGAAAATGTCAATTTTAGGGTCTTTCAACACTGTCATTAATTACGCACATTGCTCATATGTTGTCGGGGAAGTGGCCCTTAATTCTGTACGACTCTAGGACTTTAAAAAATAAACAAATGAATAAATCAATAGAAAAGGGGGAAAAGGCACAACAAATTTTTATGTCCCGAATTCAGTGACCTTTGTCACATTGTGGTCTTTCTCTTGGAGTGACAAACGCCATTAGGACAGAAAATAATACTGTTACTCTTTAATTCAGGGGCCGGTTGTGTACATGAAGAAATTGTTTGAGGGAGAGAGAGAGAGAGAGATGATCGTAGAGAGAGAGAGAAGAAGGTAATGAGGGAGAGAAAGGGAAACAAACAGGTTCGTGTTTCAAATTCATCAAGATTTGTCCTTAGACAGCTAAGGAATTTAGGTCAGCATACATTTCAAGTCACTCGTGCTCCTGATAATCTCATTTAACAGTGCATAGTCCGATTTCACTTCTGACAACGCTGATGGCAAGCTCAACACAAACCCTAACCCCAACCCACAAAATTCGTTCAGGGGAGACAATGGAGGCCGAGTTTTCTAGCAACGTGTGGTTGACATGGAAAACAAATCCAGAACAAGTGTGATGATAGGGATTCGAACCCACTACTTTTCAGTCGGTAGTCTGATGTGCTAAACACTACACCAGGGTGATTGGTTGTTTGTTTTGGTTTGTTTGTTGCTGTTGTTGTTCGTATTTTTTTTTCGGCTTCATCTTGTTCTTTCCAACACACTGAGAGCATGATGACAATGGGTGTGATAGTAATGATGCTGTAATCGGCATGTTCTTTGTTTTATTTTATTTTGTTTTGTTCTGTTTTGTTTTGTTTGTTTTTTTGGTTGGTTGGTTGGGTTTGTGGTGGGGTGGGTTGGTCGGTTGGTTGGTTGATTGTTGGTTGGGTGGGTGGTTGAGTGGTTGGGTCTTTGGTTGGTTGGTTGGTTGATTGTGTGGGTGGGTGGTTTCTTTGTTTTGTTTGATTTGGTTTGGTTAGGTTTTTTTCCTTCGAATTTAGAGCGTTCATAATGTTTTACCTGAGTCTTGCTGGGATATCACTCATGGAGAGATAAATTTCAGTATAGTACAGCTTAATTTTTGCATGAATCACAAATTGCTATAAAGACAAACGATATTATACAGAACCTATGATTTAGGTAGAACGTAAACACCTTGCCAATAAGTTAGGTAGAACCTAAAAAAAACTTGCCATTTAAGTTAGGTAGAACCTAAAAGTCTTGCCATTTAAGTTAGGTTGAACCTAACTCCAGTATAGTCCGATTTCACTTCAGTACAGTCCTTCCATTCCAGTACAGTCCTTCCACTCCAGTACAGTCCTTCCACTCCAGTATAGTCCTTCCACTCCAGTATAGTCCTTCCACTCCAGTATAGTCCATTTCACTCCAGTATAGTCCTTCCACTCCAGTATAGTCCTTCCACTCCAGTATAGTCCTTCCACTCCAGTATAGTCCATTTCACTCCAGTGTAGTCCATTTCATTCCAGTATAGTCCTTCCACTCCAGTACAGTCCTTCCACTCCAGTATAGTCCTTCCACTCCAGTATAGTCCTTCCACTCCAGTACAGTCCTTCCACTCCAGTATAGTCCTTCCACTCCAATATAGTCCATTTCACTCCAGTATAGTACTTTACTCCAGTACAGTCCTTCCACTCCAGATAGTCCTTCCACTCCAGTACAGTCCTTTTCACTCTGTGCAGTCCTTCCACCCAGTACAGTCCTTTTCACTCTAGTGCAGTCCTTCCACTCCAGTATAGTCCTTTTCACTCTAGTACAGTCCTTCACTCCAGTATAGTCCTTCCACTCCAGTACAGTCCTTCCACTCCAGTATAGTCCTTCCACTCCAGTATAGTCCTTCCACTCCAGTACAAGTCCTTCCACTCCAGTATAGTCCTTCCACTCCAGTATAGTCCTTCACTCCAGTATAGTCCTTCCACTCCAGTATAGTCCTTCCACTCCAGTACAGTCCATTCCACTCCAGTATAGTCTTTCCACTCCATATAGTCCTTTCACTCCAGTATAGTCCTTCCACTCAAGTATAGTCCTTCCACTCCAGTATAGTCCTTCCACTCCAGTACAGTCCATTTCACTCATATAGTCCTTCCACTCCAGTACAGTCCTTTCACTCCAGTACAGTCCTTCACATCCTCCATATAGTCCTTCCACTCCAGTATAGTCCTTTTCACTCATAGTGCAGTCCTTCCACTCCAGTATAGTCCTTCCACCGTAGTCTATAGTCCTCCACTCCAGTATAGTCCTTCCACTTCAGTATAGTCCTTCACTCCAGTACAGTCCTTTTCACTCGTACAGTCCTTCCACTCCAGTATGTCCTTCCACTCCAGTACTCAGTCCTTCCACTCCAGTATAGTCCTTCCACTCCAGTATAGTCCATTCACCCAGTAGTATATTTCTCCACTCCAGTACAGTCTTCACTCGTTTATTAGTCCTCATCCAGTAGTCTTCCCAGTAGTCTTCCACTCAGATACTCCTCAGTAAGTCTTCACTCAGTATAGTCTCTCCACCAGTCGTCCTTCATCAGTATAGTCCTTCCAGTATAGTCCTTCCATCCAGTATAGTCCTCCACTCAGTATAGTCCTTCCACTCCAGTATAGTCCTTCACTCAGTAAGTCTTCCACAGCAGTCCTCACTCCAGTATAGTCCTTCCAGTATAGTCTTCACTCCGTATAGTCCTTCACTCCAGTATGTCTTCCACTCCAGTATAGTCCTTCACCCAGTAAGTCCTTCCACTCGTATAGTCCTCATCCATATAGTCTTCCACTCAGTATAGTCCTTCACTCCAGTATATCTTCCTCCAGTATAGTCCTTCACTCATATCCCATCAGTAAGTCCTTCCACTCCAGTTAGTCTCCTTCCACTCCGTATAGTCCTTCCTCCAGTATAGTCCTTCACTCCAGTAAGTCCTTCCCATTCATAAGTCTTCCACTCAGTATAGTCCTTCCACTCAGTACAGTCCTTCCATCCAGTATAGTCCTTCATCCAGTACAGTCCTCCACTCCAGTATAGTCCTTCCAGTATAGTCCTTCCACTCAGTATAGTCATCACTCCAGAATAGTCCTTCCACTCCAGTATAGTCCTTCCACTCCAGTACAGTCCTTCCACTCAATAGAGTCCTTCCACTCCAGTATAGTCCTTCCAGTATAGTCTTCCACCCCAGTATAGTCTTCCACTCCAGTATAGTCCTTCCACTCCAGTATAGTCTTCCACTCAGTACAGTCCTTCCACTCAGCATAGTCCTTCCAGTATAGTCTTCCACTCCAGTATGTCCATTTCACTCCAGTATAGTCCTTACCCAAAGTCCTCATGTATAGTCCTTCCACCCGTAAGTCCTTCCACTCAGTATAGTCTTCATTAGTCTTCACTCAGTATATCCTCCACTCCAGTATAGTCCTTCCATCAGTGTCACAGTCTTCCTACTCGTAAGTCCTTCCACTCCAGTATAGTCTTCATCAGTACATCTTCACTCCAGTAAGTCCTTCCACTCCAGTATAGTCCTTTTCACTCCAGTATAGTCCTTCCACTCAGTAAGTCCTTCCACTCCAGTACAGTCCTTCCACTCCAGTATAGTCCTTCCACTCCTATAGTCCTTTTCATCCAGTATAGTCCTCACATAGTATAGTCCTTCCACTCCAGTATAGTCCTTCACTCCAGTACAGTCCTTTCCTCCATATAGTCCTTCCACTCAGTACAGTCCTTCCACTCCAGTATAGTCCTTCCACTCAGTATAGTCTTCATCAGTATCTCCACTCCGTATCTTAGTCAGTCTTCCACCCCAGTAAGTCCTTCACTCAGTAGTCCTTCCACTCCAGTACAGTCCTTCCACTCAGTATAGTCCTTCACTCAGTATAGTCCTTCCACTCCAGTATAGTCCTTCCACTCCAGTATAGTCCTTCCACTCCAGTATCTTCCTCTCATCCTTCACTCCAGTAAGTCCTTCCACTCCAGTACAGTCCTTCCACTCCAGTATAGTCTTCACTCACAGTATAGTCCTTTCACTCCAGTTAGTCCTTCCACTCCAGTACAGTCCTTCCACTCAGTATAGTCCTTCCACTCAGTAAGTCCTTCCACTCCAGTATAGTCCTTCACTCAGTATGTCCTTCCACTCCGTATAGTCCTCCACTCCAGTATAGTCCTTCCACTCCAGTAAGTCCTTCCACTCCAGTATAGTCCTTCACTCCAGTACAGTCCTTCCACTCCAGTATAGTCCTTCCACTCCAGTATAGTCCTTCCACTCAGTATAGTCCTTCCACTCAGTATAGTCCTTCACTCCAGTATGTCCTTCAGTCCTTTCACTCAGTATAGTCCTTCCACTCAGTATAGTCCTTCCACTCCAGTATAGTCCTTCCACTCCAGTACAGTCCTTCACTCTAGTGCAGTCCTTCCACTCCAGTACAGTCCTTCCACTCCAGTACAGTCCTTCCACTCCAGTATAGTCCTTCCACTCCAGTATAGTCCATTTCACTCCAGTGCAGTCCTTCCACTCCAGTACAGTCCTTCCACTCCAGTATAGTCCTTCCACTCAGTATAGTCCTTCCACTCCAGTACAGTCCTTTTCACTCCAGTATAGTCCTTCCCTCCAGTATAGTCCTTCCACTCCAGTATAGTCCTTCCACTCCAGTATAGTCCTTCCACTCCAGTATAGTCCTTCCACTCCAGTATCAGTCCTTCCACTCCAGTATAGTCCTTCCACTCCAGTATAGTCCTTCCACTCAGTATAGTCCTTCCACTCCAGTATAGTCCTTCCACTCACAGTATAGTCCTTCCACTCCAGTATACAGTCTTCACCAGTTAGTCCTTTCATTCTCCAGTATAGTCCTTCCACTCCAGTATAGTCCTTATCATCTCCAGTATAGTCCTTCCACTCCAGTACAGTCCTTCCACTCCAGTATAGTCCTTCCAGAGTCCTACTCCAGTATAGTCCTTCCAGTTGTCCTTCACTCAGTTAGTCCTTCCACTCCAGTATAGTCCTTCCACTCCAGTATAGTCCTTCCACTCCAGTACAGTCCTTCCACTCCAGTAAGTCCTTCACTCCAGATCATAGTCCTTTCCACTCAGTATAGTCCTTCCACTCCAGTATAGTCCTTCCACTCCAGTATAGTCCTTCCACTCCAGTATTAGTCCTTCACTCCAGTATAAGTCCTTCCACTCCAGTATAGTCCTTCACTCGTATAGTCCTTCCACTCCAGTATAGTCCTTCCATATAGTCCTTCCACTCCAGTAAGTCTTCCACTCCAGTATAGTCCTTCCATCCAGTATAGTCCTTCCACTCCAGTATAGTCCTTCCACTCCAGTATAGTCCTTCACTCCCAGTAAGTCCTTCCACTCCAGTTAGTCCTTCCACTCCAGTATAGTCCTTCCACTCAGTATAGTCCTTCCACTCCAGTACAGTCCTTTCACTCCAGTACAGTCCTTCCACTCCAGTATAGTCCTTCCACTCCAGTAAGTTCCTATCCACTCCAGTATAGTCCTTCCACTCCAGTATAGTCCTTCCACTCCAGTATAGTCCTTCCACTCCAGTATAGTCCTTCACTCCAGTACTAGTCCTTTTCATCAGTATAGTCCTTCCACTCCAGTATAGTCCTTCACTCCAGTACAGTCCTTCCACTCCAGTAGTCCTTCACTCAGTATAGTCCTTTTCACTCCAGTTATAGTCCTTCCACTCCAGTATAGTCCTTCCACTCCAGTATAGTCCTTCCACTCCAGTATAGTCCTTCCACTCCAGTAAGTCCTTCATCCAGTATAGTCCTTTCACTCCAGTCAAGTCCTTCCACTCCAGTACAGTCCTTCCACTCCAGTATAGTCCTTCCATAGTAGTCCTTCACTCCAGTATAGTCCTTCCACTCCAGTATAGTCCTTCCCACTCCAGTATAGTCCTTCACTCCAGTACAGTCCTTCCACTCCAGTATAGTCCTTCCACTCCTAAGTCCTTCCACTCCAGTATAGTCCTTCCTCCAGATGTCCTCACTCATCAGTCCTTCACTCAGTTAGTCCTTCCCTCCAGTATCCTTCCACTCCATATAGTCTCCACTCCAGTACAGTCCTTCACTCAGTACAGTCCTTCACTCCATAACCTTTCACCAGTAAGTCCTTCCACTCCAGTACAGTCCCCACTCCAGTATATCCTTCATATACCTCATCCAGTAAGTCCTTCAAGTATAGCCTTCCATTCCAGTAGTCCTTCACCCAGTAAGTCTTCACTCAGTACAGTCCTTCCACTCCAGTACAGTCCTTCCACTCCAGTATAGTCCTCTTCCAGTAAGTCCTTCCACTCCAGTATAGTCCTTCCAGTATAGTCCTTCCACTCATATGTCCTTTCACTCCAGTACAGTCCTTTCACTCCAGTAAGTCCTTCCACTCAGTACAGTCTCTCCACTCCAGTATAGTCCTTTCACCAGTATAGTCCTTTCACTCCAGTATAGTCCTTTCACTCCAGTATATCCTTCCACTCCAGTATGTCCCTCCGTAAGTCCTTTTTCCACTCCAGTATAGTCCTTCACCCAGTATAGTCCTTCCACTCCAGTACAGTCCTTCACTCCAGTACAGTCCTTCCACTCCAGTATAGTCCATCCAGTATAGTCCTTCACTCCGTATAGTCCTCCACTCCAGTATAGTCCTTCCACTCCAGTAAGTCCTTTCCACTCCAGTAAGTCCTTCCACTCCAGTATAGTCCTTCCAGTATAGTCCTTCCATCCAGTATGTCCTTTCACTCAGTATTGTCCTTCCACTCCAGTAAGTCCTTCCACTCCAGTATAGTCCTTTCCTCAGTATAGTCCTTCCACTCCAGTATAGTCCTCCACTCCAGTATAGTCCTTCCACTCCAGTACAGTCCTTCCACTCCAGTACGTCCTTCCACTCCAGTAATAGTCCTTCCAGTATAGTCCTTCCACTCCAGTATAGTCCTTCCACTCCAGTATAGTCCTTCCACTCCATATAGTCCTTCCACTCCAGTAAGTCCTTCCACTCCAGTATACCTTCCAGTATAGTCCTTCCACTCCAGTATAGTCCTTTCCATCCAGTATAGTCCTTCCACTCCAGTACAGTCCTTCCACTCCAGTATAGTCCTTCCACTCCAGTACAGTCCTTCCACTCCAGTATAGTCCTTCCAGTATAGTCCTTCCACTCCAGTATAGTCCATCACTCAGTATAGTCCTTCCACTCCAGATAGTCCTTCCACTCCAGTAAGTCCTTCCACTCCAGTACAGTCCTTCCACTCCAGTAAGTCCTTTCACTCCAGTATAGTCCTTCCACTCCAGTATAGTCCTTCCACTCCAGTATAATCCTTCCACTCCTGCACAGTCCTTCACTCCAGTACAGTCCTTCACTCCAGTAAGTCCTTCCACTCCGTATAGTCCTTCTCCACTCCAGTATATCCTTCCATCCAGTATTCCTTCCAGTATAGTCCTTCCACTCCAGTATAGTCCTTCCACTCCAGTATATCCTTTCACTCCACAGTCACTCCTTCCACTCCAGTATATTCCTTTTCACTCCAGTACAGTCCATCCCACTCCAGTATAGTCCTTCCACTTCCATATAGTCCTTCCACTCCAGTATGTCCTTCCACTCCAGTATAGTCCTTCCACTCCAGTATAGTCCTTCCACTCCAGTATAGTCCCTTCCAGTAAGTCCTTCCTCTCCAGTATAGTCCATTTCCACTCCAGTATGTCCTTCCACTCCAGTATAGTCCTTCCATAGTAGTCCTTCACTCCAGTATAGTTCCATCATCTCCCAGTATAGTCCTTCCACTCCAGTATAGTCCTTCCATCTAGTCAGTCCTTCCACTCCAGTATAGTCCTTCTCCAGTATAGTCCTTCCACTCCAGTATAGTCCTACCACTCCAGTATAGTCCTTACCACTCCAGTATAGTCCTCCTTTCCACTCCAGTATAGTCCTTCCAGTATAGTCCTTCCACTCCGTATAGTCCATCCATCCAGTATAGTCCTTCCACTCCAGTATAGTCCTTTCCACTCCCAGTCGTCCTTCCACTCCAGTATAGTCCTTCCACTCAGTATAGTCCTCCACTCCAGTATAGTCCTTCCACTCCAGTATAGTCCTTCCACTCCAGTATAGTCCTTTCACTCCAGTATAGTCCTTCTCACTCCAGTATAGTCCTTCCACTCCAGTATAGTCCTTCCACTCCAGTATAGTCCTTTTCACTCCAGTCTATAGTCATTTTCACTCCAGTATAGTCCTTCCACTCCAGTATAGTCCTTCCACTCCAGTATAGTCCTTCCACTCCAGTATAGTCCTTCCACTCCAATTCAGTCCTTCCACTCCAGTACAGTCCTTTCACTCCAGTATAGTCCATTCACTCCAGTATAGTCCTTTTTACTCCAGTATAGTCCTTCCACTCCAGTATAGTCCTTCCACTCCAGTATAGTCATTCCACTCCAGTATAGTCCTTCCACTCCAGTATAGTCCTTCCACTCCAGTATAGTCCATTTCACTCCAGTATAGTCCATTTCACTCCAGTATAGTCATTTTCACTCTAGTGCAATCCAAACCACTCCAGTACAATCCAACTAGTACAATTCAATGCACTGTAGTGATTCCAATTCAGTACAATCCAATTCCCTCTACTACAACCAAATCTATTCTAGTACAAATTGATTTACTCTGGTACAATACAATGCACTCTAGTACAATGCAATACACTTTAATACGTTGCAGTCTGCTCTAGTATAGTATAATCCAGTCTAGTACAGTATAATCCACTATAGTAAATCCAATCACTCCTGTACAATCCAATGCACTGTCCTACAATCCAATCCAATCCACCACAGCCAAATCCACTCTAGCACAGTCTAATCCACCCTAGTATAATTTGATCCGCCGTAGTACAGGTTAATCCACTCTAATGCAGTACACCCCGTACAGTATAATCCCGTCCAGTAGAACTTAATCCACTCTAGCACATTTTTAAAGGATCATCACACTCAGGGAAATTACCATTGTACTCTCCTTTCTTTCTCCCACCCCCCACCCCTCTAATTTCTACGCCACGAAAGCTGCGACTGTTTTTAGAAGCCGATGATGATGATGATGATGATGAGGATGGTGATGACGATGAGGATGATAATCACTAACGGTCCTATCTATTGAACTGAGACAGCGTGACATGGCTGTACTCTACGCCTATCATAATATAACCTGGTATCGACCCGGCCCGAGAGATACAGACACCTGAAGTGTTGGTCAGAATATTTGAGCAACACCCTCAATGATGCATCCGCGAAGTGGATGAGACTCGACTTGTGTGGTCCCAGTCTTCCCAGTGGGCCCATTGCACGATCAACTCTGGGTAGGAGCCGGATAGAGCCGAAAAATCTCAAGGATTTTTGAAGGGACTGATAGGGATCCGAACCCATAATCTTCCAGTGGGTAGTCCGTTGTGCTAACCACTACTCCACGGCGATTGGTCATTCTAGTACATTTAAATCCATTTAGTACAATCCATTCCAGTCCAATCTATATGTGTGTGTAACAGGGACGCTCCAGCCGATAGCTACTTCCCTGCAGACCAGCTGGGAGAGGAGGACCGCAAGAATCTCTACATGGAATTACGGGTGAGGGTTGGTGAGGCTGCCAAGTACAACAGAACCAATGAAGATGTCTTCAAAATCAGGGAGGAAGAGGAGAAGGAGAAGAAGGAAGAGGAGGAGAAGAAGGAAGAGGAGAAGAAGAAGGAAGAGGCGAAGAAGATGGAGGAAGAGAAGAAGTTGGAGGAAGAGAAGAAGAAGGAAGAGGAGAAGAAGAAGGAAGAGTCGAAGAAGATGGAGGAAGAGAAGAAGATGGAGGAAGAGAAGAGGGAAGAGGAGGAGAAGAAGGAAGAAGGGAAGAAGAAGGAAGAGGTGAAGAAGAAGGAAGAACAGAAGCAGAAGGAGAACTTGGATGAGAAGGAGGGAGAAGAGAAGGATGCTGAAAAGGCCACTGCTGTTATCAAAGTGTAAGTGGTTTTATGTCATTGTGATTAAGTCTCTCTTCTTTCTTGTGTGTGTGCGTGTGTGTGCGTGTGTGTGTATGAGAGTGTGAGTGTGTGTGTGTCTGTGACAGATACACACACACACACAACACACACACACACCAAAACACACACACAACACACACACACACACACACACACACACACACACACCCCACACACACACACACACACACACACACACACACACACACACACACAACACACACACACACACACACACACACACACACACACACACACACACACACACACACACACACACACACACACACACACACACACACACACACACACACACACACACACACACACACACACACACACACAACACACACACACACACAACACACAACACACACAAACACACACACACACACCCCACACACAACACACACCACACACCACACACACGGTGTATTATATATCGACGTGTTTTATAGCGTTTCATGTTTTAGTTAACTGAGAGCTAGACGAAAAGAAAAATATATAAAATATAAAGCCATTGTACTTTTTGTCCTGCAATGAAGAACGTTTCATTTGCTCTTCCTTCATTCCTTTATTCTTTCGTTCATTCTCTAATTTATGCGTAGTGTTGACCTTCTTTATACGAGGCTGTATAATAAAGATATGCATTGCTTGTTTAACCCTTTGACTCCCGCATCCTGTCTACCAGCATCCTGCATTGTCAACCATGATAGCAAATCAAAAACTTAACCCTTTGATTTCTTCACCTTATCTACCAGCTTCCAGCAGAAAGTTGGTTTATAAGGTGAGGGAATCAAAGGGTTAACTTTTTGCAGTTGGTGGATAGATGCGGAAATCAAAGGGTTAAAACCCTCGAAAATTAATTTGCTCTCTCTGTCTGTCTGTCTTTCTTTCTCAGTCTGTCTGTCTGTCTGTCTCTCTCTCTGTCTCTCTGTCTGTCTGTCTGTCTGTCTGTCCGTCTCTCTCTCTCTCTTTCTCTCTCTGTCTATCTGTCTGTCTGTCTGTCTGTCTGTCTCTCTCTCTTTCTCTGTCTGTCTGTCTGTCTGTCTCTCTCTCTGTCTCTCTGTCTGTCTGTCTGTCTGTCTGTCCGTCTCTCTCTCTCTTTCTCTCTCTGTCTATCTGTCTGTCTGTCTGTCTGTCCGTCTCTCTCTCTTTCTCTGTCTGTCTGTCTCTCTCTGTGCGCCCCCGCGAGTGTGACACATAGGCAAAGAGAGCTGTTTTCTTTTCCTTCGTTGTCACACATACTCAGTGGAGGATTCTCACCATTACTTTTCTGCGACCCCTGAAACTACTCGTCTGACCTTTCATCCAATTTGATTCAACTATCATCGACAGTGGCAGGGCGGGCTGCCCGAGAGAGAGATGAAGACCAGAGCGGGGCGACAGAGGGGTCTTCCATGCTCTCTTGGTCCAGAGGCTGGGCTGCTTCTGGCTGGTGCGCATTGTGTGGCTATTTCCCGGGTTTGTCATCTCTCTACCTTACCATTTGGTTTGTAAACAAGGTAACTGATGACTGGGTCCTGATGAGTCCTGCAACGCATGGACGGCCCCCTTTGTTTTTGATTAAACGACTATCGAGTGGCGTTGGGAGCATGGGTGGTGATTGTCCGGAGAGTGGCGAGGCATTGGTGATCCGGGTCCCATCCGCACCCTCGTGGTGTTTCTTGTGAACTCGTTAACAACTCCCATTTACAGTTCAAAATAACTAGTGACGTTACACCGACCTTCCGCCTTTTTAACAGTTCTCTAAATCTCGCCAGGATAAGGAGCTAGCCTCTTTAATTGAAATAAAAATGTAAAACTGACAACTTTCCTGTTGTTTACATTTTTATTATTATAAACACATCATCATCATCATGTGCCCTGCCGCATGGCGTTGGCGATCATGGCCCTCCACACGAATATATCCCCTGACGCTTCAAGTACATCTCCCACCCTTCAGCCACCCTGCAAATCCGATCAATATTTTCTCCCCGGGTCTACCTGGCGCTCTCTTTTCCTCCACCTTTCCTGTTGTGATCAGGTGCTCTAATTCCCCTTTCCTCATAAAATGGCCTATAAATGTTGCTTGTCTTTTCCTAATCTTCTTTATCAACGATCTTCTTGTGTCTTCCTTAATCAGAACTGTCTCGTTTGTTTTCTTTGCTCTCCATGGAACTCTCAACATTCTTCTTAGAAACCACATTTCAGCTGCCTCAATCTTGTTCTGGCTTTGTGTATTGACTGTCTACGCCTCACAGTCGTTTAACAGTATTGGTTCTATATAACATTCCAGAACTCTCTTCCTGATGTTAACTGATAGGCATTTGTTGGTATGAACGCTTTTCATCTTCTTGAATGCTGTTTTGGCTTGGCCGATTCTACTGGCTATTTCTGATGTGCATCTGCCGTCTGGTGAGATGATCGTTCCCAGGTATTTAAATTTATCAACCTGTCTCAAGGTTGTGCCGTTTGCTGTTATTTTGCATGAGGGGATTTCATATTTTTTACTGATTACCTTGACTTCAGTCTTCGTGCTATTTAGCTGCAGCCCTTTATGTTTGCTTTCTATTTCTATTATAATCACAAAGTTTTGTAGGTCCCTTTCATTTTTTACAATTAGCACGGTGCCATCTGCGTAACGAATGTTGTTTATCATTCTTCCTCCAACCTTTACCCCAGGACATTCTTCTAGGTTTCTCATGATGGTTTCGGTGTAAAGCGAAAACAAATCAGGTGACAGAACACAACCCTGCCTGGCCCCTTTTTTGATATTTGGAAAGAGCTTATGTCGTTTTCTATTCTCATTGCTGCTGTTTGTTCCCAATACATATTTCTGATTATCTTAGACCTTTTCCATCAATATTGAATCTTTCTAGTTGGTTGATCAATTCTTCATGTCTTACCCGATCGAAAACGTCAGTGTAATCAACAAAGCATAAATATAAATCCTTATTCGACTCGATTGACCTCTCTATGATAGTTCTTAGGATGTATATGGCATTCATAATTCCTTTCCCTTTGACAAATTAATACTATTCTTCTGCTATTTCTCTTTTCATTCTGTTCCTCCCCTCCTACCTCTTCAAAAATCATATTCTGAAACACAAGAAAATCTAAAAACCATAACTATCAAAGATCATACTTTCATTAAGAAAACAAGAAAGGAGCATGAAATAATCGCATTTTTATGTTTTGCACATTTTTCATTTACATTTCCTCTTTTACTGTTTCATAGTATCCTCACCACTCACAATATCATTAGACTTCTACTTGATTTTTTTTTTCTTTGTTTCTCTTTTTTTCCTCTTGCTTTGTTTCAATATTTTTGTTCGTCTCTTTCTCCTTTTTTCCTCTCCCCTTTTCTTTTTAACTGACAGAAAGTTTTTTCTTTCATCAATTTACAGGGTGACATCGAAGCCGAAGGGCAGACATCACAAACACAAAGGTAAGGAACGACACAGGCAGCGTGGCCAGAAAATGACCGGTTCTACCAGCACAGGACTTCACCAATGCCGCAGGGACTGCCACAACGCGGAGCCAGGTCACTACCAGTCCTGCAAGGGTTGCCAGTACTACCTTCTGTGCACCAAGCATGGTGTCGACCGCCATCTGAAGTGTCCTAGTTTCAAATCCTGGGACGATAAGAGAAAGAAGTGCAAGTATCACTCCCACACCTGCCCGCCTCTTTTCCCCATGAACAAAACAAAATTCGAGTCTGTGTGTAGCCAGTCTGTGTGTAGCCAGTCTATGTGTAGCCAGTCTGTGTGTAGCCAGTCTGTGTGTAGCCAGTCTGTGTGTATCCATTTTTCCTGTGTGTAGCCAGTCTGTGTGTAGCCAGTCTGTGTGTAGCCAGTCTGTGTGTAGCCAGTCTGTGTGTAGCCTGCTTATTTCGTGTTTGTTGACACTCTTTGATTCCCTCCAACTATTCACGTGAAAACTGGTGGATAGGCTGAGGAGCCAACGGTTAATACTGTGTTGTGTGTATGTGTGTGTGTGTGTTGTGTTGTGTTGTGTTGTGTTGTGTTGTGTTGTGTTGTGTGTGTGTGTGTGTGTTGTGTTGTGTTGTGTTGGGTTGAGTTGTGTTGTGTTGTGTTGTGTGTGTGTTGTTTGTGTGTGTGTGTGTGTGTGTGTTGTGTTGTGTTGTGTTGTGTGTGTGTGTTGTGTTGTTGTGTTGTGTTGTGTTGTGCATTGTGTGTTGTGTTGTGTTGGGTTGTGTTGTGTTGTGTTTGTTGCATTGTGTGTTGTGTTGTGTTGTGTTGTGGTGTGTGTATGTTTGTGTGTGTTGTGTTGTGTTGTGGGTTGTTGTGTCGTGTTGTGTTGTGTTGTGGTTGTTTATGGTGTGTGGTGTGTGTTGTGTCGTGTTGTGTTGTGTTGTGTTGTGGTTGTTGTGTCGTGTTGTGTTGTGTTGTGGTTGTTTATGGTGTGTGTGTGTGTGTTGTGTCGTGTTGTGTTTGTGTTGTGGTTGTTGTGGTGTGTGTGTGTGTTGTGTCGTGTTGTGTTGTGTTGTGTTGTGTTGTGGTGTGGTGTGTGTGTGTGTGTGTGTTGTGTTGTGTTGTGTTTGTTTGTGTGGTGGTGGTGTGTGTGTGTGTGTGTTGTGTTGTGTTGTGTTTTGTTGTTGTTGTTGTGGTGGGGGGTGTGTGTGTGTGTGTGTGTTGTGTAGTGTTGTTTGTGTTGTGTTGTGTGTGGTGTGTGTGGTGTGTGTGTGTGTGTGTTGTGTTGTGTTGTGTTGTTTGTGTTGTGTTGTGTGTATGTGTGTGTGTGCTGTGTTGTGTTGTGTTGTGTGTTGTGTGTGTGTGTTGTGTTGTGTTGTTATGTGTGTGTGTGTGTTGTGTTGTGTTGTGTTGTGGTGTGGTGTGGTGTGTGTATGTTGTGTGTGTGTGTTGTGTTTGTTGTGTGTGTGTGTGTGGTGTGTGTTGTTGTGTGTGTGTGTGTGTGTGTGTGTGTGTGTGTGTGTGGTCAGAGATGTTTGTTTAGAAAAACTGTCAAATGCTGATATGATTGTTTCTTACGTTTAGTATTAACACTTGGCGGGCGTGACAGACAAGCGGGTAATAATAATAATAATAATAATTACAATATTTATATAGCGCAAAATCTTGATAAAATCAAATCTAAGCGTAAGATATGGGATTTGCAGTTGAAAGGTCTAGTAAAGGTGAGTAAAGGGTGGACATTTGTCCTGTGTCCCAGGTCAACCTGTGTGCAGAACTGTTAGTGCCTGGGCCCCCGTTGTGTTTATATGCACACAGGACTCAAATATGCACGTTAAAGATCCTGTCATATCAGTGTTTGGTTGTTTATAGAAACATGACAACACCCGGCAAGCACGCTCACCAAAGACGGAGTACGCAGACTGTGCACCAACATATTGCTTGCACAGTGCGGGCAAAACAACATGTATACACGTATCAGAGAACAACTGGAAGACTAAAACTTTTCCGCTAAAAAATGATTACAGTACAAATTAATGTCAACAACGTTTAAACAGCTCTGATTTGTTTTCAACCCTAATGCCTCAGATTTAGATCAATTATGGATTCAAATGTTAACCAAAACATCTCAGGTTTAAGACATCTACGAAAATTAATATGCGTCTTGAGTATGTCAGGTATGAATTCAGATGTAAATGTTAATAATCCGGCGGGATTTTTGAAGAGAGCTCGTCATTCAGTTTGACAGCAAGTTTGCCCGTATGTCTATCTCGTTTTAGCAAAACTTAGTGCGTTTGGCCTCCAGTGTACCCAGCTGTGAATGGGTGCTGACTCTCTTTAAAATAAGGGATGATAAAGCAGTGAAGACTTCATAATGCTGGCCTCCAAGAAAGGTTGGTCTCTACCATCTCATTCCCCTACGACCTCACGTTTATGTGGCAACTTTATCTTTACCTTGCTAAGTTACAAGTTAACCCCTTACCATTCCAGATTTTAGAACAGTAACAGATTGACACATTAACCTTTAGCATCTCAGACTGTGGAAAACCTGTGGATCCATGTCTTACCCTTTACTACCTCAGATATGCACGGACTGGGGCATTAACCTTTAGTATCTCAGACCAATTGTGGTTTAGATATTAACCCTTACTGTCTCCATGTTTGAAACAGTATGAGTTAAGACAGATCTTAACATTTGTGTCGACAGAGTTGACTCGCCGAACCAAACTGGCATTACTACTAATTTTTTGAGGCAGTTTTTTCTTCTTCTTTTCTTTCCTTTCTCACCCCCCCCCCCCAAGTGACCGGTGTATGAATTGCAAATTATAAAGCAAACAAGTATTTCGCTTTACAGTATCGATAATCAGGGGATGTGCATGTATTTTTCCTGTGGACAATTTCTTCAATTCGTCTGTACATACCCTGAGGATCCGTTTTGTGTCGGTCTTCTATTTCTTTGCATTTTGTTTTCAGTCAAGCTTTCCTTAACTTCATTGCACATATTCCTGATTTCTTTGTTATCTTCCTGTATATCTCCTTGTTTCTCTTTGCCTTCCTCCGTTCCTCCATCAAGCCTAAAATTTCTTTTGTCATCCAGTTCTTCTTTGCTTTTCTGTCTTTCCCACGACAACCTACAAGGCAGTAGGGTGATTTTTTTCAGGTTAACTGCCTTAGCCTTATTCTCTCCCGAGATGTCCACAAGGCAGTGGAGCTACGAGCGTATTTATCCATAGCTTGGGAGTCTGGTTCGCGTCACCAACAGCCGAGATGTGGTTTCTTAAAAGAATGTTGAGAGTTCCATGGACAGCAAAGAAAACAAACGAAATAGTCTTGATGGAGGCAGACACGAGGAGATCATTCAGTTTCTCGCTTTTATTTATTTTTTTTGGCATACCCTGAAAATAAATAGCACAATTTCATTAATTCTGCACTCTGATGTTGTTTTTGAAATAATTATGACATTCCTATGTGTTATATAATTATAAGTAATTTTTTGACTGGATTATTTTGCTTGCTTTAAAATGCTGTGTTCGTTAAGTTGTTTCTTTTGTACATGCGTGATGTGTGTGATGTGTGTTTAATTTATGTTTTCTTTTTTGCTTGTTTGTTTTCTTGCTGTATGGCTTTAACATAAGGTACAACCATTCCCTAAAAAAAACCCTGGAGCACCAAACTACTGTGGGCGAGATGCATTGTTTGAGAAGACGTGTCAACAAGACCAGATTGGACAGATTGGACACAATCAGAAACACCAAGATCAGAGAAACCGTTTAAAAAATAAATCCACCATCATGTCCATCTACAGAGAATTAAGTGGTTTGGCAATCCAACCAGAATGCAACCCCACAAAGCTGGTTCAACAAGCATATAACAAAGAGATATGTGAATAGAAAGCGAGAGGCAGACCAAGGAAAACCTGCACTGATGACGTAAAGGAGATCTAGACATCACACATCATTTCTCCACTTCAGTTCACTGCCAATCATCAACTGTTTCTCCCCACAACACATGTGATGGAAAAAGCAGACCAATAGCAGAAGAGCAGAGAACTGTACTCTCCCCACAACACATGTGATGGTATAAGCAGACCGATAGCAGAAGAGCAGAGAACTGTACTCTCCCCACAACACATGTGATGGTATAAGCAGACCGATAGCAGAAGAGCAGAGAACTATATTCTCCCCACAACACATGTGATGGTATAAGCAGACCGATAGCAGAAGAGCAGAGAACTGTACTCTCCCCACAACACATGTGATGGTATAAGCAGACCGATAGCAGAAGAGCAGAGAACTATATTCTCCCCACAACACATGTGATGGTATAAGCAGACCGATAGCAGAAGAGCAGAGAACTATATTCTCCCCACAACACATGTGATGGTATAAGCAGACCGATAGCAGAAGAGCAGAGAACTATATTCTCCCCACAACACATATGATGGTATAAGCAGACCGATAGCAGAAGAGCAGAGAACTGTACTCTCCCCACAACACATATGATGGTATAAGCAGACCGATAGCAGAAGAGCAGAGAACTATATTCTCCCCACAACACATATGATGGTATAAGCAGACCAATAGCAGAAGAGCAGAGAACTATACTCTCCCCACAACACATATGATGGTATAAGCAGACCGATAGCAGAAGAGCAGAGAACTGTACTCTCCCCACAACACATGTGATGGTATAAGCAGACCGATAGCAGAAGAGCAGAGAACTATATTCTCCCCACAACACATGTGATGGTATAAGCAGACCGATAGCAGAAGAGCAGAGAACTATATTCTCCCACAACACATGTGATGGTATAAGCAGACCGATAGCAGAAGAGCAGAGAACTATACTCTCCCCACAACACATATAATGGTATAAGCAGACCGATAGCAGAAGAGCAGAGAACTATATTCTCCCCACAACACATATGATGGTATAAGCAGACCGATAGCAGAAGAGCAGAGAACTGTACTCTCCCCACAACACATATGATGGTATAAGCAGACCGATAGCAGAAGAGCAGAGAACTATACTCTCCCCACAACACATATGATGGTATAAGCAGACCGATAGCAGAAGAGCAGAGAACTGTACTCTCCCCACAACACATTGATGGTATAAGCAGACCGATAGCAGAAGAGGAGAGAACTGTACTCTCCCCACAACACATGTGATGGTATAAGCAGACCGATAGCAGAAGAGCAGAGAACTGTACTCTCCCCACAACACATATGATGGTATAAGCAGACTGATAGCAGAAGAGCAGAGAACTATACTCTCCCCACAACACATATGATGGTATAAGCAGACTGATAGCAGAAGAGCAGAGAACTGTACTCTCCCCACAACACATGTGATGGTATAAGCAGACCGATAGCAGAAGAGCAGAGAATTGTTCTCTCTCTGAAAGTGTAGGCCTATTTTGTTGTATTTGGGATTCTTCTTTTATGATGTTAACTTCTTTGATGTACCTGTTTTGTTTCATGATGTACGCCTGCCTTTTTCATTATATTTACTGAACGTCCCAACGATTTTATGTCCGTTCTGCTTTTCTGGCCATTTTCCATGTAAATGTTTCATATGATTGATATTTTTGTATGCAATTTTTACTTCTATAATTCTGAACTCATTCATCATGTGTTGTGATTGTGAGCTTAATTATTTCCAACGCTACTTTTCATTATTTCCTACACAACTTTTAGTTCTAAACTCATTCATATATTGTGATTGTGTGTTTACTTATTTCCTATACTACTTTTATTTGTAAACTTGTAACTGAATTGTGACTGCATGCCTATTACAGAAGTAAGGTTGATGCACTCACCTTCCTAACTGTCAGCATGTGTTTGGATAGTGCAAAGCTTGCCCACAAACCTTTATGTATATGTTGGTTCATGTCAGCATGTGTTTGGATAGTGCAAAGCTTGCCCACAAACCTTTATGTACATGTTGGTTCATGTCAGCATGTGTTTGGATAGTGCAAAGCTTGCCCACAAACCTTTATGTACATGTTGGTTCATGTCAGCATGTGTTTGGATAGTGCAAAGCTTGCCCACAAACCTTTATGTATATGTTGGTTCATGTCAGCATGTGTTTGGATAGTGCAAAGCTTGCCCACAAACCTTTATGTATATGTTGGTTCATGTCAGCATGTGTTTGGATAGTGCAAAGCTTGCCCACAAACCTTTATGTACATGTTGGTTCATGTCAGCATGTGTTTGGATAGTGCAAAGCTTGCCCACAAACCTTTATGTATATGTTGGTTCATGTCAGCATGTGTTTGGATAGTGCAAAGCTTGCCCACAAACCTTTATGTACATGTTGGTTCATGTCAGCATGTGTTTGGATAGTGCAAAGCTTGCCCACAAACCTTTATGTATATGTTGGTTCATGTCAGCATGTGTTTGGATAGTGCAAAGCTTGCCCACAAACCTTTATGTACATGTTGGTTCATGTCATCATGTGTTTGGATAGTGCAAAGCTTGCCCACAAACCTTTATGTACATGTTGGTTCATGTCAGCATGTGTTTGGATAGTGCAAAGCTTGCCCACAAACCTTTATGTACATGTTGGTTCATGTCAGCATGTGTTTGGATAGTGCAAAGCTTGCCCACAAACCTTTATGTACATGTGTTTGGATAGTGCAAAGCTTGCCCACAAACCTTTATGTATATGTGTTTGGATAGTGCAAAGCTTGCCCACAAACCTTTATGTACATGTGTTTGGATAGTGCAAAGCTTGCCCACAAACCTTTATGTATATGTGTTTGGATAGTGCAAAGCTTGCCCACAAACCTTTATGTATATGTGTTTGGATAGTGCAAAGCTTGCCCACAAACCTTTATGTACATGTGTTTGGATAGTGCAAAGCTTGCCCACAAACCTTTATGTATATGTGTTTGGATAGTGCAAAGCTTGCCCACAAACCTTTATGTACATGTGTTTGGATAGTGCAAAGCTTGCCCACAAACCTTTATGTACATGTGTTTGGATAGTGCAAAGCTTGCCCACAAACCTTTATGTACATGTGTTTGGATAGTGCAAAGCTTGCCCACAAACCTTTATGTATATGTGTTTGGATAGTGCAAAGCTTGCCCACAAACCTTTATGTACATGTGTTTGGATAGTGCAAAGCTTGCCCACAAACCTTTATGTATATGTGTTTGGATAGTGCAAAGCTTGCCCACAAACCTTTATGTATATGTGTTTGGATAGTGCAAAGCTTGCCCACAAACCTTTATGTATATGTGTTTGGATAGTGCAAAGCTTGCCCACAAACCTTTATGTATATGTGTTTGGATAGTGCAAAGCTTGCCCACAAACCTTTATGTATATGTGTTTGGATAGTGCAAAGCTTGCCCACAAACCTTTATGTATATGTGTTTGGATAGTGCAAAGCTTGCCCACAAACCTTTATGTACATGTGTTTGGATAGTGCAAAGCTTGCCCACAAACCTTTATGTATATGTGTTTGGATAGTGCAAAGCTTGCCCACAAACCTTTATGTATATGTGTTTGGATAGTGCAAAGCTTGCCCACAAACCTTTATGTATATGTGACCTCCAGTCTACCCACCTGCTTATGAGTACCTGACTATCTGTAAACCTTACACACTCTCACCCTATACATCAGCTTCCTGCACTATCAGTCATAACAGCAAAGCAAAATATTAGTTTCATTCCTATCGTGGGAGCTGATGGATAGGGTGAAACAGTGAAAGGGTTCAGTCTTACAGGTGGTGGATAAGGTGAGGGAGAAAAAAAGGTGAAAGTTGGGAAGACGAAAGAGGAAGAGAAAGGAGATGGTTACTGCCCTCATAATGCTGGCCCCCAACAACAGCTGGTCTCTACCACCTCATTTCATTACGATCTGTGGGTTATGGATAAACTTCTGCCTTACCCAGTAATTATGGTTAAAAAGCACTATCAGATTGCTCTGTTTAAATAAGATTTGATTTCTGGGCTTCATTGTAAGTGAAGTTAAGTTATATTACTACTGTATAAGTTTTCGCTTTTGCTTATAATAATGGCTTAACTAAATAAAAAGGAATTTTTAATAGAAAAAAAGTGTGTCAGCAGGTTTTGTGGGGAGGGGAGAGTGAATGCTTGCACCTATGTATGAGGCGGGGACAGCAGAGAAGAGGAAATCTACATATATTGCACATGCATGCATACTTGTGTGTGTGTGTGTGTGTGTGTGTGTGTGTGTGTGTGTGTGTGTGTGTGTGTGTGTGTGTGTGTGTGTGCATGACTACTTTACACGCATGTGTATGTGTGTATGCATGTGTGTGAACATACATGTAGGTATGCGCCTGTATGCATGTGTGAGTGTGCCTGCTTGTATATATGACTGCACTTGATTGACTCAGAAATTCAAAGAGTGCATGTGTATGCCAGGAGTATGTGTGCAATGGGCTTACCTAGCTATACACCATAATCTTACAGTCAAACTTGACAATTCCCCCCCCCCTCTCTATCTCTCTTATACACACATCCCCATGCCACCCCAATCCTCCCCCAAAACACACACAGATACTGACACACATCCCCATGCCACCCCAATCCTCCCCCAACACACACAGATACTGACACACCAATCTTTGAAGACATTGTTTATTATATTATGGAGAGGCAAAGAAGTATGTCAACAGCACTGGTGTTGTTTGTTTGTTTTTTCCAGTAAATTGACAATATGCCACACTCCTCATATACACGCCCACATTCAGCATATTTTCAGCAAGACACTGAACAAAAATGCAAGCATTGATCAGAAAGTAGAGACTAAGAAACCACAAAACAAAATAATATGCAAAAAGACAAAGAGGTAGAGGCTACAGAATGCAACTAATATGGAAATGTCTGAGAAAGGTACAATTGTGATTGTAGAGCCTACACCTCCAGTTAAACAAGTAATTCAATTCATGAATAAAGGCAAAAATACATAAAAGAATCCTTATCACAAAATGATAAATACAAAAGTAATAAATACTACCACATAATATGGAAACTGCTACAACAAGAAACATAACCACACTGTTGCATTAAATTGCCAAAACAGTACAACATTACAAAGACTTGACCAATTAGTATACAAAGACAAAGCAAAGAATGGCAAGATCAGTACTTGCTAGAAACAGAAGAAGATTACACAGGTTACACAGACTTTTTGTTAAAAGTAACATAACACTGCCAAACATTACATCCACTCCAGAACAACAGTAATTATCAATATAAATGCAAAGCTGGGGACTCAGCACTGAATCTCAAAAATGACTTTTTTTTAAATGAGAAAACTTTGAGACAGCATAAGGAACAATTACATGAAACAGAACAAATTTTTTTTTAAAATACAATACACAGTGCGCACTACGTCATTTAATGTTTCTAAATTTCGTACCTTATACTAAATACCTGTAGCAAGCTATACATCAGTATGAAAAATAAAATGTGTGCTAGAAGACAGGACAACAGGAGACAAAAAACTTGGTATGCCTGAACTGAAAAGAATTGGATTAAATTTATTTTCTTGTTCATCACAACAAAGCTTGTTGTAACAGTACAGTGCACATTATTTTTTCCGTCTCTCCCATCCTTTCACCCCCACCCTTTTTTCCCCATACAAATATTGTAAGCATGTATTTCTGATGACATACACATGTGGCCTGTTTCCTAAACAAAATTGTTGCCAGGAACAACTGTTTTGTTGCTGTGGGACCTTTAACATGCATTAAGTGAATGTCGCAAATGGGATCTCCGTTTATTGTCTCATCCAAAAGACTAGCACCCAGACCACTTATCCAGGTACAGTGTAGAGGGAAGAAAATCCCTGTCCAACCTGGAATCAAACCTGGGCTTCTCGCATCCTAGACAGGTATTTTATCCACAAGGCCACAAACTCCAGTGTACGAAGAGACTGGTAATTGTTTTCACCAGTCAGAGAAACATTAACACTAAATTACCTTCCAGCACAATAAACAAACAATCAAAGACATATGTATATGGACTTCACAATGGGATGGTGAGAAGATTGTATTGAGTCACACATGAACAGCACAAAACATATAAATCCGACCTCTTTGCCTGAGAAAGCTGACTTTCAGAATAACAATTAAAATAATAATACTGTTAGTTAAAAAAAACAAACGAACAGGAAGACAATAAATAAACAGATAAAATATCAATAAGAAAGGGGGGGGGGGATGGGGAGTTGATCCATCTTCTTGTGTGCAACTGAGGCCAATCCAAAAACCCGATGTCATCTGGAATCCTCTTGATTGTTAGTAGGCAGCTATATCCTCAGTCAAAAAGCAAAACAAAACAAAAAAACTACCAAAAGACAAAAATAATACAAAAGCAAATGAATTAATTCAACAACAAAAACTCAAAATGCAAACTCCTCCAAAGATTTATAAAAAAAATAAAAAATAGAAATAAAAAAAGGCAAGCAACCAAAAACAAAGTTCAACAAACAACAAAGAAAAGGCAAGCAACCAAATACAAAGTTCAACAAACAACAAAGAAAAGGAAAGCAGCCAAATACAAGTTCAACAAACAACAAAGAAAAGGCAAGCAACCAAATAACAAAGATTCAACAAACAACAAAGAAAAGGGAAGCATCCAAATACAAAGTTCAACAAACAACAAAGAAAAGGCAAGCAGCCAAATACAAAGTTCAACAAACAACAAAGAAAGGCAAGCAACCAAATACAAAGTTCAACAAACAACAAAGAAAAGGCAAACAACAAATACAAAGTTCAACAAACAACAAAGAAAAGGCAAGCAACCAAATACAAAGTTCAACAAACAACAAAGAAAAGGCAAGCAACCAAATACAAAGTTCAACAAACAACAAAGAAAAGGCAAAGCAACCAAATACAAAGTTCAACAAACAACAAAGAAAAGGCAAGCAACCAATACAAAGTTCAACAAACAACAAAGAAAAGGCAAACAACCAAATACAAAGTTCAACAAAGACAAAGAAAAGGCAAGCAACCAAATACAAAGTTCAACAAACAACAAAGAAAAGGCAAGCACCAAATACAAAGTTCAACAAACAACAAAGAAAAGGCAAGCAGCCAAATACAAAGTTCAACAAAGGGCAAAGAAAAACAAATCAATGACTAGACAATTTTTGGTTTTCTTGTCAATATGTTTTGGAGTATTAAATTAGACAACAATAAGCTGATGTTATCATTTGAGCTCGTCTGCTGTAGTTCTCTCTTCAATACTGAAGTGGAAAATAGAATGAGAGCCAAGATGAAGGTGAGGAAGAGAGAAGAAGAATGGACACTAACAACTTGTTAACCCTACCAGGCCTGCAATACTTACACCAGAAACAACCTTCCCAACCTGACTGGTTTTGGCTGTGCTGTCTGTAATAAAAGGCTGTTTCACTAACTTCTGATCACTTCAACCATTTAAGCAAATTACAAGAAGTTTCACATTTACTGAACGACGGCATTTTCATGAGCGAACAGGGGACCACTGAAAACATCGGTCTGTGTACCTGCAAACAAATGAGTTTGACACCTGCTGCATCTTCAGTAAACAAGCAAAGAAAAAACACATAAAAACCAGAATAAACAAACAAACAAAAGAAGATCTCCTGACCTTGCCAATGTGTAGGGTTTGTGCACAGGCTTATGGCATATACCACGATCACTTTCGATCTTCTCCATCACAAGGAATCTGTGGCATAAGTACATGCGGATTTCATTCCAAGCACAAAAATGCTGTCCTGATGAACTTTTAAACAGCATGAATTTCAATCTTTTAGATAAATTCATGCAATCTCAACGCAGCATAAAAAAGCATGTTCCCCTCCCACGAAAATCTTTGCTGGTTTGTTACAATAGCTTTATCAGTCAACAGCATGCTTTCTTTGTCCGAAAATGAAAGGTGTTGTCAGAAAGAACGGTGCCCCTTCTGTGACTGCTTGTATACATAGTTCAAAGGTCAGAAATATCCAATTAAAGGATGGAGAATCGGCGCCAAAACACTTATCGGGTGCAAGGGATGAAGCACAATGAGTTAAAACAAATTGTGAAGATTATTCTATGAAAAGTGTTTTCTTTTCTATCATTTACAACAAAACAAAACAAACAAACAAAATGTGATAACAAATCTCAAAACTACTGATTCTGCAAGGCATACATTTTCCTTCTTCATGTTCTGAAAGATGAAGGATGTCTCACTACCACCAACCACACCCAAAGCCAGAAAAACATCAGTTTACGAAAAAGAAGTTTTCAACATCACTGTTTCCTTTTCCAATTGTAATTTACAACTTCTCAAACACCCAAAGTAAACAACAACAACACATATTTCAGAAAAAAGATAAATAAGAAGAAAGACAATAAAAGCATGCAAACAGTGATAAAGAAAAAGCCTAGATCAACCTGCATCATCTAAAGTATTACAGAATTCTTAAACTATCCTATGGCCACTAACAATATTGCAAACAACATCTGCACACACTTTCAAAGCCATCCTAGAATCTGCAGCAGAGACACATAACAAAAATATACATATGCCCCAAAATAATTATATTAATGTGTAACAGAATATTTCCATACACACACACACACATACACACACACACACACACACACACACACACACACACACACACACACACATATACACACACACACAACACACACACACACACACACACACACACACACACACACACACACACACACACACACAAATATTACTAAAATGGTTCCACTTTCAAAAGAATGTGTCTGCCAAATATTAAACACCTCTGAAACGGTATCAATCAACTAAACTGCAACGAACTTATAGCAGAATATGGAAAGTACACAAACATAGATCTGTACAAAACTGTTTGATCTGTGGATAAAACCAAAGGCTATATTTCAAATATTGCACAAATATCATCTGTTAGCTTAATCAAATGGAAAAAGACATTTTTCACAGCAAGAATGTGTCCACAAATAGGAAATCACATCTTAAATGGGAACACAAGAGACAGTGCAAGAATGTACAGTGTTTCAATACTGGAAAAGAATCATAAAAAGATGAAAAATACGTCACCAGATATCTGTACATGTGCGTTACAATTTTTACAACACATGCACCAATTTACCATTCTCTCCTCCTAACACAAGCACAATCCAACATTTTTCTGCTACATCTGTGCAATGTGTTGTAATACTGTGAAAACCCATGCACTTGAAAACACTACTACTCATCAGACATTATGTACAAAATGTTGGTGAGCATATAACCAAGTAAAAAAAAAGTGTTTACATTTACATACTTAAAATACTAATGTGGTTAATGCTTGCCTGTTGATATTTCATCATTCTCACACAATCTATTCATAAATAAAATGGCTTATCATGCTGACAAATCATGCTTAGTCTTAATAAACAGAGCAATGAATTTTAAAACCACTGACCCAGTCTACAATATCTGGCACAAAATAGAATTATGACACACAATAACTAATCATGTAGTCCGCAAAAACTTGCACAAAATGGTACAACTTCAAACAATGAATTCTGCAATTTGAAAAGCAGGAACGTTTCAGTCTTTTTCTCCTAATTTTGTATCTGGCGTTTGTTTGTTTGTGATCTTACGCTTGACAAAAGACCAGTTGGTCGAAATTTGCGCTTGTCTTGTCTCGTATTAAATACGCATTCTTATTCTTTTTTCGTGTTTTATTCTGGTTCATGTGACTACAATGTAGGCACTGCCACCCGTATGGATGTTGTCTGTGAAAATATGGCAGAAGATGCTGTCTCTGACTTGGTGAGTGGGCTTCTGTCTTGCCGGCACTCTGTTTCCTCTCTTCACATATTGTAAGAAGAAACAAAACTGTGGGCATACGCTTCCTGTTTCTTTTGAAGCGGTACTTCCCCTTCGCCTTGAATGAGCTTTCATTTATCCCCTCATCTCTGTCTGTCTGTCTGTCTGTTAATCTCTGTCTGTCTGTCTGTCTGTTGTCTATGTCTCTCTTTCTTTCCCTCTCCCCCTCTCCCCTCTCTCTGTCTGTCTCTTTCTCTATCTCTCTGTCTCTGCCTCTATCTATCTATCTATCTTCTGTCTGTGCCTATGTGATATCTCTCTATCTCTCTATCTATCTCTGTCTGTCTGTCTGTCTATCTATTTCTATCTATCTATCTATCTGTGTCTGTCTGTCTCTCTGTCTCTGTCTCTGTCTCTCTCTCTCTGTACACTCATATATCATTTTTGATTGAGTTCATATCTGCACCCATCTCAGGGTATTTGCTGAAGGGCAGAACCAAATAAGAGAACTTGGGGAAAAGGGAATCTTATCTTAATTAATACTGACAACAATAGAATAACGAAACATTTATATGGGCAGGAAGGACAGTTTGATAAAATCTCTGTCCTCTGTCTCTGTCTTTGTCTTTGTCTCTGTCTCTGTCTCTCTTTCGGATTTGGTATTGTGTGGATGTGCCAGGGAGTTGGTTATGAGCAAGGATTTATTTCAGAATTTTAGAGATAGACTAGTTGATTCGTACAAACAAAACTGGCACGCTCAAATGGAAGAATCTGAGAAATATGATTGGTTCCTTTCTTTTAAAAGTATATTTCAAACCGAAAATATATATAAAGGCCGTAACAAATAAATGGCACAGAAGCATCTTGCTCGTTTTAGACTTAGAGCCCTTAGGCTAAATGCAACAACAAGATAGTTTTACTCAAATTCATCGGCACATTCTATTTGTCCCATGTGTGATGCAGAGGTATTGTGTGTATGTGTATGTATGTGTTGTGTGTATGTCTGTGTGTGCGTGCGTGCGTGTGTGCGTGTGTGCGTGCGTGTGTGTGTGTGTGTGCATGTGTGCGTGTATGTGTGTGTGATGCTACGGGGGGGGGGGGGGGGGGGGGGCGCAAGGCGAACATGCATGGGGCAGATGAATTATAGAGAGCATATTATATACAATTATATATTACAATGCGATTCCCCTCCGAGTGGAGACAGGCTGCAGAGGGGATTGAGTGAGGTCAGGATTTTATGCAGAAGAGAAAAGGTGAGTTTTGAGAGCGGACTTGAAGGAGACAAAAGTAGGTTGCTGACGACTGAGAGAGGAAGTTTGTTCCAGGAAAGTGTACCAGAAACAGAGAAGGCTCGTGGACCATAGGTATTGAGCTTAGTGCGTGGAAAGCGAAAAGTCAGAGGATCGGAGGCAGAGCGGAGGGTACGTAAGGGAACATAGATCTCAAGTAGGCTTGACAGGTAATCGGGGGCGCTTTTGAGCTTTGGCACATGGTGTCTATTTTGTACTGTATGCGCTTTGATACAGGGAGCCAGTGAAGTTGTGCCAGGAGAGGAGATATGTGGTCAGCTTTTTTCTTTTTGAGTACAAGGCGTGCAGCATTGTTTTGAATGCGCTGTAGGATGTGAATGGTGGAGGCAGGAAGACCAGACAGGAGTGAATTGCTATGGTCAATGCGAGACATTATGAAGGAGAGAACGAGTTTTGCAGTTGTTTCGACAGAGAGATACTTCCTGATCAGGCTTATACGATGGAGGTGATAGTAGCAAGATCTGGCAGTTTGAGAAACAAAGTTGTTCATGGAGAGGGTAGAGTCAATGCAGACACCAAGGTTTTTAGCTGAATCAGAAATTGGGACTGATGTTTTACATAATGGGAGAGAAAGAGGAGGCAGCTGAGAAAGTTTCTGACGGGTGCCAATAAGGATAGCTTCTGTCTTGTCGTCATTAAGCTGAAGTTTATTATATGTCATCCAGTTCTTAATGTCCGAGTAACACTCAGTGGTGCGAGTGAAGAGGCGATGTATTTTGTCAGGTGAGTCACTGTCTTGAAGTTGGGTGTCATCAGCATAGAAGTGGTGTTTTATAGAGTGGGAGTTGATGATGGTGGACAGGGGGGAGGTGTAAAGAGTGAAAAGAACAGGGCCAAGGACAGATCCTTGTGGAACACCACAGGTCAGGTATGCAGGTTGAGAGTAAGTGCCATTAATGAGAACAGTTTGTTTTCTGTTTGATAGATATGAAGTGAACCAGGAGAGAGCAATGTGAGAATGCCAAAAGTATGATGAAGTCTAGAAAGGAGAATACCATGATCAATGGTATCAAAGGCTGCAGACAGATCAAGGAGTGTGAGGAGTGAGACTTTGCCAGTATCAGTTGCAAGGAGGAAAATTGTTGAGAATGTGTAGTAGGGCAGTTTCAGTGCTATGGCACTGGCGGTAGCTGACTGGAAAGGATTGAGGAGATTGTTGGCAGACAGGTGAGAGTTCAGCTGGTTGAGGACAACTTTTTCGATGAGTTTTGACAAGAAAGAGAGATTAGAGATAGGCCGGTAATTTTTCAGTTCATTTGGGTCTAAATTGTATTTCTTGAGGAGAGGGTGAACAATAGCAGACTTGAAAGAATCTGGGACAGTTCCAGTTTGAAGAGAAGTGTTGATGATGTCATGATGAATGGGAGGAGAGTAGGGAGACAGTCAGATAGAGAGAACCTGGAAGAGGATCCAGTTCGCAGGTTTTGAACGACATGGATCTGATTGTGTTGAGAATTTCTTCTTGTGAGACTGGGGTAAAAGTAGTAAGAGGTGTGCCAGAGAAGGAAGGGTCAGGTGGGCATGGTTGACAGGGTGTCCTGTCAAGCCTGTCACGAAGAGTTTGTATTTTGGTGGTGAAATACTTGGAGAATACAGATGGGAGTTCTTCATTTGTGTGTTTTGTTGGGAGAGGTAAATCTTTTCGTGTGCCAAGGAGATGATTCATGGTTGTAAAGAGTTCTTTTGAAGAAGAGGCATTCAGGATTTTGGTTTGGAAATAGCTTGTTTTTGCAGATGCAATGAGGGTGGATACTTTTGTTTTAGAGGCTTGGAAAAGTTGCCTATGTACAGTGGGTTTGGATTTGCGCCAGCGGCGCTCTGCTCTGCGGCGGGCACGTTTTGCACAGGCAATCTCATGAGTGAGCCAGGGGGTAGGGGGGCGGTCAGGTAAAAGACGGGTTGTGGCTGGAGCATGAGTGTCCAGAAGATGGTGGAGAGTAGTATAGAATTCATCGGCAAGGTTATGTGACTTTTCAGAAAGGAGGCCATTGACTAACCGAAGTGTACTTACAAACAAGATCCATGTCCATAAAGTCAGCGAATACGACTCAAGAGCTGTACAAACCCCACCCCAAATTTGGAAATCACAAGTATATTGTTTGTTGAAGGTCTTTGTTAACAGCGTGTGTATCCACCATGGTTTCATGGTACTCAAGATAGCGTTGTTGCGTGGAGAAAGACCTGGGGATCATTGTCCTTCTCCTCTGATTATCATCATTATCATTATCATTATCATTCGTCGTCTTCCTCGTATTATTATTGTCATTAATATGAAGTCTGTACCACAGATACAGTTTTTTTTTTCAAATTGACATTGAAAGGTATGATTGAATGAGTAAGGGAATAGCCTCTACCTATCTATCTGTTTATGTATGTATGTATGTATGTATGTATGGATGTATGTATGTATGTATGGATGTATGTATGTGTGTATGTATGTATGCATGCATATATGTATGTATGTATGGATGGATGGATGGATGAATGGATGGGTGTATGATGTATCTATCTATCTATCTATCTATCTATCTATCTATCTATCTATTTTATCTATCTATATATGTATATACATATACATGTACACACTCGCATATAGATATACACACATATACATACATACATACATATATATATATACAAATACTCATATATAGATGTAGATATTCATATATACATACAGTTACACTTATATGTATATGCTTGTAACAACTACAACTGGCTATCAGATATCCAGCTTTCTATAGCTCTTTCTTCAAATCATACATACCATGTCCCCGGAGTTTACAATTACCTCACCTTAGATGTCTTGTTTGAGAAAAAGTTATCAACAATTCCACACATGACACGACCAAAACCATCAATATCAGATACATGGTGGGAAAAACAACAATCCGTCATCGTATTGATCAGGGAGAAAGGTGGCAGAATGGTTCACACGCTCGCCTGCCAGTAACTAAACTCGAGATTCCAAGGTTCGTTTCTCGTTGAGCCCTCTACTTTTCTCCTCAGTTTGACCAGAAATTCGAACTGAACGTCCAGTCCTTGGGAAGGGAACAAAAAACGAGTCAGGATGTGTGCTTTCTGGATTGCGCATGCTAAAAGATCCCCTGGCAGTTGAAAACCATGAAGGGCAGGACATTTGTCCAGCTGCACTGGCATAAAATTTTGGAGAGATGGGTTCATTTCCCAGGTTCCTCCCTTGAAGGTCAGTTAGCCATAATAATAATAATAAAGAGCATTTATATAGCGCCTAATCTGATGAAAACAAGAGCCCTAAGCGCTTACAGGTATCACGCAGACACAACCAAACACACACACACACACACACACACACACACACACACACACACACACACACACACACACACACACACACACACACACACACACACACACACACACACACACACACACCAGCCGACATTCAAGGCTCAAAAGACAACAAGGGGGGATTTGGGGAAGTTAGGTGGTAGAGTCTTTATAAGTATCATGAGAGGGACTGGAGGAGATGGGTTTTCAGAGAGGACTTGAAAGAAGTGAGAGTTGCAGAGTGGCGAACAGAGACAGGGAGCTGATTCCAGATTACAGGGGCCTGATAGGAAAAGGAGCGTTGACCATAGGTTTTAGTGCGACAGGATGGTATGCGGAAGGTACGAGTATCAGCCGAGGAAGGAAGTTGACGAGAGGGGGTGTACAGATGGAGGAGGTCAGAGATGTAAGCCATCTTGTCTTTCTGAAGTCTTGGTAACAAAAAGCGGCACTGCACCAAGACGACGTGCTCTCAATGAAGACAGCAGCCCCAGTTTCACATGGTAAAATCCATTGTGACAACAACAACAACAACAACCATAACAACATAATCATCAACAACAACAACAGGAATATGAAATATAAATGAATATGAAATATGACTGTAAGTGGCTTACTCACCAGATCAAAATGGGAACCCACTAGCTGGCTCAACAAGCATACAAAAAAATAAGCCAGTCGCCGTGGTGTAGTGGTTGACGCAACAGACTATCGACTGGAAAGTTGTGGGTTCCAATCCCTATCAGTCCTTTCAAAAATATCTCATTGGGGGATTTTTCGGCTCAAACCGGCTCCTACCCTGCGTTGGGCGTGCTATGCGCTCATTGGGAAGACTGGGACCATACAGTCGAGTCTCATCCACTTCACGGATGCGTCATTGAGGGTGTTGCTCAAATCTTCTGACCAGCACCGCAGGTGTCTGTAACTCTCGGGCCTGGTTGACGCCAGGATATGTCATGATAGTAAGCGTAGAGTACAGCCCTGTCACGCAGTTTCAATCCTAGATGGAACTCCATAGTATCGTGATTATCATCCTCATCGACATTATCATCATCGCATTGTAAAAGAAAAAAATGTACCAGCTTCTGTGGCCATTAAGGTGGTGTAGAAAATGGGTCGAAAAAAAAGTGAACACAAAGGTAACCTCCCTGAGTGCGATGATCCTAAAACAAACAAACAAACAAACAAACAAACAAACAAACAAACAAACAAACAAACAAACAAACAACAACAACAACAAAAAAACATACAAAAAATATGTGGGTTTAAATCGAGAGGCAGACCAAAGAAAACCTGGATTGATGGAATGCAAGGACTGATCCAAATGTACGTTGGTTAGGCTCAATTTCTGAGCCACTGAAAGAAACTTCATTTATTCAGATAAAGATTTATTCAGATGAAATATAATCTTTGTGTACTAATATCATGCACAAAATTACCATGATCCCATATCTAGTTTATTTGTACGACGTCACTGAAAAATGTGATGTAACTAATAACTGTAAACATGGATCCTATCACAGAGCAGGTAAGATACTATGTCTTCACAAAGTTTACACTTGCGGACGGTCTGATCAAAATTCATGCAGATCTGACAGTTGTGTGTGGAGACAGATGAGTGTTATACAGGACATTTTGCCGCTGGATTGATATTTTCCAACGAAGAAAAATCGACTTGAAGGACAAGTACCGATGTGGACGCCTAAGTACGGCCCCCAACCAGCTAACATTTCAGCATGTAAAAAGAGATGCTGAAGGCGATCCGCATATTTCAGTTTTTGAAATAACTGAAACTTACCGTGTTTCATATGGCACAGCTTTACGGACCTTGCGGTATGCTCTTGAGATGGAAGCTAGCGACTGCTATCAGGACTGGAAGTCCGTCTAGTATCTTCTCCCTGGGTCTACCTGGTGCTCTCTTCTCCACCAGCTTTCCCTTCGTGACCAGGTCCTCCAAGGGAAAAGGAGCTGGCGGCATGGCGGGCTGCCCGAAATAGAGATAAAGACCAGAGTGGGGCGAGAGAGGGATCTTCCATTCTGTCTTGGTCAGGAAACTGGGCTGGGCCCTGGATGGTGCGCGTAGTGTAACTGTGTCCCGGGGTTTGTCATCTCCCCACCTTGCCATTCGGTTTGTAAACAAGGTAACTGATGACTGGGTCTGATTGGGTCATGCAATGCATGGACAGCCTCTTTTGCTTGATTAAATGACTATCCAGTGGCGTCAGGATCTTGGGAGGTGACTGTCCGGAGAATGGCGAGGCACTGGTGCTCTGGGTCCCATCCGCACCCTTGTGGTGTTTCTTGTTAATTTGAGATGAGGAATGATCTGCCAGATAAATACCTCATCTTGCGGCAGGTGAGTAGAAAACAAAACAAAACCCAAACAAAAAACAAACCAAAAAAACAAAACAAAACAAACAAACAAACAAACAAAACAAAACGAGACGTTCAGAGTTCTGATCAAATTGCTTGAAACGCTTGAGCCAGAAGGTGCCAAAGAAGTATGTGATCATGTCACAGGTGACAAAACATAAATCATTATCTATGGCAAAACGGATATTTGAGCGTGGTGAGACCAGTGCCACTAAAGCAGCGCGGATGATGAAGGGTTTGGGAGTGAGGGATGGGGGTGGGTGGGTGGTGTGTCTATCGTGCCATGAGATCTGCAGACAGTCTGTCTGTGTGATGACACAACGTGTCTATTGTGACACGTAGTCCTTCCTTTATCACACCCTGCCTGTAACGTTCATATCTCTATCACCTTGATGTAATTCAATCTTTACGTAAGGCTGAACACATTCCACCACCGGTGTGTGTATCTATGTATGTATGTATGTATGTATGTATGTATGTATGTATGTATGTATGTATGTATGTATGTATGTATGTATGTGTGTGTGTGTGTATGTGTGTGTGTGTATGTGTGTGTATGTATATGTGTGTGTATGTGTGTGTGTGTGTGTGTGTGTGTGTGTGTGTGTGTGTGTGTGTGTGTGTGGTGTGTGCGCGCGCGCGCGTGTGTGTGTGTGTACGTGATGTGTGTGTGTGTGTGTGAGAGAGAGAGAGAGAAAATGTGTATGCGTTTGTTTGGTGTGTGTATGCGTGCAGGTGTATATGGGTATGTGTATGGCAATTGATGTGTGTGTGTGTGTGGTGTGTATGTGTGTGGTGTGTGTGTGTGTGTGGTGGTGGTCTTTGATTTAATGTCTATTCACTAAAGTGATTTTAGACAAACAAAAAACAAAAAAAAACAAAAAAAATGGGGGGGGGGGGGATGATAAGAGGAGTGAAGAGAATATTTGAAAATTGTCAATTTTGAACTTGAGAAAAGATGATCCAGAAAACAACTGTTTTGAAGAGGGGAAGGTAAAACTAACAAATAATGTTATCATAATTAACGATTTAAACAAACAAACTAACAAACAAAATTGAAAAATATCTGGAAGAAACGAAGAAAAAAATAAAACTAATAATTGACTAACCATAACAGTGAACAAGTGAAATAACATTTTAAAGGTAATTCGCTATAGGACTTTTTGACAGGCTAACAAAAAATTCATACAGTAATGATGATGAGGCAAATATATCAGAAACTGTACTCATAGATAGTGTTGGAATATGTCGTTTTACCTTAACGCAAGAAAGAATATGACTATGTGTTATCTTCTTTCCACACAGACATACTATGTTCTTGGTGTATTTTGTTTTGAATGCATCAAGTTTCCATCTATACATAAGGGATTGTATAATTCTGCTGGCATGAAGCTGCTTAAGTATTTTGCTAACTTCAAAGTTCATGTGACAGTTATCATACTTTTTCTGTTTTAATTGGAACTGCTTCCAGACGTAGTTGTCTACTAAAGTGTAATTTCTGTGCAACGAGAGAGAAAGCTGGATATTGTTTGAATCTGGTGAGTTATTAGCTCCCCGTTTGGCAGCCCTGTCAACTTTATCATTATAACGAAAAGAACTATGAGAAGGTATCCAGCAGAAAGTAATATCAGTGCCTCTTAAAGATAAATTATGAATCAAGTGACTAATTTCCAGAATCATTTCTGATCTTGTTTGTAATTTTGATAATTCAAGAGCCTGAAGTACTGATTTTGAATCAACGCAAAAAAAGTGTTTGAACAATTGTCCTAGGAAGACTTATCATAAAGTTTAAAGCCATTAATATTGCAAAAAGTTCAGCTGTAAAGACAGATTTATCAAGTCCTATGTAGAAAGATTTTTCAATTTTGAGAGCAGGTATTAAAAACGCTGAGCCTGCTTTTCTTTCAATTACTGATCCATCAGTGTAAATTTTCAAATGATCGGAATATAAGTCGTCAATATGACATTTAACCTGACTTGCCAGTAAGTTTACATTGTCTCCTTTTTTTAAGTTAGTGTGATGTACGTCAAATTGTGCTCTTTGGAGTTCCCAACTGGGTACTGGCGAAAAGGAAGGTCTTATAGATACAGGATCTACGTGTAGATCAATTCCTGAACCTTTTATGACGTCAGATGTGTATGTTGCAAGAGTGACCTGTGAAGATATTGATTTAGCTCTTTTTGGAAAGTCGGTATCTGATCTCAGTTTAATTTCTGTTTCAGAGATGTTTTCTACAGTGGTGTGTGTCTTAACAAAAATTTAGTAGAAGCGACTTTCCTTTGCTCATCAAGTGGCAACAGTTTGATTTCATTATATGTGCGAAGACAGGAAGCATGCATTGGAAGACCCAGTGCAAGTTTGAAACCTTTACAATCTATGCTCTGCAGTTTTTTCAGTAAGTGTTTCGGTGCACTGAAGAAGATTTCTTGGGCATAGGTTAATTTAGATCTAACAAGCGATTTACAAAGATGAACAAGTGTTGATGAATCTTGACCCCATGCCTGTTTGCGAACTATTTTTAAGAAATTTAAACTTTTTTGAGCTTTGGTTAATAAGTATTCAATATGCTGATTCCAAGATAATTTTGCCGTAAGAAAAACTCCTAAGAATTTAATTGACTCATTAAACTGAAGAAGAGTATCTCCCAGTTTGAAAGTGGGAATATTTACTGGGTTAGCTCCATTATTAAATAAAACTATTTTCGATTTTTCCAGGGATAGATGTAACCCATTTTCTACCATGTATCGTGCTATTTTATCAAGTTCTAATTGGTAGCATTTGCGTGTATAATTAATACAGCGCAAAGGAGTTTTCCTTTTCATATTTACCTGCATCCACATGCATAAATCGTCAGCATATTGAGCTAAAACTACATGCTTAGATACTTTACTGGGTAAGTCATGCATTAATATCATGAAAAGAAGGGGAGCTATAACGGATCCCTGAGGGATACCCATTTGAAGAATTCGTTTCGTGGAATATACATTTTCAATCCTCGTTTGAAATACTCTGTTTTCTAAGAAACACTTAACATAGTCAAAAATGTGACCTGTCAGCCCAATACTTTTAAATTTAAATAACAATCTGGAGTGCCACTCTTGATCGTATGCTTTCGTTATATCAAAAAATGTAGCTAAAACACATTGACGTCTTGCAAATTGTTGTTTTATGTTAGTAGTTAGCTTTGTTAGGATTTCTACTGGTGACCTGCCTTTTCGAAATCCTGCCTGATTTACTGGTATTATTTTATTCTTTTCACAATAGTGCATCAGTCTCTTTAAGATTATTTTCTCCATTAGTTTACATACGTGTGATGTTAATGCAATTGGCCTGTAGTTTTTCAGATCGGTATTACATTTACCTGATTTGGGAGTGAGGGATGGGGGTGGGTGGGTGGTGTGTCTATCGTGCCATGAGATCTGCAGACAGTCTGTCTGTGTGATGACACAACGTGTCTATTGTGACACGTAGTCCTTCCTTTATCACACCCTGCCTGTAACGTTCATATCTCTATCACCTTGATGTAATTCAATCTTTACGTAAGGCTGAACACATTCCACCACCGGTGTGTGTATCTATGTATGTATGTATGTATGTATGTATGTATGTATGTATGTATGTATGTATGTATGTATGTATGTATGTATGTATGTATGTATGTATGTATGTGTGTATCAGATCACATCCCCATACGTCTTACCCTAAACCATACTACTAAAATAGACGCCATGCCACAAGATAGTTTACCCAAGTTTAATTATAAAAACGCAGACTGGATCAGTTTTAAGGCAATCCTTGAAAAGACAAGAACAGATCTATCTGAAGCAATGAACATAAACGACATGTACGAAGTTTTCTGTAACTCACTGTTAAGAGCTGCTAACATTTCAATTCCAAAACTTACAGTGTCGAAAATAGGAAAACATCATGGAAATGTCTGGTGGAATGAGGACTGTCAAAAGGCAGTGAACGAAAAGAAAGAAAAATACAAAATCTATTTAGCAAACAGGTCACCTGAAAATCATACTTAAGGCAATCCTTGAAAAGACAAGAACAGATCTATCTGAAGCAATGAACATAAACGACATGTACGAAGTTTTCTGTAACTCACTGTTAAGAGCTGCTAACATTTCAATTCCAAAACTTACAGTGTCGAAAATAGGAAAACATCATGGAAATGTCTGGTGGAATGAGGACTGTCAAAAGGCAGTGAACGAAAAGAAAGAAAAATACAAAATCTATTTAGCAAACAGGTCACCTGAAAATCATACAGCGATGAAAAGTGCCAACATTAAGTGTAACAGAATCATAGAGCAAGCCAAAGAACAACACTGGACGTCTTTTTGTAAATGTGAAGTAAATGGCCACAAAGACATGATAAAGATTTGGGAAAAACTAAAATTAATGAAAAACGGGATTAAGTTGCCATCAATTCCAGTAAAGCTAGAAAATAACCCTTTTCCTAGCTCACTGGAAAAAAGCAGAAGCTTTTGCAGACGTGTTTGCTGAGACCTGTCGTGTAGAAGGACTTCCTGTCTCTAGTAGAGACTATAGGGAACGAGAAGAAAAGAAAGATGTATATAAGGATCCTGCCTCTGACAATACTCACTACATAAATGCATCACTCACACTTCAAGAATTAAAAGATGCCATTCAGTCCCTTCCAAGTAAAAAAACGTCAGTTGGACTAGATGCAATTTCCAATGAGATGCTGAAAAATTTACCAGAAAATTTTATAATTTTGCTACATGACATATTTCAAAAATGCATACATACATACATACATACATACATACGTGTGTGTGTGTGTGTGTGTGTGTGTGTGTGTGTGGTATGTATGTGTGTGTGGTGTGTGTGTGTGTGTGTGGGTGGGTGGGTGGGTGGTGTGTATGTGCTTGTGTTGTGTGTGTGTGTGTGTGTGTGTGTGTGTGTGTGAACGTGTGTGTGTGTGTGTGTTTGTGTGATGTGTATGTGTGCGTGAGTGTGTATATGGGTGTATGTGTATGGCAATGGATGTGTGTGTGCGTGTTTGTGTGTGAGTGAGTGAGTGTATGTGTGTATGGGGATTAGTATGTATGTGTATGTGTGTGCGTGTGTGTATGTGTGTGTGCACGCACGCGTGTGTGTGTATGTATGTGTGCACGCACGCGTGTGTGTGTATGCGTATGTGCGCGCATGTGTGTGTGTGTGTGCGTGTGTGCGTGTGTGTGTGTGCGCGTGTGTGTGTGAGCGTGCGCGTGTATGTGTGTGTGTATATGTGTGTACGTGTGTATGTGATCGTGTGTGTGTGCAAATGTATGTGTGTGTTTATTGGGGGGGGGGGATTGGTAAGTAGGTGTGTCTGTGTCTGGGATAAAGTTTTGTCAGCAAAGTGTTCTCGGCAATTTGTGGATGGATCTTTTCCACAGCTGGCTGAAATATCTGGACAGTAGATGAGTCGTGACTACTTAATGTGGAAGTCATAACGCCAAGTCAAAGGTGTGGACAGTAGTGAAGTCGTGACTACTTAATGTGGAAGTCATACCACCAAGTCAAAGGTGAGGACAGTATTGAAGTCGTGACTACTTAACGTGGACGTCAGGACAACAAGTCAAAGATGAGGACAGTAGTGAAGTCGTGACTACTTAACGTGGACGTCAGGACAACAAGTCAAAGATGAGGACAGTAGTGAAGTCGTGACTACTTAACGTGGACGTCAGGACAACAAGTCAAAGGTGAGGACTGTAGTGAAGTCGTGACTACTTAATGTGGACGTCAGGACAACAAGTCAAAGGTGAGGACTGTAGTGAAGTCGTGACTACTTAATGTGGACGTCAGGACAACAAGTCAAAGGTGAGGACTGTAGTGAAGTCGTGACTACTTAATGTGGACGTCAGGACAACAAGTCAAAGATGAGGACAGTAGTGAAGTCGTGACTACTTAATGTGGACGTCAGGACAACAAGTCAAAGATGAGGACAGTAGTGAAGTCGTGACTACTTAATGTGGACGTCAGGACAACCAGTCCAGACCACAAGGACCAGGAAAAAGCGCCTTAACATTAATCAGCTTGTTTGCAGAAGACGTCTGAACCATCATTTTCTCAGGTACTGTTAATGATATTTACAACCTGTTCGCCTCGTTGTACCAGTGTCCTCACATCACGACAATTTTCATTCCATCTAAGACTTTTTCAATGTCACAGTGACCTTGAGGAGTATAAACATCTTACTTCAAAAACTTGAGGAGTGTCATCAACTTGTTTGACAGCTTGAATTCTCCGTGATCCACCAAATTATCAGATTATGCCTATCGCGCAACCAGTCGAGATAAATTTGGAAAATCTCGCTATGCGAGAATAATTTACAGTAATGATAATCCTGATTCTCTGTAGAAACAAAAGGTATTCTGGATTTATGTAAAACGTTTGTATAAAAAGGAAGATTGTTAGAATGGCTTGATCATCATTTGTAGTCAATCGTTCCTTTAAACGTTACCTCTTTTTATACTCGAGTGCTTCACATATTTTATGGTTACAGTCTTTGTGGAAGTATGAATGGAGGCTTTTCAAATGCTCCCAAACGGATGAAACAGGAGGAGCCACGTGTGAAGAAATGCAGTTCCGGGTTGTCTCTAAAAGTATTTATCGCAGTTAGACATATCCATATGTGCTCTACGCAGGTCTACCAATAATTCAATTTTATGGTATACTTTAACAAGAAACAGCACGAGGGTGCTGATCGGACCCAGAGCACCGATGCCTCGCCACTCTCTGGACAATCATATCCAAAGCTCCCGACGCCAATTGATAGTCATTTCATCAAGCAAAAAAAAAAAAAAAAAAAAGAAAGTGTGGTGTGTGTGTGGGGGGGGGGGGGTGCCCATGCGCTGCATGACCCATTCGGACCCAGTCATCAACTACCTTGCCCACAAACCGAATGGCAAGGTGAGAAGATGACAAACCCCGGGAAACAGCCACACAACGCGCACCAACCTGGACCAAGAGAAAATGAAAGACCCCTCTCTCGTCCCACTCTGGTCTTCATCTGTCTTTTGGGCATCCCGCCTGCCACCAGCTGGCATAGCTGTCAGCACCTTTCCCCTTACTATCGTCTCCACACTTAGCATTCAGAAGCTCCCAACGTTGCAAAATTATTCTGTGTCAAAAATACTTGTCTGTTAATTTTTTTTTTGTATAATACCTTTACAGTTTGAGTACGTAAAAATCGTAGGTGTAGTTGTTAAGTTTTCGGGAATCTTTCTCAGCATACACTGCAGCAATAGAAAAAGAAAAAAAACCACCAGCTAAGATATTCAGTTGCCACTTTTAATATTCACATACCTGACATAATCATTTTATGGTTCTGCTTGCTTCTCTGACAAGACGCCCGTTTTTTATGTGCTCACAACCACTAAATGAAATCTTTTTTCTTCTGTCCGTGACTTGATATATAATTTCTCCCGCACAAGCTGAGACTGCAGGCATCATAAAACATGCACAAAAGACCAAGCCCTAAAGAAAACACTACTGATCTGTCGGCATTTTCTTTGCAACACGTGCTGTGTGAAATTCCATCCTCACTCCTCCCTTTTGTCTTTTCTTTCTCATTTCTTCCTTGTGTTCTTTTTCAGTTGAAAAAAAGGGAGATTGTTTTCTATCGATCAGAAGTGTGTGTGTGTGTGTGTGTGTGTGATATGTGTGTGTGTGTTTGTCTGTCTTATTTTGTGTGTGTGTGTATTGAGTTTGGTGTGTGTGTGTGTGTGTGTGTGTGTATTGAGTTTGGTGTGTGTGTGTGTGTGTGTGTGTGTGTGTGTGTATTGGTGTGTGGTTGGTTTGGTGTGTGTGTGTGTGTGTGTGTGTGTGTGTATGTGTGTGTGTGTATTGAGTTTGGTGTGTGTGTGTGTGTGTGTGTGTGTATTGAGTTTGGTGTGTGTGTGTGTGTGTGTGTGTGTGTGTGTGTGTTGAGTTTGGTTGTGTGTGTGTGTGTGTGTTGTATGTGTGTGTGTGTGTGTGTGGTGTGTGTGTGTGTGTGTGTGTATTGAGTTTGGTGTGTGTGTGTGTGTGTGTGTGTGTTGAGTTTGGTGGTGTGTGTGTGTGTGTGTGTGTGTGTGTATTGAGTTTGGTGTGTGTGTGTGTGTGTGTGTGTGTGTGTGTGTGTGTGAGTTTTGGTGTGTGTGTGTGTGTGTGTGTGTGTGTATTGAGTTTGGTGTGTGTGTGTGTGTGTGTGTGTGTGTGTGTGTGTGTGTGTGTGTGTATTGAGTTTGGTGTGTGTGTGTGTGCGCGTGACAAAAACATATGAACAAAATGTTTTGAGTTCCACACCAAATTTGGGCCAAGGGAGTGGACTGTTGAGGAGTCACGAAAGCCTGAATTTGGTAAAGCACCAAGCGCAAGGTCACAGGGACCCAAAACCCAAAACCCAATGTTCCAAGTATTAGCTCTTTTAGAAAAAAAGTACAAGAAACCGCTTTCTCCAGGAATTTCTGATGATACTAGGAATTTATTTTCAATGTTGTAACATCGTTCTCGCCAAGCCGTTGAGCATCAGACACCTTGATTGCTGGGACTTCGATGTGACAGGTAAGCACCACACGGCGGACTCCTTCAAGAATCTCTTCCGAGACGTCCCTCCTGATGCAATTTTCCAGATTTTACAAGAGATCAATAGATTTCACATGATATGATTTTACGTCTGAATATTTTTTTTCTTTAATTGCATTTCAGTCTTGCAAGGTTAACGGTGAGCGCTGATTTTAACTGTTGTCTTTTATCATAACCGGGTTGTCGTTTTTGACGTGATGTAACCCTGATATGGCTCTAGTAGTCGGCTGGGCTATAAGCAAGATGAACTCCTGAACATTGTTCTCAATGCACGTCAACTTTTATTCCAACCAAACGTTTAGCGTTTTCCATGGTGACTGTGAGAAGTACAAAGTGTGGATTTACTGTGACAGTTTGTATGGAAGGGGAGAGTGGGCAAATGGCTTGTTCATCCTGTTTGTTTGTGATATTGTGGTTAATGTTATCTCTTGACAATCACATATTTTAAATATTTCATGGTGTTCCGCTTCCCTCCCCTTCACCCCTGTCCCCAATTTGGGTCATACCTCCCCCTCCCCCCCTATTTTCTCTTGTCTTTCGCTCTCCTCACTTTTTAATTCTCCCGTCTCACCCCCCCCCCCTTCCTTCCCCCACAGACTCATGAGGGAGAAGAGTGGCAGAATGGTTCAAACGTTCGCCTGCCAATAATTAAACTCGAGGTTCCAGGGTTCGCTCCCCGTAGAGGCCTCTACTTTTCTCCTCAGTTTGAGCGGAAAATCGAACTGAACGTCTAGTCCCTCGGAAGGGGAAGAAATGCGAGTCGGACCCGTGTGCCCCTTCTGGCTGCGCATGCTAAAGATCCCACGGCAGTTGAAAATCATGAAGAGCAGGGCATGGCCCGTTTGCTTTGGTAAAAATCATTGGTGGGATAGGTTGATTTCCCAGAGCCCACCCCTTGAAGACCAATAATATTAGCCTTTTTGCCTTTCTGAAGTCTTGGTTAAAAAGAAGTGAATATGTGTGTAAACTTTAATATTTTGTGGTACTGGTTTCTTATGTGTCTTGTTACTTGTATAGCTTTGATGTTTGTTGTTTTCTCATTGTGTATGTAATCGTGAACATTTTTATCACCGTTTGCTTTTGTTTTAGCGAAATGCAAAGCGCTGGTGAGTATGTTTTTATATGGAATAGGCGCTATACAATAAACATATTATTATTATTATTATTATTTATTATTATTTTATTATTATTATTATTATTATTATTATTATTATTATTATTATTCATCATCATTATTATTATTATTATTATTATTATTATTATTATTATATTTTATTATTATTATTATTCATTATTTGAAGCGAGGAGAGGGGATGGGCGCCGCCCTCCTGGTGTTGGCCCCGGGAAAAGTTGAGGTCTCTGCCACCTCACTCCTCTACGACCCCAGGGTTATGAAACTGTCTAGGTAGGACCTCAGGACCTGGCCATCTCATGGATTTATGTGCAGGCTTAAGGTTTGTGCCGTGATCATTCTGGATCTTCTCCATCACATGGCACCTGTGACGTTAGTACATATGGAATTCATTCCGAGCGTGGAGGCGTCATCTTGAGAAATTGAAACTGAAACTGAAACTGAAACTGAAACAGACTCATTGTTGATGGGTTGTGGACTCAGGGTTCCGATGGGTCACGGGTTTTTGGTGGACTGGTTGGTTCTTTTGATAGAGCCGTGGACTTACAGGTCTGAAATCTTGAGTTCAGTCCCGGTCCATTCGCCGTCCATCTTAACGTCACCATCATTCTGGTGATGTCAGTTCAGTGTTTCATATATCCTTCCTCTCTCCCCTCATTTCAAGACTTTACCAGCACATAGGATTTCGTACTCTCTCAGGGAGTGGCCAGATAATTGCTGGCAGATGTGTGTGGAACGCATACGGAACTGTGGAACTGGAATGCGATGAATCCATGTTAGACAAACTTTACACTTTCCTTCCCCTTACAGTGAATCAAATTGCATTGGATTAATAGTTTTTGTCACAACGGAATGTTTCAGCGCTAAAAATAGGCCAATGTCTCTGGGGAAAACATGCCGCCATGGTATGGCGCCACCTTCCACTTTTTTCTTTGTATGCGTGTGCTTGTGTTTATCCATGACAGTGAATTTTTCTACAGAATTTTCACCAGGGACTTGACTCTTTTACACCGTGTGGCTTCCAGTCCAGCCGGCTGTGAACCGGTACCTGACTTTCTTGAGTGTTAGGGAAGGTAAAGCAGGTAGGGGAAAGAGATGGACATTGCGTTTTAATCCTGGCCCTGAGCAAAGTTGAGGTCTCTACCACCTCACCCACCTACGACCTGGAAGTTATGAGGTAATCTTTAACTTCACCTGTTTTGTGTAGAGGGTGTTTTGAACTGCTACCCGGACAGGTTTTCTGCACTACCGTCCGTCAGCAGCGGTCTTTGTCCGGTCATCAGCGGTCTTTGTCCGGTCATCAGCGGTCTTTGTCCGGTCATCAGCGATCTTTGTTATTATTTCCTTTTTTTCCTTTTAGTGTTGTCTTCCTAAAAGGTTTCTGTTTTGTTTCGTTTAGTTTTTTTCAGCCAGACAATTCGTTCTGTGGAGTTAAATATGTATTTTGTCTGCTTGTTGTCTACATGCTTTTGTTTGGTTTTGCCTTTACAAAGGAAAGAACCCTTCTCTACCTGTGTTAGGACTTTGACAGTCTATCTACATTTACCTTACTGAGAAGACTTAGGTCCGGACTTAATCCCTCTCTCTCACATGTCCTCTGTTCTGAGCTTACGGTTTTTGTGCTTTGTGTCTGCTTCTATGCTAGTTGAATGGGTAGCGCAAACTGTGTTAGATTTGAGAACTTCTACAACATGGGAGATAATTCCTACGTGACTCTCAAGAGTTATGTTCTTTGAATAATTGCTGATTTATGATTGTTCGACTGACTGATTCCTGATTTTGTGTGACTGATTGGTTAATTGCTTCCTGATTTTGTGTGACTGACCAATTTGTAGCTGATTTCATAACTGATTGATTGACTGATCATTGATTTTATGTGACTGATAGATAGACCAATAAATCGATAGATAAACAGATAAATAGATAGACATATAAACAGACAGACAGACAGGCAGATAGATAGAGGTGGATGGATAGCTAGCTAGCTAGCTTGATTCAACGTTGATTTATGTGATTTATTGGCTGATTGATAGCTGATTGCTTCATTCAACATTGATTTATGTGATTTATTGGGACTGATCAATAGCCGATTGCTTTATTCAACGTTGATTTATGTGATTTACTCGCTGATTGATAGCTGTCTGTGTGTGATTACTTGACTGATTGAACCCTGATTTAATGTGATTGATTGATTGATTGATCATTGATGTTATGTGATTGCTTGAATAAGAGGTTATTGGCTTCATTTCATTGATTGTCTGACAGATGGCGAACTACGTATTGATTGATTGTATAACTGCCAAACTTATGTGATTGACCCGTTAAGTGATTGCCAATTTTGCGTTGCTGATTCACCGATCGATTGCCATTTTTGACTGTTTAATTGATTTTTGATTTTTTTATGCAAATTATTGACTGATTGCCGCTTTCATATGATTGAATGTTTTTTTTTAATTTCATAGACGACTGATAGATTGATTGCTTTTTTGAATAATTGACGGATTCTTTTTATTGATTGATTGTCTTTCCATATGACTAATTGACTGATTAATTGATTTATTCATTTTTTAGGTGGTTGATCGACTGACTGATCTTTGTTTCTCCGTTGACACTCACCGCTTTTTTTTTCTTCCTAATAAGTCACATCGGGATATGGAGCAGCAACGGAGGTTCTCCACTTTTGTCTGTTCCTGGCCAGTGTCTTTGTAGTATTCTAAGTGTGTTTCATGGCTTCAGTGATGTCTGCTTCTATTTTCATCATGGCTGTTTTTGGGGCTTCCCCTGTTACGTCTTCCTTTAAGTGTCCAGCGAAGGGCAGTCCAAACGATGCTATCTTGCTGTCTTCGGATGATGTGCCCAATTCTGCCCAAACGATGCTATCTTACTGTCTTCAGATGATGTGCCCAATTCTGCCCAAATGATGTTATCTTGTTGTCTTCGGATGCTATGCCCAGTCCATCTTCATCGTCTTTTCATGATGATAGTGCTCACACATTTATATGACATTTTATGAAGCAAAAGAAATTAGAGCACCTGGTGACAACAGGAAAGTTGGAGGGAATGAGAACACCAGGTAGACCCATGGAGAAAATATTGGACGGACTTGTTGAGTGGCTGAGGACAGAGAGGGTTGGACATGTACTTGCAGCGACAAGGGATAGATCTGTGTGGAGTGCCAGCGCCATGCAGGGCACATGATGATGATGATGAGTGCTCATACTGTCTTGATTAGGATAAGTACAAGTAACAAGTAGTTGTTGGCTGGAGATGGTGTGAGGTCAAAGGTTTCACGCGTGATACGCGGACAAGGATAATCTGTGTCCCTGCCCCTCTTTTGTATCTTGTGGATACAAACCCGCGCTTCTTCCTTCCTTCCTTTTCCTGGTTGTACCTCTTTCACGTTCCCTCTTTTTCTGTCCTCCTTTGCACACAGACACAAACACACAGACACACACACACACACACTTACACACAAATGCACGTACACGCACACAAAACCACTTTATATGTGCACATAATCAGACACACACGTTCACAAACACACAAGCACAGACATGTAGGCAGACAGACAGACATACAGGCATACAAACAGACACAGATACAGATAGACAAGTATATACATAGACACACACACATAGACATGAACACAGGTAGACATGCACACACTCACCTATACATATGCACGCACCACACACACACACACACACACACACACACACACACACACACACACACACACACACACACACACACTCACACACACACACACACACTCACACACACACACACACCACACATACACACGCAAAACACACACACAAAACACACACAACATACACACACATATACACACACACACACACACGCACACACACACAGACACAGACACACACACAGACACAGACACAGACACACACACACACACACACACACACCACACACACACACACACACACACACACACACACACACACACACACACACACAACACACAACTGTTCACGCGAAGTTAACCAGGCACACCATGAATGGCAACAGAAGGGCGCAACAAGAAATTACACAACCACACTAAATTCCTACTTTGTCAGCAGATTTCAATGCATACCCTTTCCATCCCGAATTCCTACCTGATCCTTCCTCATATAACCGACAAACCTGATTTTCTCTTAATTCCCCACCCTCTTTGTCCCCACCCCACCACCCCCTTGTTCAATCGAGGTTTTTCTTGAACGTCAGTTGAGATTTACAGAGTCAGCAAACCGAGACTGGAGAGGAAAGGGAGGGGTGTTTAACGTGCGCACGGGTGGTGGTGGTGGTGGTGGTGGTGGTGATGATGATGGTGATGGCGGCATTGTTGTGGAACATGTGCGTCTGCTTGGCCTTACAGTTGCTATCTGGTTCATGGGATGGAAATCTTGGACTCTGGATCGGATGTCGTGAGTTTAATCCTATCTCTCAGTAACTACACAAAGTGCTCTGTTTGCCGCCCGTCTGAACGCGTCTGTCATCTGTCGTTCATGAAGGTGTTGCTACATATCTGATGCAGAATCTAGGGCTTTTTTCTCTTCTTCTTCTCTCCACCCTCCCCCCCTCCAATCTGTATGTCTGTCTGTCTCTCTGTCTCTCACTTTCCTCTCTGTCTGTCTGTCTGTCTCTCAGTCCCCCGCTCTCCCTGTCTCTGTCTGTCTGTCTTTCTGTCTCTCTGTCTCTCACTTTCCTCTCTGTCTGTCTGGCTGTCTCTCAGTCCCCCGCTCTCCCTGTCTCTGTCTGTCTGTCTGTCTCTCGTCTGTCTCTCTCTCTCTCTCTCTCTCTCTCTCTCTCCTCTCTCTCTCTCTCTCCTTTCTGTCGCTATTTTGAGTACAAAGTCTTCGCTTGTGGTAATTATGGAAATTTTTTGGTGGCCCCATTTCTCTCATCGCTTCAGCGGCTTTGGCCTCTGGCCGCTCATTTCACCTCTTCAGCATAATATACCACCAACCTCAAGTTCATTAAGTTCTAAAAGAAAGTACCTGCATTTATTTATTCTACTTGACAAGGCTGTCCCCGTCTTGAAGGAGGCAGAAACGAAAAGAACATTAATAAAGAAGATTACAAAAGACAAGCAACATTTATAGGACATTTTATGAGGAAAAAGAAATTAGAGCATCTGGTCACAACAGGAAGGCCGGAGGGAAACAGAGCACCAGGTAGACCCAGGGAGAAAATATTGGACGGACTTGTAGGGTGGCTGAGGACAGAGAGGATGGGAGATGTACTTGCAGCGACAGGGGATAGATTCGTGTGGAGGGCCATGATCGCCAACGCCATGCGGCAGGGCACATGATGATGATGATGATGAAAGTTGTCCCTGGTAGTTATTTTTTTCATCAAGTTCTTAAAATCAAAGTCCCGATACTAGGAAGTCTCTAAGAGTTGGCGATATCAAGCCGCTTTTGAGCGACCTGCCGGAGGAGACTTCACAGTCACTTCAGTGGAGCTTAGAAGTGCCTAAGGCCGATTAACTCAGTGGTTATAGCGCCGTGCTCATACCGCAGGGGCTGTGGGTTCAATCCCCGGACAGAACACATAGTTGTGTGGCCCCCCTGGCCCAACTGGTCACAGAGCTGGGTTGACAGCGTAAGGACCGTGAGTTTGATCCTTAAACTGATGACAGTGATTTCCAGCCCGCAACATGACAAACTGGCCTGTTGGCTGTCAGCAATGTTTCCATCATGCTAGTGGTGTCAGCTTATTGTTATTTTTTAAAACCCAGCCGACTGCGTAGAGCCATATCAGGGCTAGAATCGTTTCAAAACATACACAATACTTCGGGAAAAAAGGGAAAAGAATATTAAGTACACATATTAATGCATTCACACACATAATCTATGGAGATGCCCCGGCGTTGACTATTCCGTGCAGTTTATCGCACAAGGGATTAAGAAACATACCTGAATACACATTTAAACAGAACTAAGGACTCTAAAACATATATAAAAACGGGTCTAAGTTACCTAAAATTGCTTCCGCATATCTCATTTCCCTAGAGCCAAAAATGCGCTTAATACATGCACCCAATTATCAATCCTAAGAGAAAGTACGTAAGACTTTATCGAACACATACAAGTGAATGGACCAGCAAAAACGAAAAGGCAAAAAATAATGGGAAGAAATGACAGAAAGCAAAGAAATGAGGAGAAACAAAGACAGTGACAGAAAAGAGGAAATTTCTATCACAGAATTTCCAGAAGGTGGGGTTACCATCTATACTGAAAGAGCCGCCGGTATCCCCCAGGGGACAACTTAGAGTTTCATAGGTCTCTTATCCCCTCCCTCCGTCCTTTACCATTTCAAGACTTTGTCAGCGCATAGACTTTTGCGTAGATTCAGATATTCTGCCAGTAGATTGCTGACATTTTTGGGTGGAGCGCATATGGAATTGTCCGAGTGCGATAAATCCCTCTTGAATAAGATCTGAACTTAGTAGTGCCTGTCGTGATCCAGTATAACCTGTGCCTGTCGTGATCCAGTATAACCTGTGCCTGTCGTGATCCAGTATAACCTGTGCCTGTCGTGATCCAGCATAACCTGTGCCTGTCGTGATCCAGTATAACCTGTGCCTGTCGTGATCCAGCATAACCTGTGCCTGTCGTGATCCAGTATAACCTGTGCCTGTCGTGATCCAGCATAACCTGTGCCTGTCATGATCCAGTATAACTTGTGCCTGTCGTGATCCAGCATAACCTGTGCCTGTCGTGATCCAGCATAACCTGTTCCTGTCGTGATCCAGCATAACCTGTGCCTGTCGTGATCCAGTATAAACTGTTCCTGTCGTGATCCAGCATAACCTGTGCCTGTCGTGATCCAGTATAAACTGTTCCTGTCGTGATCCAGCATAACCTGTGCCTGTCGTGATCCAGCATAACCTGTTCCTGTCGTGATCCAGTATAACCTGTGCCTGTCGTGATTCAGCATAATCTGTGCCTGTCGTGATCCAGCATAACCTGTGCCTGTCGTGATCCAGCATAACCTGTGCCTGTTGTGATCCAGCATAACCTGTGCCTGTTGTGATCCAGTATAACCTGTGCCTGTCGTGATCCAGCATGACCTGCTAAACGTACTGCTAGGAACAGTCATGGCTCAATGGTGCAGTGTGATTGAACTGAATGATTCCTAGCTAAGGACAAGGCGACATTCAAAGAGAACAAACTGTTCTCATCAATGGCACTTACTCTCAAACTGCATACCTGACCTGTGGTGTTCCACAAGGATCTGTCTTTGGCCCTGTCCTTTTTACTCTTTACACCTCCCCCCTGTCCACCATCATCAACTTCCACTCTATAAAACACCATTTCTATGCTGATGACACCCAACTTCAAGACAGTGACTCACCTGACAATATACAGCGCCTCTTGACTCGCACCACTGAGTGTTACTCAGACATTAAGAACTGGATGACATACAATAAACTTTAGCTGAACGACGACAAGACAGAAGCTATCCTCAATGGCACCCGTCAGAAACTTTCTCAGTTGCCTCCTCTTTCTCTCCCATTATGTAACACATCAGTCCCAATTTCTGATTCAGCTAAAAACCTTGGTGTGCTGCCTTGACTCTACCCTCTCCATGAACAACTTTGTTTCTCAAACTGCCAGATCTTGCTACTATCACCTCCATCGTATAAGCCTGATCAGGAAGTATATCTCTGTCGAAACAACTGCAAAACTCGTTCTCTCCTTCATAATGTCTCGCATTGACTGTTGCAATTCACTCCTGTCTGGTCTTCCTGCCTCCACCATTCACATCCTACAGCGCATTCAAAACAATGCTGCACGCCTTGTACTCAAAAAGAAAAAAGCTGACCACATATCTCCTCTCCTGGCACAACTTCACTGGCTCCCTGTATCAAAGCGCATACGGTACAAAGTAGACACCATGTGCTACAAAAGCCTCAATAACGCAGCCCCCGATTACCTGTCAAGCCTACTTGAGATCTATGTTCCCTCACGTACCCTCCGCTCTGCCTCCGATCCTCTGACTTTTCGCTTTCCACGCACTAAGCTCAATACCTATGGTCCACGAGCCTTCTCTGTTTCTGGTCCGCTCTCCTGGAACAAACTTCCTCTCTCAGTCCGTCAGCAACCTACTTTTGTCTCCTTCAAGTCCGCTCTCAAAACTCACTTTTTCTCCTCTGCATAAAATCCTGACCTCACTCAACCCCCTCTGCAGCCTGTCTCCACTCGGAGGGGAATCACATTGTAATATATAATTGTATATAATATGCTCTCTATAATTTTCCATTGCTTTTATTCTTTCTCCCCATTTATAGCCATGCGTGTGTGTGTGTGTGTGTGTGTGTGTGTGTGTGTGTGTGTGTGGTGCGTGTGTTTGCGTGCGTGCGTGTGTGTCTGTTTCAGCGCTTAGATTTGATTTTATCAAGATTTTGCGCAAAAAAAAAAATTGTGATTATTATTATTATTATAACCCCCACGACCCATCTTTACCACACGGGCAAGGTTGCCGAGTGGATATTTTTCCTGATCTTCCGGAACAATATGTATACAGACCTGCCTCCATCCCCACCCCCCTTCGGATCCAGATTATCAAATTAGCATGCTTAAGGGAAACAGAAAAACACGAAGAAAGAATCAGAACTCGTATTTCACACAACCAGACAAGACAAGCGCGAACTTTCGGCCAACTGGCCTTTGTCAAGCGTGAATGTAAGATCACAAACAAACAAAGACCAAATACAAAAATTAGGAGACAAAGGCTGAACGAAGCAGCTGGGAAGTTTCGGTCTTTTTCTCCTAATTTTTTGTATTGGTGTTTGTTCGTTTGTGATCTTACATTCACGCTTGACAAAGGCCAGTTGGCCAAAAATTTGTGCCTGTCTTGTCTGCTTGTATTAAACACGCGTTCTGATTCTATTTTCGTATTTTTCTGGTTCTTGTTCGTTGAACGCGGGCAGTCACAGTCGTTTTGGATAGCACACTAAAGATCCCGTAAGTCGTATCAATGACTGGTACAGTATGTGGATTTGTGAAAACAAGTAGCATGCACATCCACCAAAGATGCAACAACATAGTGGACTGTCGTCAGTTCGCCCAAAGAACTTGAGATCTCTGAGCTAATGATGTGTGCGATGAGCAATGAGTGCAAATCAGTTTGAAGAAAAGTGTCGTACAAGAAGCATACAATAATACCCAACTCTTCGTGGAAGTGGCAGAAGACAGCAAATGTCATGACACAACATCATCAAGACATGAAAGGACAAGGAATCTGGGACATCATTAAGGTTGCTATGACGATCTGTGAAAATGGAGATGAAAATGAAGAAGCTATGGGGATCCATTCTGGACTAAGACTGCAGGGTTGAACTTTACGATTCCCTCATAACATATCACGGCATTAAGCAGGCCAAGGCGATACAAACACCTGTAGAGTTGGTCAGAGCGTTTGAGCAAAAGCGTCAGCGACGACGTGAATGAAATTCATCTGTGTGAGTTCAACATTCCCACTGATACTATAGCACAGTCCTGTCACAGTAGGATCTGAACGAGGCTGAAAGACCCACGATGACTTTGATTGATAGAACCTCAAATCTACCAATCGTCAGTCTGATGTTTTATCCACTACGACCCAGTAACTGATTCATGCTACTGATTTTGTGAAAGCTGGAGGAGATTTAAAAAAAATCTATCGAATAACAACAACAACAACAATGATGATGATAATAATAATAATAATTGTGATAATGATAACCTCAACAACAACAACAACAATAATAATAATAATAACAACAATAATGATATAATAATAATAATAACAATAATAATAATAATAGTAATGATCTGACGACGACGACGACGACGACGATGATGATGATGATGACGACGACGACGGCGACGACGACGAGAGGATGATGATGATGATAATACTGATAATAGTAATAATGAAGATGATTATGACAACGCTGGGTTGAAGGCAGAAATCATCTGAAGAGGAACAAAGACAAGACAAGCATAGCATGTCCAGGCTGACACCTGTATGGAATGACAAGAACAACTCCATGGAAACACAACATCAGGCTCCTACGTGCACTGGTTTGTACCATCTGTCTGTGTGCTTCTTCTTCTTCTTCTTTCTTCTTTCTTCTGTCTTCTGTCTTCTTCTTCTTTCTTCTTGTTCTTTCTTCTTCTTCTTTCTTCTTCTTCTTGTTTTTGTTTTTGTTCTTTCTTCTTCTTCTTGTTTTTGTTTTTGTTCTTTCTTCTTGTTATTGTTCTTCTTGTTCTTCTTGTTCTTGTTCTTGTTGTTCTTCTTCTCCTCATTATTATCATTTTTATTGTAAATACTTTTGAAAAGTGCTCTTCTCCAAACTCAAATAGACTCACTGCGCATTTCATGCGATCTGACTTTTTGGTTTTAGTGGCGAGCTGACCACATTCCACAATGTTGTTATACAGTCTGCATCTTCCGTGGGCGTGCACGTCGTGTGTTTTCACGTTTCCAAATGCCAGTCATCAGTATGACTTCATCATCATCATCATCAGTCCCGTAGTCTGGTTGACCGTTGGGGCACCACTGAAGATTTTGCAACCAACTTCCTCCACTCCTCACGGTCCTCAGCTTTCCGCAGAATGATATTCCATTCAAGGCCAGTCCACTCTCTGATATTGTCTTCCCATCTTTTTCTCTGTCTGCCTCTTCGTCTCCCTCCCTGAACTGTTCCCTGCAAGACGGTCTTGGCCAGTCCAGATGATCGTGTGACGTGCCCGTACCACCTCAGTTTGCGTCTTTTCACTGAGGTCAGGAGGTCTTCATACGGCCCGATGGCGTTTTCGATTCGGGTTTTCACTTCTTTATTGGTTATATGATCTTTGTACGAGATACCAAGGAGTTTGCGGAAGCATCTCATCTCCATTGCCTGTATCCTTCTTTCAATGTCTGCTGTTATGGTCCATGTTTCGCATGCATACAAAAATATTGACATGACCAGGGAACGCATCAGTCTGATCTTTGAGCCGATTGCGATATTCTTGTCGTTCCAGATGACTTTTAGCTTGGTCATTGCAGCTGTGGTCTGGGCAATCCTGGAAAGTACCTCGGGCTTTGATCCTTCATCTGATACTATAGCTCCCAGATATTTAAATCTATGGACGGTCTCAAGTTTCTTGTTGTCTATGGTAATGTCAGTGCTGATGCCATTGGTATTATTTGTCATCAACTGGGTTTTCTCTGCACTGATCTGCATGCCATATGCTGTGGAGGCCTCATCAAGATGTTTTATCAAGCTGACTAGCTCTTGCTCTTGCCCAGCTAGTCCGTCAATGTCGTCGGCAAAACGCAAGTTTGTGATTGTTCTACCTCCGATGCTGACTGTTCCCTCGTGGTCTTCAAGTGCGTCACCCATTATTCTCTCTAAGAAGATGTTGAAGAGAGTGGGGGAGAGCAGGCATCCTTGGCGTACTCCAACTGTGGTTCGGAACCATTCGCCTATGTTGTTGTCATGGTAGACTGCACTGGTCGCCTTTTCGTAGAGGCATTCTATGGTTCTGATCAGGTTGGCATTGATGTTGTTCAGCCTCATAGTTGCCCACAAGGCTGCGTGCCAAACTCTGTCGAATGCCTTCTTGAAGTCCACGAAGACGTGGTAAAGGCTTGCTGGTGTTGCAGGTATTTCTCACAGAGCAATCTGAGGTTGAAAATTTGCTCTGTGGTACTTCTTCCTGGTCTGAAACCTGCCTGCTCTTCTTTTATTATCTCCTCAGCTTGTGGCTTCAGTCTACTCAGAAGGATTTTTAGCATGACCTTACTTGGATGGCTGATCAGGCTGATGGTACGGTAGTTTTAGCATAGTTGTAGGTTGCCTTTCTTCGGGAGAGTGATGATCAGGGACTGGGTCCAAGGTGTTGGCCACTCACCTGTCCGCCAGATCTTATTGCAGATGATGAGTAACATATCTATCATGGCCTCTCCTCCTGCCTGGACCAGTTCTAAGGGAATGTTGTCCATTCCTGCCGACTTGCCTTTCTTCAATGATTTTACTGCAGCTTCAACTTCTTCTCGCACGATGGGGTAGCTGTCGTTGTTGGTTGGTGGAGGAACGTCTAGCACCTTGGGATCTCCTGTTGTTGTGTGTGTGTATAATTCGGAGCAGTACTCTGTCTACCTCTGCAGAATCTCTTGATCTTCTGTGAGACATTTCCCTGCTTTGTTCTGTATGGTAGTGGTTCTGCCTTGTTTTGAGCTTGCTAGTCCTTTCACAAGCTGGTAGGCTTTTTTGCTGTTATTTTTCTGCAGGTTTGCTTCGATATCTTGGCATTGTTCTTCAATCCATGTTTCCTTTGCTTTCCTCATGCCTTCTTTAACTTGTTGGTTGGCTTTTCTGTATAGTTTAGCACCTTCATCCGTACTCTTCTTTTGCTTTAGTTCTCTGCGTTTGTCACTCAGCTTTAGTACTTCTTCCGTGACCCAGGGCATCTTTGTTGGTCGGTGTTTTCCAAGGATGTCGTTGGCTGCTTCGGTCACGGCAGTGTTGAAGTTGTTGATCAGAGTGTCTACTTCGGTGTCCACATTGTCAATGACGAGGAGAGGAGCAAACTTCCCTCCTATCGTTGCTTGGAAGTTTTCAACTATGTTGGGGTCTTTGAGCTTCTCAAGATTGAACTTAATTCTTATGTTGCCCTGTTTCTTCATCCTCTGGAGGCGGAGTTTGAAGGTCATCATTACAATCTCATGATCGCTTCCAATGTCGGCTCCTGGAAAGCTCCTGGTCTTTGCGATGTTAACACTTGACTGGAAGCGTCTTTTAACCATGATGTAGTCGATCTGACTGTGGTATTTTTCTACTGGGCTGTGCCATGTCCAGCGTCTAGATGGTTTGTGTGGACCGAACGTGTTCACCACCTTCAGGTCGTTGTAACTGGCGAATTCTAGGAGCCTCAAACCTCTTTCGTTGGTCTCAGGATTGCAGTATTGGCCACATATCCCTTTCCAGTTATTGTGTTCATCCTCTCCAATCTTCGCATTCCAGTCGCCCTGCACTATAATGATGTCTTTCTTTGGCGTCTGATCTACGATTTCCTGCAGTTGATCATAGAAATCTTCGACAGCCTCGTCATCATAGTCAGTTGTTGGGGCATAAGCTTGGATGACGGTGATGTTAAAAGGTGAAGCCTTAAGCCGAATAGTAATGAGTCTGCTAGAGACTGGTCGGCATCCCATGATGGCATTCACAGTGTCTTTGTGAATGAGGAATCCAACTCCATGCTCATGTTTGTCTTCACTGCCACTGAAGTAGAGTTTGTGGCCTTCTGGGGTAGACGTTTCTCCGAGGTTTTTCCATCGTACCTCACAGAGCCCAAGGACGTTCCATCGGTATCTCTTCATTTCATGCGTTAGTTCTGCAACTTTTCCTGCTGCTCTCAGCGATCTCACATTCCAGGTGCCGATAGTAACATTTTTTCTTGTACGTAGGGATTTTGGTCCACCAGTCACATACTTTTCACCTCCGCCCTGATGGCCAGCGACGGAAGGCGCGGTCCTTGTTCCGGGCGACGACCGGGCCGGTATGGATTGAGTTGCGGTTGTAATCTTCATTTAGTGTGTCTTGGGCAATGTCGCATGGCGGAGCCCATCCCTCTCCATGCCATACCACAGCCGACGTCCTCCATCTAGGTGGTTCGCCTTGGTCTTGAACATATAGCCGTTGAGTTCCTTGCGGAACTTCGTCCGCCTTGGCCGGTAACCTGCATCGTGGAGGTTATTCGCCCAGTGATGCAGTGTTAACATCACCCCCTCACATGGTTTGGCACGCCTGCTGAGGCGAGGTCCCGGGGTGTGGCGCTTGGAGCCAGCACGTGAGAGATTTAGAGGATGGACGAGGACCAGTGATGCCCGTCCACCCTACCAGGTAGAGTGCAGCAGCCAGACATCAAAGGTACTACCTCTATCCAGAGCCCCCTATGACTTACAGAGTCTTTAACGTGCATAGTTGGTATTCTGCAAACATATACACACGGAGACAGTGTAGGCACTGACAGGCCTGTACACACTTTGACCTGTGAGGTCGGAAACATTTCCACTCTTGCCCACCAAGCGAAGGTGTCTTGGTGGATCGAACCCGATTAGATGTTCGACGTTTATCCATTTGATCTAAAACAAGTGTGACTGCCCGCGTTCGAGCAAACAGGAACCAGAAAAAAATACGTAAAAAATAATGAAAACGCATATTTAATACAAGACAAGACAAGACAGGCGCAAATTTTCGGCCAACTTAACTAAACAAACACCAGATACAAAAATTAGGATAAAAAGACTGAAACTTCTCTGCTGCTTTGTCCAGGTGTGAGAAAAGGAATAAACTGACTAAAATGATATCATGATGTGCTTTTGAGTAAATATGATGTCAGAGCGGAAAGGAGATGAATTCTGCAATTTGAAAAGTGGTCATGCCATATTAATATTGCTTTATCCTGAAGAGGGTCCAGGGCTGAAATTGAAAGTATGATGCACTAGCGAAGAGTAGTGTTTGGAATGTGAGGGATCCTACTATTAAATAATACATAAGAGAAAATATAAGCATATGATCGACTGAATGGGAAAATATATCATCAAGAGGTATGGCTAATGTAAATGGATCGTGCCTATTGCAATAAATCCGGTCTGACCTTGGAATAGGAAGAAAAATATCCTAAACCGACAGCCAAGGGGCTGAGGAGAAAACCGGAATGCCCGGAGAACAAAACCCGTATCCACTTGACTACCGCGTTTAGCAAATGCAGAGTTTGCAGTCTTAAGTGAACATTAAGGGTTAACACCGCAGCACTCAAATCAAACCAAAGTTGCCCCGTGAAGTAAACAAGAGGAGAATACATTCCGATGTCAAGTCTACCCCTTTAAGAAGGAGTGAAAGTGTAACCAAGCTTGGTGACTGTTCTGTCCACAATGTCTCTGACAGAATTTCTATAGACTGTGCGTGTTGAAGACAAACTGACTGAACTTTTAGGAAAACATAGTGGCAGGTTACTCTTCGGCCCCTTCAACAGGAGGGATCAGAAGTAGGGGAGATTAACATGACCAGCCCAGGTTCTTAAGTACTCTAGCCAACATTTCCTCAAAAAGAAAGGTCACCTTTTTGGCGACAACTTGGCGAACAATGTACATTTCCTCTCCAAAATGACAGATTGACTTATGACATAGAACTTATGTGGTAAGAGGTCAAACAAGGGAAACTGCTTTGACAGAGAGAGAGAGACAGAGACAGAGAGACAGAGACAGAGAGACAGATAAACAGACAGTCAGAGAGAGACACAGGGAAAGACGGCGGGAGAGAGAGAGAGAGAGAGAGAGAGAGAGAGAGAGAGACACGAGAGACGAGAGAGAACAGAGACAGAGACAGAGAGACAGAGAGAGACAGAGACAGAGAGACAGAGAGAGGACAGAGGACAGAGAGAGACAGAGAGAGGCAGATAAGAGAGACAAAGAGACAGGCAGACAGGGAGAGAGAGACAGACAGACAGACAGACGGACAGACAGACACAGGGAGAGAGGGAGAGAGAGAGAGAGAAAGAACGAGAGAGAGAGAGAACAGAGACAGAGGAGAGGACAGACAGACAGATAGACAGACAGACAAAGACAGAGAGAGAGGAGAGGACGGACAGACAGCCAAAGACAGAGAGAGACGGACGGACAGACAGAGAGACAGACAAAGAGAGAGAGAGAAAGAGAGAGAGAAAGGAGGAAAGAGGAGAGAGAGAGAGAAAGAGAGAGAGAAGAGAAGAGAGAGAAAGAGAGAGAGAGAAAGAGAGAAAGAGAGAGAGAAAGAAGAGAGAGAAGAGAAAGAGAGAGAGAAAGAGAGAGAGAAAGAGAGAGAGAGAAAGAGAAGAGAGAAAGAGAGAGAGAGAAGAGAGAGGAGAAAGAAAGAAAGAGAGAGAAGAGAGAGAGAGAAAGAGAGAGACGCTTTTTAAAATTTTTTTTATTGACGCTTGACGCGCGCTAAGCACGTCTTTTATTGACAAAAGCTTTTTACAGCTATGTTGCCAAGGGATATTCACCCTCATACATTGACGTTGTTGAGTAAGTCTCATTGAAAAAAACAATAATGGAATGAAGAAAAATGATTCTATTTATGTACAAAAACAAAAAGACAATCAATGAAATAATTCTAAGACACTTTACCTTAGTGTCACACACAAAATGTGATTGAAATAAAGCAAATAAACAGTCAAATATTTTGACCATCCAACATTTCCCCTTTTATTCCAAGGTGTTCTTTTCACACAGATAGCTTTTCATTCCTGATCTTAATTGCATCGGCTATGTATTTTGCTAAGCATGTGAGTATTTGTTCATTTTCAGTTGATAGTACTGTTTTGAGATCCCTGCTTACTACACAATGGGATGCAAATAACTTGGAGTTTTCTCTTAATGAATTTAGAGCTGTACAATAAAAAATAAAACGAGTTTCGTCTTCTGTGGTCAGCTGGCACAGTTTGCATAAGTCATTATTTTCTTCATTACTAATAAACCATTTCTTATTTACTCCTAATCCCAGCGTTTTACATCGAAAGCGCGCAAGCAGAGATCTGTGCCATCTATTTTGTATTACTGTTACATATTTTTCCGGTTGAAAGATGTTTTTGAAGGAAAAATACCAATTGTATTTCGTGCCTTCTTCAATATCTGAATGCCAGTTTTGTTTATAAGAGTTTATAAGACAATCTTTGAATTCTGAAATGAAAGCAGTATCACTCCCTACGTCTTGTGCTAGCCAAACAATACCAAATCCGTTCTGTATAAGAACATTTTTAACATTATCGACCCAATTTCTTTACCTCTTTCGTGTTGCTGTAGTAACATTTCATATGCCTGTTTACATAATCGTGATGGCGGAAGTTTGATATTTTTAGCCAGTACTTTATGCATTTAATAGTTGTTTGTAATTTAAGTGGATATCTACCAGTTTCACCGTAAGCTATTTTGTTGGAGGAGTGAAGAGGGATGTTTAAAAAACGTTTTATTGCAAATGTGTGGACAATCTCCATCTGTTTATTGTCATATAAGCCCCAAATTTCTGCTGCATATGTAATCATAGTTTCTATCTGTGTATTAAACAGTTTCCAATATAGTATTGGGTCTATAGTATTCAATTTTCTCATAACTCTAAGGATTTCAATCACCCCTCTTTTCCCTTTTCTGCACATCTCTGTCCATGCTGTGGTTAAACTTAGTTTTGTGGTAAATGTTAACCCTAAATATTTGTAAGAGTTAGTTACTTTAACTTCATAATCTCCATATTTCCATTTTTCATTAATGGAAAGATGTCCACCTTTACGGAATACAATAATATTTGTTTTGTCGAGATTAACGTTGAGAGACAATCTGTCTGCTTCCTGCTTTAGAACATTAAGTTGGTTTTGGAGTCCGATCACTGTGTCCGAAAGGAGTATAATATCATCTGCAAAAAGCATTAAAAATAACTCAACATGTCCAGGTAGCATTTGTATTCCATGTCTTCCTTTAGCTGATAATTCTATTGCTAATTCATTAATAAAGAATGAGAACAGTAAGGGGCTGAGCAAACATCCTTTCTTTACTCCCTTTGGACAGTTGAAAAAATCAGTATACAAGTTTTTATCTCTAACACAAGCTATAACTGTATCATATACTCCTCTTATTGCCTTATATAATCTACCATTTACACCATTATTTCTTAAAACGTTCCATAATTTGTTTCTATTTATTGAGTCGAACGCTTTCCGGAAATCGACAAATGCAACGAAGAGTTTAGAATTTTTATTAAGATACTTTAGAACTAGAGCATAAAGTGTAAATATGTGATCTACAGTGCTGTATTCTGCTCTAAACCCTGCTTGTTCCTCCATTATCATTGCTTCCCTTTGTGCCCATTTTGTAAGTCTTCTATTTAAAATGTGTGTATAAACCTTACCAATTATGCTTGTTAATGCTACTCCTCTATAGTTATCAGGATTGTTGTTATCGCCCTTTTTGTATATAGGTATAATGATAGACTTTGACCACATTGCTGGGAAATATCCTTTCATGAACAAAAAGTTGAAAAGGTCTTTCAAAAAACTACGCACTTCCTTATTTGCATGTTTTAGCATTTCTCCAAGGATGATATCAATGCCCGCACTTTTGCCGTTTTTCAAGTGTTGAATGCCTTCTGTAATCTCTGTTTTAGATATTGGGTCGTTGAATAAAGGTTCATCTGTTTCCTCTTCTTCTTCAATTACTGTATTTTCTTGTTGTTCTGACTCTTCTGTCTCATCAAAGACATGCGAGAAATGATCGTACCATTGTTGCAAGCTGATATTATTGTACAATACTGTTTTTCTATTTACTGCCTTATTGTGACCATAATTTATGGTCATTTATAGATTCTTTTAACTCTTGTAATCTTTTTTCATCATACTTATTTTTCTTTTCTTTCTTCAATTTATTATACGATTTTCTCTCTTCTACATACAACTGTCTGCGTTCTGTTAGATTTATCTTAGCCCTTCTAAAATTCCTCAACATACGATTGACATTTCTTTTCTTCCGTGCACATTCTTCATCAAACCAATCATTAGTCCTTCTTTTCTTTTTCCCAGTCATACGAATCATGCATGCAGCAGCTCCACACAAGGCTTGTGTAAACATATCAATGCATTCATCCACCCCCTCTATCATTCTTTCTTTAGCCCTTTCCAAACACTGCTTGAACTGGGCTGAGTCAGTCTCGTCTTTGTACATTTGCACGCATTCTTCTGACCACACCACCCTCTCTCTCATCCCTCCCTCTCCTCCTCCCTCCTCTCTCACTTCACTCTCTCCCTTTTTCCCATCATCAATCACCCAGGTCAACTCTACAGGAAAATGCCACGAGTGTAGGCTATCAGCTACACGTAAATCACACCTTTCTAACAGTTCATCAGAAACAACAAAATAATCAATAATGCTGCACCCATTTGGTGAGACAAATGTAAACTCACCCTCTTTATCCCCATTACAGGTACCATTTACAATGACAAGATCCAACATGAAACAAAAATCAAGTAAAGATGATCCAAACATATTAGTAGAAAAATCTTTTGATGAACGGCCACCATGTTTATCTTCCTTGTCATTATCTAAATGAACATCACAAAAAGTCATCCCCGATGTTTCTGCTTGTACCCCACCTGTTCTTGCATTGAAATCCCCACATAAAATGATATATGCATTTTCTTTTTCAAATATATCCAATAAACTTTCCTCAAGCAATAAAATGCCATCCTTAATTACATTATTTCTATACACTGGGCTCCACTCAGGGGGAATATAACAGCAATGTATAATATGTCTTTTTCCACTTGAAACAATTTCTTGTCAAATTTTATTGCTACTACGTTATTAACTGTCACGTTCACTGTCTCTTTTACAAAATGACTAAATCGTCTCTTAATCAGAAGTAGCACACCCCCTGAGTTTCGTCCTTGGTTTGATAGTTTTTTGGCTGGAGCACTATATGCAACAAAATCTGAGAAGCTATTACTGAAATCAAAGTCATTGCTAATAAAAGTTTCTGTTAAACAGATTATATCAAAGTTATTCACATAATTAATAAAATCAGCATCGGACAATTTACTTAATAGATTATCCACATTATAATTCAGAAAAGATAACTGTTTTGTTGAATGATCAAGCCTGTCTCATTTCCCTGTACTACTCGACCTGAGTTCTCTGCCACTAGTCTGTGTTGTCATAAAGCTACGAAGCCCTGTCTGCCTTCCACCCCTATTACCCCCCTGTTGACCTCCTCGTGCTGTACGTGTCACACCCCGTGTCTGTTTGTCACCTCTGCCCTGTCTGTCTACCTGTGTGTTCCCCTCCACTTTCTTGTTGGCAAGGCTATATCGTCGTTGGCTGTCATGACCTGTATTGTCAGTCACGTGGCTAGTATTGGGGGATTCCCTCCCGCTCTGCTGATCATCACTTGCTGTGTTGCTCGATGCTGCGTATGGGGTAGCAGCTACCTGGGCGAAGCTCCTTGGGTCTGGTCTCCTCGGGCCCACCGTCAGCTTGCCCTTGATGAAGTAGGCTGCCTTCCCCTCGCTCCTTGCCTGGCTGACGATCGCAGCCTGCCTACGTGTTAGATCGTTGACCACCCTTACAACGCTCCCTTCCAGCTTGGCTCTGTACTCCTTGTCTGTTAACACTGTCATTTTGTCCCTCCACTCTCGAAATTTGACAATCATAGGCTTGGGCTGGTTGTCTCTGGCCTGGCCCACGCGATGTGCCCTGACAAAGTCCTCTTCACGCCACTTTTTGGGGCTTGGCACACTGTTGAGGGTCTCAGTCACAGCTCGTGCACACGTGTCATATGTTTCTTGATCCCTATTTTGTGGCACTCCAAACATACGGAGATTGTCCCGTCTGGAAAACTCCTCTAACCTGTCTATCTCCGTGGCCATGGATGCAATCTGGTCTGTCATCACTCCTACGTCCTCTGACAGCTTCTTAGTGTCCTCTCTGCCCTGTGTAGCCTCAGCAACCAGATCGTTCATATCAGCTGATATGTTCTGAACAGTCTCTGCCAGTCGTCTGTTTTCTCTCTCCAATCCGTCGCATCTGCTATTGATGTTTTCGCACTGTTCTTTTACTTGTAGCAGTTCTGATTTAATCACACTCAGATCTCCCCTGATCTCCTCCGTCTGTTGTTGTTGTTGTTGTTTTTGTTCGTGTACAGCACTGATAAGTTGCTTGAACATGTCTGGTATAGCTGTTGTTGCTGCGTGTGCCCCACCACTTTCTGGGTCTCCAACTGTCACATTTTCCACATTTTTCTCATTTTCTATAGGTCCCGGATTCTTTTCCACATCATTACTAAGGAGAAGTTTCCATATCAGCAGCACAGCGTTGGCCAAGCACATAGAAACAAGTTGTGTGTCATATAGGGTGAGCTGACACAAAACAGGCTGGCCCATTTTCTTACTGTCACCAAATGGGTATACGTTTTCTATCCAGAACAAAGTTCCCTGATAATTGACAGAATTCAAAAGCACCCCTGTTTCCCAGTCATGACCGAAAACGCAAGTCACACTGTCCACGCCACTGTACACTATGAGTGACAGCAGCAGAAGATAGATGTACGACACGAAAATGTCCGTGACTGTCACTGTGACACACTGACCTCCATTTGTGTTCACGTCACCGTCTTTCTTCTTAAGTCCATTCGCAATTACTTTTCCCCCAAACAGCCCTATTCGCGCTCTCCAAATGCATAAGTCCACCATAATTGAGTTGTAGGTCACAAACACTTTTATCTCGACTAAGAAAGTTGACTGCTAGTCTCGCACAACATGTACAATTTGGAATTTGCTGCTCCCGATAATCTCACAGCCAGCCTACTCGTCGCCATCATTCTCGTAACCGAGAAAGAGAGAGAGAGAAAGAGAGAGAGAGACAGGCAGACAGAGAGACAGACAAAGAGAGAGAGAGAGAGAGAAAGAGAGAGAGAAAGAGAAAGAGAGAGAAAGAGAGAGAGAGAGAGAAAGAGAGAGAGAGAGACAGACAGAGAGAGAGAGGGAGAGAGAGAGAGAAGCGGTTTACAAAGAATTATTTCAAAATAACTACTGACGTTGTTGTTATTTGATGCAAACTACGACACTGACATCAGGGATTGATTATGCATAACACTGAAAGTGAGTGAATTCCATCCGAGCTTACCCGGAAATGATAAGCTACAGATGTCAATTCTTCGTTGTTGTGCAATTGTAAAGTGACTTTGTCTTGAGCTTGAGCATGATCGGTACTTGTTGGTTAAAGATTAAGAATGTATTGTAGGACACTTGTTTTTGGCACGTTAGACATCGTGATGTGGCAGACACCCTCAGAGCTCACGAGATGTCCCTTCTCCAGGCCACCCGCCTTGCTGCTGACAGACGACTGTATCTCCCCGCGACGCCCACCGGTACAAGCGGAAGGAAAAAAAAAAGACATCGTGATATCTTTACTGAACACAGAATGCGGAGACAGAGGAAGGAATTCTAACTTTTGAAGCTTTTGCCTCCGTTGTTGAAGTTGGGTTTCACATGCTAAATTGTGCTACTTACCCATGTAAAGTGTTCAGCTTTTTTGTTTTTGTTTTTGTTTAGATGAACTTCACTTTGAGTCATCCCATTCTATTAAAGAATATTCCATGTGCAACTTGATGTGACCATTGTAAAAGAACAGGTGCGTATTTCTATTTATGAAATATCTTAATTTGCAAAGAAAATGAACGTATATTTGGAGACATTCTCTCATACGAATTTACATGTAATATGGTTCTGCCAAATTATCTATCACAGACAGATCAACTGAGAGATGGCCAAGCTGTCGTTTTGTGGCGTGTGCGTATAACCAAACTTTCCGTGACATCGGAAGCTTGTGAGGTGTTTGTCCGAAGATTGGTGAGGCATTGGTGCTCTGGGTCCCACCTGCCCTTTGTGGTGTTTATTGTCAACTTCGGCTGGTGACTTGGTCGCTGACTTCAGGGAATCAGGCCTGATTACTGCAGGGAAAGACCTGCTGGCTGCTCGGAAAGTCGGCAAACTTGGGATCCCTTTCGGGGCATGTCAGACCTTGCTGAACAGTAAAATGGGCTGTCTGGAGCATCATGCCTGGCCACTTTAGCGACCGTTCAAACATCCCCTGTGGTCGAAGTAAGGAAACGTTGGGAGTTTCCGACTGCTAAGTGTCGAGACTATAGTAAGAGGAAGGGCCTGGTAACTATGCGAGCAGATGGCAGGGCAGGCTGCCCGAAAGAGAGATGAAGACCAGAGTGGGGTGAGAGAGGGGTCTTTCATTCTCTCTTGGTGCGGAGGCGGGGCTGGACCTGGTTGGTGCACGTTATGTGGCTATACCCCGGGGGTTGTCATCTCCCCAACTTACTATTCTGTTTGTAAACAAGGTAACTGAAGAATGGGTTAGAATGGGTCATGCAACACATGGACAGCATCCTTTCTTTGATGAAATGACTATCGAGTGACGTCGGGAGCTTGGGAGGTGAGTGTCTGGAGTGTGGCGAGGCATTGGTGCTGAGTGTCTGGAGAGTGGCGAGGCATTGGTGCTGAGTGTCTGGAGTGTGGCGAGGCATTGGTGCTGAGTGACTGGAGAGTGGCGAGGCATTGGTGCTGAGTGTCTGGAGAGGTTGGTGCGATGGCATCTGGTGCT
>JAPXFY010000029.1:12339204-12374204 GCA_030674185.1 Monoplex corrugatus
AATAAAAGTCCCACAATACAGACATTGATTAATACAGAACTAGGAATAAAAGTCCCACAATACAGACATTAATTAATACGTACTAGGAATAAAAGTCCCACAATAAGGCATTGATTAATACAGAACTAGGAATAAAAGTCCCACAATACAGACATTAGTACAGGTCTAGGAAAAAAAGTTCTATATAATAGACAGTAATGAATACAGGTCTAGGAATAAAAGCCAGTTATAAGTAATGTATCCGATCTTGTTTATGGTCGCGAAAGATAAAGCAGCAAGGAAGAGGTGTTTGGCTTCGCCTTATCATACTCATCATCATCATCATCATCATCATTATCATATCATCATCATCATATCATCATCATCATCATCATCATCATCATCATCATCATCATCATCAGTGCCTTGCCGTATGGTGTTGGCGATCATGACCCAAGAAAACTACTGGGACAAGCTTTACCTCTAAAGGAATAGAAGCCCCTCCCCCATTTTAAACATGCTAACCATTTGAGATCTTTACCACCTCACTCCCCTTCGACCCTAGGATTATGGAACAACCTTTACCTCTAAAGGAATAGAAGCGCTTTCCCATTACAAACATATTAACCCCAGATATAAAAGCCTAGCAGACATACCTTGCACACGATTTTCGAGAAATTGGGTCATTCTTTGTGCAGCAAAGCTGTGTGTCTGTGTTTGTGCCTGGAGGAGGGGGCGGAGACGGGGGGTGGATGTGTGGGGGGTGTCTGTGGGGGTGTGTGGGGGTTAGGGGTTTGTGGTTGCATTGGAGGACGGAAGAGAGGCGAGAGTAAGGGGGTAGGAGGTGAACGCTGCACCCACCGCTTTAAGCACCTTGTAGTTATAAAAAAAAAAAGTTGTTAAAATCCCACCAACACTGAGAGGGGAGAGCAGTGTACGCCTCACTGCTGCATGATAGGCAGCCATTGTGAACATAAAAGTTAAAAAGTTGTCTTATAACCAAGAGGTCGTTGCGGAGTGCGGTGGTGGAGAAGTCGACTTTTACCTCGGCCAGCAGTTTGAGAGTGTCGCTCTTCTCTTCTCTCTCGATGATTTATTTCACCCATCCCAGCCCAGGATCTTTAACCTGCGCAGGTCAGAAGGCACACGGATCCGACTCAATTTTCGTCCCCTTCCGAAGGACTAGGCGTTCCGTTCTATTTTCCGGTCAAACTGAGGAGAAACGTTGAGGCTTCTAAGGGATCGAACCCCGGAACCTTGAGTCTAATTATTGGCAGGCGAACGTCTGAACCATTCGGCCACCTTTGGGAGAACTACCCGCGTTTTACGAATAAAGAATCCTTTAAAAACAAAACAAAAGAAAAGAAACAACAAAACAAAACAAACAAAACAAACAAACAAACAACAACAACAACAACAACAAACCTCGAATCAAACCAGTTCAGTAAAAATAACTTGCAAAGGATTCCTGTGTGAACAGGCAGCCAGTGATGCTAACCAACCAACCAACCAATCAACCAACCAACCAACCAACCAACCAACCAACCAACCAACAACTAACTAACTAACTAACTAACTAACTAACTAACTAACTACTGACTGACTGACATAAGGACAGACGGACGAACGGATGGACTGACTGACTGACCGACTGACTGACTGACTGACTAACAACTAACAAACTAACTAACTAACAAACGAACTAACTAACTAACTAAGTAACTAACTAACTCACTACAACCACACCAACCAACCAACCAACACCAACCACAACCAACTGATACTAACATACGTGTACACAGATACCGCTGTGATAGTGTATCACATTGTGAGACCAAGGACTTTTATCTCCTTGAAACTGGAGGGTGTATTTTGCTGTTGTTGTTTGGTCTGTCGGGATCTGGCAACGGCATTTTGGTCACATCTCAAAAACGTGAAAGGGAGAAACAGAACAGAGCATGACAAAACAGAACAAGACAAAACAGAGCAAGACAAAACACAACAAGACAAAACAGAGCAAGACAAAACACAACAAGACAAAACACAACAAGACAGGGGGAAACCAAAAACAGAATGAAACGAAACATAAGAGACAAAACGAAACTAAACTAGACAGAATATAAAACATGATGAGATAATGAATAAGTAGATAAACAGGATGAAATAGATGAATAAGTGAATGACTAACCAACCAACCAAACAACCTACCAAACAACCAACCTGCCAACAATCCGACCAACCAACCAACCGACTAACTAACTGATCGACCGACGACCGACCGACCGACTGACCGACTGACTGACTGACTCACTAACCAACCAACCAACCAACCAACCAACCAACCAACCAACCGACCAACCGACCAACCGACCAACCAACTAACCAACCAACCAACCAACCAACCAACCAACCAACCAACCAACCAACCAACCAACCAACCAACTAACTAACTAACTAACTAACTAACTAACTAACTAACTAACTAAACTAACTGACTGACTGACGGACGAACGGATGGACTGACTGACTGACCGACTGACTGACTGACTGACTAACAAACTAACTAACTAACAAACGAACTAACTAACTAACTAAGTAACTAACTAACTAACTAACTAACTAACTAACTAACAGAATCAATACCTAGAATCAGTAAACAGATGAAAAAAATTGATAAAATACTTCTTTATCAAACAAAATTTGGGAAAGTAGTGTGCGCATCTACTTGGTCTAATCACTACTACAACTAAACTGATACAACTCCTACTAGTACTAACTCTTACTACTACTATACTACTACTTCTACTTAACTACTGCTACTACTACTTCTGCTATTACTACTACTACTGTTGCTAACTACTACTACTACTACTACTCTACTACTACTACTATTTCTACTAACTACTACTACTACTACTACACTATACTACTACTACTACTACTACTACTATACGCTTGACAACGTTGGCTGAAAATGTGTGCCTGTTTTTGTAACATTAGATACACGTTCTGATTGTACTATTGTTTTACTGGTTTCTGGACATTGCTGTTGTTACAGCTGACAACCACAGCACAGCAAAACAGAACAAAACAATATAAAACAAAATACCAAGCTGCACGTCATAACAAGACACATTAGAATATAACAAGACATCTCCAAATGAATGACGACGCTCACACAGACATTGTACAAGTCAAATGACGGATGACGGATGACGGATGACGGATGAGATGTCTGTGCGTGAGGCTTTATGTCACTTGATTCATTACGTGTGCACATCACACGCTCACGCTCTCTCCCTGTCTCTCTCTGTATGTCTCTCTCTTTCTCTGTCTGTCTGTCTGTCTCTCTCTGTGTCTCTGTCTGTCTCTCTTTCTCTCGATGTCTCTCTCTGCGTCTCTGTCTCTGTCTCTGTCTGTCTGTCTCTCTCTGTCTCTGTCTGTCTGTCTCTCTCTTTCTCTGTCTGTCTGTCTGTCTCTATCTGTCTCTGTCTGTCTGTCCTCTTTCTCTGTCTGTCTGTCTCTCTCTCTCTGTGTCTCTGTCTGTCTGTCTTTCTCCTCTCTCTGTGTCTGTCTTTGCCTCTCTCCTCTCTCTCTCTGTCTGTCTCTCTTTCTGTCGATGTCTCTCTCTGTGTCTCTGTCTCTTTCTCTGTGTCTCTAGCTCTGTTTGTGTGTCTCTCTCCTCTTCTCTAACATACACACAACACACACGCACACACTCTCTCTCACATACGCACAACACACACACACACACACGCACACAAAACACACACACACACACAAGCACGCACATATGCACGCACGCGCGCGCACACATCTCTCAATGCGCACGTGCAATTGCAGACACACAATAACATATACAGACAAAAAAGGAAAAAAAAAGTCACATACTACACACATGCACATATGAAAACATAAATACAGAGACACAAACATACACACAAGCACACATACGCACATGAATACGCACACAGACAGACAGGCAGACACACACACACACTTACACATACACACACAAACAAACAAGCACACACACACTCACGAACACGCACACAAACACACGGAAAGATATACACATTCACAAACACACAAACAGACACACGGAAACACGCACACACACGCAAAACAGTCACAGAAACATACAAACACATGTGCACACACGCACATACACACAAACCTAAATATACAAACAGAACATCCGTAACTGACTCTACTCTGGTCCTCTCCAATGCTTTCTGTCAATCAGTATGTCTCTCTTCTTCTGTCTGTCTCTGTCTGTCTGTCTGTCTCTCTCTTTGTATGTTTCTTTCTCTGTCTGTCTGTCTGTCTCTCTTCTTTGCTCTCTCGCTCTTTCCGTCGGCCTCTCTTTCTCTCTTTCCTCTTTCTTCTTCTCCGTCTGTCTCTGTGTCTGTGTCCCTTTCTCTCTGTCTCTGTCTCTCTGTCTCTGTCTCTGTATGTCTGTCTGTCTGTCTCTCTCTCTCTCTCTCTCACTCTCTTCTTTGCTCACTCGCTCTTTCCGTCGGCCTCTGTCTTTCTCTTTTTCCTCTTTCTTCCTCTCCGTCTTCTGTCTCTGTATGTCTGTCTCTGTGTCTGTGTCCCTTTCTCTCTGTCTCTGTCTCTCTCTCTCTCTCCCGCTCTCTCTCTCTGTGTAAATCTGTCTGCCTCTGTGTTTCTATATCCCTCTGTCTCTCTCCTCTCTCTCTCTGTCTGTCTGTCTGTCTCTATCCTTCTCTCTCTCTTTGTCTCTCATGTTCTGTCTCTCTTTCCATCTCTTTCTCTCTCATTCTCTCCCTCTGTGTCTTTCTCTCTATTTTCTTTTCTCTCTCTCTCTCTCTCTGTCTCTCTCTCTCTCTCTGTCTCTCTCTCTCCTCTCTCTCTGTGTCTCTCTCTCTCTTTCTCTCTCTGTCTGTGTCTCTGTCTGTTTGTCTGCTTGTCTCTCCATACTAGGAGTTTCCTGAAATTTATACATGAAGATGACTGTCTGCAACAGACTTTCCTGCAAAACCAGTTTGTCTGCAATTTGATTTATGTTTTCCTGTCAAGAAATACAAAATGAAATGGCTTCATGTCCCATACGTCGAGGCTGTGTTTATGTCTGTATGTGTACATTATATGTATGTTATGTATGTATGTATTAGTTGTATGTATGTAATGTATGTATGTATGTATGTATGTAGATGTATGTATGTATGTATGTATGTATGTATGTATGTATGTATGTATGTATGTATGTATGTATGTATGTATGTATGTAATGTATGTATGTATGTATGTATGTATGTATGTATGTATGTATGTATGTATGTATGTATGTATGTATGTATGTATGTATGTATGTATGTATGTATGTATGTATGTATGTATGTATGTATGTATGTATGTATGTATGTATGTATGTATGTATTATGTATGTGTATGTATGTATGTATGTATGTATGTATGTATGTATGAATGTATGTATGTATACATGTATGCATATATGTATGTATGTATGCATGTATGTACGTATGTATGTATGCATGTATGTATGTATGTGTGTGTGTATGTACGTGTGTATGTATGTATGTATGTAGGTAGGTATGTATGTATGTATGTATGCATGCATGCGTGCATGTATGTATGTATGTATGTGTGTGTATGTATGTATGCATGTATGTATGTATGTATGATGTGTGTGTGTATGTATGTATGTATGTATGTATGTACGTACATATGTTACAATATTTGTTTATCATTTGGGTTGTTTTGTTTTCGTTGTACATCACACGTGCTAATACCCAACATACATTCAGCTCAGTAACTGGTGATGTACATGTGGATCATTTCATGATTATATGCACATGGAAGGTCACAAAATAATGTGACTCATTGGGAAATGTTGGTATACAGCGCTATGGTTGGTCTAGAGGTTCGAATAAATAAATTTTTAAAAAAAACAACCAACCAACCAAACAAACAACCCCCCCCCCCCAAAACACTGAATTTTGGCAGTGCCCGGTCTTTACGCCAGGGGGAATTGAACGACCAGAAAACGGAGTGCTGATTATTTGTACAGAAACTGTAAGGCACTTATTTCAATGGCTGATGTACAGAGGCTGTAAGGCACTTATTTCAATGACTGATGTACAGAGGCTGTAAGGCACTTATTTCAATGACTGATGTACAGAGGCTGTAAGGCACTTATTTCAATGGCTGATGTATAAAGGCTGAAAGGCACTTATTTCAATGGCTGATGTACAGAGGCTGAAAGGCACTTATTTCAATGGCTGATGTACAGAGGCTGAAAGGCACTTATTTCAATGGCTGATGTATAGAGGCTGTAAGGCACTTATTTCAATGGCTGATGTACAGAGGCTGTAAGGCACTTATTTCAATGGCTGATGTACAGAGGCTGAAAGGCACTTATTTCAATGGCTGATGTATAGAGGCTGTAAGGCACTTATTTCAATGGCTGATGTACAGAGGCTGTAAGGCACTTATTTCAATGGCTGATGTACAGAGGCTGTAAGGCACTTATTTCAATGGCTGATGTACAGAGGCTGTAAGGCACTTATTTCAATGGCTGATGTATAAAGGCTGTAAGGCACTTATTTCAATGGCTGATGTACAGAGGCTGTAAGGCACTTATTTCAATGGCTGATGTATAAAGGCTGTAAGGCACTTATTTCAATGACTGATGTACAGAGGCTGTAAGGCACTTATTTCAATGGCTGATGTATAAAGGCTGTAAGGCACTTATTTCAATGGCTGATGTATAAAGGCTGTAAGGCACTTATTTCAATGACTGATGTACAGAGGCTGTAAGGCACTTATTTCAATGGCTGATGTATAAAGGCTGTAAGGCACTTATTTCAATGGCTGATGTATAAAGGCTGTAAGGCACTTATTTCAATGACTGATGTACAGAGGCTGTAAGGCACTTATTTCAATGGCTGATGTATAAAGGCTGTAAGGCACTTATTTCAATGACTGATGTACAGAGGCTGTAAGGCACTTATTTCAATGGCTGATGTATAAAGGCTGAAAGGCACTTATTTCAATGGCTGATGTATAAAGGCTGTAAGGCACTTATTTCAATGGCTGATGTATAAAGGCTGTAAGGCACTTATTTCAATGACTGATGTACAGAGGCTGTAAGGCACTTATTTCAATGGCTGATGTATAAAGGCTGTAAGGCACTTATTTCAATGGCTGATGTATAAAGGCTGTAAGGCACTTATTTCAATGACTGATGTACAGAGGCTGTAAGGCACTTATTTCAATGGCTGATGTATAAAGGCTGTAAGGCACTTATTTCAATGACTGATGTACAGAGGCTGTAAGGCACTTATTTCAATGGCTGATGTATAAAGGCTGAAAGGCACTTATTTCAATGGCTGATGTATAAAGGCTGTAAGGCACTTTTTTCAATGGCTGATGTATAAAGGCTGTAAGGCACTTATTTCAATGACTGATGTATAGAGGCTGTAAGGCACTTATTTCAATGACTGATGTATAGAGGCTGTAAGGCACTTATTTCAATGGCTGATGTATAAAGGCTGTAAGGCACTTATTTCAATGATTGATGTATAGAGGCTGTAAGGCACTTATTTCAATGGCTGATGTATAAAGGCTATAAGGCACTTATTTCAATGACTGATGTATAGAGGCTGTAAGGCACTTATTTCAATGGCTGATGTATAAAGGCTGTAAGGCACTTATTTCAATGACTGATGTACAGAGGCTGTAAGGCACTTATTTCAATGGCTGATGTGCAAAGGCTGTAAGGCACTTATTTCAATGGCTGATGTATAAAGGCTGTAAGGCACTTATTTCAATGGCTGATGTATAAAGGCTGTAAGGCACTTATTTCAATGGCTGATGTACAGAGGCTGTAAGGCACTTATTTCAATGGCTGATGTACAGAGGCTGTAAGGCACTTATTTCAATGGCTGATGTGCAAAGGCTGTAAGGCACTTATTTCAATGGCTGATGTATAGAGGCTGTAAGGCACTTATTTCAATGGCTGATGTGCAAAGGCTGTAAGGCACTTATTTCAATGGCTGATTTCTTTGCATTAGCGTATAGGACAACAAGGAAGATCTTTATTGTTCCGGGTTCATTTTTGTATGGTACTGCAAGTTTGCTTCAGGACTTTGAGTTCTCTCTCTACTGTTCGAGATCATGTGTTCTTACCATGAAGACAGAAGGTCCTGGGTTCGATCCGCCCAGACACCTCCACCAGGTGGGTAAAGGGTGGGGACTGTTCTGGTCACCCAGCTCAACATGTGTGTGTAGACCTGCAAGTGTCTAAACTCTCTTTGTATGTGTACTTACGCAAGATATGAAATATGCGCGTTAAATATTATGTAGATCATGTCAGTGTCTGGCTTATGGAAACATGAAACACCCAACAAGCATACCCACTACAGATGCAGACTACAACAACATAGTGCAGTGTGGTCAACTTGTCAAACAGCTTGAGTTCTCCGTGCTCCACTAAAAAGTCTGATTATATGTAATGCACAGTGAATCCAGATGAGTTTGGAAAACAGTGCTATACAAGAAGAATGTAAAGTTATAGGCGTGACCAGTCGTTGTGTTGTTGTGGTTAGCACAAAGGACTACAGACGGGAAGATTGTGGGTTCGAATCCCTCATCAATCCTTTCAAAATATTTGTAGGATTTTTCGGCTTCAACCGGCTCCTGTGTAGAGTTGTAGAGTTGAGTGTGTTATGGGCTTCAACCGGCTCCTGTGTAGAGTTGTAGAGTTGAGTGTGTTATGGGCTTCAACCGGCTCCTGTGTAGAGTTGTAGAGTTGAGTGTGCTATGGGCTTCAACCGGCTCCTGTGTAGAGTTGTAGAGTTGAGTGTGTTATGGGCTTCAACCGGCTCCTGTGTAGAGTTGTAGAGTTGAGTGTGTTATGGGCTTCAACCGGCTCCTGTGTAGAGTTGTAGAGTTGAGTGTGTTATGGGCTTCAACCGGCTCCTGTGTAGAGTTGTAGAGTTGAGTGTGCTATGGGCTTCAACCGGCTCCTGTGTAGAGTTGTAGAGTTGAGTGTGTTATGGGCTTCAACCGGCTCCTGTGTAGAGTTGTAGAGTTGAGTGTGTTATGGGCTTCAACCGGCTCCTGTGTAGAGTTGTAGAGTTGAGTGTGTTATGGGCTTCAACCGGCTCCTGTGTAGAGTTGTAGAGTTGAGTGTGTTATGGGCTTCAAACGGCTCCTGTGTAGAGTTGTAGAGTTGAGTGTGTTATGGGCTCATTGGGACGACTGGGACCTTACAGTCCAGTTCAATTCACTTCACGGATACGTTATTGAGGGTGCTGTTTAACTCTTCTGACCAACACCGCAGGTGTTTGTATCTCTTGCGTCTGGTTGACGCCAGGATGTATTATGAGGGTAAGCTTAGAGTACAGTCCTGTCACATAGTCTCAATCTTAGATGGAACTGCATAGCTTTTTGATTATAATCCTCATCGTCATCGTGATTAAAACATTGTAAAAACTGTCCCAGATTCTGAAGAGTAGGAAAAAGACCCATTCGCCCTCCCCCCACAAAACAGCGACAAAAAAAAAACACAAAAGTAACAGCCTTAATGGGACGATCCTAAACATTTCTTAATATGGCTTAACCAACTTGTTTAAAGCTTGTTTTAATAGTTTAATAAAAACACAATGGCGACAGTGTAGTTGATATATTACACTCACATTTATACCTCTCATGCATATTCTTACTTTTCAGACAGGCATCCACGCAATGTGAACCTCATGCATATTTTATGTATTATTGTCATACAATCATTCACACACTTTAGACACTGCTGATGCATACGTCTGCAGTTTATCATAACATACAATGTCAAGGAGACTCAGGTTTTCTTTTCTAGTGTGAGGCGACTTTCCCTTTTAAGGTAGTGTCCCGATCTGAAACTCCTTGTTCACTTTTTGGTTTTACAGTTTGGATAAAAGTTGACACCGTGTTGTCTACCACAGTTGACACCGTGTTGTCTACCATTTGACACCGTGTTGTCTACCATTTGACACCGTGTTATCTACCCAGTTGACACCGTGTTATCTACCATTTGACACCGTGTTATCTACCACAGTTGACACCGTGTTGTCTACCACAGTTGACACCGTGTTGTCTACCATTTGACACCGTGTTATCTACCACAGTTGACACCGTGTTGTCTACCATTTGACACCGTGTTGTCTACCACAGTTGACACCGTGTTGTCTACCATTTGACACCGTGTTATTTACCATTTGACACCGTGTTGTCTACCACAGTTGACACCGTGTTGTCTACCATTTGACACCGTGTTGTCTACCACAGTTGACACCGTGTTATCTACCACAGTTGACACCGTGTTGTCTACCATAGTTGACACCGTGTTATCTACCACAGTTGACACCGTGTTGTCTACCATAGTTGACACCGTGTTGTCTACCATTTGACACCGTGTTGTCTACCACAGTTGACACCGTGTTGTCTACCACAGTTGACACCGTGTTGTCTACCATTTGACACCGTGTTGTCTACCATTTGACACCGTGTTGTCTACCATAGTTGACACCGTGTTGTCTACCATAGTTGACACCGTGTTGTCTACCATTTGACACCGTGTTGTCTACCATTTGACACCGTGTTGTCTACCATAGTTGATACCGTGTTGTCTACCATTTGACACCGTGTTGTCTACCATTTGACACCGTGTTGTCTATCATTTGACACCGTGTTGTCTACCATTTGACACCGTGTTGTCTACCATAGTTGACACCGTGTTGTCTACCATAGTTGACACCGTGTTGTCTACCATTTGACACCGTGTTGTCTACCATTTGACACCGTGTTGTCTACCATTTGACACCGTGTTGTCTACCATTTGACACCGTGTTGTCTACCATTTGACACCGTGTTGTCTACCATAGTTGACACCGTGTTGTCTACCATAGTTGACACCGTGTTGTCTACCATTTGACACCGTGTTGTCTACCATTTGACACCGTGTTGTCTACCATAGTTGATACCGTGTTGTCTACCATTTGACACCGTGTTGTCTACCATTTGACACCGTGTTGTCTACCATTTGACACCGTGTTGTCTACCATAGTTGACACCGTATTGTCTACCACAGTTGACACTGTGTTGTCTACCATTTGACACCGTGTTGTCTACCATAGTTGACACCGTGTCATCTACCATTTGACACCGTGTTGTCTACCACAGTTGACACCGTGTTATCTACCACAGTTGACACCGTGTTATCTACCATAGTTGACACCGTGTTGTCTACCATAGTTGACACCGTGTTGTCTACCATAGTTGACACCGTGTTGTCTACCACAGTTGACACCGTGTTGTCTACCATAGTTGACACCGTGTTGTCTACCACAGTTAACACCGTGTTGTCTACCATTTGACACTGTGTTGTCTACCATAGTTGACACCGTGTTGTCTACCATTTGACACCGTGTTGTCTACCACAGTTGACACCGTGTTGTCTACCATAGTTGACACCGTGTTGTCTACCACAGTTGACACCGTGTTGTCTACCATAGTTGACACCGTGTTGTCTACCATAGTTGACACCGTGTTGTCTACCATAGTTGACACCGTGTTGTCTACCACAGTTGACACCGTGTTGTCTACCATAGTTGACACCGTGTTGTCTACCACAGTTGACACCGTGTTGTCTACCATTTGACACCGTGTTGTCTACCACAGTTGACACCGTGTTGTCTACCATTTGACACCGTGTTGTCTACCATAGTTGACACCGTGTCATCTACCATTTGACACCGTGTTGTCTACCACAGTTGACACCGTGTTATCTACCACAGTTGACACCGTGTCATCTACCATAGTTGACACCGTGTTATCTACCACAGTTGACACCGTGTTATTAATTAATTAATTTAATTAATTACAATATTTTTATATAGCGCAAAATCTTGATAAAATCAAATCTAAGCGCTGAAACACACACACACGCACGCACGCACACACACGCACGCACGCACGCACACACACACACCCACGCACACACACACACACACACACACACACACACACACATACACAACACACACACACACACACGGTTATAAATGGGGAGAAAGAATAAAAACAATGGAAAATTATAGAGATAATATTATATACAATTATATATTGCAATGTGAGTCCCCTCCGAGTGGAGACAGGCTGCAGAGGGGATTGAGTGAGGTCAGGATTTTATGCAGAGGAGAAAAGGTGAGTTTTGAGAGCGGACTTGAAGGAGACAAAAGTAGGTTGCTGACGGACTGAGAGAGGAAGTTTGTTCCAGGAGAGTGGACCAGAAACAGAGAAGGCTCGTGGACCATAGGTATTGAGCTTAGTGCGTGGAAAGCGAAAAGTCAGAGGATCGGAGGCAGAGCGGAGGGTACGTGAGGGAAGATAGATCTCAAGTAGGCTTGACAGGTAATCGGGGGCTGCGTTATTGAGGCTTTTGTAGCACATGGTGTCTAGTTTGTACTGTATGCGCTTTGATACAGGGAGCCAGTGAAGTTGTGCCAGGAGAGGAGATATGTGGTCAGCTTTTTTCTTTTTGAGTACAAGGCGTGCAGCATTGTTTTGAATGCGCTGTAGGATGTGAGTGGTGGAGGCAGGAAGACAGGACAGGAGTGAATTGCAATAGTCAATGCGAGACATTATGAAGGAGAGAACGAGTTTTGCAGTTGTTTCCACAGAGAGATACTTCCTGATCAGGCTTATACGATGGAGGTGATAGTAGCAAGATCTGGCAGTTTGAGAAACAAAGTTGTTCATGGAGAGGGTAGAGTCAATGCAGACACCAAGGTTTTTTAGCTGAATCAGAAATTGGGACTGATGTGTTACATAATGGGAGAGAAAGAGGAGGCAGCTGAGAAAGTTTCTGACGGGTGCCAATGAGGATAGCTTCTGTCTTGTCATCATTTAGCTGAAGTTTGTTGTATGTCATCCAATTTTTGATGTCCGAGTAACACTCAGTGGTGCGAGTCAGGAGGCGCTGTATATTGTCAGGAGAGTCACTGTCTTGAAGTTGGGTGTCATCAGCATAGAAGTGGTGTTTTATAGAGTGGGAGTTGATGATGGTGGACAGGGGGGAGGGTGTAAAGAGTGAAAAGAACAGGGCCAAGGACAGATCCTTGTGGAACACCACAGGTCAGGTATGCAGGTTGAGAGTAAGTGCCATTGATGAGAACAGTTTGTTTTCTGTTTGATAGATAAGAAGTGAACCAGGAGAGAGCAATGTCAGAGATGCCAAAAGTATGATGAAGTCTAGACAGGAGAATACCATGATCAATGGTATCAAAGGCTGCAGACAGATCAAGGAGTGTGAGGAGAGAGACTTTGCCAGTATCAGTTGCAAGGAGGAGATTGTTGAGAATGTGTAGCAAGGCAGTTTCAGTGCTATGGCACTGGCGGTAGGCTGACTGGAAAGGATTGAGGAGATTGTTGGCAGACAGGTGAGAGTTCAGTTGGTTGAGGACAACTTTTTCAAGCAGTTTTGACAAGAAAGAGAGATTAGAGATAGGCCGGTAATTTTTCAGTTCATTTGGGTCTAAATTGTATTTCTTGAGGAGAGGGTGAACAATAGCAGACTTGAAAGAATCTGGGACAGTTCCAGTTTGGAGAGAAGTGTTGATGATGTCAGTGATGAATGGGAGGAGCGTAGGGAGACAGTCAGAGTAGAGAGAACCTGGAAGAGGAACCAGTTCGCAGGTTTTGAACGACATGGATCTGATTGTGTTGAGAATTTCTTCTTGTGAGACTGGGGTAAGAGTAGTAAGACGTGTGCCAGAGAAGGAAGGGTCAGGTGGCATGGTTAACAGGGTGTCCTGTCAAGCCTGTCACGAAGAGTTTGTATTTTGGTGGTGAAATACTTGGAGAATACAGATGGGAGTTCTTCATTTGTGTGTTTTGTTGGGAGAGGTAAATCTTTTCGTGTGCCAAGAAGATGATTCATGGTTGTAAAGAAGTTCTTTTGAAAAGAGGCATTCAGGATTTTGGTTTGGAAATAGTTTTTTTTTGCAGATGCAATGAGGGTGGATACTTTTGTTTTGTGTTATCTACCACAGTTGACACCGTGTTGTCTACCATTTGACACCGTGTTGTCTACCATTTGACACCGTGTTGTCTACCATTTGACACCGTGTTATCTACCATTTGACACCGTGTTGTCTACCATTTGACACCGTGTTATCTACCATTTGACACCGTGTTGTCTACCATTTGACACCGTGTTGTCTACCACAGTTGACACTGTGTTGTCTACCATTTACACCGTGTTGTCTACCATTTGACACCGTGTTGTCTACCATTTGACACCGTGTTATCTACCATTTGACACCGTGTTGTCTACCATTTGACACCGTTTATCTACCATTTGACACCGTGTTGTCTACACATTTGACACCGTGTTAGTACCTTTGACCAATTGACACCGTGTTATTACCACATTTGACATCGTGTTATCTACCCATTGATCTGTTACACCCGTTTGTGTATCTACCACAGTTGACACCAGTGTTACTACCAATTTGACACGTGTTATTTACCATTTGACACCGTGTTATTTACCATTTGACACCGTGTTGTCTACCACAGTTGACACCGTGTTTCTACCATTTGACACGTGTTTCTACCATTGACACCGTGTTGTACTACCACAGTTGACAGTCCCAGTGATTGTCTACCATTTGACACCGTGTTATCTACCATTTGACACCGTGTTGTCTACCATGAACAGTTTGACACCGTGTTATCTACCATTTGACACCGTGTTGTTTACCATTTGACACCGTGTTGTCTACACATTTGACACCGTGTTTCTACCACATTGACACCGTGCTATCTACATTTGACACCGTGTTGTTTACCATATTGACACCGTGTTGTCTATCACAGTTGACACCATGTTTTCTACCATTTGACACCGTGTTGTTTACCATATTACACTCGTGTTGTCTACCATTTGACACCGTGTTGTCTACAAGTTGACACCATGTTGTCTACCATTTGACACCGTGTTGTCTACACAGTTGACACCGTGTTTCTACCCATTTGACACCATGTTATCTACCATTTGACACCGTGTTTCTAACTAGTTGACACCGTGTTATCTACCATTTGACACCTGTGTTATCTACAATTGACACCATTGTTCTACCATTTGACACCGTGTTTCTACCATTTGACACCGTGTTTATCTACCATTTGACACCGTGTTTTTACCATTTGACACCGTGTTATCTACATTTGACACCATGTTGTCTACCCATTTGACACCGTGTTGTCTACCATTTGACACCATGTTATCTACCATTTGACACCGTGTTGTCTACTATTTGACACCATGTTATCTACTATTTGACACCGTGTTGTCTACTATTTGACACCGTGTTGTCTACCATTTGACACCGTGATGTCTACCATTTGACATCGTGTTGTCTACCTTGAACGTTTGTTTACATTGAACCGTGTTTCTACCATTTGACACCGTGTTGTCTACCATTTGACACCGTTGTTTCTACATTTGACACCGTGTTGTTCTACCATTTGACATCGTGTTATCTACCATTTGACACCATGTTATCTACCATTTGACACCGTGTTTCTACATTTGACACCAGTGTTATCTACCATTTGACACCGTGTTATCTACTATTTGACACCGTGTTTCTACATTTGACACCGTGTTGATTTACTATTTGACACCAGTGTTTCTACCAATTGACACGTGTTGTCTACCATTTGACACCATGTTATCTACCATTTGACACTGTGTTGTCTACCATTTGACACCGTGTTGTCTACCATTTGACACCGTGTTATCTACACATTTGACACCTGTTATCTACCATTTGACACCGTGTTGTTCTACTATTTGACACCATGTTATCTACCATTTGACACCGTGTTGTCTACCATTTGACACCATGTTATCTACCATTTGACACCGTGTTGTTCTACATTTGACACCGTGTTATCTACATTTGACACCGTGTTGTCTATCAATTGACACCATGTTATCTACCATTTGACACCAGTGTTATCTATCCATTGACACCATGTTATTACATTTTGACACCATGTTATCTACCATTTTGACACCGGTTGACTTACATATTTGACAGCCATGTTAATCTACCATTTACACCGTGTTAGTGTACATTTGACAACCGTGTTATCTACATTTGACACGTGTTGTCTATATTTGACACCGTGTGTCTAACATTTGTCACGTGTTGAATCTACATTGACACCATGTTGTCTACATTTTGACACGTGTTGATCTACTATTTGACACCGTGTTGTCTACCATTTGACACCGGGGGTTAGTCTACCTATTTGACACAAGTTATCTACCATTTGACACCGTGTTGTCTACTATTTGACACCGTGTTATCTACCATTTGACACCGTGTGTGTCTACATTTGACACCTGTTTATCTACATTTGAACACCGTGTTGATCTATATTTGAACACGTTTGTTATTGGACAATGTTTTTTTGAACCGTGTTGTATACTATTTGACACCTGTGTTATCTACCTAATTTGACACCAGTGTTGTCTACCATTTGACACCATGTTATCTACCATTTGACACTGTGTTGTCTACCATTTGACACCGTGTTATCTACCATTTGACACTGTGTTGTCTACCATTTGACACTGTGTTGTCTACTATTTGACACGTGTTGCTCTATTGACACCATGTTATCTACCATTTGACACTGTGTTGTCTACTATTTGACACTGTGTTGTCTACTATTTGACACTGTGTTGTCTACCATTTGACACCATGTTATCTACCATTTGACACTGTGTTGTTCTACTATTTGACACCATGTTATCTACCATTTGACACTGTGTTGTCTACCATTTGACACCGTGTTATCTACCATTTGACACCGTGTTGTCTACTATTTGACAACCGTGTTATCTACTATTTGACACCGTGTTATCTACCATTTGACACCGTGTTATCTACCATTTGACACCGTGTTATCTACCATTTGACACCGTGTTGTCTACTATTTGACACCGTGTTATCTACCACAGTTGACACCGTGTTATTTACCATTTGACACCATGTTATCTACCATTTGACACCGTGTTGTCTACCACAGTTGACACCGTGTTATCTACCATTTGACACCATGTTATCTACCATTTGACACCGTGTTATCTACCATTTGACACCATGTTATCTACCATTTGACACCGTGTTGTCTACCATTTGTCACCGTGTTGTCTACCATTTGACACCGTGTTATCTACCATTTGACAACACGGTGTCAACTCTGGTAGATAACACGGTGTCAAATGGCAGATAGCACGGTGTCAACAGTTCATATTATGAAAATCATACATTAAATAGAATGACGTAAGTAGGATATATTAGATAGAATGACGTAAGAAGACATAAGACCTTTTGTACAGTTTGTACTATGAAACCCATACATTAGATTTAATGATGTTATTGTCATTGTTATTGTTGTTTAAAGCCCAGGCGACTACATGTCGATAAAGTCCAACCTAGCACTTTATTTGTGAACCCTCATGTGGGATCTCAGGCCAAAGTCTGATGCGGCTGCATACTGGACACTCATTAGAACGCTTTGCAGAGTTGGTTCTGGCCTTTTTTGCCGCACGCTTTTCCACTTGGCTGCTTCGTCTTTCATTTTCATAAACTTCTGTTCCCTTGCGAATAGTTTGCCTCCATTCAGACCTGTTTGCGGCCATGATTTCCCACTGTTCTTCATCAATGTCACATTTCTGGAGGGATTTTTTTCAGGTTGTCTTTGTAGCGAAGCTTTGGCCGTCCTCTTGGTCGATGGCCCTTTGTCACTTCACCGTAGGAGAGCTACTTTGGAAGCCTGTTATCCTGCATGTACACGAGATGTCCAGACTGTGGTAGCAGTGCATGTAGGCTTGGCATCTGGGCTTGCAAAAGTACATTCACGTTTGAGACTCTGTTGTACCATTTTATGTTTAAGATACGTCAGAGGCAGCGCTGGTGAAACTGATCTAGTAGCTTGGCATGCCTACGGTAGAGAGTCCAGGACTCGCATCCATACAGCAATACAGTCAGGACTACTGCTCTGTATACTGCGCACTTCGTCTCCAGTTTCAAGCCCTTTCGTTCCATACTCGCTTGTGGAGTCTGTCATAGGAAGCACTTGCCTTAGCGATGCGGTTGGATACCTATTTATCGAGACTGTTGGAAGAGGAGAGACTGCTAACAAGATAGGTGAAGGAGTCAACATTAAGGACCTTGCCGTTGATCTTTATTTCAGGCATGTTTGCTGTTGATCCTTTCGCAGGTTGAACATAACTTCAGTCTTCTTGATGCTTGTTGTGAGTCCAAAGGGCTTAGTGGCCGCATACAGAGAGTCTTTGAAGGTCATCGTCTGAGTGGGCGACGATAGCACAGTCATCAGCATTCTGGAGGTCACGAACAAGTGATTTAGTGACTTCCGTCTTTGCCTTTAGGCGTTGAGTATTGAAAATACCTCCATCTGTCCTGTGTGTGATTTGGATGCCTGGATCTGAATCTCTAAAGGCAGAGAGAGGCAAATATACCTAAACAGGAAGAAAGAAAAAGAAAACCAAGCACACACACCAATGCACCCGCTCACACAATCCAAGGAGACGCCCCCGGCGTTGACCACTCCGTCCGACCTACTGAACAGGGGATCAAAAACATACCTGAACACAAACTTACACACAACTAAAGGCAATAAAACATACATAAAAACGGACCTAAATTATGTAAAAATTCTTTCCGTTTACCTCATATCTCTACAGCCAAAAATGCACTTAATGCATGCACCCAGTTATCAATCCTAAGAGAAAGTAGGAAAGGCTTTGTCGAACACTTACATGTACAAGTGAACGGACCAGCAAGGCAGAAAATGATAGGAAGAAATGACAGAAAGCAAAGGAAGACGAAAGAAACAAAGAGAGTGACAGAGAAGAAGACATTTCTTGAACAGAATTTCCAGAAGGTGGGGGATACTATTTATTCTGAAAGAGTCCTTGGCATCCCCACAGGGGATCCCATACATTAGATAGAATGATTAAAGGAGACCCAATACTCTGTGTTCAGTCTATACTGTGAGACCCATACGTCAGAATGATGTAAGGAGACCCAAGACTCTTCGTACGGTCTGTACTGTGAAACCCATACATCAGGTAATGCCTCCTTAGCTGGTGGGGGTTATGGCGCCAACTCGCGGCTTTGGCCTCCATCATTTTGGATAACAACAAGGCATTTTGTGGTGCACCAGCAAGGCGACCCAAGTGTGTTAGTAGTTAGTTACGTACTGTTCTCTTTGATCAGGGGTTCCTGTGGGAAAGCGAAACCTCACTCCATCTTTCCCGCCCACCGCTTTCCCATCTACTCACATCATCCAGTTCTCTCTCTCTATCTGTTGTAAATCTAGTCTTCGTTTTTCTTTGCCATCCCCCTCCCCCCCCCTCTCTCTCTCACACACTCATTGTCCCTTTCGCTTTCGTGCTCTCTTTCTCTCTGTCTCTCTCTGTCTCTGTCTGTCTGTCTGTCTGTCTCTCCCTCTTTCTGTCTGTCTTTCTTTTCCTCTCTCCGTGTATGTCTCAGTTTTTCTCTGTCTGTCTGCCTGTCTGCTTGTCTGTCTGTCTGTTTGTCTATCTGTTTCTCTCTGTCTGTCTCTTTCTCTCTGTCTGTCTGTCTGTCTGTTTCTGTCTCTTTGTCTTTGACTGTCTCTCTCTATTTTCTCTCTTTTCCTTTTCTATCTCTCTCTGTGTCTGTCTGCCTCTTTCTCTGTCTTTGTCTGTCTGTCTGTGTCTCTGTGTCTCTGTCTGTCCGTCTGTCTGTCTGCTTGTCTCTCTCTCTCTTCCCTGACTGCATAATAAAATTGTTAGAGAGGGGGGTTGGGGTGGGGGTGGAGGCTGTGTGTGTACAATGACTGTCTGGGAGGTAACATGATACACCTTGGATCTGCTGGGTTGGAGTTTATTTCCACACTAATTTTTTCCACGTGAAATGCTGGTTGCTCTTTCCTGCGTATCGTCAATGTACAGTGCCGCCTTGCTTTCAGTTTTATGGCTCTAATGTATATGTATGTACATATGTGATATATATATATATATATATATATATATATACATGTATGTGTGCATGTATTTTTGTTTACCTATGAAAGTGGGTTATCTTTTTCACAGACTTTTGTCAGGGACAACTCTCTTGTTGCTTTAGGATATTTTACGTGCACCAAGTGCATACTGCACACTGACCGTCTCATCTGAAAGACTAGCACCCAGACCACAGCTCAAGGTATCTGTCTCTCTCTCTCTCTCTTTTCTTTCTCTTTCTCTCTCTCTTTTTCTTTCTCTTTCTCTCTCTCTCTCTCTCTTTGTTTATCTCTTTCTCTCTTAGTCTCTTTCTCTCTTTGTCTCTCTTTCCTCTCTCTCTCTCTCTCTCTCTCTCTCTGTCTCTCTCTTTTTCTTTCTGTCTGTGTCTGTCTATCTGTCTACCTCTATCCAACTGAGGATTGAACCCGGGCCTCTCGCTTCCTAAATAGATGTTGTGACTACTGGGCCACAATGTGCACTGCTTATTGTCGTGGTAAAGATGATGATAGTCCATGTTAGTGCCTACTGTACTCTTTGATCAGCGTGTCCTGTCTGTAGTAGTGGCCACACTTCTATTTCAAAATGATGCCTATGAACACGAATGTGCACACATATACACACTGACACACACACACACACACACACACACACACACACACACCCGCACGCACGCACATACACACACACACATACACACACATACACACACACACGCATACACACACGCACACACATACACACACACACATACACACACATACACACACACACGCATACACACACGCACACACAAACAAAAAAACAAACCACACATCCAGACGATTGGTTTCGCTCTTTTTGACACAAAGACACTGAACAAACAAACAAACACACACACACACACACACACACACACACACACACACATCTCTCAATGCGCACGTGCAATTGCAGACACACAATAACATATACAGACAAAAAAGGAAAAAAAAAAGTCACATACTACACACATGCACATATGAAAACATAAATACAGAGACACAAACATACACACAAGCACACATACGCACATGAATACGCACACAGACAGACAGGCAGACACACACACACACTTACACATACACACACAAACAAACAAGCACACACACACTCACGAACACGCACACAAACACACGGAAAGATATACACATTCACAAACACACAAACAGACACACGGAAACACGCACACACACGCAGAAACAGTCACAGAAACATACAAACACATGTGCACACACGCACATACACACAAACCTAAATATACAAACAGAACATCCGTAACTGACTCTACTCTGGTCCTCTCCAATGCTTTCTGTCAATCAGTATGTCTCTCTTCTTCTGTCTGTCTCTGTCTGTCTGTCTGTCTCTCTCTCTCTTTGTATGTTTCTTTCTCTGTCTGTCTGTCTGTCTCTCTTCTTTGCTCTCTCGCTCTTTCCGTCGGCCTCTCTTTCTCTCTTTCCTCTTTCTTCTTCTCCGTCTGTCTCTGTGTCTGTGTCCCTTTCTCTCTGTCTCTGTCTCTCTCTGTCTCTCTGTCTCTGCCTCTGTATGTCTGTCTGTCTGTCTGTCTCTCTCTCTCACTCTCTTCTTTGCTCACTCGCTCTTTCCGTCGGCCTCTGTCTTTCTCTTTTTCCTCTTTCTTCCTCTCCGTCTTCTGTCTCTGTATATCTGTCTCTGTGTCTGTGTCCCTTTCTCTCTGTCTCTGTCTCTCTCTCTCTCTCCCGCTCTCTCTCTCTGTGTAAATCTGTCTGCCTCTGTGTTTCTATATCCCTCTGTCTCTCTCCTCTCTCTCTCTGTCTGTCTGTCTGTCTCTATCCTTCTCTCTCTCTTTGTCTCTCATGTTCTGTCTCTCTTTCCATCTCTTTCTCTCTCATTCTCTCCCTCTGTGTCTTTCTCTCTATTTTCTTTTCTCTCTCTCTCTCTCTCTGTCTCTCTCTCTCCTCTCTCTCTGTGTCTCTCTCTCTCTTTCTCTCTCTGTCTGTGTCTCTGTCTGTTTGTCTGCTTGTCTCTCCATACTAGGAGTTTCCTGAAATTTATACATGAAGAATGACTGTCTGCAACAGACTTTCCTGCAAAACCAGTTTGTCTGGCAATTTGATTTATGTTTTCCTTGTCAAGAAATACAAAATGAAATGGCTTCATGTCCACATACGTCGAGGCTGTGTTTATGTCTGTATGTGTACATGTATGTATGTATGTATGTATGTATGTATGTATGTATGTATGTATGTATGTATGTATGTATGTATGTATGTATGTATGTATGTATGTATGTATGTATGTATGTATGTATGTATGTATGTATGTATGTATACATGTATGCATATATGTATGTATGTATGCATGTATGTACGTATGTATGTATGCATGTATGTATGTATGTGTGTGTGTATGTACGTGTGTATGTATGTATGTAGGTAGGTAGGTATGTATGTATGTATGTATGTATGCATGCATGCGTGCATGTATGTATGTATGTATGTATGTGTGTGTATGTATGTATGCATGTATGTATGATGTGTGTGTGTATGTATGTATGTATGTATGTATGTACGTACGTATGTTACAATATTTGTTTATCATTTGGGTTGTTTTGTTTTCGTTGTACATCACACGTGCTAATACCCAACATACATTCAGCTCAGTAACTGGTGATGTACATGTGGATCATTTCATGATTATATGCACATGGAAGGGTCACAAAATAATGTGACTCATTGGGAAATGTTGGTATACAGCGCTATGGTTGGTCTAGAGGTTCGAATAAATAAATTAAAAAAAACAACAACCAACCAACCAAACAAACAACCCCCCCCCCCCCAAAACACTGAATTTTGGCAGTGCCCGGTCTTTACGCCAGGGGGAATTGAACGACCAGAAAACGGAGTGCTGATTATTTGTACAGAAACTGTAAGGCACTTATTTCAATGGCTGATGTACAGAGGCTGAAAGGCACTTATTTCAATGGCTGATGTACAGAGGCTGTAAGGCACTTATTTCAATGGCTGATGTACAGAGGCTGTAAGGCACTTATTTCAATGGCTGATGTACAGAGGCTGTAAGGCACTTATTTCAATGGCTGATGTACAGAGGCTGTAAGGCACTTATTTCAATGGCTGATATATAAAGGCTGTAAGGCACTTATTTCAATGGCTGATGTATAGAGGCTGTAAGGCACTTATTTCAATGGCTGATGTGCAAAGGCTGTAAGGCACTTATTTCAATGGCTGATGTACAGAGGCTGTAAGGCACTTATTTCAATGGCTGATGTACAAAGGCTGTAAGGCACTTATTTCAATGGCTGATGTACAGAGGCTGTAAGGCACTTATTTCAATGGCTGATGTACAGAAACTGTAAGGCACTTATTTCAATGGCTGATGTATAAAGGCTGTAAGGCACTTATTTCAATGGCTGATGTATAGAGGCTGTAAGGCACTTATTTCAATGGCTGATGTACAGAGGCTGTAAGGCACTTATTTCAATGGCTGATGTATAAAGGCTGTAAGGCACTTATTTCAATGGCTGATGTATAGAGGCTGTAAGGCACTTATTTCAATGGCTGATGTACAGAGGCTGTAAGGCACTTATTTCAATGGCTGATGTATAAAGGCTGTAAGGCACTTATTTCAATGGCTGATGTACAGAGGCTGTAAGGCACTTATTTCAATGGCTGATGTATAAAGGCTGTAAGGCACATATTTCAATGGCTGATGTATAGAGGCTGTAAGGCCCTTATTTCAATGACTGATGTATAAAGGCTGTAAGGCACTTATTTCAATGACTGATGTACAGAGGCTGTAAGGCACTTATTTCAATGACTGATGTATAGAGGCTGTAAGGCACTTATTTCAATGACTGATGTATAGAGGCTGTAAGGCACTTATTTCAATGGCTGATGTACAGAGGCTGTAAGGCACTTATTTCAATGACTGATGTACAGAGGCTGTAAGGCACTTATTTCAATGACTGATGTATAAAGGCTGTAAGGCACTTATTTCAATGACTGATGTATAGAGGCTGTAAGGCACTTATTTCAATGGCTGATGTGCAAAGGCTGTAAGGCACTTATTTCAATGACTGATGTATAGAGGCTGTAAGGCACTTATTTCAATGACTGATGTACAGAGGCTGTAAGGCACTTATTTCAATGACTGATGTATAGAGGCTGTAAGGCACTTATTTCAATGGCTGATGTACAGAGGCTGTAAGGCACTTATTTCAATGGCTGATGTACAAAGGCTGTAAGGCACTTATTTCAATGGCTGATGTATAGAGGCTGTAAGGCACTTATTTCAATGGCTGATGTACAGAGGCTGTAAGGCACTTATTTCAATGACTGATGTATAAAGGCTGTGAGGCACTTATTTCAATGGCGATGGTATAAAGGCTGTAAGGCACTTATTTCAACACTTCTCTTCAAACTGGAACTGTCCCAGATTCTTTCAAGTCTGCTATTGTTCACCCTCTCCTCAAGAAACACAATTTAGATCCAAATGAACTGAAAAATTACCGGCCTATCTCTAATCTCTCTTTCTTGTCAAAACTCCTTGAAAAAGTCGTCCTCAACCAGCTGAACTCTCACCTGTCTGCCAACAATCTCCTCAATCCTTTCCAGTCAGCCTACCGCCAGTGCCATAGCACTGAAACTGCCCTACTACACATTCTCAACAATCTCCTCCTTGCAACTGATACTGGCAAAGTCTCTCTCCTCACACTCCTTGATCTGTCTACAGCCTTTGATACCATTGATCATGGTATTCTCCTTTCTAGACTTCATCATACTTTTGGCATCTCTGACATTGCTCTGTCTTGGTTCACTTCATACCTATCAAACAGAAAACAAACCGTTCTCATCAATGGCACTTACTCTCAACCTGCATACCTGACCTGTGGTGTTCCACAAGGATCTGTCCTTGGCCCTGTTCTTTTCACTCTTTACACCTCCCCCCTGTCCACCATCACCAACTCCCATTCTATAAAACACCACTTCTATGCTGATGACACCCAACTTCAAGACAGTGACTCACCTGATAATATACAGCGCCTGTTGACTCGCACCACTGAGTGTTACTCAGACATTAAGAACTGGATGACACACAATAGACTTCAGCTTAATGACGACAAAACAGAAGCTATCCTCATTGGCACCCGTCAGAAACTTTCTCAGCTGCCTCCTCTTTCTCTCCCATTATGTAACACATCAGTCCCAATTTCTGATTCAGCTAAAAACCTTGGTGTCTGCATTGACTCTACCCTCTCCATGAACAACTTTGTTTCTCAAACTGCCAGATCCTGCTACTATCATCTCCATCGTATAAAGCTGATCAGGAAGTATCTCTCTGTCGAAACAACTGCAAAACTCGTTCTCTCCTTCATAATGTCTCGCATTGACTATTGCAATTCACTCCTGTCTGGTCTTCCTGCCTCCACCATTCACATCCTACAGCGCATTCAAAACAATGCTGCACGCCTTGTACTCAAAAAGAAAAAAGCTGACCACATATCTCCTCTCCTGGCACAACTTCACTGGCTCCCTGTATCAAAGCGCATACAGTACAAACTAGACACCATGTGCTACAAAAGCCTCAATAACGCAGCCCCCGATTACCTGTCAAGCCTACTTGAGATCTATGTTCCCTCACGTACCCTCCGCTCTGCCTCTGATCCTCTGACTCTTCGCTTTCCACGCACTAAGCTCAATACCTATGGTCCACGAGCCTTCTCTGTTTCTGGTCCACTCTCCTGGAACAAACTTCCTCTCTCAGTCCGTCAGCAACCTACTTTTGTCTCCTTCAAGTCCGCTCTCAAAACTCACCTTTTCTCTCCTGCATAAAATCCTAACCTCACTCAACCCTCCCCTCTGCAGCCTGTCTCCGCTCGGAGGGAATCACATGGTTATAATATATAATTGTATGCTATGCTCTCTATAATTTTCCATTGCTTTTATTCTTGCTTTTATTGCTTTTATTCTTTCTCCCCATTTATAGCCATGCGTGTGTGTGGGTGTGTGTGTGTGTGTGTGTGTGTGTGTCTGTATGTGTGCGTGCGTGTGTGTGCGAGCGTGCGTGCCTGCGTGTGTGTCTGCTTCAGCGCTTAGATTTGATTTTATCAAGATTTTGCGCTATATAAATATTGTAATTATTATTAATTATTATTATTATTTCAATGGCTGATGTACAGAGGCTGTAAGGCACTTATTTCAATGACTGATGTATAGAGGCTGTAAGGCACTTATTTCAATGACTGATGTATAAAGGCTGTAAGGCACTTATTTCAATGACTGATGTATAGAGGCTGTAAGGCACTTATTTCAATGGCTGATGTACAGAGGCTGTAAGGCACTTATTTCAATGGCTGATGTATAAAGGCTGTAAGGCACTTATTTCAATGACTGATGTATAAAGGCTGTAAGGCCCTTATTTCAATGGCTGATTTCTTTGCATTAGCGTGTAGGACAACAAGGAAGATCTTTATTGTTCCGGGTTCATTTTTGTATGGTACTGCAAGTTTGCTTCAGGACTTTGAGTTCTCTCTCTACTGTTCGAGATCATGTGTTCTTACCATGAAGACAGAAGGTCCTGGGTTCGATCCGCCCAGACACCTCCACCAGGTGGGTAAAGGGTGGGGACTGTTCTGGTCACCCAGCTCAACATGTGTGTGTAGACCTGCAAGTGTCTAAACTCTCTTTGTATGTGTACTTACGCAAGATATGAAATATGCGCGTTAAATATTATGTAGATCATGTCAGTGTCTGGCTTATGGAAACATGAAACACCCAACAAGCACACCCACTACAGATGCAGACTACAACAACATAGTGCAGTGTGGTCAACTTGTCAAACAGCTTGAGTTCTCCGTGCTCCACTAAAAAGTCTGATTATATGTAATGCACAGTGAATCCAGATGAGTTTGGAAAACAGTGCTATACAAGAAGAATGTAAAGTTATAGGCGTGACCAGTCGTTGTGTTGTTGTGGTTAGTACAAAGGACTACAGACGGGAAGATTGTGGGTTCGAATCCCTCATCAATCCTTTCAAAATATTTGTAGGATTTTTCGGCTTCAACCGGCTCCTGTGTAGAGTTGTAGAGTTGAGTGTGCTATGGGCTTCAACCGGCTCCTGTGTAGAGTTGTAGAGTTGAGTGTGCTATGGGCTTCAACCGGCTCCTGTGTAGAGTTGTAGAGTTGAGTGTGCTATGGGCTTCAACCGGCTCCTGTGTAGAGTTGTAGAGTTGAGTGTGCTATGGGCTTCAACCGGCTCCTGTGTAGAGTTGTAGAGTTGAGTGTGCTATGGGCTTCAACCGGCTCCTGTGTAGAGTTGTAGAGTTGAGTGTGCTATGGGCTTCAACCGGCTCCTGTGTAGAATTGTAGAGTTGAGTGTGCTATGGGCTTCAACCGGCTCCTGTGTAGAGTTGTAGAGTTGAGTGTGCTATGGGCTTCAACCGGCTCCTGTCTAGAGTTGTAGAGTTGAGTGTGCTATGGGCTCATTGGGACGACTGGGACCTTACAGTCCAGTTTAATTCACTTCACGGATACGTTATTGAGGGTGCTGTTTAACTCTTCTGACCAACACCGCAGGTGTTTGTATCTCTTGCGTCTGGTTGACGCCAGGATGTATTATGAGGGTAAGCTTAGAGTACAGTCCTGTCACATAGTCTCAATCTTAGATGGAACTGCATAGCTTTTTGATTATAATCCTCATCGTCATCGTGATTAAAACATTGTAAAAACTGTCCCAGATTCTGAAGAGTAGGAAAAAGACCCATTCGCCCTCCCCCCCACAAAACAGCGACAAGAAAAAAAACACAAAAGTAACAGCCTTAATGGGACGATCCTAAACATTTCTTAATATGGCTTAACCAACTTGTTTAAAGCTTGTTTTAATAGTTTAATAAAAACACAATGGCGACAGTGTAGTTGATATATTACACTCACATTTATACCTCTCATGCATATTCTTACTTTTCAGACAGGCATCCACGCAATGTGAACCTCATGCATATTTTATGTATTATTGTCATACAATCATTCACACACTTTAGACACTGCTGATGCATACGTCTGCAGTTTATCATAACATACAATGTCAAGGAGACTCAGGTTTTCTTTTCTAGTGTGAGGCGACTTTCCCTTTTAAGGTAGTGTCCCGATGTGAAACTCCTTGGTCACTTTTTGGTTTTACCGTTTGGATAAAAGTTAACACCGTGTTATCTACCATTTGACACCGTGTTATCTACCAAGTTGACACCGTGTTATGTACCACAGTTGACACCGTGTTATCTACCATTTGACACCGTGTTGTCTACCATTTGAAACCGTGTTGTCTACCATTTGACACCGTGTTATCTACCAAGTTGACACCGTGTTATCTACCACAGTTGACACCGTGTTGTCTACCATTTGACACCGTGTTGTCTACCACAGTTGACACCGTGTTGTCTACCATTTGACACCGTGTTATCTACCACAGTTGACACCGTGTTGTCTACCATTTGACACCGTGTTGTCTACCACAGTTGACACCGTGTCATCTACCATAGTTGACACCGTGTTATCTACCACAGTTGACACCGTGTTGTCAACCACAGTTGACACCGTGTTGTCTACCATTTGACACCGTGTTGTCTACCACAGTTGACACCGTGTCATCTACCATAGTTGACACCGTGTTATCTACCACAGTTGACACCGTGTTATCTACCACAGTTGACACCGTGTTATCTACCACAGTTGACACCGTGTTATTAATTAATTAATTTAATTAATTACAATATTTTTATATAGCGCAAAATCTTGATAAAATCAAATCTAAGCGCTGAAACACACACACACGCACGCACGCACACACACGCACGCACGCACGCACACACACACACCCACGCACACACACACACACACACACACACACACACACACACACACACACACACACACACACACACACACACACACACACACACACACACACACACACACCGGTTATAAATGGGGAGAAAGAATAAAAACAATGGAAAATTATAGAGAGCATATTATATACAATTATATATTGCAATGTGAGTCCCCTCCGAGTGGAGACAGGCTGCAGAGGGGATTGAGTGAGGTCAGGATTTTATGCAGAGGAGAAAAGGTGAGTTTTGAGAGCGGACTTGAAGGAGACAAAAGTAGGTTGCTGACGGACTGAGAGAGGAAGTTTGTTCCAGGAGAGTGGACCAGAAACAGAGAAGGCTCGTGGACCATAGGTATTGAGCTTAGTGCGTGGAAAGCGAAAAGTCAGAGGATCGGAGGCAGAGCGGAGGGTACGTGAGGGAACATAGATCTCAAGTAGGCTTGACAGATAATCGGGGGCTGCGTTATTGAGGCTTTTGTAGCACATGGTGTCTAGTTTGTACTGTATGCGCTTTGATACAGGGAGCCAGTGAAGTTGTGCCAGGAGAGGAGATATGTGGTCAGCTTTTTTCTTTTTGAGTACAAGGCGTGCAGCATTGTTTTGAATGCGCTGTAGGATGTGAGTGGTGGAGGCAGGAAGACAGGACAGGAGTGAATTGCAATAGTCAATGCGAGACATTATGAAGGAGAGAACGAGTTTTGCAGTTGTTTCCACAGAGAGATACTTCCTGATCAGGCTTATACGATGGAGGTGATAGTAGCAAGATCTGGCAGTTTGAGAAACAAAGTTGTTCATGGAGAGGGTAGAGTCAATGCAGACACCAAGGTTTTTTAGCTGAATCAGAAATTGGGACTGATGTGTTACATAATGGGAGAGAAAGAGGAGGCAGCTGAGAAAGTTTCTGACGGGTGCCAATGAGGATAGCTTCTGTCTTGTCATCATTTAGCTGAAGTTTGTTGTATGTCATCCAATTTTTGATGTCCGAGTAACACTCAGTGGTGCGAGTCAGGAGGCGCTGTATATTGTCAGGAGAGTCACTGTCTTGAAGTTGGGTGTCATCAGCATAGAAGTGGTGTTTTATAGAGTGGGAGTTGATGATGGTGGACAGGGGGGAGGTGTAAAGAGTGAAAAGAACAGGGCCAAGGACAGATCCTTGTGGAACACCACAGGTCAGGTATGCAGGTTGAGAGTAAGTGCCATTGATGAGAACAGTTTGTTTTCTGTTTGATAGATAAGAAGTGAACCAGGAGAGAGCAATGTCAGAGATGCCAAAAGTATGATGAAGTCTAGAAAGGAGAATACCATGATCAATGGTATCAAAGGCTGCAGACAGATCAAGGAGTGTGAGGAGAGAGACTTTGCCAGTATCAGTTGCAAGGAGGAGATTGTTGAGAATGTGTAGTAGGGCAGTTTCAGTGATATGGCACTGGCGGTAGGCTGACTGGAAAGGATTGAGGAGATTGTTGGCAGACAGTTGAGAGTTCAGTTGGTTGAGGACAACTTTTTCAAGCAGTTTTGACAAGAAAGAGAGATTAGAGATAGGCCAGTAATTTTTCAGTTCATTTGGGTCTAAATTGTATTTCTTGAGGAGAGGGTGAACAATAGCAGACTTGAAAGAATCTGGGACAGTTCCAGTTTGGAGAGAAGTGTTGATGATGTCAGTGATGAATGGGAGGAGAGTAGGGAGACAGTCAGAGTAGAGAGAACCTGGAAGAGGATCCAGTTCGCAGGTTTTGAACGACATGGATCTGATTGTGTTGAGAATTTCCTCTTGTGAGACTGGGGTAAGAGTAGTAAGAGGTGTGCCAGAGAAGGAAGGGTCAGGTGGCATGGTTGACAGGGTGTCCTGTCAAGCCTGTCACGAAGAGTTTGTATTTTGGTGGTGAAATACTTGGAGAATACAGATGGGAGTTCTTCATTTGTGTGTTTTGTTGGGAGAGGTAAATCTTTTCGTGTGCCAAGGAGATGATTCATGGTTGTAAAGAGTTCTTTTGAAGAAGAGGCATTCAGGATTTTGGTTTGGAAATAGTTTGTTTTTGCAGATGCAATGAGGATGGATACTTTTGTTTTGTGTTATCTACCACAGTTGACACCGTGTTGTCTACCATTTGACACCGTGTTGTCTACCATTTGACACTGTGTTGTCTACCATTTGACACCGTGTTATCTACCATTTGACACCGTGTTATCTACCATTTGACACCCTGTTGTCTACCATTTGACACCGTGTTATCTACCATTTGACACCGCGTTATCTACCATTTGACACCGTGTTGTCTACCATTTGACACCGTGTTATCTACCATTTGACACCGTGTTGTCTACCATTTGACACCGTGTTGTCTACCATTTGACACCGTGTTGTCTACCATTTGACACCGTGTTATCTACCATTTGACACCGTGTTATCTACCACAGTTGACACCGTGTTATCTACCACAGTTGACACCGTGTTATCTACCACAGTTGACACCGTGTTATCTACCACAGTTGACACCGTGTTATCTACCATTTGACACCGTGTTGTCTACCATTTGACACCGTGTTATCTACTATTTGACACCGTGTTGTTTACCATTTGACACCGTGTTGTCTACCATTTGACACCGTGTTGTCTATCACAGTTGACACCATGTTATCTACCATTTGACACCGTGTTGTTTACCATTTCACACTGTGTTGTCTACCATTTGACACCGTGTTGTCTATCACAGTTGACACCATGTTATCTACCATTTGACACCGTGTTGTCTATCACAGTTGACACCGTGTTATCTACCATTTGACACCATGTTATCTACCATTTGACACACGGTTTGTCTACTATTTGACACCATGTTATCTACCATTTGACACCGTGTTGTCTACTATTTGACACCGTGTTATCTACCATTTGACACAGTGTTGTCTACCATTTGACACCATGTTATCTACCATTTGACACCGTGTTGTCTACTATTTGACACCGTGTTGTCTACCATTGACACTGTGTTGTCTACTATTTGACACCGTGTTGTCTACTATTTGACACCGTGTTGTCTACTATTTGACACCGTGTTGTCTACTATTTGACACCGTGTTATCTACCATTTGACACCGTGTTGTCTACTATTTGACACCGTGTTATCTACTATTTGACACCGTGTTGTCTACCATTTGACACCGTGTTATCTACATTTGACACCATTTTATCTACTATTTGACACCGTGTTGTCTACCATTTGACACCATGTTATCTACCATTTGACACCGTGTTGTCTACAATTTGACACCGTGTTATCTACCATTTGACACTGTGTTATCTACTATTTGACACCATGTTATCTACCATTTGACACCGTGTTATCTACCATTTGACACCGTGTTATCTACCATTTGACACTGTGTTATCTACTATTTGACACCATGTTATCTACCATTTGACACCGTGTTGTCTACCATTTGACACCATGTTATTCTACCATTTGACACCGTGTTGTCTACATTTGACACCATGTTTTTCTACCTATTTGACACTGTGTTGTCTACTATTTGACACCGTGTTGTCTACCATTTGACACCGTGTTGTCTACCTTTGACACCGTGTTGTCTACTATTTGACACCGTGTTAGTCTACCATTTGACACGTGTTGTCTACTATTGACACCGTGTTATCTACTATTTGACACCGTGTTGTCTACCATTTGACACCGTGTTGTCTACCATTTGACACCATGTTATCTACCATTTGACACCGTGTTGTCTACTATTTGACACCGTGTTTCTACCATTTGACACCGTGTTGTCTACATTTGACACCGTGTTATCTACCATTTGACACCGTGTTGTCTACCATTTGACACCATGTTTTCTACCATTTGACACTGTGTTGTCTACCATTTGACACTGTGTTGTCTACTATTTGACACGTGTTTCTACTATTTGACACCATGTTATCTACCATTTGACACTGTGTTATCTACTATTTGACACCTGTGTTGTTCTACTATTTGACACCGTGTTGTCTACCATTTGACACCATGTTATCTACCATTTGACACCTGTGTTGTCTACTATTTGACACCATGTTATCTACCATTTGACACTGTGTTGTCTACCATTTGACACCGTGTTATCTACCATTTGACACCGTGTTGTCTACTATTTGACACCGTGTTATCTACTATTTGACACCGTGTTATCTACCATTTGACACCATGTTATCTACCATTTGACACCGTGTTGTCTACTATTTGACACCGTGTTATCTACCACAGTTGACACCGTGTTATTTACCATTTGACACCATGTTATCTACCATTTGACACCGTGTTGTCTACCACAGTTGACACCGTGTTATCTACCATTTGACACCATGTTATCTACCATTTGACACCGTGTTATCTACCATTTAACACCATGTTATCTACCATTTGACACCATGTTATCTACCATTTGACACCGTGTTGTCTACCACAGTTGACACCGTGTTGTCTACCATTGACACCATGTTATCTACCATTTGACACCGTGTTATCTACCATTAACACCGTGTTGTCTACCATTTGACACCGTGTTGTCTACCATTTGACACCGTGTTTATCTACCATTTGACAACACGGTGTCAACTCTGGTAGATAACACGGTGTCAAATGGCAGATAACACGGTGTCAACAGTTCATATTATGAAAATCATACATTAAATAGAATGACGTAAGTAGGATATATTAGATAGAATGACGTAAGAAGACATAAGACCTTTTGTACAGTTTGTACTATGAAACCCATACATTAGATTTAATGATGTTATTGTCATTGTTATTGTTGTTTAAAGCCCAGGCGACTACATGTCGATAAAGTCCAACCTAGCACTTTATTTGTGAACCCTCATGTGGGATCTCAGCCAAAGTCTGATGCGGCTGCATACTGGACACTCATTAGAACGCTTTGCAGAGTTGGTTCTGGCCTTTTTTGCCGCACGCTTTTCCATTGGCTGCTTCGTCTTTCATTTTCATAAACTTCTGTTCCCTTGCGATAGTTTGCCTCCATTCAGACCTGTTTGCGGCCATGATTTCCCACTGTTCTTCATCAATGTCACATTTCTGGAGGGATTTTTTTCAGGTTGTCTTTGTAGCGAAGCTTTGGCCGTCCTCTTGGTCGATGGCCCTTTGTCACTTCACCGTAGGAGAGCTACTTTGGAAGCCTGTTATCCTGCATGTACACGAGATGTCCAGACTGTGGTAGCAGTGCATGTAGGCTTGGCATCTGGGCTTGCAAAAGTACATTCACGTTTGAGACTCTGTTGTACCATTTTATGTTTAAGATACGTCAGAGGCAGCGCTGGTGAAACTGATCTAGTAGCTTGACATGCCTACGGTAGAGAGTCCAGGACTCGCATCCATACAGCAATACAGTCAGGACTACTGCTCTGTATACTGCGCACTTCGTCTCCAGTTTCAAGCCCCTTTCGTTCCATACTCGCTTGTGGAGTCTGTCATAGGAAGCACTTGCCTTAGCGATGCGGTTGGATACCTACTTATCGAGACTGTTGGAAGAGGAGAGACTGCTACCAAGATAGGTGAAGGAGTCAACATTAAGGACCTTGCCGTCGATCTTTATTTCAGGCATGTTTGCTGTTGATCCTTTCGCAGGTTGAACATAACTTCAGTCTTGTTGATGCTAGTTGTGAGTCCAAAGGGCTTAGTGGCCGCAGACAGAGAGTCTTTGAAGGTCATCGTCTGAGTGGGCGACGATAGCACAGTCATCAGCATTCTGGAGGTCACGAACAAGTGATTTAGTGACTTCTGTCTTTGCCTTTAGGCGTCGAGTATTGAAAATACCTCCATCTGTCCTGTGTGTGATTTGGATGCCTGGATCTAAATCTCTAAAGGCAGAGAGAGGCAAATATACCTAAACAGGAAGAAAGAAAAAGAAAACCAAGCACACACACCAATGCACCCGCTCACACAATCCAAGGAGACGCCCCCGGCGTTGACCACTCCGTCCGACCTACTGAACAGGGGAT
>JAPXFY010000029.1:12384204-12389204 GCA_030674185.1 Monoplex corrugatus
ACACACGAACACATACACACACACGCACGCACGCACTCACTCACACACGCACGCACGCACGAATACACACGAACATGTGTAATCTGATGAAGCCTCATCGTTCTAATGTTTGGTTTGTTTTTCTCTTGTTCGTTAATTTGTTTGATGTTACCTTACATGTTACAATGCCTTTATGATTTCATAAATTCATTCACCTCCTAGACACGTCTTTATCTTATTTATTTGTTTATTTATTCATTTATTTTTGTACTTACTTACTTACTTGCTTGCTTGCTTACTTACTTACTTACTTACTTACTTACTTACTTACTTGTAATACTTGCCTTTTCTTCGTCTAAATGCGCCCATGTGAATAGACGTTAAAAGAAATAACGAACGAACGATCACTCACACACACACACCCACCTACCCACCCACACACACATACATACATACATACACACACATACATACATACAAACACCGCACACACACACACACACACACACACACACACACACACACACACACACACACACACACACACACACACACACACACACACACCACCACAACAATCAATCAATCAATCAAGACCTGGCTTTCACCCTCAGTTTTTCTTCCCTCCCTGGTCATTTTAGATTCAGCCCAGATTCAGTTCCTCTCTGTTCAGTACTCAACTATATTGTTTTAATTCCTTATATACTTATTTGCTTACTTATGATAAATTTTACTTGAACGTTAGATTAATTGATTATCTAATCATCTAAATGTGGGATACTACTCCAAGCTTATTCAACCGTTCATCATGAAAAAGTGTGTAGTCAGTGACATCAACATTGTTCAGTGGAACACACGTTCCATTGTTAGAAACATTTCCTATTTGAGTAACTACCTATCTTCTAGAAACATCCAAGTCTTGCTTCTACAATCGCTGAATACCACCAAAACCAATATACCTAAAATATCTGGGTTTTATTATCCACCAGTATATGACTCTATCAATGACGGTGGCCGAATACAAACAGCTATATATGTTCGTGAAGGACTGAACTACTGCGAAAGGTCATCGCCAGTACCAAAATCGTCCTCATCTATTTCTTCATGTGCAATCATTATAAAATGTTCATCATCATTAGTTTTGAATTTGGCCTCTGTCTATCTACCAAGAGGTCCCGATTCTGTGAATACTGAGTGGTTGAAACATTTTCATGACCAACGTGACAAGTGGATAGTTGGTGGTGATTTTAATGCACATGCCCCATTTTGGGACAAGGATTGTAAAAACATAACTAGCAACAGGTTGATTGAAAATATTATAGATTCCAATTTATACTTACTAAACAACGGACACGTTACCCGTGTCCCTGATATACCAACCCACAGACCCACAGCTATAGACCTTACCTTAATCTCACCATCGCTAGCACCAAATGCCACATGGCAAACAGAGGATGACTTGTTGGGATCAGATCACATCCCCATACTTCTTACCCTTAACCTCATCACTGAGTTTGATGCAATACCACAAGATAGTTTACCCAAGTTTAACTATAAATACGCAGATTGGGCCAGTTTTAAAGCTTTCCTACGAAATACAAGAACAGATCTATCTGAAACAACGACCTTAAACGATATGTACGCAGATTTCTGTAAGTCACTCTTAAGGGCTGCAAAAATTTCAATCCCAGAACTTAAAGCGTCAAAAACCGGAAAACATCATGGAAAAGTCTGGTGGAATAAAGATTGTGAAAAGGCAGTCAACGGAAAGAAAGAAAAATACAAACAATATATAGCTAATAGGTCACCTGAAAATCATACGGCAATGAAAAGTGCGAACATAAACTGTAACAGAGTCATAGAACAAGCTAAAGAACAATATTGGACATCATTTTGTACATGTGAAGTAAGTGACCATAAAGATATGCAAAAGATTTGGGAAAAACTGAAAACAATGAAAAATGGGATCATGTTGCCATCAATTCCAGTAAAGCTAGAAAACAACCCTTTACCTAGCTCACAGGAGAAAGCAGAAGCTTTTGCAGACATGTTTGCTGAGGTCTGTCGAGTAGAAGGACTTCCTGCCTCTAGTAGAAATTATAGGGTACAGGAAGAAAAGACCGACGCATACAAGGATCATGTCCCAGATAATACGCACTACGTAAATGCACCAATCACGCTCCAAGAATTAAAAGATGCCATTAAATCAATTCCAAATAAAAAGACATCAGTAGGATTTGATGCAATTTCCAATGAGATGTTGAAAAATTTACCAGAAAATTTTTTAATCTTGCTACATAATATGTTTAAAAAATGCTGGAATAGCGGCAAACTGCCCGACTATTGGAAACAATCAATAGTGGTTCCTGTACTAAAAGCAGGTAAATGCAATATTGACTTGAAAAACTATAGGCCAATTGCATTAACATCACACGTATGTAAACTTATGGAGAAAATAATTTTAAAGAGATTGATGTACTACTGTGAAAAGAACAACATATTACCAGTGAATCAGGCAGGGTTTAGAAAAGGCAGGTCACCAGTGGAACTCCTAACAAAGCTAACCACTAATATCAAACAACAATTTGCCAGACGCCAATGTGTTTTAGCTACATTCTTTGATATAACTAAAGCATACGACCAAGTATGGCACTCCCGATTATTATTCAAATTGAAAAGTATTGGGCTAACAGGTCACATTTTTGATTATGTCAAATGCTTCTTAGAAGACCGTGTAATTCAAACGAGGATCGAAAATGTGTATTCTTCAAAACGATTTCTTCAAATGGGTATCCCTCAGGGATCCGTTATTGCTCCCCTTCTCTTCATGATATTATTGCATGACTTACCCAGTAAAATTTCTAAACATGTAACTTTAGCTCAATATGCTGATGATTTATGCATGTGGATGCAGGTCAATATGAAAAGAAAAACTCCTTTGCGCTGTCTTAATTATACGCGTAAATGTTATCAATTAGAACTCGATAAAATAGCACGATATATGGTAGAAAATGGACTACATCTATCCGTGGAAAAAAACAAAGATAGTTTTGTTTAACAGTGGAGCTAACCCAGCAAATGTTCCCACGTTCAAACTGGGAGATACTCTTCTTCAGTATAATGAGTCGATTAAATTCTTAGGAGTTTTCCTTACAGCCAAATTATCTTGGAATAAGCATATTGAATACTTATTAACAAAAGCTCAAAAAAGTTTAAATTTCTTGAAAATAGTTCGCAAACAGATATGGGGACAAGATGCATCAACACTTGTTCATCTCTGTAAATCGCTTATTAGATCTAAATTAACCTATGCCCAAGAAATATTCTTCAGCGCACCAAAACGCTTACTCACAAAACTGCAGAGCATAGATTGTAAAGGTTTCAAACTTGCGCTGGGTCTTCCAATGCATGCCTGTTGCCATCGTACATACAATGCAATCAAATTGTTGCCACTTGATGAACAAAGGAAAGTCGCTTCTACTAAATTTCTGTTAAGAAACACTACCATAGAAAACAGCATCAAAACAGAGACAAAAGTAAGATCAGACACCGACTTTCCAAAAAGAGCTAAATCAATATCCTCACAGGTCACGCTTGCAACATTTACAGCTGATGTTATGAAAGGCTCTGGAATTGATTTAGACACAGGTCCTGTAACTTTAAGACCTTCGTTTTCACCAGTACCCAGTTGGGAACTTCAAAGAGCACGATTTGACATACACCACACTGACTTAAAAAAAGAAGATAATATCAATTTACTGGCATGTCACGTTAAATGTCATATAGAAGACTTTTATTCCGATCACTTGAAAGTTTACACTGATGGTTCAATAATTGAAAGACAAGCAGGTTCAGCGTTTTTAATACCTGCTCTCAAAATTGAGAAATCTTTCTATATAGGACTTTATAAATCTATCTTTACTGCAGAACTCTTTGCAATCTTAATGGCTTTGAATTGTATGATAAATCTTCCTAGGACAATTCCCCAGATACTTTTTTGCGTTGATTCAAAATCTGTACTTCAAGCTCTTGAATTATCAAAATTACAAACAAGATCTGAAATGATATTGGAAATTACTCACTTGATTAATAGTTTATCCTTAAGAGGCACTGATATTACTTTCTGCTGGATACCATCTCATAGTTCTTTTCATTACAATGATATGGTTGATAGGGCTGCCAAACGGGGGGCAAAGAGCTCACCAGATTCAAATCATATACAACTTTCCCTCTCATTGCATGAGTGTTATACCTTAGTGGACGCCTACGTATGGAAGCAGTTTCAAGATAAACAGAAAAAGTATGAAAACTGTTACATGAATTTTGAAATTAGCAAAACACCTAAGCGGTTCCTTGCCAGCAGAAGTATACAATCCCTTATGTATAGGTGGAAACTTGATGCATTCAAAACAAAATACACCAGGAACGTAGTGTGCCTGTGTGGAAAGAAGATAACACATAGTCATATTCTTTCATGCGTTCGGGTAAAACAACATATACCTACATTATCAACGAAGACAGTTTCTGACATATTTGCCTCACCATCCTTAACATATGAATTTTTTGTTAGCCTGTCAAAAAGTCCGATAGCGAAATATATTTAACGTGCCGTTACTTCTCATGTTCAGTGTTATGGTTAGCTAATTTTACTGTTTCAATCGTTAATTATGATAACGTCATTTGTGAATTGTTCTTTCTTGTCTTGTTTTTCTGGTTCATTTTTTTTCCTGAAGATTAACCTTTTGCAAGTTTGTTTGTTGTTGGTTTTTTTTGTTGTTTTTTTTTTGTTTTGTTTTTTGTTGTTGTCTAAAATCACTTTAGTGAATAGACATTAAATCAAAGACCACCACCACACCACAACAGAGAGAGATAGAGAAAGACAGAGAGAGACAGAGAGAGAGACAGAGAGAGAGAGAGAGACAGAGAGACACAGAGACACAGAGAGAGAGAGAGACATACAGACATAGAGAGAAAGAGAAGTAGAGAAGGGTGTAAAATGTAAATATGTCTATGACAGATGA
>JAPXFY010000029.1:12401704-12409204 GCA_030674185.1 Monoplex corrugatus
GTCATCATCATTATTATTATCATCATCATCATCATCATCATCATCATCATCATCATCATCATCATCATCTTCATCATCGTCGTCATCATCATCATCATCATCATCATCAAAATCATCATGTGCCCTGCCGCATGGCATTGGCGATCACGGCTCTCCATACAAATCTATCCTTTGTTGCTGGATTCCTGGCCATGTTGGTATTGGAGGCAATGAAAAGGCTGACTACCTGGCCAAGAAGGCTACAATGTCAAAGATGTCTAAGTCCTTGATCTCTTACACAGATGTCAAATCGAAAGTACACAGTTATGTAAGAAATCTGTGGCAGGAGAATTGGAATAAACAGACAGATAACAAACTTTTCCAAATCCGCCCTAACCTGAAAGAAATTCTCCCATCTGCTGCAGGAAACCGTAAGAAAGAGACAGTGTTATGTTGGTTACACACGGGTCACACATCCTACACTCACTGTACCTTTTGAAAAATGAAGAAGCACCCAGGTGTATACCGTGTGATGAACCGTTGAGCATCCGACACCTCCTTCTCGATTGCTGGGACTTGTACGATGTGAGACACAAGTACTACACGACAGATTCCTTAAAGGAGCTCTTCCGAACGTCCCTCCTGATGCAATTTTCCAGTTTTACAAGATATCAATAGATTTCACTTGATGTAATTTTACGTGTTTTTCTTTAATGGCATTTTAGATTTGCAAGGTTGACGGTGAGCATGGTTTTTAACTGTTTTTATCTTAACGGGGTTCTTTTCTTTTTGACGTGATGTTAGCCCTGATATGGCTCTAGTGGTCGGCTGGGCTATAAGCAATATGAATTGAATTGAATCCTTTGTTGCTGTCTCCCACCCTCTCTGTCTTCATCCACTCGGCAAGTCTGTCGAATATTTTGTCCCTGGGTCTACTTGGAGCTCTTTTCCCCCAGCTTTTTTTGTGTGACTAGGTGCTCTAATTTCTCTTGCCTCATAAAATGTTAAATGTTGCGTGTCTTCTCCTAATCTTCTTCAATAATGTTCTTTTTGTGTCTGCTTCCTTCAAGATTGTCTCGTTTGTTTTCTTTCCTGTCTATGGAACTCAACATTTTACATAGAAACCACATTTCAACTGCCTCAATCTTGTTCTGACTTTGCGTGTTGACTGTCCACGCTTCACATCCGTACAACAATATCGGTTCTGTATTACACTGAAGAACTCTCTTCCTGATGTTAAGTGATAGCAAAGAGGGTAGACAATAGGCAGTATTCTCTTTGGTGATAGGCATTTATTGGTAAGAAACCTTTTCATTGTCTTGAATGCTGTTTAAGCTTGGCCAATTCTGCTGGCTATTTCTAAAGTGCATCTGCCGTCTGGTGAGATGAGTGTTCCCAGATACTTAAACTTATCAACTTATCTCAGCGTAGACGTAGGGCACACTCGTTTTTCACGTAGTGTTAGCATTGATATGGCTCTAGTAGTCGGCTGGGCTATAAGCAATATGAACTTGGAGGGCACAGTAACGTTTGAACAGCGCAGAACCTAAGGCCATGGACCCTCGTGATGCAGCACCTGTGGAAGAACACGTGCCTGTAGGACCAGTCTTGTGTCCCACACAAAACCCCGTACCAAGTGCTCAAGGACCAGTGTGTCTTCACGTGCGTTGGCTTGACAGGATATCCAATATCACTTACATGACTTGTTCAGTACTACAGTCACTTGGTTTACAGGTGCAAGCGAGCGAGCGAGTGCGAGCGCGCGTGTGTGTGTGTTTGTATGTGTGTTTTTGTGTGTTTGTTTTGTGTGCGTGTGTTTTTGTATGTATGTATACATGTATGTGTGTGTGTGTGTGTTGGTTGCGTGTGTGTGTATGTCTGTGTGTGTTGGTTGCGCGTGTGTAGGTCTGTGTGTGTGTTGTGAGTGTGTATGTGTTGTGAGTGAGTGAGTGTGTGTGTGTGTGTGTGTGTGTGTGTGTGTGTGTGTGTGTGTGTGTGTGTGTGTGTGTGTGTGTGTGTGTGTGTGTGTGTGTGTGTTGTGTGTGTGTGTGTGTGTGTGTGTGTGTGTGTGTGTGTGTGTGTGTGTGTGTGTGTGTGTGTGTGTGTGTGTGTGTGTGTGTGTTTTGTGTGTTGTGTGTGTGTGTGTGTGGTGTGTGTGTGTGTGTGTGTGTGCTGGGTTTCGGGGAGTTGTGTGTCAGTACAACATGTCAACATGACAATAAGTAATCTATTATGATGTTGACGTGTGTGTGTGAGCGCACGTGCACGTGTGTGTGTGTATGTATGAGAGAACGAAACAGGAGAGAGAGAGAGAGAGAGAGGAGAGGAGAGAGAGAAAGAAAAAGAGAGAGAGAGACAGACAGACAGAGACAGAGAGACAGAGGCAGACAGAATAAGAGAGGGAGGGAGAGAGAGAGTGAGAGAGAGAGAGACAGAGACAGACAATCAGAGAGACACACAAAGAGAGAGAGACAGACAGACAGATTAAGACAGAGACAGAGACAGCGAGAGACAGACAGACAGACGTACAGACAAAGACAAGAGAGAGAGAGACAGACAGACAGACAGACAGAATGGGGGGGGGGGGGAGAGATTATTTATTGCGACAAAATGTACGGAAGGGCACTTAGAGGCATCTTAAGAAGTTTTCTATGCTGGCGGCTGATGGGCTGCCAATAGAGAGATGAGAGTCCGGAGACAGGGACATGAAGGCTCTTTGGTTCTCTCTTGGTCCGATGACTGAGCTGGTCCTGACTGGTGTGTGACTGTATCCCGAGGTTTGTCATCTCCACACTTTGCCATTCGACTTGTAATCAGGGTAGCTGATGACTGGGTCCGAATGAATCATGCAGCGCATGGACAGCCTCCGGCGAAATGGATACAGTATGGCGTCGGCAGCCAGTGGTGAGGCATTGTTGCTGTGGATCCCACCCAGCATCCTACGGGTGTTTCTTGTTAACCCTTTGACTCCTGCACCCTATCCACCAACTTCAAAACCTAACCTTTTGACTCCCTCATCCTATCCACCAGCTTCCTGAAAGAAGCTGGTGGATAGGGTGAGGGAATCAAAGGGTTAAGTTTTTGCTTTGCTAGCGTGGCTGGCAATGCAGGATGCTGGTGGACAGGGTGCAGGAGTCAAAAGGTTAACTGAGGTACTCTAACAGTGTTGGAAAGTGAAATAAACGGCGTGGATGGGCAACTGGAAAGCGATACAGCAAAAACGTCGTAGCTGTAATAATGCCTGTGTTAGTGTGGACGGGCGTGAGCGGTGTAGGGACAAAGATGTTGAGTGAGGTGGCCACACAGTGTACATGTACCGTGGTACGCAGCAGCAGGTAGGACAGGACACTTGACACTTGACACTGTCCTTCAACACTTGTATTGTGCTGTAATCTTGTCACAATCACGTGACAAACCTGCCCCAGGCACAGCGCTTTACTACCGTGCAGCGTTATTTCTCTTCCTTCTCTCTCTCTCTCTCTCTGGCTCTCTCTCTCTCTCTCTTTCTCTCTCTCTCTCTCTCTCTCTGATTGTCTCTCTGTTTCTGTCTGACTGATTGTCTGTGCCTGTGTGTCTGTGTATCGGTCTGTCTATCTGTGTGTGTGTGTGTGTGTGTGTGTGTGTGTGTGTGTGTGTGTGTGTGGTGCGTGGTGTAAGTGTCTCTGTGTGTGTGTGCGTGTGTGGTGTGCGTGTACATGTAAGTGTGTGTGTGTGTGCGTGCGTGCGTATGTGTGTGTGTGTGCGTGTATGTGTATGATGTATGTATGTATGTACGTATGTATGTGTGTATGTATGTGTGTGTGTTATGCGTGTGTGTATATATGTATATGTGTGATGTATGTGTATATGTGTGTATGTGTGTTATGTGTGTATATGCGTGTATCCCTCTCTCTCTGTGCTCGCGCATATATATTGTGTGTAGATCAGTCATTAGATGTTCGCTTAATTGTATTGTTTCTTTTAAATTTCAACCTTTACCTTAAAACTATTCTTGACATTAATGGCACTTTAAAGATGTAATACACAGTGAGTATCAACAAAGGTGTATAATTTATATGGACTGCATTGTACATGCTTGTTTATGTTGCCCGGCTAATACAATTTTGTCATAAAAAGAGTTGTTCCCCTTGACATAAGGGCCGTAACAAACTAACGTCAATAAAACGTCAGTGTCGTAGTGCACGCCTGTGTATCTTCCTGTTTACCTCTGAAAATGGTTTCGTCTTTTTATTTTAGCAGGCGACAGGTCCTTGGTTGACAAGCCGACGAGAACATTTGCATAAAACACAACATCAATCTCTTTCGTGCAGTGGTATGTTCCACGACCTCCTCCTGTATATGTGTGTGAGACATGGACACTCATCGCGGGTTTGGAAAGGCGAACCCCAGCCATGTAAAGGAGGTGTTGTCAAAAGATACTGTCCACCAGACACAGGGATCATATCAGCATTGAGCAAGCACACCAAACCATCAAGCAGCACACCAAACCAAGCAGCACACCAAACCATCAAGCAGCACACCAAACCATCAAGCAGCACACCAAACCATCAAGCAGCACACCAAACCATCAAGCAGCACACCAAACCATCAAGCAGCACACCAAACCATCAAGCAGCACACTGGACCACATGAAGATCTGGTAACACCAGTTGAGGAAGAAAAGTGTAACCAGATAGATTTTGAGAGAGAGAGAGAGAGAAGACAGACAGACAGAGACAGAGAGACAGACATACAGAGAGACATACAGATAGAAAGATAGAGAGACAGAAAGAATGAGAGAGAAACATACAGACAGTGAGACAGACAGGGAGAGACAGAGAAAGACAGACAAAGAGACAGAGGGAAAGAAAGCAAGAGATAGATGAAGAGACAGAGAGAGACAAATAGAGAGACAGAGAGATAGAGAGACAGAGAGAGAGAAAGAAAGAGAGAGAGACAGATAGAGATAGACAGAGAGACAGAGACAGAGACAGAGACAGAGAGACAGAAAGAGAAACACACGGATGTGAAATACACGCATGCATGCATACACGTACACGCTCACACACACATACACACACATATACACACGCCCGCGCGCGCAAGCGCCCATGCAGGCACGCACGCACGCACGCACACACAGCACAACACAACACACACACACACACACAAACACAAACACAAACACAACACACACACAAACACACACACAAACACACACACACACACAAACACAAACAACCCCACACACAACACACACACACACACAACACACACAAACACAAACACAACACACACACACAACAAAACACAAACACAACACACACACACACACACACACACACACACACACACACACACACACACACACACACACACACACACACACAGCGGGGAACATAAGCTGAAAGAGACCATTATAGAACAGGACAACTTTTCTCCATTCGAAATCATCCAGAAACAGATTTTTTGATGAAAACTCAGTAATCAGTAATCTGTTCATTCATTTCCTTCTGTTATAATCTTTTTTGCCACAACGAATCTACCGTCTAAAATTCTGGCCGTTCTCCATCGCCACAGTACAGCTCCACCTTTTTTCTGTCTGTTAATATTCTAATAACAAAGTTTGCGAGTGGAATTTTCTGAAGAAATTTGCTAGGGATAACTCCTTCACTGCCGTGGGTTCTTTAACGTGCGCGAAGTACATGCTACACTCCAGACCTCGGTTCATGATCTCATCAAAAGAACTAGCACCCAGGACATCAGGTTAGGCCTTGTCTGTCCTCACAGGGTGGGTCTGTTCGCTATGAAGTAAGGCGGAGTAACTCCTACAGAAAACCTACAAGGTTGAAGTCAAGAGGTACCAGACCTGCAGTTGCCTTCTAACAAACCATGGCACCATGCAAGACAACGCAGACGTCTATACAGTCATCTACATCAGACGACACTGGAGTTTGCCTTTTGAGTGCACAGGAACTAGTAAGAAACCGTCACATTCATCGCTTAATGTACCCTGACCATGGACACGGCAAACGAAATAGACAAACAAACAAACAAACAAACAAACAAACAAACAAACAAACAAACAAACAAACAACAGACAAACAAACAAACAAATAAATAAATAAATGAACAAATAAATAGATAGATAAATAAACAAAAATGCCATAAATGTAAAAGAAAGAACAAACAGACAAAACAAACAAACAAGCAAATGAATAAATAAACAAATAAATAATAAACAAATAAATGAATAATAAACAAAAATGCAGTAAATAAAAAAAGAAAGAAAGCAGCAACTCTCCGAGTCAATGCACGATGTGCACTTTCACGTGTTACCTTGAAAATCTATTAAATAAACAAACAAGCACACGAACGTAAAAAGTAAGAAACAAATAAATACGCAAACTGTAAACAAACAAACAAACAAACAAACAAACAAAAACTTAAACAAGTAATAAATAAACAAGAAAACTAAACATACAAACAAAACACTTAAGTGAGTAATAAATAAACAAACAAACTATAAACAAATAAACAAACGAACAACAACAACAACAACAACAGCAACAACAACAACAAAAAGAACGTAACCAACAAATAAACACGCAACCTGTAAACAAATAAACGAACAAACAAACAATACAAACAACAAACGAACAAACAAAAAAACTTGAGTAACAAAAATAAACAAGCAAACTATAAACAAATAAACAAACGAACAAAAAGACGTAATTAACAAATAAACAAGGTAACTGTAAACAAATAAAAAACTTAACTAAAAAATAAACAAACTATAAACAAATAAACAAACACACACAAAAACTGAAGTAAGTAACAAATAAACAAGCAAATAAAGAAACAAACAGAAAACTTAAACAAGTGACAATTAAACAAGGAAACTGTTCGGGTCTTTTTATATTGTGTCTGAAAATCTGGACAAGCCATGGCCAGATTGGCACAAGGCAACTGGTGGACAGACTTTGGGCACGTGCAAATGGAGCACTGATTTCACATTCCAACAGTCCGCACAACTATGAGAAGTTAACTCTCTCCGCCTGGTTGAATGGAGTTATCTCCAGTTGTCCGTTGTGCAGTCCAGTCGAGTTTCCTGCAATGGTGAACAAGTATGATCGGCTTGATTGGCCAAAAGATATGGTACGGTTTTAGTCTTCGCTATTTCATACTTTATTATTACATCGTGTGTAAGCAGCATCATCATCATCAACAACAACAACAACAACAACAATCCACACACACATACACACACACACGCATACTCTCTCTGTCACACACACACACACATATATATATATAAACACACACATATATATATATATATATAAAACACACACACACACACACACACACACACACACACACACACACACACACACACACACACACACACACACACACACACACACATTCAAATAAACCCAAAAAGGCATTTGTGAACAAGTGAAGACATCAAAATGATACACACTTATGTTTTGTTACATAATCATTGGGGCATCAGTGCGAATTTCAGCTGCATGACCA
>JAPXFY010000029.1:12414204-12421704 GCA_030674185.1 Monoplex corrugatus
GGAGGGGAAACAAAAATAAAAGATACCTGTACGCGACATGCAAAGTTTAAGGTCTTCAAAAAGGGACACAACTCCTTCCATTTCTCACTCTACCTCCCCTCCCAGCCTACCCACCCATCTACCAACACGCACACACACGCACGCACGCATACACGCACACACACACACACACACGCATACATGTACTGTCTTTCATGAGGTTAGCCATACAACTGTTTCAAGCCTTGTACGGGAGCTTAGGGGCCAGAGTATTGTTATGGAGTAAGCACAGTCCAAAACCGTTCAGCCCTGATCGGAAAGAACGACGGGTTTTCGATGCTGTGGTAGTTTTTGGAGCACCAAGTTTTCTCCAGACATGCTATGAAAAGAGAGTTGAACCAATAGTTCTCTTGGCGTCAGCATTTCTCTAGCTCAGGGGTTGACCTCTTTTCTTACGCGCCAGGAGAAAAAGTTTTTCGTCAAGCTGTGTGTCAACGTGAATGTCGTCATACGGGGCGAAAGAGGGAGAGAGAGCTGGTTATAAAAAAACACACACAAAAAAACTAGAATGGCGGGACGTTGGGACTTTTCAAGCCTGGAAGGGGGAGCGGCGGCTTGGTGGCTTTTGTGTGCATAGATGACATATCTCCACTGAGAAAAAAGAATATTTGCCGCGGCAGCTGTTTTTTTTAGTAGAGCATACGATTAATAGACTTTTTTTTAAACGTTATATTTTCCTTGACAGGCAGGCCTTGCCTGACGGGTAAGCACAGCGAGCTATGCACGACAGCTTGCAGCGGCGTCGGCTTGTGCCTTCTTTGCCTAACCACCCACCCCGCCACCCCACATTTTGTCGGGTGGGCCAGTGGTGCAGGAACCACTAGCGGGACTCTCTGCACAAACTCCTCAGTCCAACAGGTGGCTTTCTGGAAGGTGCAGCAGAGACGCGCGAGCTCCGCGCGCTTATCTCTGGGCACATTTTTCAGGTGTTGCACTTTGTTGCTCATTTTCGGATTTTTTTCCCATCCAGTCTCCGTGACTGTCACTTATCTTCATTTTCGGCTGCTGAATTTCGAATATAAATCTCTCCAATTTTGCATGGTTGAACATTTTGGTCCATCATTGTTGAGCCTTTAAGCGAGTCTTAAAAGTCAGCTGATTGCTAATAAAACGTGGATGCTTAATGAATCCAGTGCATGACTGAACAGTAAAACATTTCATTTTGTGGGAGAGTATAGGAGCATCACCCACCGGGAAAGATGCGGGTGGCTGCGGGTGCCTGGCTGCTGCTACTTGTGCTAGTAGCACAGTTACCCGAGACATACACGCGAAAGATTGACAACGAAATTGACCCGGAAGCGGAAAAAGACGACAACTCCGGGTTCAGATTTCTCACGACTACTTTATCTTCCCTCGCCAACCTCTTCGGATCCGACGAAGATGAGGAAAAACCAGAGGATAACGTCATCGATAAAAATGATGACGATCTCAACGAGGGATCTCCAGATGTAGATCCAGACTTACCACAGAACGACGATAACGAAGCTGGCGACTTTTCCGAGAACGGCGTCGGAACATCTGACGAAGCCCAACCAGATGTGCCAGACATCGTTGAAACAGTGATCCCTCCAAAAATAGATTCTGATCCTCTGCTGGAAACCGTCAGAGACAAGGAGAAAGGAGACGAAAAAGATGAGAAGAAACCGACGGAAGAACCCAAAGAGGATGTGGAAGAACTCCTTGAAGAGATCGCGGACACAGAAAATAAAATCCTCAAAAAAATCGACGACGAAGAGGAGGACGACAAAAATTCTGAGAGCCCACGCATGACAAACTATACACGACCAGGTCTGTTAGACAGGGCTATGATGCCGGCCAGTCTTGTTGGAGCCAGGCCGACTCCAGGGGAGAGAAATGTGTCCGATAACTCCAGCCTGATGTTGTCCGACATGCACATCCACTCCGCCGGCATGCCGGAAATCCACGACTTGGAGATATACATGCAGCAATGTGACCGTTGCTTGGGTGAGTTTGTTGTTGTTGTTGTTGTTGTTGTTGTTACTCTTTCATCTCAGCCCAAAAACCAACAAATCGGCGATGGTATCCCTCTTTTTGTCTCTGTCTCTCTCTCTCTCTGTCTTTGTCTCTCTCTGTCTGTGTGTTTGTCTCTGTCTGTGTGTGTCTTTCTCTGTGTTTTTCTCTTTCACTCTGTCTTTGTCTGTCTGTCTGTCTCTGTCTCTGTCTCTCTCTCTCTGCCTGTCTCTGTCTCTCTCTCTCTGCCTGTCTCTGAAACATATATTCGGGTAATTGTGTTGTCCTTGCTGTAACTGTTGCATTGATGTAACATATTTTATCATCATCATCATCATTATTATTGTTATTATTATTATTTTTATCATCATTTGCGTTCCAACCTGTATGCACATTATTAGCTCCACGCTGTGCAGGTGTTAAGGTGCTGCAGTCTGCGTGCTTCGCCTTCAGTGGGTATCCGTGTTGATGGGTTTGTGTTTGTTTTGTCCTTGTTTCCATCAGCCACAAAATACTGACGTGACTTACAGGATCTTTAACATGGGTATGAAATGATATACATGCATATACACAGGAGCGAACGTGTACATACGATGAGCTGGGAGATGGGAAAAGTCTCCATTCTTTTACCCCCTAGCTGCTATTCAGACCGGATCGATCACAGACCTTCCAACATGAAGTTCAATGCTCTAACCACGTAGCTACCGTGCCCGTGGTAGGTATCCAGGATGTGCCCCCACAGAGGGCTGCTTGGTTCTTCTGATACAGCCGTGGACTTGGGAGCTGATATCTTGAGTTCGATCCCAGACCCTCAGCATTAACCTTTTGACTCCCGCACCCTATCCACCAACTGCGAAAACTTAATCTCTGACTCCCTCACCCTATCCACCAGCTTCCTACAGGAAGCTGGTGGATAGGGTGAGAGAGTCAGAGGGTTAAGTTTTTGCTTTGCTACCATGGTTGACAAGCAGGATGCCGGTGGACAGGGTGCGGGAGTCAAAAGGTTAAATTAAGCACTGGCCAGTTCGCTGCCCGTCTTTTTTTTTTTTTTTAAAGATCATCGCACTTATGGGGGTTACCTTTGTGCTCACGTTTTTTTCTTTTTCGTCCCATTTTCTACGCCACCTTAATGGCCACAGAAGCTGGCACAGTTTTTACAATGCGCTGATGATGATGTCGATGAGGACAGTAATCATGATGATATGGACTTCCATCTAGGATTGAGACTGCGTGACAGAACTGTACTCTACGCTTACTATCATAATATATCCTAGTGTCAACCAGGCCTGAGAGATACAGACACCTGAGGTGCTGGTCAGAAGGTTTGAGCAACACCCTCAATGACGCATCCGTGAAGTGGATGAGACACGATTGTGTGGTTCCAGTCTTCCCAATGAGCCCATAGCACGCCCAACTCTGGGTAGGAGCCGGTTAGAGCCGAAAAATCCCACAATGATTCATTTTTGAAGGGACTGATGGGGAATCGAACCCACAACCTTCCAGTCGGTAGTCCGTTGCGCTAACCTCTACACCACTGGTTCGCTGCCCGTCTTAATGTTTTCATCATTCTGGTGGTGTCAGCTTAGTGTGTCATAGTTCCCCCTCTTCCCCCTCTCTGCTCCCCAGTTCAAAACCTTGCCAGCGCGTATGGTTTTGTGCAGGCTCAGGGAGTCTTCCAGGTTATTGCTGGCAGATTTGGATGGGGCGCATATGGAATTGTTCGAGTGTGATGATTCCTTCTTAAACAAACTGCACACTCAGTCGGCATCTTCAGTGGGCGGGCATGCTGAATGAGTTTTCGTATTTCTACATGCTAGCCACTGATACTACCCCGAGATGCCGAGGGCTCTTTCAGTGTAAATAATATCCCCACCTTGTGGAAATTCTGTGCTAGAAATGTCCTGTTTTCTGTCACTGTCTTTGTTTCTGCCTTGTTGTTTTGCTTTCTGTCATCTCTTCCTATAATTTTCAGCCTTGCTGGTCCATTCGCCTGTATGTGTTCGATAAAGTCTTACGTACTTTCTCTTATGATTGATATTGGGTACATGTATTAAATGCATTTTTGGCTCTAGGGAAATGAGATATGCGGAAGCAATTTCAGGAAATTTATGCTTGTTTTTATATATGTTTTGGTGTCCTTAGGTATGGTTAAATTTGTGTTCAGGTGTGTTTTTTAATTAAATCCCCCGTGCGATAAATTGGACGGAGTGGTCAACGCCAGGGGCACGTCCATAGATTATATGCGCGAATGCATTGATATGTGTAATCAATTTTCTTTTCTTTTTTTGCTGTTGAAGTTTTGCATGTTTTGACATGGTTATAGACCTGATATGGCTCTAAGCAGTCGGCTGGGCTTTAAACAACAATAACAAGAAAACAATAACAAGCCACTGGTATGATTTATGTGCTTATTTGATAATCTGCATGCGACTGTACACGGAAGGGGTTTAAGCATTGACCAGTCTGACCGCACATTGACCTGGCCTGGGCGATCGCGAAAATCGCCCCACCAGTTACCTGGCCAGATGGTGGGGGTGGGGAAGGGGGGTGGGGATGGAGAAGTGTCTGGGCAGAGTGAACCTACGGCTCGTTAGCACCCTATCGTTCTGGAAGCAGGCGTTTTACGTCCCATACATCGCGACTAACAACTCCTCTCCTAAGAGCACTTAGCACTGACAACCGTGTCTGTTATATGTACATCATTGACGTCGGTCGTCAGCCACTGTGCATGGCCATGCAAAAATGAGTACATTCCACTTGATATTTTATGTACATTCCTTCCGTTTTACAAACATCACAAATTTATTTATATAGAATGAATTAAAAATATATTTTCTTTAGTGCACATTACATCGAAATAGGACTGTCTACCGAAATAATGAAATGGCTTTGAATAACTTGTTGGGATGCAAAAAAAAAAAGAAAAAAAAAAAGTATCACCGTTCGCTGTAAAAGCAGGTGAAACCAAAAGTAGGTCGGACTAGGGAGGCCAACTTGTACCAAGGAATTTTAAATAAGTGCGTTTATGAATGAATCACGACCTTTTAATTTTCATGGTGTACACATTTATAATCTTCCGAAGCAATATGCTGAAACGTTAAGCTTTAGATCAGTCCCTTCAGGAAAAACTTTGGGATTTTTCGGCTCTACCGGCTCCTAACTAGAGTTGGGCGTGATATGGGCTTATTGGGATGACTGGGACCACACAGTCGAGTCTCATCCATTTTACGGATGCGTCATTGAAGGTGTTGTTCAAATCTTCTGACCAGCACCGCAGGTATCTGTATCTCTCGGGCCTGGTTGACACCAGGATATATTATGATAGTAAGCATAGAGTACCGCCCTGTCACGCAGTCACAATCCTAGATGGAACTCCATAGCATCATGGTTATCATCCTCTGTGGCCATTAACATGGCGTAGAAAATGGGACGTAAAAACAAATGTGAGCACAAAGGTAACCTTCCTGAGTGCGATGATCCTAAACAAACAAACAAACAAAAAAACAAACAAACAAACAAACAAACAAACAAACAGGACCTTCCGACTGGAAGTCTGATGTTCACCCACTTGATTACCACACACATCAACATGTGACAGAGACCTCGACATCTTTTGGATCAGAAGTATGAAGCGATGGCCATCTCCTGTCTCTCCCGGCTTTATCTACCTCATCTCTGAAGAGCATAATCGCATTTAGGCGGTTTCATTCTACTCACCTTTTTTTTTTCACCACCGTAATGGCCACAGAAATTGGAACAATTTTTTTACACTCCCGTGAGAATTGTGACGATGAGGATGATAATCATGATGCTGTCTAGGAGTGAGACTGTGTGACATGGCTGTACTCTACGCTTACCATCGTAATACGTTGTGGCGTTAACCAGGCTCAAGAGATACAAACACCTGCGGTGTTGGTCAGGAAATTTGAGCAAGCCCCTCAATGACGTATCGGTGCAGAGCATGAGACTTGACAGTGTGGTCCGGTCATCCCAGTGAGCCCATAGCACTCTCCACTCTGGACAAGAGCGGGATGGGCCCAAAAAGCCAACAATGATTTAGAATAACAATCCTCGGCTAGCGTGGTAGCTCAGACTTTCCATCCAAACTATAATTTCTACAAATCACATCTAGTCTGGTGATTTGTATCGTTATGTGCAGGTGTTTCCATATGTGCTCTGTTCATACTACAAAGTCTATATCATAAGAATGTGACAGGTTTTTCAAATTTAGTATTAAGCATTACTTTATTGCATTGTTTTCTTCTTCGTTTTTTTCTTTTTATTTGTCGTCTGCATTGTCTGGGCATATCTGGCAATGAATGTAGCCGTTTTTTTCCCTGATTCCTGTGGTTATAAATTAATCCAGTGTTACATTTTCCAGTAAACTATCATCATTGCAGATTGTGTGGAGCGGATATGGAATAGCCTGATTGCAAAGTGGGCTGTTTTTCTGATGAGATGGTGTACCAAAGTCCTGTGTGCAGCATGCACTGAGCTCACGTAAAAGATCTCATGACAACAAAACAGTTCCGTGGCAAAATTCTAAAGAAAGAAAGTCACTTACATATATTAAAAAACATAACAATACGAAGAAAAACCGACAAAAGAACAACAACAAACAAACAAACGAACGAAAAATGCATAGAAAAATAAATAAACAACAACAACAACAACAACAACAAAAAAAAAACACTTGCTGGGAAAAAAGGGTAGCACCGTACTTTGTCAAAGTTCCAGCGGAAATTTCCTTTGTGAAATAAATCCAATCCAATCCAACAAATGTCCAGACCTACAAACAATGTACAAATAAGGGACTGCCGTCATCCCTGTCTGCATGGTAACCACCTCCAACGTGTGTATCTGGGCTTTGAACAGCAAGACTGCTCACTATTTTATTCCATTCCCTCCTCCCTTATGTGAGGACAAACGTTCATGTCCTGCAAAAAATAATCAAAAGATTAACACAGCAGAAACATTTCATTCTTCTACACATAACTGGGTAAGCAGCACTCTTAAGCACACTGCACTCACTCATACCTGGAATATCAGTCTGCTTGCATTTTAGTCCCTAAACTCAACTGTCAACATTGGTGCAGTACATTTATGGGTAAATCACCAAAGCAAATATCGCGTACGTTGTGTGACTCCTATTGGCTAATCGAAGCATGAAATTACCAGTGCTCTACATTCATTGGTTAATCAGAAATGCAAGTACCTTACGATAGTTAGATAGTTGGTTCTTGAAGAATGCAAGTATCATCATTGTATTACACGATATCTGAAGTAACAATATTTGTGCATTATTTTCAGTAGCCAAGCCGTACTCAAAACACTACTGTTGGTATGTTAACACTAGGTTCCAGTGAAACCTGTCAGTGTACCTGTCACACCTGTTACACTGCCAGCCTACGTCACTCAGTTTCAGACAGGTGCGCTGGTCAAGAAGGTCAACATGGGACTTCCAGGCGGAGGGTCCTGGGTTCGGTCCCC
>JAPXFY010000029.1:12426704-12429204 GCA_030674185.1 Monoplex corrugatus
CACACACACACACACACACACACACACACACACACACACACACATACAAACGCATGCGCACACATACAGACGCGCACACGTACGTACATAGGCAGAACCCCCATGCACACAAACGTGCATCTGCGGACTGGCACTGGCGTCTGCATATGCACACAGAGACTAAGAAACAGACAACTCTAACACACACACACACATACACACACACACACACGCGCGCGCGCACACACACACGCACACACACATACACACACACACACACACGCACACACACACACACACACGCACACATACACACATATATGCATACACACACATACATACACACATAGACACACATTTGCATGCACACACATACATACATACATACACACATACACACATATATATGTGTCCACATACATACACACATGTACACACATTCACACACACATACACACATAAATACACACACACACACACACACACATACACACACACACACATACACACACACACACATACATTTATAACACATACATACATACACACACAGACATACGTACACACATACACACACACACACATACACACACACTCACTCACAAACGCAATGTATGAGTAGGCCCTATATATTCGTCCGCATACTCATTATACAAAAATACCTACATAAATACATATAAACCAACACAGAAATTATCACGTAAGAGTAAAAGAATCATAAGAAAATCCACAAAAAAAGAAAGAAAAAAAATGACGAATACAAAGACAGTGGAGTGTGTGTGGCCTAGTGCTTTAAACACTTGCCTTTGGCACAAGGAACACAGGTTCGAATCACAGAGATGACAGGGATTTTCTGCCCCCCTCCCCCCCCGCCCCCACTCCACTAGATCTTAAGTGGTACCAGTCACCGTGGTGTAGTGGTTAGCGCAACGGACTACCGACTGGAAGGTTGTGGGTTTGAATCCCCATCAGTTCCTTCAAAAATCATTGTGGGATTATTCGGCTCTAACCGGCTCCTACCCAGAGTTGGGCGTACTATGGGCTCATTGGGAAGGCTGAGACTACACAGTCGAGTCTCATCCACTTCATGGATGCGTCATTGAGGGTGTTGCTCAAATCTTCTGACCAGCACATCAAGTGTCTGTATCTCTCGGGTTGGTTGACGCATGGATATATTATGATAGTAAGTGTAGAGCACAGCCCTGTCACGCAGTCTCAATCCTAACGGAACTCCATAGCATCATGATTATCATCCTCATCGACATCTTCATTGCATTGTAAAAACTGTGCCAGCTTCTGCGGCCATTAAGGTGGCATTAAAATGGGACGAAAAAAAAAATGATGAGCACAAAGGTAACCTCCCTAAGTGCGATAATCCTTTAAAAAAATCTTAACTTGTGATCAGGATGCTAGTCTTTCTGTTGAAACGATAAACCCAGATCCCGTGTGCAGCACGCAATTAGCGCACGTTAAGGATCCAACAGCAACCAAAGTTGTTCTTGCCGAAATCCTGTGGGAAAAATATCCGCTTCCTAGATAAATAGAGACCCAAGCGCATAAAAGAGGAAAATATGGGTGGCATTGCACTGCGGCGACATTTTTTCCCTGGGTTAGAGTATCCTGAATTCCATATGATAAAACCCTTAGTGACAAAACAAACAAAACAAAACAATCAAAAAACAAACAAATACGAGTACAGACATATTTCAGCGTACGTACTTACATTCATACTATACATACATACATACATACATACTACATACATATATACATACATACATACATACATATATACATACATATACATATACATACATGCATGCGTACATGCATACATACATACATACTGCATACATATATACATACATATACACATACCAAACACATACTTCACACTATACATTACATACATACATATGTACCATAAGTACATGCATATAAACATACACGTATACATACATACCAAGAATTCTTTTACATACGTGCAGGCATGCAGAAATACCTGCATACGTACATAACAAGTTCTACTTCTCGGCTATATGTTACATAAACATAATTATGCATATGTACCTACGGGCATACATACATACACAGCTTCAACATAACGTTAATGGATACAACACAGCACAACACAACACAGCACAACACGACGCAACGCAACGCAACACAACACAACACAACACATGATGTAGCATAGCACTACAATTGAACTTAGTACAACACACACTCAGCACAGCACAACACAGCACAGCACGACTAGACTAGACACAAAACAACACACAATGTAGCATAGCACAACACAGTTGAACCCAGTACAACACAGCACAACACAGCACAGCACAATATAATGCGACACGACACGACACAACACAACACAGTGGAAAAAAACCAGCACAGCACAACACGACACACACACAGACACACACAGAACACAACACACTACACACATACGCACACACACACACACATACAAAACACAACACAACACAAGACAACACAACGCACACATACACACAACACA
>JAPXFY010000029.1:12434204-12439204 GCA_030674185.1 Monoplex corrugatus
ATACACATGCACACTTACACAGACACACAAACACACACTTATACACATGCACACTTACACAGACACACAAACACAACACTTACACACACATGCCACATACACAACACACTCAAACACACACAGATATTATACAATACACCACATCACACACACACACACACACACACACAAATATTATATATATACAAACAAAATATATATATATATATATATATATATATATATATCGATAGATAGCCAGAGACAAACAGAGAGAGAGACAGACAGACAGTTAGACAGACAGACACAGACAGACAGACACAGACAGACAGACACAGACAGAAACAAAGAGAGACAGACAGAAACAGAGGGACAGAGATAGAGACAAAATGGAGATACAGACACAGATAGACAGGGTGAGAGACAGACAGACAGAGAAGAAGAAAAATAAAAAGTAAAAGAAGAGACAGAGAAAAGGAGGAGACGAAAAGAATTCCATAATGCTGTTGTGTAAGGATGTATGCACATGACAGTGTTGCCAGGTATCTACAGTGGCCAGGTGTCACAAAAACAAACAACACACTTATGCGTCTCATGCACACCTGCTTTCCCCATTTATATCTTCAAGTGTTTGCAAATAATTGCTGACACTTCGAACACACTACTGCATTTCAGCACCATTACGTGCACAGAGAGGACTCAGTGTACACACACATACACGCAAACAGACACACACACACACACACACACCACACACACACACACACACACACAAACACACACCACACACACGAGACACACACACACATACACACAAACAGACACACACACACACACACACACACACTACACACCAAACAACACACACACACACACACACACACACACAGACACACACAGACACACACACAACACACACACACAGAGACACACACACACACAACACACACACAAAGACACAGACACACACAACAAACACACACAGCACACACAGACACACAACACAACACACACAAACACACACACACACACAACACACAACACACACACACAACAACACACACACACAACAACACACAGACACACAACACACACACAAAACACACACACACACACACCACACACACAAAACACACACACACACACACACAACACACACACACACACACACACACACACACACACACACACACACACACACACACACACACACAAACACGTCGTTGTCTACTCAGTCTTTCTTTTTCTGTCAAGATTAGCGACGGCAAGTTTAAAAAGTGTCGTGTAGCTAAAAACTTCTAAACCCTCCAAAATTCAGTATTACTGTCATTATCTCCCTGTGAGTGCCAGTCTCCATTTTGAAAGAAACCATACCTCCACCAAAGTAGAAGACACACACACTCATCTACTCTCTCTTTCTTAACCTCTGCCTCTCTCCCCTCTCTGTCCCTCCTTCTGTCTTCCACCTCACACACACACACACACACACACACACACACACACACACACACACACACACACACACACACACACACACACACACCACACACACAAAGCAAACTCACTTACTCTCTTTCTCTCTCTCTTTCTTTCTCTCTCTTTCTCTCTCTCCCCCCTCTCTCTCTCTTGCTATCAATAGATAATAGCTCTCCACTAGAAGATGGTGGATAGATTAAGAGAGGCAAAGGGTTAAGTTTTTGCAGTTGGTGGATAAGGTGTGGGAGTCAAAGGGTTAAGTAAAATTCTGTTGGCACCCACAAAATATGGGACAGAATCAGTTTTTATGTACAAACGATTTGTAGAAGGGAAAGGAACTAGTAATGCTATGTACACCCTAAGAACTATTATAGAGAGGTCAATCGAGGTGAACAAGGATTTATATTCATGCTTTGTTGATTATACCAGGGCGTTCGATCGGGTAAGACATGAAGAATTGATCAACCAACTAGAAAGACTCAATATTGATAGAAAAATATGCGAATAATCAGAAATATGTATTGGGAACAAACAGCTGCAATGAGAATAGAAAACGATATATACTCTTTCCAAAACATCAAAGGAGGAGTCGGACAGGGTTGTGTTTTGTCACCATGAGAAACCTAGAGGAAGACCCTGGATTAAAGATTGGTGGAAAAATGATAAACATTCGATACGCAGATGACACCGTGATGGTTGCAGAAAATGAAAGGGACCTACAAAACCTTGTGAATATAATAGAAATAGAAAGCAAAGGTAAGGGGTTGGAAATAAACAGCAGGAAGACTGAAGTCATGATGATCAGTAAAAACCATGAAATCCCCTCATGCAAAATAACAGCAAATGGCACAACCTTGAGACAGGTTGATAAGTTTAAATAACTGGGAACGATCATTTCACCAGACAGCAGATGCACATCAGAAATAGCCAGCAGAATCGGCCACGCCAAAACAGCATTCAAGAAAACGAAGGGCGTTCTTATCAACAAATGCCTATCAGTTAACATCAGGAAGATAGTTCTTGAATGTTATATAGAACCAGTACTGTTATACGGTTGTGAGGTGTGGACAGTCAACAGGGAAAGCCAGAGCGGGTTTGGGGCAGCCGAGATGTGGTTTCTAGGAGGAATGTTGAGAGTTGCATGGACAGTAAACAAAGCAAACGAGACGGTCTTGATGGAGGCAGACACAAGTAGATCACTCATAAGGAAGATTAGGAAAAGACAGGCAACATTCATAGGCCGATTTATGAGGAGGGGGGAATTGGAGCACCTGGTCACAACGGGAAAGCTGGAGGGGAAGAGAGCACCAGGTAGACCCAGGGAGAAGATACTAGACGGACTTGCAGAGTGGCTGAGGACAGAGAGGGTGGAAGAGATGCTTGAGGCAACAAGAGATAGAGACAGACGGAAGTCCATGATCGCCAACGCCATGCGGCAAGGCACCTGATGATGATGATGATGATGATGACCCGCAAAGTATGGGACAGAATCAGTTTTTATATGCAAAAGACTTCAGAGACCATTTGGGTGACGTGGGAATTTGACGAGACAGCTAGATATTTCTCTCTGTCTGTCTGTCTGTCTCGCTCTCTCTCTGTCTTTCACACGAATGATATGTCCCCATCTCTCTCTCTTTCTCTCTTTCACATGGATAGTATCTACCTCCAGGCTCTGTCTCTGTGTCTCTGTCTGTCTGTCTGTCTGTCTGTCTCTCTCTCTTTCTGTCTCTGTCTGTCTGTATCTCTCTTTCTCTCTCTCTCTTTCTCTCTTTCTCTCTTTCTCTCTCCACTCACTCTCTGTCCCTTCCTGTTATAAACTGACGTCCCTCTTTATGAGTCTGAAAACTTTATTCATTAAGACACACAGCCAAGCGTGCAAAATGAAATTTTCGTATCTTATCGTTGTGTGCGTGCATACGTGTGTGTGTGTATCTCCCAGTGCGTGAGTGCGTGTGTATGTGTGTGTGTATGTGTGTGTGTGTGCATCTATGCGTGCTTCTCGCTGTATGTGTGCGTACCTTTGTGCATATCTGCGAGCGTGAATGCACTTGTGTGTGTATGTGTGCTTGAGCCTCTCCCCCCTCCATATTTTCTTCTTCTTAAAAAAAAAAAAAAAAATAAAAAACGTTCGCAACCTCAGCCGATTAGAGATTTGGCCCAGTGATAAGGGAGGAAAGTTAACCTCTTGACGTCACCGGGGGGGGGGGGGGGGGGGGGAGATATTATCCATATAAAATGCATATAACCAGGACAAGAAAATCAAATAGAATGAGAAAGGAGGGTGAAAGGGTGCGCGCAGACACCACAGACAACACAGACATACAGACAACACAGACAACACAGACACACAGACACACAGACACACAGACAACACAGACAACACAGACACACAGACAACACAGACATACAGACAACACAGACAACACAGACACACAGACATACAGACAACACAGACATACAGACAACACAGACAACACAGACACACAGACATACAGACACACAGACAACACAGACACACAGACACACAGAAAACACAGACACACAGACACACAGACAACACAGACAACACAGACATACAGACAACACAGACATACAGACAACACAGACACACAGACAACACAGACACACAGACAACACAGACATACAGACAACACAGACAACACAGACAACACAGACAACACAGACACACAGACATACAGACAACACAGACATACAGACAACACAGACAACACAGACACACAGACATACAGACACACAGACAACACAGACACACAGACACACAGACAACACAGACACACAGACAACACAGACACACAGACAACACAGACATACAGACAACACAGACAACACAGACAACACAGACAACACAGACACACAGACATACAGACAACACAGACAACACAGACAACACAGACACACAGACATACAGACAACACAGACAACACAGACACACAGACACACAGACAACACAGACATACAGACATACAGACACACAGACAACACAGACATACAGACAACACAGACACACACAGACAACACAGACAACACAGAAAAACACAGACCAAAAACAGACAACACAGACACAGACAACACAGACAACACAGACAACACAGACACACAGACAACACAGACAACACGAGACACACAGACAACACAGACATACAGACATACAGACACACAGACAACACAGACATACAGACAACACAGACACACAGACAACACAGACATACAGACAACACAGACCAAAACAGACAACACAGACAACACACGACACACAGACATACAGACAACACAGACAACACAGACAGCACAGACATACAGACAACACAGACATACAGACACACAGACAACACAGAAAATACAGACAAACACAGACAACACAGACACACAGACAACACAGACAACACAGACACACAGACAACACAGACATACAGACACACAGACACACAGACAACACAGACAACACAGACACACAGACAACACAGACATACAGACACACAGACAACACAGACATACAGACAACACAGACAACACAGACATACAGA
>JAPXFY010000029.1:12446704-12454204 GCA_030674185.1 Monoplex corrugatus
GTTTAATTTTTGATAAATAATTCTGTATTCATATGTCGATAGTTTTCTTTTTGATAGATAATACTGTATTCATATGGCGATACTTTTCTCCTGTATGTATATCACTGACCAAAGATGGCAGCATTTTCCATCAAGTCTCTGTCACTTTCTGTTTCAATTTTTTCGTGTTGTTGACAACGAATTTCTCCGTTGAGAATGATTTATAGTGGTTTGCTTATAGTGTTCTTTTTTTCTAATAAGAGCAAGTTGGCACACAGATTGATTAAAGCTTGCTGAAGGACAACGATCATGATAATGGTGATGGCGTCGTCTTTCTGATTAAATTAATGTCTGTGCATAGTTAAGGACTCAGAAGGATGTGGACCAGCGTTGCTTGTGTGGCTGAACACGCCGATTCTGGAGTGGCAGTCCTTGGCACAGCTGACATACATGCAGGCTGATGGCTGTGACTGGACAGCTGAAGGACACATGTCAGCTCCGTGTATCAGCAATCTCCGTAACAGGGTGAGGCTACCCGATCACAGAAAGTGACACAGCTAATTGCCTGATCCCCTATGTATTTCTATGATCAAAACACAGAGCTAGTTGCCTGTCTCCCTAACCATGTCTGTGATCATATCACAGAGTGTGACAGAGCTAGTTGCCTGTCTCCCTAACCATGTCTGTGATCATATCACAGAGTGTGACAGAGCTAGTTGCCTGTCTCCCTAACTATGTCTGTGATCATATCACAGAGTGTGACAGAGCTAGTTGCCTGTCTCCCTATCCATGTCTGTGATCATATCACAGAGTGTGACAGAGCTAGTTGCCTGTCTCCCTATCCATGTTGTTTGATTATATCACATTGTGTGACAAAGCTAGTTGCACGTTTCCGTGTCCATGTCTAGGATCATATCACATAGTGTCACAGAGCTAATTGCCTGTCTCCTTATCCACGTCTATGATAAAAACACAAAGCTAGTTGCCTGTATCTCTATCCATGTCTATGAACATATCACACGGTGTGACATACATAGTTGCCTGTCTCCATATTCATGTCTATGATCATATCACACAGTGTGACATATAGCTAGTTGCCTGTCTCCATATTCATGTCTATGATCATATCACACAGTGTGACATATAGCTAGTTGCCTGTCTCCATATTCATGTCTATGATCATATCACACAGTGTGACATACATAGTTGCCTGTCTCCATATTCATGTCTATGAACATATCACACAGTGTGACATACATAGTTGCCTGTCTCCATATTCATGTCTATGATCATATCACACAGTGTGACATACATAGTTGCCTGTCTCCATATTCATGTCTATGAACATATCACACAGTGTGACATACATAGTTGCCTGTCTCCATATTCATGTCTATGATCATATCACACAGTGTGACATATAGCTAGTTGCTTGTCTCCATATTCATGTCTATGAACATATTGCAGTGTGACATTCATAGTTGCTTGTCTCCATATTCATGTCTATGAACATATCACACAGTGTGACATACATAGTTGCCTGTCTCCATATTCATGTCTATGATCATATCACACAGTGTGACATATATAGTTGCTTGTCTCCATATTCATGTCTATGAACATATCACACAGTGTGACATATAGCTAGTTGCCTGTCTCCATATTCATGTCTATGAACATATCACACAGTGTGACATATAGCTAGTTGCTTGTCTCCATATTCATGTCTATGATCATATCACACAGTGTGACATACATAGTTGCCTGTCTCCATATTCATGTCTATGATCATATCACACAGTGTGACATATAGCTAGTTGCTTGTCTCCATATTCATGTCTATGAACATATCACACAGTGTGACATACATAGTTGCCTGTCCATATTCATGTCTATAGTTGCCTGTCTCCATATTCATGTCTATGATCATATCACACAGTGTGACATATAGCTAGTTGCCTGTCTCCATATTCATGTCTATGAACATATCACACAGTGTGACATATAGTTAGTTGCCTGTCTCCATATTCATGTCTATGAACATATCACACAGTGTGACATACATAGTTGCCTGTCTCCATATTCATGTCTATGAACATATCACACAGTGTGACATTTAGCTAGTTGCTTGTCTCCATATTCATGTCTATGAACATATCACACAGTGTGACATACATAGTTGCCTGTCTCCATATTCATGTCTATGATCATATCACACATTGTGACATACATAGTTGCCTGTCTCCATATTCATGTCTATGATCATATCACACAGTGTGACATACATAGTTGCCTGTCTCCATATTCATGTCTATGATCATATCACACAGTGTGACATACATAGTTGCCTGTCTCCATATTCATGTCTATGAACATATCACACAGTGTGACATACATAGTTGCCTGTCTCCATATTAATGTCTATGAACATATCACACAGTGTGACATACATAGTTGCCTGTCTCCATATTCATGTCTATGAACATATCACACAGTGTGACATACATAGTTGCCTGTCTCCATATTCATGTCTATGATCATATCACACAGTGTGACATACATAGTTGCCTGTCTCCATATTCATGTCTATGAACATATCACACAGTGTGACATACATAGTTGCCTGTCTCCATATTCATGTCTATGAACATATTGCAGTGTGACATTCATAGTTGCTTGTCTCCATATTCATGTCTATGAACATATCACACAGTGTGACATTCATAGTTGCCTGTCTCCATATTCATGTCTATGAACATATCACACAGTGTGACATATAGCTAGTTGACTGTCTCCATATTCATGTCTATGAACATATCACACAGTGTGACATACAGCTAGTTGCCTGTCTCCATATTCATGTCTATGAACATATCACACAGTGTGACATATAGCTAGTTGCCTGTCTCCATATTCATGTCTATGAACATATCACACAGTGTGACATACATAGTTGCCTGTCTCCATATTCATGTCTATGATCATATCACACAGTGTGACATATAGCTAGTTGCCTGTCTCCATAACCTTGTCTATGATCATACCAAAGAGTGTGACATAGCTGGTTGCCTGTCTTTTTATCCATGTCTATGATCATACTACAAAGTGTGAAGAGCGAGTTGCCTGTCACTCCATCCATGTCTCTGATCTTGAATATTTGTATGAAGAGGTTATTTGATACTGTCTTAAAGTTTGGAAACACCCGTCATATCTTGACATCTCACAGTGGTCATTCCATAGCCACCAGACAGCTGTTTGAGATGGGGTGTCCACTCACCCCTCAACTAACGTACCCACGTTAAGGTTTTCAATGTGTCCTCAACTATTCTATATGAAAAAAAGGGGGCTGGGGAGATTCAAATATTGACATGGAGGGTGTGCACCGAGAACATAGAAAGAGACAAGGGGGGGGGGAGAGGAGGGAGAGAGAGATGTAGAGAGAGAGAGATGCGGGAAAGAGAGAGAAAGAGAGAGAGAGAGAGAGAAAGAGAGAGAGAGACAGAGACACAGAGAGGGAGAGAGAGAGAGAGAGAGAGAGAGAGAGAGAGAAGGCGGGAGAAAGAGGTAGAGGGAGAGAGAGAGACAGACAGAGACAGAGACACAGAGAGGGAAAGAGAGAGGGAGAGAGAGAGACAGAGAGAGAGAGAGAGAGAGAGTAATTTTTATTTCATTTTAGTACTCTGGTTTGATTGAAGTTTAACATCGGCAAACACCTTTTAGTAATGCGGCCAACAGAATTTCTTAGAGGTGTGTGTGTGTGTGTGTGTGTGTGTGTGTGTGTGTGTGTGTGTGTGTGTGTGTGTGTGTGTGTGTGGTGTGTGTGTGTGTGTGTGTGTGTGTGTGGGTGTGTGTGTGTGTGTATTGGAGTGTGCATGTGAGTGTACATGTGAGTGTGTGTGTGTGTGTGTGTGTGTGTGTGTGTGTGTGTGTGTGTGTGTGTGTGTGTGTGTGTGTGTGTGTGTGTGTGTAATGAAAAAATAGTAAAAACAGTAGATAACTTCTCTGACCATGCGTTGAATTGGGGAGACTATGGCTAATCAATGGCAGAGTGAGTAAGTTTATCTCTATCGTTTATGAACAGAATCCACAACAAGTGTGACTGCTCGCATTCAAGCAAACAGGAACCAGAAAAAAACACGAAAAAAGAATAAGAACGCGTATTTAATATACAGCAAGACAAGATAGACGCAAATTTTCTGCCAACTGACCTTTGTCAAGCGTAAGATCACAAACAAACAAACAAACAAACAAACACCAGATATGAAAATTAAGAGAAAAAGACTGAAACTTCCATGCTGCTCTGTCCAGTGTGAGAAAAAAGGGTTTATTCCTTTTCTCACACTGGACGGAGCAGCAGGGAAGTTTCAGTATTTTTCTCCTAATTTTTGTATCTGATGTTTGTTTGTTTGTGATCTTACGCTTGGCGAAAATTTGCGCCTGTCTTGTCTTGCTATATTAAATACGCGTTCTTATTCTTTTTTCATGTGTTTCCTGGTGTATGAACGGAGTTTGACGAAAGTGAAATCATCTGGTCCTGTCCAGTCCGGTGCACGGTCCTGCATGCGCGAGCTAAAAAAAAAAACAACAACCCAAAAACAAACAAACAAACAAAAAAGAATCGAACAAACAAAAGTCTGGTCCAATATTTGTATCACAGGATGGAAATTAAATGTAAGTACTTTTGTTCTGTTTTGTTGAGTTTAAAGTCATATCACTCTCAGAGTACACGAGGACTAGCTATAAAGAATGTTGCTCAAAGTAACCTTAAAAAATGTTTAGTTGTATTGTGAGATACCGATGCTTTTGTCTGATTCTCTCCACTGTTCATAAGTACTTTTATCGCAGCTGGCTGTTTATAAATCCACCTATATTTGGAAACTCATGCCAAAATATTCAACGAGATCCATTCATCTTTTTTTTTATCTGTGCTCAAAATTAAAACGAAACTTTTCAAATGGGCTCGAAAAAGGGCACGCCGCACTCTACGTTTACCACCATAACATCATTATCTTTGCGTCAACCAGGTTTGAGAGATACAGATACCTGCAGTGTTGGTAACCCTCAATGATGCATCCGTAAAGTGGATGTGAGACTTCACTGTGTGGTCCCAGTCTTTCCAGTGAGCTCAAGGCTCGGTCATCTCTGAGTAGGGGTTGGTCAGGGGAGACAAATCCCACAATATTTATTTTTACCAATGGGGATTTGAACCCACATCTATCCAGTCAGTAGTCTGTTGGGTAACCACTTTGCCACGGTGGCTGGGTTCTCTGATCCAAAACTGGTAAAGATACATCCATAAAGACTGAGATAAAAAATCACGTTTTTGTCCCCACCACACCACACCACACACAACACACACACACAACACAACACACACACACACACAACACACACACACACACAAACACACAACACACCACAACACACACACAACACACACACACACAACAAACACACACACACACACACACACAAAACAACACACAACCACACACACACACACACAACACACCACACACACACACACACACACACACACACACACACACACACACACACACGTACAGATCAAGACACACCTCCTTCCATGTCGAAATGAAATAATCTTCCTTTTGTCTAAAAGAGACACGAATAAATAAACACATACATAAATTAAAAAAATGGACAAAATTTAATAGACAAACAAACAAATAGAAAACGAAGGAAAGTAAAAGAGAAGTTGATCAAGATTGTTTCTTCACTATCCACTGAAGACAGAGTAAGCAGACTACGCAGTGACACAATGGCTACATGGTGTAGACCAGATAACCAGGACAGTATGCATACACACATCCCAGACAGCACTGGTCCAACACAGGAAGAATGTCTTGTCCATAAAACCACTGCTTCAAACAGGGAAGTCAGCAGTTTGTACGAAGGCATTAATAAAAATGTTGGTGTTTTCGTTCTGAAGTGTCGAGCGCAGGTGACCTTTTCTCAGTTGTTTGCGATCGTTGGCCTACTTTGAACGAATAAAAATTCAGGTAATCTTTTTAAAATCTTGCAGGGCTGTTACGACAGGAAACACTTTGTATGCATGTCCCTGATATTGCATGCTCTGCTTTCTGGAAAGAATTTTTTTTCTTTTCTTTTTTTTCTTTTCTTGTTTCTTTTCTTTCTTTTTCCTTTTTCTTTTTTTCCTTTCCCTTTCTGTTTTCTTTTTTTTTATTGTTTCTTTCCTTTTCTTATTTCTTTTCTTTTTTCTTCTTTTTTTTAGCCTACAGCACACTCAGCTGTGATTAAGAGCCAGTTGGTGTCGAAAATTCCCACAAAGATTTTTGACAGAATTGATGAGATTCGAACCCACAACCTTCCAGTCGGTAGTCCGTTGTACTGACCAATTGCACCTTGTTTTCCTTTCCAATGTACATGCAATGTGTATTGTTCTGAATGGTCAGGTTATAGTTGTCATCTCTTCTTTTTTTTCTGCGTTCTTGTTAACATTTTAGCTGCTACGTTTACTTTTGAAATCGGTTTGTGTCGATGAATGTTTACGATTTGACATTCCCAGTAACGTAAACGTTTCACTCAAACTTAACCAATACTTGGGTTCTTTATCCCTTTTAGGGTACAGGCCGTCACTAAAAGACCTCCATAGAGCGCTCTGTCTTGTGCTTTTGCCTTTAACTGTCTCCACGTAAAGCCCGTTCTCATTCTGTCTGCTTGGAGGTGTCTTCGCCAGGTGTTTCTCGGCCGGTCTCTCTTTCTCTTCCTTTGTGGACTCTATGTCAGGGTCTGCCAGGTGATACTTTGTCTTTGACTAAATAGTTGAGATGTAACCTTCAGATACTTTGTTATCACAGCGGTCAACACGTAGCAAGAAACCCAAGAGAGAACAGGACAGCGGAAGGTCCTCAGATAGAGGATATGCCCTTTAAACGACTGCTTCAACTTTAAACTCCTTTCACTCTAGGGGACACAACCCTGAACTCCTTTCACTCTAGGGGACACAACCCTAAACTCCTTTCACTCTAGGGGACACAACCCTGAACTCCTTTCACTCTAAGGGACACAACCCTAAACTCTTTCACTCTAGGGGACACAACCCTAAACTCCTTTCACCCTAGGGGACACAACCCTGAACTCCTTTCACTCTAAGGGACACAACCCTAAACACCTTACACTCTAAGGGACACAACCCTAAACTCCTTACACTCTAAGGGACACAACCCTAAACTCCTTTCACTCTAGGGGACACAACCCTGAACTCCTTTCACTCTAGGGGACACAACCCTGAACTCCTTTCACTCTAGGGGACACAACCCTGAACTCCTTTCACTCTAGGGGACACAACCTGAACTCCTTCACTCTAGGGACACAACCCTAAACTTTCACTCTAGGGGACACAACCCTGAACTCCTTTCACTCTAAGGGACACAACCCTAAACTTTCATTCTAGGGGACACAACCCTGAACTCCTTACACTCTAAGGGACACAACCCTAAACTTTCACTCTAAGGGACACAACCCTAACTCCTTTCA
>JAPXFY010000029.1:12474204-12476704 GCA_030674185.1 Monoplex corrugatus
AAGAGAGAGGAAGAGAGAGACAAAGACAGAGAGAGAGAGGGGAAGAGAGAGAGAGAGAGAGAGAGAGAGAGAGAGAGAGAGAGAGAGAGATTTTTAAAGAAATATCGAAGATTTGGAACAACTGATAAATTACTGACACGTACTTATCACTCACTTTTTCTGCAGGAATTTATTCAGATGATGAATCACGCCCTTGTAGCTTTAGAACTATATACAGTGTGCGCATGCAGCAGCCAGATATCCAGTTGTCAATGGGTATTGTCAATTTTGTTTAAAGCCCAGCCGACTGCGTAGAACCATATCAGGGCAATAACCATTTCCAAACATGCAATACTTCAACAGGTAGAAAAGGAAAGGAAAATGAACTACACATAGGTACAAATGCATGTTGTACACAACACATGAAGTACACATACCAATGCTTGTTGTACACAACACATAAAGTACACATACCAATGCATGTTGTACACAACACATAAAGTACACATACCAATGCATGTTGTACACAACACATAAAGTACACATACCAATGCTTGTTGTACACAACACATGAAGTACACATACCAATGCATGTTGTACACAACACATGAAGTACACATACCAATGCTTGTTGTACACAACACATGAAGTACACATACCAATGCTTGTTGTACACAACACATGAAGTACACATACCAATGCATGTTGTACACAACACATGAAGTACACATACCAATGCTTGTTGTACACAACACATGAAGTACACATACCAATGCTTGTTGTACACAACACATGAAGTACACATACCAATGCTTGTTGTACACAACACATAAAGTACACATACCAATGCATGTTGTACACAACACATAAAGTACACATACCAATGCATGTTGTACACAACACATAAAGTACACATACCAATGCTTGTTGTACACAACACATAAAGTACACATACCAATGCATGTTGTACACAACACATGAAGTACACATACCAATGCATGTTGTACACAACACATAAAGTACACATATCAATGCATGTTGTACACAACACATAAAGTACACATACCAATGCATGTTGCACACAACACATGAAGTACACATACCAATGCATGTTGTACACAACACATAAAGTACACATACCAATGCATGTTGTACACAACACATGAAGTACACATACCAATGCATGTTGAACACAACACATGAAGTACACATACCAATGCATGTTGTACGCAACACATGAAGTACACATATCAATGCATTCGAGCACATAATCTCAGGAGATGCCCCTGGTGGTGACCACTCCGTCCAATTTGTCACATAGGGAATTTAAAAAACAAACCTGAAAACAAATTTTAACATAACTAAGGACGCTAAACCATATTAAAACTGCTTCGGCACATCTCTTTTTCCTAGAGCCAAAATGCACTTGATACATGTGCCCAATCATCAATCCTAAGAGAAAGTACGTAAGACTTTAAAGAACACATACAGGTGAATGAACCAGCAAGGCAGAAAATGATAAGAAGAAATAACACAAAGCAAAGGAACCAGGCAGAAACAAAGAGAGGGCAGAAAAGAGGACATTTCTAGCACAGACTTTCCAGAAGGTGGGGATACTATTTATACTGACAGAGCCCCCGGCATCCAAAGGGGGACAGTCAAGCAGCAAGAGAGAGGAGATGGGCACTACCCTCATCATGTTGATCCCGAGGAAAGTTCTCTACCACCTCACTCCCCTACGACATCAGTGTTATGGGGCAACCTTTTAGGTCATCATGTTCGATATTCATGATGCTTTTCTTTGTGTATATTAGTGTGATATCAGTGCTGGAAGGAGACGCCTTACTGTAGTGAACTTGGCTGTCCATGTTTCAGCCATAATTCTAGACACCATCATCATGATGTGCCCTGCTGCATGGCGTTGGCGATCATGGCCCTCCACACAGATCTATCCCCTGTCGCTGCAAGTACATCTGCCACCCTTTTTGTCCTCAGCTACCTTTCAAGTCCGTCCAATATTTTTCCCTGGGTCTACCTGGTGTTCTCTTTCCCTCCAGCTTTCCTCTTGTGACCAGGTGCTCTAATTCCCCTTTCCTCATAAAATTTCCTGAAGATGTTGCTTGTCTTTTCCTAATCTTCTTTATTAATGATCTTCTTGTGTCTGCCTCCTTCAAGACTGTTTCGTTAGTTTTCTTTGCTGTCCATGGAACTTTCAACATTCTTCTTAAAAACCACATTTGAGTTGCCTCCATTTTGTTCTGACTTTTCTAGACATCATAGGTGGAGGTGGACCGGTGAAGAGTGGCTTTGGTTTCGCCTTGAGTCTTGAATTGAACAGCGAGATGTCAACTCTTGAGTCCACGGCTTTCTTACAAGTATCAGGCAGCCCACTACAGTATTAGGGGTAGGGTGGGGGAAGAGTGTGGTTATAGGGATGGGGGGTCAGTCAGTTCCATAGCCTAAGAAAAGAAACGGCAGGGTCGATAGTCACAGTAGGGATTTTGACTTTACCGGTGGTACT
>JAPXFY010000029.1:12501704-12504204 GCA_030674185.1 Monoplex corrugatus
CTTACTGGATCACCTGCAGTCAGATTTTCTGGTTGATCGCTGCAGGAATCAGGGTGGAACTGTCAGTTCTGTCATCTGATATATGTTAATGTGATGAATAATTCATCAGTGTCCGATTTATAGGTCATCGCATAGAGTAATTTGATGCCCGTGTTTAGCTTATCATCTCAAGTCACTGAACTTGAATTCAGCTTGGCGGCACGCCGTAAAAGTTGACACCCGCGTTTTGTGCTAAGATCTCAAATGAAACAACTGCAGATGGGAATCATTAACGAGACATGCATTGAGTTCACACCTGTTCTAAAACACTAAATGAACACACCCGGATTTAATTTTGTAGTTTATTAAAGGATTTTGGTAGGATGGTTGTACTGATAACTGTATGTTGGCACATTTGGATGGAATGCATACGACATTTTCCGAGCACAGTGAATCGCTTTTGAACAAGGTCCAAAATGTGATGACTCTCTGAATTGCACTTCTAGATGGAATATCAAGGCACATTATTAAACCTGAACTTGTTCTTGTCGTTAAAACCTTTTCAGTGCTTCCGACTTATGTTTTGGTCTTTCGGATGAGGTGATAAACCAACATCCATAGTGCAGCATGCAGTCAGTGCACATTAAAGATCTTATGGCAACAAAGCAACTGTCCTCGGCACAGTTATGTAAAAGAAAATCGGCTTCGTACGAAAACAGAACTGCAAGCGCACAGAAGTAAGAGAAATTGAGGCGCTGCATTGCGGCGACGTGGTCTTACTGAGGAGAGCAGCAGCTAGAATGTGACACAGTATCTCCCTTGTGCGCTCACACAAGCATACACAAACACACACGCGCACACGCACACACATACACACACACATAGTCAATCAGACCCCTATAACACCACACACGCACACACGCAGACATACACACATATATCTATTCATATCTGTATCTGTGTTATATATACATACATATATATATATCTTATATATATATATATATATTATATATATATATATATATATATATATATATGTGTGTGTGTGTGTGTGTGTGTGTATGTATGTATGTATGTACGTGTATTTATCAGAGTGACAGACGGACAGACAGACATATATATCAGATAGAGACAGACAGACAGAGAAAGACAGAGACAGAGACACACAGAGATAGAGAAAGAGAAAGAGAGAGAGCAGCAGCTAGAATGTGACACAGTATCTCCCTTGAGACAAAAATAGGATCTGTCAATTGTCAATTATCAATTTAATCAATCAGTCAAGTCGCAGGAATAATAATGAAATATACTTTTAAAATTCGTACATCTAACAGCAAAAAAAATCTCGCATCAACCAGGAAGATTTGATAAGAGAGGCAATTTCAGTTGACTTAAAGATGTTAATCTGAGGCTGCAGTTGCTTCTCGTGTTAACCCTTTGACTCCCACACCAATCCACCAACTGCAAAAACTTAACCCTTTGTCTCCCTCACCCTGCAGGAAGCTGGTGGATAGGGTGAGGGAGACAAAGAGTTAATTTTTTGGAGTTGGTGGATAGGATGTGAGAGTCAAAGGGTTATGTTTTTGTTTTGGTAGCATGGTTGACATTGCAAGATGTGGTAGACAGGGTGCGTGAGTCAAAGGGTTAAATAGTGCATAACTGGCAGCGAAAGGGTAAATCATAACACCTAGATTCGATGTTGTGCAAAATTATTAGTGTGTTTACGTCTTGACGTTATTTGTAGGCATAATATCGCATGCTGGCTATACAGCTATTTTAGATTACAAAAAATCTACTTGGAAATTCTGTGATTGAAAATTCTTCTTCTCTGTCGCTCTCTTAGTTTCTGCCTTGCTTCTTTGCTTTCTGTCGTTTCTCCCTTTGTCATTTTCTGCCTTGTTGGTCCATTCACCTTTAGCGTCAAGGAAACGTTGACTGCTCTGCGGCAATATTAGGTACTGTGGACCAGTTTATATGTATACATTCTCTATGTTTTGAGTGCTTATTTATGTTAATACATTTGTGTTTAGTTGTGTGTTCTTGCTGTTGTTGTTGTTGTTGTTGTTGTTTTATCTCTTTGGTGATAATTCGGACGAATGACAACGCCAGGGGCATATCCCTATCGATTGATTGGTCAGTTGGTCGCTTAGATTGGTTGGATGATTGGATGGTTGGTCGGTTGGTGAGTAGGTTGGTTGGTTTGATTGAGAGAACTGGTAATGGCTGTGTGTGTGTGTTTCCAGTGGAATATAACATTTTCCCGTGCCGTCATAGTGAAACATTACATCAGCCATGGACCCAACGAAAAGAATCTTTAAAACATTTTTTTTAAATCAGAAGATGAGTTAATTGTAATGAATGGTTGCTTGAGAACAGATTGATTGATAGTTTCCTAATGTATTGTATATGTTTTTATGCTTTAAGTTATGTTTTCTGGTTTTTCCGATTCCTGTCAATAAACTGGCCGTAGGTCTAAAGAAATAGTATTTCACTACAAGTGCATAAATGCTTAAGCAAATGA
>JAPXFY010000029.1:12509204-12524204 GCA_030674185.1 Monoplex corrugatus
GCACACACACAGGCCTACAGTTCCCCAAGCCTGATCATCACCCGGACAAAACTCGTGCAGATTGCAAGGCAGGAGCCGTGCCACCAGGCCTGTAAATAATAATGATAATAATAATAATAACGACAACAATAATAATAATAAAAAAATAAAAACATAACTAATAATTAATGATAGAAATGATAGTAATGAATTTTATTAAAATGTTACTAACAACGTTATTACTAATAATAATAACTGAAGATTAAATTCAGTTTAAATATGTAATCATAGTTAATAGGACCTGAAGATCAAATCAGTCTTTCAAGCATCAAAAAATTCCCAAACATAATCAGTGCCTCAACAACGCACATTGATAAGCTAGAATCAACTCACTGATCCTTTTCTCTGATGCTGTCATCTTCTCCTCTTTCCCTGGACCCCAAACTACCTACTATATATTACATGTAGCTTACAGTCATCATCATGTGTCCTGCCACACGGCGTTGCAAATACATCTCCCACCTTCTCTATCCTCAGTCACCCTGCAAGACCGTCCAGTATTTTCTCTCTGGGTCTACACGGTGCTCTCTTTCCCTCTGGCTTTCCTGTTGTGACCAGGTGCTCTGATTTCTTTCCTCATAAAATGTCCTATAAATGTTGCTTGTCTTTTCGTACAGTACTTTCTAGAATCTCAAAGAACACACATAGAAAGGAACAAACTGAAGACGTGAACAGCATGTATGATTTTACCCTAGATTTATAGAGGACTCGTAACATTGTAAACTAACTTACAACACGTCAGTACTTGAATTATTAACAATTCCCGTTCTAGAATCTTACAGAAGAACGTAGCGAGAACGGAATTTACTGAATTCATGATATGATACGTGAATTGCATGTATATACACCTAGAATTTTTTGCAAAAAAAAACATAGATGAGAACACGGCGCACTGGACCAAATGTGCCACGCGGAAAACAAGTATTTACATCATTTCCTGTGCTACAGACAGTTAGGTTTTGGCTGGATGCTTCCGTCTCGAGCGCCGCACGAGGCAGTAAGAGTACTTCAACGGATTCGGTCGGCAGAAAGTATCACGACAACACTCTATCGTCTGTCCACCAGTTGTAGGACTCTTGTCAGCCGTCTGGCGCCACTTCATTTTTGGTCTTCCCTTTCTTAGCTGTCCCTGGGTTCCAAGTTCAGGTCTTGCTTGGCAGGTCTGGAAGACGGCAGTCTGGAGGCATGGCCCAGCCAACTCAGTCAACCCTGGCAGGTGATGCTGGTAACTGGGATCTGTTTGTCTTTTGACTTAAGTCATTGTTTTCGTTTGTCTAGGCTCTCTGAACGAAAACAAGGAAAAGTCAAAAAAGAAGAAAACACAGTGCTCTCTCACTTTGAACCTATCAAGTTAGAGATTCTAGTTTGGAGGTATTTTGTGAACAGACTCTGCACGAGCTCGCATTGAAAACTACAAGACCACGATGATATGAGAAATTGAAGATGAATTTATTCACCAACAAGAATAGAAGCTAACTCAAGTAAACGGTCGCCAAAATGTTCTCGAATGTTTGAATAATACACTCTATACTATTCCAGTATGGAAGACTAGGAACCAGCGTACTGATCCTCTGTGCAACAATCATTTGGATCCAGTCACTCTCATACAAATCCCTCAGTGTTGCTTACAAGACTGACTCTCTCCAACCTCACTCGGAACTCCTCACAGGTTATACAGTCCCGCAGTATCGTATACAAGTTGTACAACGCTAGGATCGTTGGCCTGTCGGGCAGAAACGAACATTGTCCACTCCTGTCTGTTCTGGTCCAGCCTGTGTACGGAGACCCTGGTGTGTTTCAAGGCCTTGAAGGCCCCTTTGTGTTCGTCACGAGGAGTTCTTTGGGTCTTTCTCTCCTGTGTCGTCTTTCTGGTGTCCAGTCAAGAGCAGGCCAGCGTGCTGATCTGTTCTCAAAGAATTTTAGAGTTCCTTTCACACTGAGCCTTCAAATCGCTCACTGTATTACATGTATACCAACACAAACATCTAGATATGTATACCAACACAAACATCTAGATATGTATACCAACACAAACATCTAGATATGTGTATCAACACAAACATCTAGATATGTACATCAACACAAACATCTAGATATGTACATCAACACAAACATCTAGATATGTACATCAACACAAACATCTAGATATGTATACCAACACAAACATCTAGATATGTATACCAACACAAACATCTAGATATGTGTATCAACACAAACATCTAGATATGTACATCAACACAAACATCTAGATATGTAAACCAACACAAACATCTAGATATGTATACCAACACAAACATCTAGATATTATTATTATTATTATTATTATGAACATTTAGTACGCCTAATCAAATTAATGCCCTAGGCGTTTACAATGGCAAAACATATAACCAGAATCACAAGCACACACACCCACAGAAGCACCCACACACACACAAAACACACACACACACACACAAACACACACACAGCATGACATGCAAATACAATGACACATTGACACTAAGACACTATAATGTCACCATTACATTACATGGGGGGAAGGGGGCAGAGATTACCAGTTTTGGGAAACAGGTAAGTTTTGAGGGAGCGTTTGAATGTGGACAGAGAGGGTGAGTATCTAAGAGAGCGAGGTAACTGATTCCAGATGGTTGAAGCTTGATAGGAAAAAGAACGCTGCCCAAACCTTTTAGTGCGGACTATGGGGATACTATAGAGACGGGTATCAGATGAGGACCGCAAAGCTCGAGATGGCGTGTAGAGATGTAACAGATGGGTGAGATACTCAGGACAGGAAGACTCAATAGATTTGAAGCAGAGGCAGGCAATCTTGTAGGATATTCTTTGCTGAACAGGGAGCCAGTGGAGAGAACAGAGCAATGGCGTAACATGGTTAAATTTTGAAGAGCGGAAGATGAGACGGGCAGCATGATTTTGAACTTTCTGAAGATATGTACATCAACACAAACATCTAGATATGTATACCAACACAAACATCTAGATATGTATACCAACACAAACATCTAGATATGTGTATCAACAAACATCTAGATATGTACATCAACACAAACATCTAGATATGTATACCAACACAAACATCTAGATATGTATACCAACACAAACATCTAGATATGTACATCAACACAAACATCTAGATATGTACATCAACACAAACATCTAGATATGTACATCAACACAAACATCTAGATATGTATACCAACACAAACATCTAGATATGTACATCAACACAAACATCTAGATATGTATACCAACACAAACATCTAGATATGTATACCAACACAAACATCTAGATATGTACATCAACACAAACATCTAGATATGTATACCAACACAAACATCTAGATATGTACATCAACACAAACATCTAGATATGTACATCAACACAAACATCTAGATATGTATACCAACACAAACATCTAGATATGTACATCAACACAACATCTAGATATGTATACCAACACAAACATCTAGATATGTACATCAACACAAACATCTAGATATGTATACCAACACAAACATCTAGATATGTACATCAACACAAACATCTAGATATGTATACCAACACAAACATCTAGATATGTATACCAACACAAACATCTAGACATGTATACCAACACAAACATCTAGACATGTATACCAACACAAACATCTAGATATGTACATCAACACAAACATCTAGATATGTACATCAACACAAACATCTAGATATGTATACCAACACAAACATCTAGATATGTACATCAACACAAACATCTAGATATGTACATCAACACAAACATCTAGATATGTAAACCAACACAAACATCTAGATATGTATACCAACACAAACATCTAGACATGTATAGCAACACAAACATCTAGACATGTATAGCAACACAAACATCTAGATATGTACAGCAACACAAACATCTAGATATGTACATCAACACAAACATCTAGATATGTAAACCAACACAAACATCTAGATATGTACATCAACACAAACATCTAGATATGTAAACCAACACAAACATCTAGATATGTACATCAACACAAACATCTAGATATGTAAACCAACACAAACATCTAGATATGTACATCAACACAAACATCTAGATATGTAAACCAACACAAACATCTAGATATGTACATCAACACAAACATCTAGACATGTATAGCAACACAAACATCTAGATATGTAAACCAACACAAACATCTAGATATGTATACCAACACAAACATCTAGACATGTATACCAACACAAACATCTAGACATGTATACCAACACAAACATCTAGATATGTAAACCAACACAAACATCTAGACATGTATACCAACACAAACATCTAGACATGTATACCAACACAAACATCTAGATATGTAAACCAACACAAACATCTAGATATGTATACCAACACAAACATCTAGACATGTATACCAACACAAACATCTAGATATGTACATCAACACAAACATCTAGACATGTATAGCAACACAAACATCTAGATATGTATAGCAACACAAACATCTAAAATCATACCGAGAAGAAGAAGAACCAGAAAAAAAATATCGTTAGCATGGCTTAACCATTCTCTTCTTGCCTTTTTGTTATTAATACTCGGAGTCCTTTTTTTGTTGTTTTTTGTTTTTTGTTTTTGTTTTTTGCAAAGTCGGCATTCATCATCGACTTGAATAAGCTCCAGGGGAGAGAGAGAGAGCGAAAGAGAGAGAGAGAGAGAGAGAGAGAGAGAGAGAGAGAGAGAGAGAGAGAGAGAGAGGAGAGACTATTACTGATTTGTGAAAATGTGTGAAGCGTAGGCGACAGACAATCGGTGTGTGTGTGAGGGAGTGGAAAAGGCATTCTGGGGGGGGGGGGGGGGGTGCTGACTCACTGGGACTATCACTGACTTGTTTGTCTGATGATGGGTCAACGTCCGTCCACCCCCACCCCATCCCTCCTTCTCCCCCATACCCCTTACCCCCTCCATCTGCCGCGTACAACCTCCCAATCCATTCCCGCCGAGTACTCCCCTCGTTCCCCATCGTCTGTTTGCCTGTATCGTCTGAAACTTGTCATTTAAACAACCGTTTTAACAAGGGTATTACCCAAAGTCGGAACAAAATTGAGGATGCTGACACGTGGTTTCTAAGAAGAATGTTGAAAGTTCCATGGACAGCAAAGAAAACAATCTTGAAAGGCGGCAGACACAAGAAGATCATTAATAAAAAATATTAGGAAAAGACAAGCAAAATTTATAGGACATTTTATGAGGAAAGGGGAATTAGAGCACCTGGTCACAACAGGAAAGTGGAGGGAAAGAGAACATGAGGTAGACCCAAGGAGAAAATATTGGAGTGACTTGCAGGATGGATGAGGACTGAGAGGATGGGAGATGTACTTGCAGTGACAGGGGATAGATTCGTATGGAAGGCCATGATTGCCAACGCCATGCGGCAGGGCACACGATGATGACAACCCCAAAAAGTGCATTTTGAATTATTCATAACGTCACCTAGACATGAAGTGAACAATAATATATTTGGACGCTCTTAGCAATCTTGTACAGCAAAACGTAATGTATCCATAAAGTTGTTGTCCAAGGGATAGAGCCCTTACTTTGGAAGCGAGTTCCCATTAAACCCCCTTCCCCTCTCGGGACTGGAACTCAGGAGCTGTATGTCCGTGCCCAACCAGGCCTGTACGAGAGTAAAAGTTGCCACGTTATACGATTTGTTGGCTGCCTACTAATAGGCTTGTTATGGCAGCATGCGTGACTGTATTGACCAAAACTCTCAGTTGGTGACCTTCATGTGATTTTTACACATGGGCTGACTGCAAGCTGTTTCCATGCTTTGACGACTCGGCGTGTCTTGGTGGTCCAATCCAGACCAGTCTGTTTTTTGTCTCTCTCTCTTTTTTTCTTTTCTTTTTCTTCTACTGTCTTTATTGTCCACACACCACCACCTTATCCTTTCTCTGCTTAACTACTGTGAATCATTGGCGATAGAATCTCGTCATTTTAGTACAAATATTGCCAGATATTGGCCGTTTTCGTGACTTTTCGCCTTTTTGTGGTCGACTGTTGGAGATAATTCCATATCAAATCCCAGTTCTTTCACCATGGGCATCTAGCCGGACCGTGGCCTGTGAAAGACAGAAAGGCCACTTTATCGACCATGAAATAGTTAATGGGGGGAGCTGGGATAGACAGCGATCATCATGATAAGTCATTTTGTCCGGATCGTAAATTCAGGGGGTGGCTTTTCGTGAGCAAGCACTCGTGACGTTCGTTTCAAGATGATGTCGATAACAGGTAGAGTCAGTGTGGATCGGATTCACTGGTAGGACATTTTTGTCTGATTTGCTCTTTGTGAAGTGTGTTAGTCAGTGCTGGCTTATCGTTAGGTATCAGCAACCCGTTCGTTTATCGATTCGTTCTTTGCTATAGTTCATTTGTTCGCAGGCTCCTTCGTTCGCTGGTTCATCCGTTCATTGATATGTTCATTCATTCGTTTGTGGACTTCGTTGGTTGATGTTTCGTTCATTGATTCATTCGTTCTTGTTTCTCTCAGCCTGCCTGCCTGCCTGCCTGTCTGTCTGTCTGTCTGTCTGTCTGTCTCTCTCTCTCTCTCGCACTGTCTCTGTCTCTCTGTCTGTCTATCTGTCTCTCTCGCTCTGTCTCTCTGTCTCTGTCTCTCTCTCTCTCTCTGTCTCTCTCTCTCTCAGTCGGTTGGTCTGTCTGTCTCTGTCTCTGTCTGTCTGTCGGTTGGTCTATCTGTCTGCCAGTCGGTTGGTCTGTCTCTGTCTGTCTGCCCGTCGGTTGGTCTGTCTCTCTCACTCTGTCTCTGTCTCTCCGTCTCTCTCTCTCTCACGCTCTCTCTCTCTCTCTACCCTCTCTCTCTCACTTTTGTCTTATTCGTGTATTTGTGTGTATGTGTGTGTGTGTGTATGTGTGTGTGCGTGTGTGTGTGTGTGTGTGTGTATGTTTGTGTGTGTGTGTGTGTGTGTGGTGCGTGTGTGTGTGGGGGGGGGGGTTGTTTTGCCTTATTTATCCACGGACATGGAAGTCAGGTGGGTAAATGTCATTTTAAATCAGAATGTGCAGGGTTCGATCTGCCGTGACATCTGTGTGGTGAGTAAAGGGTCAGTGGACATGTTTCCAATCTCTCCGGTCAACATGGGTGTACACCCGCCAGTGCTCAAACCCCGTTACTGTGTATACATACACAGAGCATGGAATATGCACGTTAAAGACCCTCTAAGTCATGGCAGTGTTCGGTGGCTTACGGAGACATTAAAACACCAAGCATGCCCGCTGACCAAAAATACAGAGTTGCAGCAACATACAGGAGAGTGGTAACCTCCCCTGACAGTTTGAGTTCTCCGTGCTTCCCTAAGACCGCTGATTGTTTGCATTGCGCAGTGCGTTATAGTTATAGTTATAGTTCATATTGTTTATACTTATAGTTATAGTTCATATTGCTTATAGTTATAGTTATAGTTCATATTGCTCATAGCCCAGCCGACTGCTAGAGCCATACCAGGGCTAACACTACTTCAGAAACCCGTTAAGATAAACGACAACAGTTAAAAACCATGTTAGTGCGTTAAAATGATTTTGAAGAATAGACGTTACATAAGAACGACTTATAATAATAGTACAATAATTGAAATAATGTAGTGTAATAATAGTGATGATAACATGTATACATTGTTTCATACAGTTTGAAAAGAAACAAACATCTCCACCACCACCACCACCCCTACCATCAGAGGAACAAATAAACCGAAAACCAAAGAAATCAAAACCTAAACTAGCCAATTTTTGTGTGTGTTTTATTTTTGTTTAAGGGCCCAGCCGACTGTATTGAGCCATATCAGGGCTGTAACCGTTTCAAAACACATACAAACTAAACAATGAAATAGCTTAGTATAAATTCCATGACAGTGTAACATTTTCCCCAGTTATATTTAAAATAAAATCACATTATGATTATCACATCAGTTCCCATACCACATCTCGCATAATCATATTGATTGACAGAAAAAGTGAATTTTTTTCTGTTTTTGTTTTTTTGTTGTTGTTGAAAACTAGGCATAAAAAGTGAACACGTAACAGTTGCCATGAGGTCGTAAGTGAGTGAGATGGTAGAGACTTCAGCTCTTGTCGTGGCCGGCAATATGAAGGCGTTGCCCATCTCCTCATCCTCGCTGTTTTGCCGTCTCTAGCCATGAAGATAAGTTTAACCCTTTGACTCCCACACCCTATGCACCCACTGCAACAACTTAAAATCTTAACCCTTTGATTCCCCTACCCTATCCACTAGCTTCCTGCAAGAAGCTGTTGGATAGGGTAAGGAAATCAAAAGGTTAAGTTTTTGCTTTGCTGTCATCGTTGTCAATGCAGGATGCTGGTAGACGGCTGCGGGAGTCAAACGGTTAAATATCTGGGAACGGTTATCTCGCCAGACGGCAGAGCCACACCAGAAATGGCCATCAGAATCAGCCAAGCTAAAACAGCATTCAAGAAGATGAAAAGCGTTCTTACCAACAAAAGCCTATCAATTAATGTCAGAAAATGACTTCTTGAATGTTACATGGAACCGATATTGTTGAAAGGTTGTGAGGCGTGGACAGTCAACACGCGAAGTTAGAACAAAATTGAAGCAACTGAAATGTGGTTTCTAACAAAAATGTTGAGAGTTCCATGGACAGCAAAGGAAACAAACGAGACAGTCCTGAAGGAGGTAGACAGAAGAAGAGCATTTATAAAGAAGATTAGGAAAAGACAAGCAACATTTATAGATACTTTATGAGAAAAGGGGAATTAGAGCACCTGGTCATAACAGGAAAGCTGGAGGGAAAGAGAACAGCAGAAAGCGAGTGTTCCACCTCTCCACCAATCAGTTATTGTTATTGTTTTTTTTGTTTTTTTTTCGTTTAAAGCCCAGCCGACTGCGTAAAGTTATATCAGGACTATAACCATTTCAAAACATACAATTCTTCAACAAGGAAAAGAAAGGAAAAGAAAATTAAGTAGGCTACACATATGAATGCTATCGCGCACATAATCTAAGGATATACCCCTGGCGTTGACCATTCCGTCCAACTTATCACACAGGGGATTTAAAAAAAACATATACCTGAATACAAATTTAAACATAACTGAGGGCATTAAAACATATTCCTAAATTACCTAAAAATGAATCCACACATCTCATTTCCCTAGAGCTAAAAATACACAATACATGCACCCAATTATCAGTCCTAAGAGAAAGTATTATGACTTTATAGAACACATACAGGTGAATGGACCGGCAAAGCAGAAAATTATAGGAAGAAATGACAGAAAGCAAAGGAACAAGGCAGAAACAAAGAAAGTGACAGAAAACAGGAAATTTCTAGCACAAAATTTCCTGAAAGTGGAGATACTATTTATACTGAAAGAGACCCCGCCGGCATCCGCACGGGGGGGGGGGGGGGGGGGGGGGGGGGGGGGGCAACCCGCCCTCTAAACTAAATATAGTCGAGGTAAAATGTACTAATATACCTTGAGCATAGTCTAGGCAAAACTGACAGTACTACTAAACATTGAGCATAACGTAGGTGAGTACAGTCTAGGTGAGCATAGCTAGGCTAAACTGAAACTACTATTTAATACTAAGCACAGTTTTAAGCATAACATTGTCACCAACCAATTAAGATATATTTATGCAAAACTGAAACTACCATCAGAAACTGAACGAAGTACAACAGTAAAGTGAGGAAGGCGTATGTTTCTGAATCTGATTTTATGTTTCTAGTTTCTGAGAAACTTTGAAGAGTAATGTCCACACAAGAGAAGAACTGTCTCTATCGAATGTTGACATCTTGTCTTACGCCCATAAAAACGTCCTGTGAAAACACTTTCCTCTATTTACATACCGTTTTACTTTCAAGTCCCCACTCAGGAAGAAGAAGGATGAATAATTCATATGAAATTTGATGGCATCCACTTTTGTTAGCGGAGAGATGGTTGGCGTGATAAAGCTCCCGACACGAGATTCGATGTCTCAAGTTTAAAATCCCTGACTTCAAGTTAACTGTTGGCCTTGGTGGCTACTTTTACGTGCCAGTAAGTCTGCGGTGTTGAGTAGTGGGTAAGATTTCCTGAGAGTGCGTGTCCATGCTCTTGGTAGTTATGCTTGCAGGCACGCACGCACTCTCTCTGTCTCTGTCTCTGTCTCTGTTTCTTCTCTGTCTCTCTCTCTCTCTGTCTCTGTCTACGCCTCTCTCTCTCTTTCTGTCTGTCTCTCACTCCTATCTCTCTCCGTCTCTCTCTCTGTCTGTCTGTCTGTCTGTCTGTCTCTTTCTGTCTCTCAATCCCATCTCTCTCACTCACTCTCTCTATTTCTTTCTGTCTCTGTCTCTCACTTCAATCTCTCTCTCTCTCATTCATACACACACACACACACACACACACACGCATACACACACACACACACGCACACACGAACGCACAGCTGTATATACGCTCACGCGCGCACACACACACACACACACAACACACACACACACACGCGCGCGCGCGCGAACTCGCACATACACATACGCACACACACACATACAAATGCACATACATGTTCGGAAGACGCACGCACGCTCACTCACACACACACACACACACACACACACACACACACACACACACACACACACACACACACACACACACACACACACACACACACACAACACACACACACACACAACACACTCACGAAACACACTCATATGTACAACACACACACACACACACACACACACACACTCCCCACACACACACACACAAACACACTCATCACACACAACACACACACACACACACACACACACACACACACAACACACACACACCAACACACACTCACGAAACACTCACACAAACACACACACACACACTCACACACACACACACACACACACACACACACACACACACACACAAACACACACACACACACACACTCACACACACACACAGACACACACACACAAACACACACACACAACACTCACACAGACACACACACACACACACACACACACAAAGAGAGAGAGAGAGAGAGAGAGAGAGAGAGAGAGAGAGAGAGAGAGAGAGAGAGAGGCACTAAAGTAAACTTTGAAGTGTATGGGGAGTGAGGTGGTAGAGACATCAACTTTTTTTCGGGGCCAGCATCGTCTGTCCCCGGTTGCTTTAACTTCCATGATGGTGAAAAAGGATCAGGTAGCCATTCATAGCTGGGTAGACTGCAGATCGCATGCACAGTTTTTGTCTTTTGTCTGTGTCTTATGTTCGTGCCTGGGTGTATGTATGTTCGTTCGTTCTTTAATTTAACGTCTTTTCACTATAAGTGATATTAGACGGGGAGGGGGGGAGGGGAAATTATTTAAAAAAAAAAAAAAAAAAAAAAGTGAACAAAATAAAATGTAGAACGATAGTTGGACGGGTTGGATTTGGGCAGAGGGAAGACAGAGGAAAAAGACATTAGCAGGTGGGGGAACAGTAAAATGGAACGAGAACTTAACACTAACAATTAACTTCAATAACGTGAAGGGAAATTGTAACACTAAAATACAAACCGAATAAAGTTAAAGTAATGCATTAACAGGACTGTGAACTAATGATTCTGAAATTCTAACTAACAACGTTTGATCTGATGTAATTTTCTGGAAATGATTTTCAGAATACTTTTCTTGAGTAAACATTTTCGGTAAAAAAGAACGTAGCATTTTGCAGTAGAATAAACAGTGAAACAGTGTGAACTGTTCGCCGCAAATACACTTGACATTTTTACAATATTTTGTTCTCAATGCGTTTAGCTGAATACGAAAACAAACAGCAACAATCGATCTCAAATGATACATAGAAGAATACTGCAATTTTTTACATACATTTTGAACGGTAAGTTTTATCATTTGTTGTGACACAAACTGTTCATCTGAATGTTCAAGAAATCGAGTCCATGAGGCTGATTCGAGCAAGTTGCAAGCTTCTTTTACGGAGGTATGAACATGTAATTCTATAGCATTATCAGCATTCTGGGCGCCTTGCTTAGCTGCTCTGTCAACTACTTCGTTGCCGTGAAGACCAACATGAGAAGGCACCCAGCATAAACTGATATCTGTACCTTTGACCCTTAAACGATGTATAAGATGATTTGCCTCAGTAATTAAATCAGGTCTTGTGTCGGCATTAAAAGACCGTAAGGCATATAATACAGATTTTGAGTCAACAAAGAGAACTACTTTGAAAGACATGGGTTTAAGATTTACTAGATAATACAATGCTTGATTAATAGCGACTAATTCCGCTGTAAAGATCGATAAGTTTGCCCCAACGAAAAATGACTTTTTTATCTTAAATTTTGGAACATAAAATGCTGCTCCAGCACATTTATTTTCTAAGACTGATCCATCGGTAAAAATGTGAAGGTGGGTACGGTATTTTTCATCGATGTGTTCTCTTGCTGTGGATATCGAAATGTTGACGTTTTCAGATTTCTTAGCGTCTGTATAATCAATATCAAAAGAGGCTTTTTGCATTTCACATGTAGGGATAGGCGTTGTTGATGGTGTCTCAGCTATTTCATCCATATTTATGTTAGACTGTTTGACCAAGTCAGATATGTAAGTTGAAACAGTCATTTGTGATGAAATGCTTTTTGCTCGCTTTGGAAAGTCAACATCAGACCTGATTTTAATTTCCTTACTCACAAAATTGTCCGTTTGTGAAGTAGTTCTAACTGCAAATTTTGCTGTCGCTAGCTCACGATAGTTGTTCAGAGGCAGAATTCCAGCAACTTTGTACGTTTCCAGATTAGAGGCATGAGTAGGGACACCTAGAGCAATTTTAATACTTTTGCAGTCTAAGCTTTGTATCTTCTTTAATAAATATTTTGGTGCACTGAAAAACACTTCTTGCGCATAGGATAATTTAGATCGTACAAGTGCTGTTGACAGATGAATTAGTATGTTCGTATCCATTCCCCAAGGTAATCGGCTTATTATCTTTAGAAAATTTAGGGCTTTTCTTGCTTTTGTTGAAATATAATCAAAATGGACATTCCAGTTTAATTTCGATGTCATAAAGACTCCCAGAAATTTTACAACCTGTTTGTAATGTAACACTTCACCAAGCAATCTGAAAGTAGGCAAGTTACTTAAAGTACCACCAGAATTAAATAGCATCATGTTAGTTTTTTCCGCTGACAACGACAGACCATTTTCTAACATATAGTTTCCAAGATTATCAAGATCAGATTGATACAATTTCCTAATGTAATTCTGTGCTCTCTGTGGAGTTGTCTTTTTTAAAGTAATATTCATCCAAATACATATATCATCAGCATACTGTGCCAAAACAACACGATTTGAGAGTGCTTTAGGAAGATCCTGTATAAGGATATTAAATAAAAGCGGTGCTATCACTGAACCTTGTGGAATTCCCATATCAAGATGTCGTGAAGTAGAATAACTAGTTCCCACTCTTGCCTGAATAGTTCTATTGGCTAAAAAAGACTTAATGTAATCATACATATTGCCAGATAAACCAATAGATTTCAGCTTGTACAATAAACGCGTATGCCAAACTTGATCGTAAGCTTTTTTCACATCAAAAAATGTAGCTAAAAGACTTTTTCTGCGGGCAAACTCTTTCTTGATGTGAGTGGTAAGTTTAACCAGGTGCTCAACTGTAGATCTCCCTTTTCTAAAACCAGCCTGATTTACTGGAATAACGTTATTTTTATCACAGTAATGTACAAGTCTGTTTAATACCAATTTTTCCAATAGTTTGCTCGTATGGGACGTTAAAGCAATAGGTCTGTAACTGTTTTTATTGTTTTTAGGCTTTCCTGCTTTTAATACTGGTATAACAACAGACGTTTGCCATAATTGTGGTATAGTTCCACCAGCCCAGCATTTCTGAAAAATTTTGTGTAAAAAAATAATATAGTTTTCTGGAAGATGTTTAATCATTTCAGTTGAAACTGCATCAACACCTACCGAACTCCTTTTGTTGCGCAGAGACAAGATAGTGTTTTTTAACTCTTCTAAGGTGATTGGAGAATTAAACCAGAGATCATTTTGAGGTATTGGATCAGTGTATATAGGGTTGTTAGCTGCCATTTCCCTGTAGTGTTTGCAGGTAGGAGTCAAACCATCTACTTTACTATTTTGGGCAAAAAGTTCCACAAAAGTTTCAGCTTTGTCCATGTCGGAAAGAAATTTGTGACTTGTATCAATCATTATTGGACACCTAGGTAAGTTGGCTCCATTTTTCATTTGATTCATTTTTGTCCATACTTTATGGAAATCCTTGAAATCTGAAATTTCTTTTGTGCAGTATGATGCCCAGTAATTTTTCTTTGCTTCAGCGATGATTTTATTACACTGGGTGTTAGCTTTTTTCATTTCCATATGATCTTCAGGTTTCCTGCTTTTGATGTAGATTTTGTATTTCTCTTTTTTATACTGAACTGCTTGCTCACATACCTCCGTCCACCAAACATTACCCAAACGGTTATTAGACTTAAAAGTTTTGAGTTTCGGGATGGAAAGGTCTGCAGCAGCTAGAACTGACTCCTGGAATTTAGAAAACATAACGTCTACATTTTCACTTTCATAATGTGTGAAATCTCGATTAGAAAGAACAGTCTGAAACAAGGACCAATCAGCGCGTGTATAATTATATTTTGGTATAATATCAGGAATGCTGTCTTTCATCCTGATGTTTTCGTTAGTTAGTGTTATGAGGATAGGTAAGTGATCACTTCCTAAAGTATCTCTGTGAGTGCCCCAGGTACAGCAGGGTACTAATTCTGGTGAGATTAAAGACAGATCGATGGCTGTTGCCCGATGTTTGGAAATATCAGGAATTCTAGTGACACTCCCATCATTCAAAAGGTAAAGCGAACTGTCAA
>JAPXFY010000029.1:12549204-12551704 GCA_030674185.1 Monoplex corrugatus
TAACTTCGCACCCACCCACCCCACCCCCACACACTTCTACAACCCTCACCTCTTTATGCCCAATATTCCTGTACCCTCTTCAGACATACCGCAAGTGGCTCCCTCAGTGTTTGCCCTGTACCCCCCCACCACCACCACCACCGCCATCCCACCTCCCCGCACACACTTGGCCTCCTGAAGTCCCAAACCCCGCCTTCTTTGCTTTTCCTGCCACCATACGTGGGCACAAACTGGCTGACGGTGTAGCCCGTCTGTTGGCAAGCCACGCCTACCTCCCCCACCCCCACCCCCACCCTTAATGTCTGTCTGGTCTGGAGGTGGGGTGGAGGGTAGGGGTAGAGGGAGGATAACAGTGTGTGTCTGGCTTCCCTCGTTGATCCAGTTGATTGATTGGTTCAGTTTTACGTCAACACTTAGTTCGGGTGATATGGCCGACATGGCCGACAGGGATAACCATCCCCGGGAAGTGGGGGAAGGAGGGGACTTATCTAATCGTATACTGACACTATAATGAAGAAGATAAGGAAAAGACAAGCAGCATTTATAGAACATTTTATGAGGCATGAGAAATCAGAGCACCTAGTCGCAACTGGAGGGGAAAGAGAACACCAGATAGACACAGGGAGAAAATATTGAACGGATTTGCGCAGTGGATGAAAACAGAGAGAGAGAATGTGGGAGATGTACTTGCAACGACGGATAGATTCGTGTGGAGGGCCATGATCGCCAACGCCATGCGGAAGGACACATGATAATGATACCGACTCCACCAGAACAACGGCTATGTTAAGATCGGCAGTAAGGTGGCCAGTGTTAATGTAGCGCACACGGTGGTCCGAACCCAACAACCGTTAACATGTGAAATTTGACGCTGAACCAGCTGAGCTGTAGAGGTCGGCGTCTACCCGGCTCGAAATGTGTATGAGGTCCTGTTCATGGTTGTGGAAGGTAAACAGCAAAAGAGAGGAGATGAGCACTGGGCTCTGAGTGAAGTTAAGTTTTCTAACAACTCTCCGAATCATTCCACCTACGACCTCTTCGGGGTCACGGGGCAACCTTCACCCTTCCGACCTAATCATTTTGTATTTCTTTTTTGTCAAAGAGAATGCACCATATAAAATTCGGAAAGCTTTCTTCTGGGAGATCGCATCGCCGCAGTACAGTGCCACTAGATCTGCACACACACACACACACAATATATATATATAGATCTATATACGCACATACACACACATAACATATGACATGTATAATATTATTTACATATACATATATACATCGCCACCCAGATCTGTGAGGTGAATGCGCGAGGGTGTCGACTGGGTGAGGAGAGGGTGGAGTGGGAGATGGGCGAGGAGGGCTGTTTAGGGGTATGGGTGGGGGAAAGGGGAGGTGACTAGTGCCTCTTCTTCTCTAAAGCCGGAGGGCAGCTCTTAGTGGTTGCCTACAGCGCTTGTTTGCTGTAGCTGTCAATCTACTACTGCGACATCGCGGATCTACATGCGCAAAGGGGCGGAGTTATTGGCCTAGGAAAGTTTGTGGATTATTACACGGATGCCGTTATTATGTGTGTGTGTGTGTGTGTGTGTGTGTGTGTGTGTGTGTGTGTGTGTGTGTGTGTGTGTGTGTGTGTGTGTGTGTGTGTGTGTGTGTGTTTAAAACAAAGGACCAGTTATGGTTGCCTTACAACTCGCCAACACTAGTCAATCTCGAAATAGTTTCAACCTGAGAAAAAAAAAGTAAGGCAACTTGTCATGATAAGGGTGTGTGTGTGCGTGCGGTGTGTGTGTGTGTGTGGTGTGTGTGTGTGTGTGTGTGTGTTGTGTGTGTATGTGTGTGTGTGTGCGCTTGCGTGCGTTGTGTGTGTGTGTGTGTGAGAGAGAGAGAGTGAGAGAGAGAGAGAGAAACACAGAGACAGACAGAGAATGTGCGCGTGTGTGTGAGTGTGTGTGTGTTGTGTGTGTGTGTGTGTGTGTGTGTGTGTGTGTGTGTGTGTGTGTGTGTGTGTGTGCGAGTGTGTGTGCATGTGTGTGTGTGTGCGCATGTGTGTGTGGTGCGCATGTGTGTGTGTGTGTGTGTGTGTGTGTGTGTGTGTGTGTGTGTGTGTGTGTTTTTTTCGTTTGCTTTCTTCCCTTCTTTTTCAATGAATATAATTCCAAGTTGGGTTTAAATTACAAGTCGTTTAACATTATGTCAGACACTCCAATTTCAACATAACTGTGATGAATAGGATGTACGATAACAGGCCTCTTTGTCCGTGGTCACTTTGTGTATATGTATGCATGTGACTGTCTGGGGGCAAGAAGAGAGAGAGAGAGACAGACAGACAGACAGACAGACAGACTGACAGACAGACAGACAGATAGACGGAGACTCTCTCTCTCTCTCTCCCTGTGATAGACAGACAGACAAACAAACAAGCAAACAGACAGACAGACAGACAGACAGAGAATGTGTATGCGTGTAGTTTTCAAAGGGATATACCATTTTATGGTGAGTT
>JAPXFY010000029.1:12554204-12561704 GCA_030674185.1 Monoplex corrugatus
GTCTGGCCCCACTCTGGTCTTCATCTCGCTTTCGGGCAACCCGCCCTGCCACCAGCTCGCATACACACACTCGTAGCTGTTGGCACCTTTCCGGGCGGCGTAGGGGCAATCACATACAAGCTGTGTGCAGTAGGGCACTGCGGATGTAGATATTTAAGAACAGCAGGAGCAATTTATTTTGCTTTCAGGTAGATAGGTCTCTCTCTCTTCCTTCTTCTCTTTCTCTTCTCCTTCTCTTCTCTCTCTTCTCTTCTCTCTCTCTCTCTTCTCTCTCTCTCTCTTCTTCTCTCTTCTCTTTCTCTTCTCTTCTTCTCTTCTTCTCCTCTCTCTTCCTCTTCTCTTCTCTCTCTCTCTTCTTTCTCTCTCTTCTCTCTCTCTCTCTCTTCTCTTTCTCTCTTCTCTCTCCTCTCTCTCTCTCTCTCTCTTCTCTCTCCTTCTCTCTTCTCTTCTCTCTCTCTTCTCTCTCTCTTCTCTCTCTCTTCTCTTCTCTCTCTCTTCTCTTCTCTCTCTTCTCTCTCTCTTCTCTTCTCTCTCTCTTCTCTTCTCTCTCTTCTCTCTCTCTTCTCTTCTCTCTCTCTTCTCTTCTCTCTCTTCTCTCTCTCTTCTGTCTCTTCTCTTCTCTCTCTTCTCTCTCTCTTCTCTTCTCTCTCTCTTCTCTTCTCCCCTCTTCTCTCTCTCTTCTCTTCTCTCTCTCTTCTCTCTCTCTCTCTTCTCTCTCTCTTCTCTTCTCTCTCTCTTCTCTTCTCTCTCTTCTCTCTCTCTTCTGTCTCTTCTCTTCTCTCTCTTCTCTCTCTCTTCTCTTCTCTCTCTCTTCTCTTCTCTCTCTTCTCTCTCTCTTCTGTCTCTTCTCTTCTCTCTCTTCTCTCTCTCTTCTCTTCTCTCTCTCTTCTCTTCTCTCTCTTCTCTCTCTCTTCTGTCTCTTCCTTCTCTCTTTCTCTCTTCTCTTTCTCTCTCTCTTCTCTCTCTCTCTCTTCTCTCTCTCTCTTCTCTTCTCTCTCTCTCTCTCTCTCTTCTCTCTCTTCTCTCTCTCTTCTCTTCTCTCTCTCTTCTCTTCTCTCTCTTCTCTCTCTCTTCTGTCTCTTCTCTTCTCTCTCTTCTCTTTTCTGTCTCTCTCTCTCTTCTCTTCTCTCTCTTCTCTCTCTCTCTCTCTCTTTCTCTCCCTCTCTGTCTCTCTCAATCTAGTTGGCTTTCAGGCAGATAGGTGTTCCTCTGTCCTGGCACGCTCTCTTTTCCTCCCAAGACTCTTTCTGATTTCTGTATGTGACCCAAATTCTCTCCATGGCTCCCCAAACACGGAGTATGGCTGCCTGTAAGGCTGGATGATTAAACGGCCATTGACGCGAAAATCTGCTCCATGTGTCAGGTAGATAGGATAGTATGAATCCATATTGCTTACAGGGATTGCTCATAGGCGCTGTAGCTTGCGTAAGAAGAAGAGTTTAGATTTTGGATTTTGTTCAAGAGGGGTTCACCACACTTGGACAATTCCATAAGGCTCCACCCGAGTCTGCCAGCATTATCTAGTAGACTCCCTGGGCCTGTGCGAAACCCTATGTGCTGGCAAGTCTTGAACTGAGGAATGGAACAGGGGGAGTGGAGGGGAAGGGACCTATCAACACTAAGCGACCACCAAATATGGAACTTCAGAAGGGCAGCAACAGCTGACTATCAACAGTAAGACACACAATGATGGAAACATTCAGAAGGGCAGCAAACAGGCCAGTAGACTTATCAACACTAAGCTGACACCACAGAATGATGGAAACATTCAGAGGCAGCAAAAGCAACTATCAACAGTAGCTGACACCACCAGAATGATGGAAACATTCAGATGGGCAGCCAACAGGCCATTGGACCTATGAAACACTAAACAAACACCACCAGAATGATGGAAACATTCAGATGGGCAGCAAACAGCCCAGTTTTTAATGTTGAGGGCTAGAATTGAACTCAAGATATCAGATCCTGAGTCCATGGCATATAATAAGAACTAACCAGCTCACGTAAGAAGAACAAGAAGAAGTGGATTTGAGCGGGGGGAAGGGGGCAGGATAAAGGGCAAGTAATTCGTGATCGTTCTGTGTGTGACTCCGATTCCGACTACTTTTTTTTTTTTTTTTTATTGTGGTAGAGACCTTCACAGGACTATGGACACCACAGAGAGCTAAGGCAAAGTGAATGGAATAAAGGAAAACAGACCAGTTCCTTTGTAGACTGGGGGTGTTTGGGTACATTTTTGATCCACGTAAATTGAAATGTGTGTGTATGTGTGTGTGTATGTGTGTGTGCGTATGTGTGTGTGTGTGTGTGTGTGTGTGTGTGTGCGTGCGTGTGTGTGTTGTGTGTGTGTGTGTGTGTCTGTTTGTGTGTTTGTGTGTGTGTGTGTGTGTGTGTGTGTGTGTGTGTGTGAAAGGGAAAGACAGACCCGGTTTCTGTTGAAGATGAGGTCTTTCGACACTCCTTTATTTCAGAATAAGCACATCTTCTCTCTCTCTCTCTCTCTCTCTCTCTCTCTCTCTCTCTCTTTTCTCTCTCTCTCTCTCTCTTTCTCTCCCTCTCTCTCTCTTTCTCTCTCTCTGTCACTGTATCTCTTCTCTTGTCAGGGAACGGAGCCAGTTGTGGTTATATTACAGGTCGTGTAACGCTGACTGATCTCAGGCAATCAGATTTCAACATCAGATTATTTTCTTTCATAAAATGTAGGCCTACTTGTCATGTCATGATCATGGTGTGTGTGTGTGTGTGATTGTGAGTGTGCGTTCGCTCGCGCACTACTTCTTTTTCAAACGAGTTGCTGCCCTCCTTCATGTTGACACAGTTTAGGTTGTTTTGTGTCGGCTAATCGCTGATGATCAGATTTCAATATAATTGCACACATAGGTCCATATAATAAGGGACAATTATGAAGGAATTGGCGGGGTGTGGAGGGGGTAAAGAATTCATCTTGGCTAGAAATGACACTGAAAACAAATTAGGCCACCTAAATCCAGGTCATGGAATAACGTGTTATTGCGAGATACTAACCATCAGATACACTGATGACTTCACACAAAAAACAAGTGTGCCGACCCAGCAAGCAGTGCACTGCACAATATCAAGATCTGCTGACATCAGGTAAGAAAAGAAAACTACGTTGGTACGGCCATATAACAAGATCCAACAGCCATGCTGGACCAATCCTCCGGGTGATTGCTGAGGGAGGAGAGAGAGAGAGAGAGAGAGAGAGAGAGAGAGAGAGAGAGAGAGAGAGAGAGAGAGAGAGAGAGAGAGAGAGAGAGAGAGAGAGAGAGAGAGAGAAGAGAGAGAGAGAGAGAGAGAGAGAGAGAGAGACAGAGAAGAGAGAAGAGAGACAGACGACGACGAGAGAAGAGGAGAAGAGACAGAGAAGAGAGAGAACAGAGGGAAGAAGAGAGGAGAGGAAGAGAGAGGGGAGAGAGAGAGAGAGAAGAAGAGACTAGAAGAGAAGAGAGAATGAAAAGAGAGAGAGAGAGAGAGAAGAGAGAGAGAATAGAGATATAAGATAGAAGAGAGAGAGAGAGAGAGAGAGAGAGAGAAGAGAGAGAGAGAAAAGAGAGAGAGACAGAGAGAGAGAGAGAGAAAGAGAGAGAACAGAAGAGAAGAACGAAAACAAAGAACAGATCGAAACGACTGGCAACAGTGCGGAATGGACAAAGAAACTATTTGCAGAGAACCAGGCTTTGGCACAGAACCGACGAAGCTGGAGGAATCCAGTGAGCACTTCTTTGGTGCGGCGCCCCGTCAGGAGGAGAACGCCATCTAGGATTTTCATTATTATTAGTAGTAATATATTCATCTGTTTTTCATTATTGTTATTATCATTATTGTTTCATGATGATGATGATGATGATGATGATAATGATGATGATGATTATTATTTATATTATTATTATTATTATTGTTGTTGTTTGTTGTTGTTTATCATTATTGTTTTGTCATTATTGTTATTATCATTATTGTTTCATGATGATGATGATGATGACGATGATGATGATTATTATTGTTGTTGTTGTTGTTATCATTATTATCACTACTGTTGTCATTGTCATCATCATCGTCATGATTGTTATCAATATTGCTATTATCACTACTACTACTGGTGCTGCTGCTACTACTACTATAATTATGATTATTGTTGTCATTGTAAAAATCATTAGTAGTAGTAGTAGTGTCAGCATCATTATTATATTGGGATATTCATCAATACAGTGGATGCAGTAATCAAGTGGTTTAATGCTGGCCTTGCAAACGGAAGGCCGTGGGTTTGATTCGTCCAGACGTTTCCACCTGGTAAGGTCAACGTGTGTCCAAACCTGCCAGTGCGAAACCCCCGGTGTCTGTACGCGCATGCAGAGTGTCACATATGCGTGTTAAAGATCCGATAAGTCATAACGGTGGCTGGTTTATGGAAAACACCCCAAAGATGCAGACTTTGCAATACCATAGTAGAGTGTCCCCTTAGATGCCAGGGGCTCTTTCAGTATTAATAGTATCCCCACCTTCTGGGACTTTGGTGCTAGAAATTTCCTCTTTTCTGTCACTCTCTTTGTTTCTGCCTTCCTCCTTTGCTTTCTGTCATTTCTTCCTGTCAGTTTTTGCCTTGCCAATTGGCGTTGGCGATCATGGCCCTCCATATGCATCTGTCCCTTGTTGCCGCAAGCACTTCTTCCACCCTGTCTGTCTGTCTGCCTCTCTGTCTGTCTGTCTGTCTGTCTGTCTGTCTCTCTCTCTCTGGTTTCCATTGTCTTTTCGTTTGTTTGTTTGATTGCTTGTGTCTGGATGCCAGCTGTCAGGAACTCTTAAGTCACAGAGCCGCTTCAGGTCCCGTTTTAAAACCTGTTTCTCACGTGTAGGTCTTCGGGCATTCATGTCATTAAAGTTGTCTGTGTGGAATACCTTTCTGGGGCTTGTTTACACTGTTGTTACCGGCTTGTGTTTGTTTGTCTGTTTGTGTGATTGTTTGTGTGTTTGTTTGTGTGTTTCTTTCTTTGTGTTTTGTTTGTGTTTTGTTTGTGTTTTGTTTGTGTGTTTGTGGTTTGTGTTTTGTTTGTGTTTTGTTTGTGTTTGTGTTTGTTTGTTTGTGTTTTGTTTGTGTGTTTGTGGTTTGTTTGTTTGTTTGTTTGTGTGTGTGAGCGTGTATATCTCTCTCCGTCTCTGTTTCTCTGTTTCTCTCTCTGTCTCTCTGTCTCTTTCCCTCTCTCTCCCACTCTCTCTTTCTGTGCGTGTGTGTGTGGTCTGTGTCCATGCTGTTTGTGTGTACGTTAAATAACATTTTTTTCGGATTATGAAACACTTCATAAATCACATGGAATTCAACCACCCAGAGACTATGAAACCTCACATACACACACACACACACACACACACACACACACAACAACACACACACACACACACACACACACACACACACACACACACACACACACACACACACACCACGCACGCACACACACACACTCACACACGACACACACACACACACACACACACACACACACACACACACGCACTCACACAAACACACACACGCACACACACACGACACACACATACACACACACACGCACACACACACACACAACACACACACACACACTCACACACACACGCGCGTGCTCGCACACACACACACACAAACACTTACACACACACACACATACACACACACACACATACACGCAAACATATACACACACAAACACACACACAAACACACACGCACAAACACACACGCTCAAACACACACACAAACACACACGCACAAACACACAAAAACACACGCAAACACACACATACAGAGACCCCGCCTCCCTCCCCCCCACACACACACACTGCCAGTTCACACCTCCACGCACACCACACACAAACAAGGTCGCATACAAAATGAAGAAAGACCCACTTTGCACATGACATGGCACAGTTCATCAGATGTTTTTGCCTTTCAAGCAGTTTCTTTTCAAAACGCTCCCCAACGCCGTCTTTTGACAAGTTGTGTAACTGACACTTTGAGCCAGACACATTGAGCCAGACAGTCATATGACACCGACCACCCATATCATAATCCATGGCATGCCGAGCAAAAAAAAATCACACTTTTCAACCATCCCCACCCCCATACCTTCTACCATCACATACATACACGCGCGCACATACATGCATACACACACACATACACACACACATACACACAAACACACACATACATGTATATATATGTATATATATATATATATATATATATATATATATATATATATATATAATACATACATACCTTCTACCATCACACACATACACGCATACACACTACAAACAAACACACACACACACACACACACACACACACACACACACACACACACACACACACACACACACACACACACACACACACACACATATATATATATGTGTGTGTGTGTATATATATACATGTATATACATGCTTACATACACATATAAACACGTGCACACACACACACACACACACACACACACACACACACACACACACACACACACACAGGCATATAGACACAAAGACATATACACCGATAGCCATACCTGACAATCTTTTTGTCTGTCTTGTCAAAAGAAGGCCTCTAATAATCAAAGAAACTGGTAAGACAGGAATGTTCACTAACAACGAAAAGGAAATATGCGAACCAGCCGTCCACCCGAACAAAGATAACCCAAAAGGAAACCAACCAACCAACGAATAAGCATATAAATCAAAGACAAGTAAACCATAATCCTAACCATTAGCCCAAACCCTAACCCTAACCCAAATCCAAACAAAGCACAAATCCGAATCAGAACCAAAACCAAACCTTAATACAACCCAACCCAGACCAAAACGTTGCATTGTAAGACATCAACACTGCAGGTTTATACCTATTTATTTTTGGACACTGCAACTTTAAACTTATTTACTTGTGGACACTACAACTTTAAACTTATTTACTTGTGGTTGTGAAAATGGGTGACAGCAGTGACGTAGATATGAACAGAAGACAAGACAAATTGGGAGGAGATGGAGGAATCAGTTTCAGACAGGTGAAATCCTTCTTGAAAGGTTTTCGAAAAGGAGGCGAGGGGAGGGGGGTTCATACCTTGCTTTTTCTACCCCATGATCTGCAAGCCCTTTGTGTCAATGCCCCAATGGCGCACATTCCAGTACTGTTTGACATACCTCCCAAACCACAAACATCCAAGTCATCATAAAACAGGCCGTGAAAGGTCAGAGATTCTGGGACAGACTTTTTGAACAATATTAAAACCACACATGAAAACGGAGATGGTGCCATGGAGTGCCTTTGGAATTCAAAGTGCATGACACGGCTGTATGTACTCTATGCTCTTTTTGTAAAGTGTTGAACTGTTTGTTACATAATTTCAGGTTGTTTGAAAGTCAGGTGGTAGAGACCTCGACTTTTCCTGGAACCATCATAATAAGAGCGATGTCCATGTCTTCTCCAT
>JAPXFY010000029.1:12566704-12609204 GCA_030674185.1 Monoplex corrugatus
GTGTTGTGTTCCATCGTTTTGTGATTATATTTTTCATCTCTTCATTTCCGGCAACTTCAGTCCCTCATTGGTTATTATCAATATTTGATGTTTCTTTTTAAACAGTTCTTCTCGAAGATTTCGTTCAGATCTTGTGCTTTCTTTCAACGTATTTAAACAGTTGGTATTCATTCTTCCTTTTTGACATGGCAGTGTTACCATATCATAGCTCCCAGCATTCACCCTGTGGGGATGCCGGGGGCTCTTTCAGTATAAATAGTATGCCCACCTTGTGGAAATTCTGTGCTAGAATTTTTCTCTTTTCTGTCACTTATTATTGTTATTATTATTATTATTATGATGATTATTATTATTATTATTATTATTATGATTATCATTATTATCATTATATATTATTATTATTATCATTATTATTATCATCATTTATTATTATTATTATTATTATCATTATTATTATCATTCCGACGAGTACTGTACATTTGTTCTTCAACAATTCATATATGTTTTTCTCCAGCAGTTCCTTTTTGTACTTGATGATTTTGCATTTTAAAATTTTCTTTTTCCTGGTATTTGTTCTCCATCACTTCATTAGTATTTGTTCTCCAGCATTTCATTCCCGGTATTTGTTGAACACTTGACGAGCCTTTTTACTCCAACAGTGATTTCCCCTCAAGGTGTTCCCCAGCAACTTGTCCCTTGATAGTTGTTCTCTAACAATTCATGAACTATTGTACTTAAAGAATTTCTTCCCCAAGCTTTTCTCCAAAAGTTGATGGGTATTTTTCTCCAATGATTTTTAGTCCTTGGCAGTTTGTTTCCAACATTTCAAGTATCTAGGATCTGTAAAAGCAAATGATGGCTCCTGCACGAAAGATGTGAAAACAAGAATTGGCATGGCAAAACAACAACAACAACAACAACAACAACCAACAACAATAAAATGGTCCAGTTAAACAACGTATGGAAAGACAGACGGCTTCCTCCCAAAGATTTAAAACTAAGAATCCAGACAATTTTGATTTGGCGAAGCCTGGACACTAAGAAAAGACAAAGAAAATAAAATCAATGCGCACAAATGTGGCCCTAAAGACAACTTCTCAGAGTGAAACGGACAGACAGAAGAACAGACGATAACGTGTTAAAGGAACTGAATGTCAGGCGCCAACAGATGACAGAGATCAACAAAAGAAAGCTGAGATGTGGGCCATTCGATCAGAAACACCAAAACAGATTTGATATCAACGGTCCTGCAGGCGAAAGTTGAGGCAAGGAGATGTAAGGGACGACCGCACACCTCCTGTTTCAATAATGTTACTGAAGTCTGTGGTCTGGGGATCCAGGAGGTCCCCCACAGGTGTCTCAATCGTGTGACCTGGAGAAGACTTGTGACACCGAGCGTGGCTCCTACCGCCGATCCCGGGCGAGGGAGAGAGGTGAGAGGTGAGGTGGTAGTTTGTTTCCAACAATTCATCCCCTCATGTTTGTTCTCCAACAATTTATGTCTGGGAGCATTTGTTCGCCAGCGATTCTTTCATTTACCTTTGTTCCCCAGCAGTTTTCTCCCTGCCGTATGTTCCCCAACAAATCATCCCTCCCCTCCACATGTCTTGCCTTGCTCATAGTTCCATTGTAAGTTTCTTTTGCGTTTTGTAGCTACAAACACTGAGATCACCTGACACTCTTCAATGTATAGTTGCCCGACTGTTGCCTTTTGCCGCTAAGAGATGCAACATGGAAGCTCCTCAGACATATTAACCCTTTGACTTCTGCACCCTGTCCACCAGCTGCAAAAACGTAACCCTTTGATTCCCTCACCTTATCCACCAGCTTCCTGAGGAAGCTGGTTGATAGGGTGAGGGAATCAAAGGGTTACGTTTTTGCTTTGCTTGCATGGTTGGCATTGCAGGATGCTGGTGGACAGGGTGCGGGAGTCAAAGGGTTAACCCGAAGACGGAACTTGTATTTCCTCACGAGTTGATGAAGATTTATATGATGGTATTGTACGTGTGTTTTATTGTCCCGTAGTGTGTTGTGTATTGTGTAAGCCCAGTCATCCACATCGCTGTCTGTGTTGTGTTGTATAGCATCGGTGTTGTATTGTACTGTGTTGTGTTGTGTTGTATCGTACCAGTATTGTATCGTACTGTGTTGTGTTTATACACACGTACCCACACAATACACACACAGACACACACAGACACACAGACACACACAGACACACACACACACACACACACACACACACACACACACACACACACACACACACACACACACACACACACACAACTTCATAAGCATAGACACAGACCATATACAGAAATCCATTGACAAGGGAGAAAAAAAGAAGAAAAAAAAAGGGAAAAAGAAAACTTATCAGAGGAGAGTGTCACGTTGCCGTTAATCCCGGACTGAGTATGAAACTAGAGAAAAAGATGGAAAGCAAACATGTATGGTACGCCCTGTACGTTTATTGGTAGACGGTTGCCTGTACACAAGTTTTCTTTTCTTTTCAGATGGTAGCATACTCCTCTGCCTGTCTGTCTGTCTGTCTGTCTGTCTGTCTCACTCTCTGTTTGTCTGTCTGTTTGCCTGTCTCACACTCTCTCTCTTTCTTTGTCTGTCTGTTTCACTCTCTGTCTGTCTCACTCTGTTTGTCTGTCTCACTCTGTCTGTCTGTCTGTCTCACTCTCAGTCTGTCTGTCTGTCTTTTCTGTCTGTGTCACTCTGTCTGTATGTCTGTCTGTCTCTCTGTTTCTCTCTGTCTCTGTCTCTGTCTTTGCCTCTCTCTTCTCTGTCTCTGTCTCTGCCTCTGTCTCTCTCTGCATGTGTGTGTGTCTGTCTGTGAGTGTGTTTGTGTGTGTGTATTTGTCTATGTGTCTGTGTGCGTCTGCGTGTCACAAAATAATCCAAAAAGAGAATTTTTAACATGATGGCTCGACGAGCTCTGTCTTTACTTCTATTTTGAGCTTTTCCATTCTTTAGAAGGCCTAAATGTCTTTAGAATGCAAGAGAGAGAGAGAGAGAGAGAGAGAGAGAGAAGACAGACAGACAGACAGACAGACAGAGACAGAGAAGCAGAGGCATGCGCACCATGTTTGTCCATTAACAAAAGTTTAGAGGTAAAACACAACAACAAACAACAACAACAACAACAAAACAGCAAAGATTATCATTATCTTTCCACATTGATAGAAATAACTGAAAGTCTTATCACTCTTATCACTGCCTCCCGCCCCAACCCACACGACAACAACAGCAACAACAACAACAATAACAGATGAAAAATGATTGGGTTAGATTGATTGAAGATTGAGTGGTCATTTGAACGATGTTACTTACAGATGGGTGAATGGAGCTATAAATAGACACAACACAGACAGACAGACAGACAGATAGATAGATAGATAGAGAGAAGACAGACAGATCGATCGATAGATAGATAGGAGATGAGAGAGAGGGGGGGGAGAAAGATCGATCGATCGAGATAGAAGGTAGATAGATAGGATAGATAGATGACAGTATGATGGAGGACGGACGGATGGATGATGGATGGAGGATGGATAATGGATGGACGGATGGATGGATGGATGGATGGACGGATAAATGGACGGTCGGATGGATGATGGATGGATGGATGGATGGATGGACGGACGGACGGATGAATGGATGGATGGATGGATGATGATGGACGGACGAGATGAATGGATGGAGGACGATAGATGGAGTCGATGATGAGAGATAGATAGATAGTGATAGATAGATAGAAGAAGTTTAGATAGGCAGCAAGACAGACAGACAGACAGAGTAGACAGAAGATAGATAGTAGATAATAGATAGATAGAAGACAGACTGAGCATCATTGATGAAGATGATGATAGGTAAGTAATAGTTATATGGATAGTATGTGCAAGACTGATATGATGAGACTGACAGACTGATGATTGACTAATTGATTGTTGACTGATTGATGAATATGATTGATTGATCGATGCTAATGACTGATGACTGACTGACTGACTGATTGATTGATTAATTGATTGATTTGATTGTGGATGTTTGATCCGGTACATACGTTCCCTGTCAAAGGAAACAAAGAGTTCTGTAATTGCAGACCTTGACTAAATCTTGTTTGTTTCTTTATGTTATAACAGGTGGCTGTGCCGGAAACATGAAGTGTTGCCATAGTAACGACGAGGCCCTCAAACTTCCTCTGCGTGCCATGACACAGTCGGCCAGACAGATGTACAACGCCTTCCAGGACTCCTGCACCAGATGCCCAAGTAAGCATGCACGCTCACCAACGCACTGAATGACTCTTTTCAAAAGGCAAAGTCACTGCTTTAGTATGCATTGAATATCACAAACTTGTCTTTTGCCGGGGCATAAAAAGCTGTCATTCATTGATTCATTCATTGATTGATTGATTGATTCATTCATTCATTGATTGATTCATTCATTCATTCATGCATTGATTCATGTGTGTGTGTGTATGTGTGTGTGTGTGTGTGGTGTGTGTGTGTGTGGTGTTGTGTGTGTGTGTGTGTGTGTGTGTTGTGTGTGTGTGTGTGTGTGTGTGTGTGTGTGTGTGTGTGTCTGTGTGTGTTGTGTGTGTGTGTGTGTGTGTGTGTGTGTGTTGTGTGTGTCTGTGTGTGTGTGTGTGTGTGTGTGTGTGTCTGTGTCTGTGTGTGTGTGTGTGTGTGTGTGTGTGTGTGTGTGTGTGTCTGTGTCTGTGTGTGTGTGTGTGTGTGTCTGTGTGTGTGTGTGTGTGTGTGTGTGTGTGTGTGTGTTGTGTGTGTGTGTGTGTGTGTGTGTGTGTGTGTGTGTGTGTGTGTGTGTGTGTGTGTGTGTGTGTGTAAAAATATTAAAAAAAAGGTGAACACAAATGCAGCTTCCTAGAACAAAAGAAGCGGAAGAAAGAAAAAAAAAGAAGAGAGACAGAAAACAAACAGGGGGAGACAAACAACAGCACAGAGAGAGAGACAAAAGCACAGAGAGAGAGAGAGAGAGAGGAAAGAGAGAGGAAGAGAAAGAAGACAGAGAAAGAAAAGACAGAGAAAGAAGAGGAGAGAGGAGAGAGAGAGAGAGAGAGAGAGAGAGAGAGAGAGAGAGAGAGAGAGAGAGAGAGACGGACAGACAGACAAAGAGGAGGGGTAGAATCAAGAGAACGTATAAGGTGTGTGTGGGGAATCTAGAATTAATCTCCACACCTGGGTCTTAGTTAAGATTTTCATCTTCATGTCCATCTTTGCAGGGCACGGAGGGTGGGGCGACTGGTGTGAGTGGAGTGGTTGTTCAGCCACCTGTGGCCCGGGTAGACGCACCCGTTCCCGAAAGTGCAACAACCCCGCCCCTACTGGCAGAGGTCACATGTGTGAGGGAATGGCCATAGACACTCAGCCCTGCGGTGGCGGCGACTGTTGCAGTGAGTGGACCGTTGAGCACTGTAGTACTGTGAAACCTTTCCTCTCTCTAAAAGCACTTACAATGTGAAGAGGACATGGCAAGAAATAACCAACGAACTCTTTCACTCCCTAACCCTGTCTGCCAGCTTCTATCCACTTCTTGACCTTCCACTGTGTCATCCTGTCCATCAGCTTCTTGTAAAAATATTTGTGGAAGCTGGTGAACAGGATAAGGGAGCGAAAGAGCTACTCTCTGTTCACATGAGGTGTTTTTGGGGAAGACACTGACAAGGATTAATATGTCTTCGTGATATATGTATGTACTGTTACACAGATATTGACACCGGGGGAGATGGGACAACTATTAAGAAATGCATTTTAACAAAGAGTTGGGGTTTTGTTTTTTTGTTTTTTGTTTGTTTGTTTGTTTTTGCTTTTTTGGGTAATGGAAAGAAGGGTTAATAAGAACAGAGGGGTAATGATGGGTAATGGAAAGAGCGGGTAAACAGAACAGAGGGGTAATGATTGGTAATGGAAAGAACAGTTACACAGAACAGAGGGGTAATGAAGAGTAATGAAAAGAGCGGGTAAACAGAACAGAGGGGTAATGATGGGTAATGAAAAGAGCGGGTAAACAGAACAGAGGGGTAATGATAGGTAATGGAAAGAACAGTTACACAGAACAGAGGGGTAATAATGGATAATGAAAAGAGCGGGTAAACAGAACAGAGGGGTAATGATGGGTAATGAAAAGAGCGGGTAAACAGAACAGAGGGGTAATGATAGGTAATGGAAAGAGCGGGTAAACAGAACAGAAGGGTAATGATGGGTAATGAAAAGAGCGGGTAAACAGAACAGAGGGGTAATAATGGGTAATGGAAAGAACGGGTAAACAGAACAGAGGGGTAATGATGGGTAATGGAAAGAGCGGGTAAACAGAACAGAGGGGTAATGATGGGTAATGGAAAGAGCGGGTAAACAGAACAGAGGGGTAATGATGGGTAATGGAAAGAACGGGTAAACAGAACAGAGGGGTAATGATGGGTAATGGAAAGAGCGGGTAAACAGAACAGAGGGGTAATGATGGGTAATGGAAAGAGCGGGTAAACAGAACAGAGGGGTAATAATGGGTAATGGAAAGAACGGGTAAACAGAACAGAGGGGTAATGATGGATAATGGAAAGAGCGGGTAAACAAAACAGAGGGATAATAATGGGTAATGGAAAGAACGGGTAAACAGAACAGAGGGGTAATGATGGGTAATGGAAAGAGCGGGTAAACAGAACAGAGGGGTAATAATGGGTAATGGAAAGAGCGGGTAAACAGAACAGATGGGTAATGATGGGTAATGGAAAGAGCGGGTAAACAGAACAGAGGGGTAATGATGGATAATGGAAAGAGCAGGTAAACAGAACAGAGGGATAATAATGGGTAATGGAAAGAGCGGGTAAACAGAACAGAGGGGTAATAATGGGTAATGAAAAGAGCGGGTAAACAGAACAGAGGGGTAATAATGGGTAATGGAAAGAGCGGGTAAACAGAACAGAGGGGTAATAATGGGTAATGAAAAGAGCGGGTAAACAGAACAGAGGGGTAATAATGGGTAATGGAAAGAACGGGTAAACAGAACAGAGGGGTAATAATGGGTAATGGAAAGAGCGGGTAAACAGAACAGAGGGGTAATAATGGGTAATGGAAAGAGCGGGTAAACAGAACAGAGGGGTAATGATGGGTAATGGAAAGAACAGTTCACCAGAGCAGAGGGGTAATGATGGGTAATGGAAAGAGCGGGTAAACAGAACAGAGGGGTAATGATGAATAATGGACTTCAGTTCCACCAAAAAATAGAAAGGATGGTTATCTGCCAAACATTTTTTTTTTAATACTAATACTTGGTAACCATGTTTTCTACACTTTGTGGGGAATAAAGGACGAATGCAGTGTTTCGTTGTAGCAAAGGAGATATATAAGTTCTTGTTGATGCTGTTTTTGTTGTTGCTGTTGTTTGTTGTTGCTGTTGTTGTTGTGTGTGTGTGCGCGCGTGCGTGTGTTTATGTGTGTGAGTGTGTGTAAAACATATGCTGTTGTTTTGTCGTTTGCAGATTTGTTTGTTTGTTCATGTATTAAATTATTTGTTTGATTCTTTTGTCGTTTGAATTTTTTTCTTTGGTTTTTGTTGTGTTTGCATATTTCTTTTTTATTGTATTGGCTGTAGTTCTGTTGTTGTTGCTTCCTACGTGGCTTTGTTTTTGGTTCATTTGTTTGAGTGATGGCAACATTGAGGGCTTGCTTGGCTGGATTTTTGATAGTGTGGTGTAGTCTGTATTGTATAGTGGTATCGCAAATAGTTGTTTACGCGCTGTAGTGTGATAAGGTGGTATGGTGTCTGTGCATGTGTGAGAGTGTATGCGTGATCTATGTGTGTGTAAATGTATGTGTGTGCAAATGTATGTGTGTGTTCGTTCTTTGATTTAACGTCTTTTCACTATAAGTGATATTAGACGGGTATGTGTGTATGAATGTGTGGATGGGTGTGCGTGTTTCAGTTGTCATGAACTTGCCGCTTGTTGCCTGTTATGTTTTCTCTCCGCTGTATCTGTCTCTATGGCGTGGGAATTGGCTTTTAACTGAACAAATAAATCAGCTAATAGATAAATACATGAGTCAGGTGTAAGACAATCCACTGACATTGCCATTCGTTACAACCTAAACTTGATAATCTCGTCAATCTAGTTGTGACTGTATTTTGGGATGAGGCGATTAGGCTGTGTGAAAAAAATAGATAAATAAAAATAAAAAATTCAAATTTTACCATTCATGCTTCCTGCCCGTGTTTCTAAACAAGCGTTCAGACTCAATTCTTTTTATTCAGAGCAGCTTTTTTCAGACGCAAAGCAATGAAACGAGAAAGAAAAGAGCAAAATGATATACATGTATATATATATATATATATATATATTCATTAGGCACTGTCCTCATTGGGTACTACTCTCATTAGGCACTACCCTCATTAGACACTCCCTCATTGTGTACTCCCCATTATGTACTGCTCTTATTAGGCACTACCGTCATAAGCACTACCCTTACAAGCACTACCCTCATTGGGCACTACCCTCACTGGGCGCTACCTTCATTACGCACTTCCCTCATTAGACATTACCCTGATTAGGCACTTCCCTTTAGGCACTCCCCCTCATTAGGCACTGTCCTCATTAAGCACTACCTTCATTACGCACTACTGTTATTACGAATTATCTTCATTGGGAACCACACTTATTTGGCACTAACCTCATTAGGCACTACTGGCATTGGGCACTACACTTGTTAGGCACTCCCCTCGTTAGGCACTACCCTCATTGGACAATACCCTCATTGGGCACACTCTCATTGGGCACTACCCTCATTACGCACTATCTTCATTGGCACTCCTCTTGTTAGGCACTCCCTCATTAGGCACTCCCCTCATTAGGCACTTCCCTCATAATCATTGCCCTCGTTGGGTACTACCCTTCAGAAGGCACTTCTTTCATTAAGCATACCTCATTAGGCACTACCCTCATTACACAGTGCCCTCATTACGCACTACACTCATTAAGCCCTATCTTCAATGGGCACTACCCTTATTAGACACTAACTTCATAAGGCACTACCCTCATTAGGTACTACCTTCGTTAGGCATTACCCACATTAGGCGCTACCTTTATTAGGCACCACCTTCATTAGACACTACCCTCATAAGCACCCCCTCATTAGGCACTATCCTCATTAGGCACTACCCTCATTGGGCACTACCTATTAGAACCTCTTGTTAAGCATTACCTCATTAGCCACTACCTCATTAGGCACTACCCTCATTAGGCACTACCCTCATTAGGCACCCCACCTTTGGGCATTACGCTCATTTTGTTGGCCTCGAGAAAAGTTGAGGTTTCTACTACCTCACTTACGAGCTGAGCGCTATGTCGTAACCTTTACTACAGTTTTCTTAACCAGTAAATGTGTTGGGTTGGTGAGTTACTGACTGTGACTGTTTGGGGTTCATTGAGATTGGTGGATTGGCAAATTAGTAATATTTGCATAGGTACCTTTACTGTATGGAAAATGAAACTAGATAAGTTGTGCTTTAAAAGCAGTAGTGTACCACTGAAACAACGTGGTGCTTTTCGCTGGATCGACACTCTTCAACAACATAACTCTTGGAGATGTGTAATTACTTTGTCAGCAGGCAATCGCCTCAATGTCAGAAACACTTCCTCGCAAAACTGAGTAAAATTCAAAACAGTTCAGTTCAGCTCAATTCAGTTCAATTCAAATCCTCTTGACTGTTCCCTATAAGAGAATAGATGACACCATTTGACAGTTCCCTGTAAGGGAATGGATGACACTATTTGACTGTTCCCTGTAAGACAATGGATAACACCATTTGACTGTTCTTTGTAAAACAATGGATGACATCATTTGACTGTTCCCTGTAAGTGAATGGATGACACCATTTGACTGTTCCTTGTAAAACAATGGATGACGCCATTTGACTGTTCCTTGTAAAACAATGGATGGCGCTATTTGACTGTTCCCTGCAAGATAATGGATGACACCATTTGACTGATCTCTGTAAGACAATGGATGACACCATTTGACTGTTCCCTGTAAGACAATGGATGACACCATTTGACTGTTCCCTGTAAGACAATGGATGACATCATTTGACTGTTCCCTGTAAGTGAATGGATGACACCATTTGACTGTTCCTTGTAAAACAATGGATGACGCCATTTGACTGTTCCTTGTAAAACAATGGATGACGCTATTTGACTGTTCCTTGTAAAACAATGGATGACGCTATTTGACTGTTCCTTGTAAAACAATGGATGACGCTATTTGACTGTTCCCTGTAAGACAGTGGATGACACCATTGACTGTTCACTGTAAGACAATGGATGACGCTGTTTGACTGTTCCCTGTAAGACAATGGATGACGCTATTTGACTGTTCCCTGTAAGACAATGGATGACACCATTTGACTGTTCACTGTAAGACAATGGATGACACCATTGACTGTTCACTGTAAGACAATGGATGACACCATTTGACTGTTCCTTGTAAAACAATGGATGACGCCATTTGACTGTTCCTTGTAAAACAATGGATGGCGCTATTTGACTGTTCCCTGCAAGATAATGGATGACACCATTTGACTGATCTCTGTAAGACAATGGATGACACCATTTGACTGTTCCCTGTAAGACAATGGATGACACCATTTGACTGTTCCCTGTAAGTGAATGGATGACATCATTTGACTGTTCCCTGTAAGTGAATGGATGACACCATTTGACTGTTCCTTGTAAAACAATGGATGACGCCATTTGACTGTTCCTTGTAAAACAATGGATGACGCTATTTGACTGTTCCTTGTAAAACAATGGATGACGCTATTTGACTGTTCCTTGTAAAACAATGGATGACGCTATTTGACTGTTCCCTGTAAGACAGTGGATGACACCATTGACTGTTCACTGTAAGACAATGGATGACGCTGTTTGACTGTTCCCTGTAAGACAATGGATGACGCTATTTGACTGTTCCCTGTAAGACAATGGATGACACCATTTGACTGTTCACTGTAAGACAATGGATGACACCATTGACTGTTCACTGTAAGACAATGGATGACACCATTTGACTGTTCACTGTAAGACAATGGATGACGCTATTTGACTGTTCCCTGTAAGAGAATGGATGACGCCATTTGACTGTTCCTTGTAAAACAATGGATGACGCTATTTGACTGTTCATTGTAAAACAATGGATGACGCTATTTGACTGTTACTTGTAAAACAATGGATGACGCTATTTGACTGTTCCCTGTAAGACAATGGATGACACCATTGACTGTTCCCTGTAAGACAATGGATGACACCATTTGACTGTTCCCTGTAAGACAATGGATGACACCATTGACTGTTCCCTGTAAGACAATGGATGACACCATTGACTGTTCCCTGTAAGACAATGGATGACACCATTGACTGTTCCCTGTAAGACAATGGATGACACCATTTGACTGTTCCCTGTAAGACAATGGATGACACCATTTGACTGTTCCCTGTAAGAGCATGGATGATGACAAACTCCGATCTACTATCAAGCGCCTTCTGAAATAGTCTTTATACACCCTTGACCTCGTATAAGACTTGATTTAAATATGTCGCTGATGATGTCATTTCGGCAATCGATTTTCCCAAAAAAGAAAACGATAAAAGTAAATTAACCAAGGGATAAACATGCTTAGTTGGTCTTTTTGTAAAAGTACAATTAAACAGTTGGAAACATCTATTGCCACACGCTATTAAAATGAAGAAGAAATGATGAGAGTGGGGAGAAGACAGAGACAGGGGTGAAGTGGGGGTGGGGGTGAAGGCAGTGAGATTGTATATTCTAACTAGAAATCTTGTACTTCCATTTAGCAAGTTTAAATTATTAACAGCTGGCATGGTACAAAGTAGCGCCACAAATGCCTGCAGTTCATATTTGCTTTGATTTTTCTGCAGCCTTGCGGTGCATTGAAACAATTAACGTGTAATTTTGTGCCTTTTGAAAACGCTTCAACTATTAATGCCCATATTGGTGTGATTGCCCATGCTGCTTTGCAGGCTTTGTTGCCTTTGTTCACGAGCGTGTCGTTCTGTCACGGCATGGCAGACATGTTCATGTCACATGTTGGTCCGTCGTCTTCCCGTTGAAATTACTGCTGTTTCAGTTCAGTTCGATCAACAAGGGAGTCACTGCCAGCGGGTAACCCCATACGCGCTCCACCCACATTTCCGAACGATGTAGATTGAAAAGGATCGGTGGAGGTTGGCTATACACTTTGACTCCCTCACCAACCTCCTGCAGGAATCTGGTGGATCATCATCATACATCATCATCATCATCATCATCATCATCATCATCATCATCATCATCATCATCATCATCATCATCATCATCATCATCATCATCATCATCAGGTGCCTTGCCGCATGGCGTTGGCGATCATGGACTTCCATCTGTCTCTATCTCTTGTTGCCTCAAGCATCTCTTCCACCCTCTTTTTCTTCAGCCACTCTGCATGTCCGTCTAGTACCTTCTCCCTGGGGTTACCTGGTGCTCTCTTTCCCTCCAGCTTTCCCGTTGTGACCAGGTGCTCCAATTCCACTTTCCTCATAAAATGGCCTATAAATGTTCCTGTCTTTTCCTAATCTTCGTTATAAATGATCTTCTTGTGTCTGCCTCCATCAAGACTGTCTCGTTTGTTTTCTTTTCTGTCCATGGAACTCGCAACATTCTTCTGAGAAACCACATCCCGGCTGCCTTAATCTTGTTTTGACTTTGTTTGTTGACTGTCCACGCCTCACAACCGTATAACAGTATTGGTTCTATATAACATATAAGAACTCTCTTCCTAATGTTAATTGATAGGCATTTGTTGGTAAGAATGCTTTTCATCTTCTTGAATGCTGTTTTGGCTTGGCCGATTCTGCTGGCTATTACTGATGTGCATCTGCTGTCTGGTGAAATGATCGTTCCCAGGTATTTAAACTTATCAACCTAACTCAAAGTTGTGCCGTTTGCTGTTATTTTGCATGAGGGGATTTCATGTTTTTTACTGATCACCATGACTTCAGTCTTCCTGCTGTTTAGTTCCAACACCTTAATTTTGCTTTCTATTTCTAGTATGTTCACACGGTTTGTAGGTTCCTTTCATTTTCTGCAATTAGCACGGTGTCATCTGCGTATCGAATGTTATCATTTTCCCTCCAACCTTTAATCCAGGGTCTTCCTCTAGGTTTCTCATGATGTTTTCGCTGTAAAGTGAAAACAGATTTGGTGACAAAACACAACCCTGTCTAACTCCTCTTTTGATGTTTTGGAAAGAGCTTATATGGTTTTCTATTCTCATCGCAACTGTTTGTTCCCAGAACATATTTCTGATTATTCGTAGATCTTTTCCATCAATATTCAGTCTTTCTAGTTGGTTGATCAATTCATCATGTCTTACCCGATCTGTCTTGGTATAATCAACAAAGCATAAATATAAATCCTTATTCATCTCGATTGACCTCTCTATGATAGTTCTCAGGATGTATATGGCATTACTAGTTCCTTCCCTTCCACAAATCCACACTGTTCATCTTCTATTTCTCTTTTGATTCTATTCCTTGTTCTCATCATGATTATTCTTAATAGGATTTTTGTTACATGACTCATCAAACTAATTGTGCAATGGAGTTTGCATTCTATAGCCCCTGTCTTCTTTGGAAGTGCTATGAAAATTGATTTTGACATATCTTTGGGGATTTTTCCAGTGTCGTAAATTTCATTTAGGAGGACAGTTATTTTTTCAATACCAAATTCCTCCAGGGCTTCAATCATCTCTGTAGTAATGTTGTCTGGTCCTGGGGCTTTTCTGGTTTCATCTTTTTCAGTGGTGCTCTAACTTTATCTTTCATTATGGGTGGTCCTTCAAAGTTGTTTCTTATAATGTGTTCTTCGTTTCTGTCATCTTCAAAAAAAGTCTTTAATGTACTGTCCCCATCTGTCTAATATTTTGTCTTTTTCCATGATAAGCGTACCATTTTTCGATTTTAAGCAACCAGTTGATGTGCATGTATTTTTCCTGTGGACAAGTTTTTTCAATTCGTCTGTACATACCCTGAGGATCTGTTTTGTGTCGGTCTTCTATTTCTTTGCATTCTGTTTTCAGCCAAGCTTCCTTATCTTCATTGCACCTATTCCTGATTTCTTTGTTTATCTTCCTGTGTATCTCCTCGTTTCTCTTTGCCTTCCTCCGTTCCTCCATCAAGCCTAAAAAAATTTTTTTTTGTCATCCAGTTCTTTCTCGCTTTTCTATCTACTTCAGGGAATTCTTCATAAGCTTCATTTATCGAATTCCTCAACTTTGTCCATTATTCCTTAGTCACTAACGTTTTCCAGAGCACTAAATTTGTTTTGAACATGTACATTAAATTTTTTACGTATCACTTCACCTGTCTTTAAGAGTCAAAGATTTAGTTTTATATTGCTTTTGGTCTGTTTCCTTTTCCTTAATTTCAGCCTAAATCTTCCCACTACAGAATTGTGGTCACTGTTGCAGTCTGCGCCTGGTAGTGTTTTTGCTGACAGTAAAGAATTTCTGAATCTTTTATTAATCAGGACGTAGTCAATCTGATTTTTGGTATTATCTCCTGGACTCATCCAAGTCCATTTTCTTCTTTTAGGCTGCTCAAACCAGGTGTTTCCTACTATGAACTCATTCTACAAGTTTCCCTCCCCTTTCATTTTGTGTACCAAGGCCATGAGGTCCAATTAAGCTGGTGATAGGGTAAGGGAATCAAAGGGTTAAGCTTTTGCTTTGCTAGCATGGCTGACAATGCAAGATGCTGGAGGACAGTGTGCTGGAGTCAGAGGGTTAAACTCGTGCTTTAAGTTCTACGCGCCTGGGAGATTTTGAGATGTCCACGTTAACTGGCTTTCCCCCAACACAAATGATATCTGGGATCCAGCACTAGATGCGGTAACTTCTTTCCTTTACCTTGTTCTCTGTTTCGCTTTGTGTGTGGTGAAAGTCCAGTCAGCTGTACCATTTCCAAGTTGGTCTTGTCCATTTCCTGCCCGACATTTTCACAGTGCTTGCGGTCAGTTGCATTGCCCAGTGGGAAGTGTGTCGTCTGACGAGGGAAGGTAAAGGAACTTACTCATTTTGAGACAACGTCAACGGAAAAACAATCAGACGCAAACTGACTGTTATCCATGAAAATAATCTTAAATCGAAAACACACACACACACACACACACACACACACACACACACACACACACACACACACACACACACACACACACACACACACACACACAACAACAAACAAACATAAATCCCAAACAATCACAATGGTCGGACACACTTTAAGCCTCCTCTGAGATTTCCTTTGGGGTATTTCAATGCCCCAATGCAGACAACAGTTACTGAACAAATCGCACTATGGCGCAACTGAGAAACAGGCAGCTAGTATGCTGTGTATGGTCAGGTTGGTGATACCATTGTGTGTCATGGTCCATTCGATTCTTCCACTGTATCTGGACTAGTTTAGGTTTGGTGTGCCATTTATGTCCCAAAGCCCCTCACCCCTCTTTCTCCTTCTGTCTGCTGGTCCAAGACACTGTCAGCGTCACAGCGTTTAACTTGGGCGCGGTGGGTCTTCCCGACCTGTCAGATTTTGGTGGAGCGCATATGGAACCATCTGATTGCAGTGAATCTCCCTAAAATAAAGTATTCCGAATTTCAGACACTTTGTGTTACCGTACAAAACGTTGCCAACACAATTTGAGAAGGATCGGTTTTCGTTTGGCGTGTATTTCGTTTTATGATCTTTAAAGAAGGCACCGTCGATGAATATGCCACTAACGTCTGATTTTTGCGAAATGACCGTTTTCGGAAAAAAAAAAATCCAAGATTCGACAGACCATTCCCATGCCCACTGTCTCTCTCCCTGTCTTCCTCCCTCCCTCCCCCTCCCTCTCTATCTCTCTTTCTCTCTCTCTCTCTCCTCAGTCTTCCTCTGTTTCTCTCTTTCTCTCTCTCACCCCCTCTCTCACCCCTGCAGCTGACGGCAACTGGGCCCCGTGGACTCCTTGGGGCCCCTGTTCGGCCACGTGCGGGTCTGGAATGCAGGACCGATCTCGCTTGTGTTCGAATCCTGCCCCCAACTACTGCGGCCGAACCTGCCCAGGACCTAGCAGTGACATGCGACCGTGTGAATCTAACCAGCAGTGCTGTAGTGAGTGACTCTGTAGTGGTTGTCCTGTTGGTGTGGTCCTTAATAAATAAATTCATTAATTAATTTATTTATCTATTGATTTATCTATATATTCGTATATTTGTTAGTTTATTATTTTTAGTTTTTTATCCGTTTATTTATTTACTTGTTTATTCGTTTATCTATCTATTTATTTATTTATTCATTTATTAGTTTATTTATTTATATATTTATCTGTTTATTTACTTGTTTGTCTACTTACTTATGTTCTTGGAAGGAGGATGTGTGCATGTGTTTTTGTCTTACTTATACGAATAGATATTTTCAATTTTTCTCCATGGGAAACTCCTTAATTGCCATGGAGTTTGTGTTTTTTGTGTGCATGAAGTGAATGTTGTATTGTTGACCTCGATTTATTGTGTCGTCTGACAGACCGTCATCACACTACTATTTAAAGTGTCATAAAAGGGACAGAAAAACCTCTGTCTGATCAAGATTCGAACCCAGATTTAGTTCACCTTAGGTTAGCATTTTATCCAGTAGGCTACACAGTTAATCTGTTAATTTACTTTTCTGTTTGTTTGTTTTGTTTGTTTGTTTGTTCTTTGTTTATTTATAGTCTGTTTGGTTTTTTTGTTTGTTTCTTTGTTTTGTAATCTGTTTATTTTGGTTTTCTGTTTTGGATTTTTGTTTGTTTATTTGTTGTTGTTTCTTTGTTTGTTTGAATGTCTGTTTTTGTTGTTGTTGTTTGTTGCTGTTTGTGAATTTGCCAGGCTGGACAGTTTTGTTATAGAATATTTTGGTTTGGTTTGTGTTTGCTTTTGTTTTTTTTGTTAGCTGTGCGTGTATTTATCTCACTGGTCAGTTTTGTTGAAGACTCTGTGTGTGTGTGTGTGTGTGTGTGTGTGTGTGTGTGTGTGTGTGTGTGTGTGTGTGTGTGTATGTGTGTGTGTGTGTGTTGTGGTATGTGTGTGTGTGAGTGTGTGTGTGTGTGTGTGTGTGTGTGTGTGTGTGTCTGTGTGTCTGTGTTTGTGAGTATAAACGTGTGTATATATCTGTGTATGTCTGTTTTTTTCTTGGATATGTTTTCTTTATTATGTGTATGTGTGTGTATGTGTGTGTGTGTGTGCGCGTGTGTGTGTGTGCGTGAGTGTGTGTGTGTGCGTGAGTGTGTTGTGTGTGTGATATATATGTGTGTGTGTGATTTCTTTGGTTTCCATTTATTTGTTTGTCTGTTTGTTGTTTTTTGTGTCTAATGTTGTCGAGCCAGCCAGTTTTTATGCAGTGAATGAATTTCTGATGTGTTTGTATTGTTTTGTTTCATTTTGTTGCTGTATTCTTGTCACTAGGCTGTTAATTTTTGTCGTGGAGAGTGAATCTGTAACTGCTTGTTTGTGTATTTGTTTGCTTGTTTGTTTGTTTGTTTGTCTGCCTGTCTGTATATTTGTTGTTTGTTTGTTTGTTTCTTCGATTGATATGTTAGTGTGAGACTTTCGTTGTTTTTTTTTCATATGGGATTTTTAAAGTTTCGTTATGCTCTTTCCTTATCTGTTGTTGGTTTTCATTTTCCAGCATTTTAATGGTTTTGATTTTTTTTGTGTGCGGTTCAGATTTTTGTGTGTGTAGTATTGATTAGTAATAGCAGTAGTTGTAGGGTTGATAATTAGTAAAATGATTTTTTTTTATTAATAATATCATGGAAAATAGCAGCAACAACAACAACAGCACGAGTCTGGAGCCTGGACTTTGTGTCAAGAGAGATTCCTCCTATTTTAGCAATTCCTGCAAAACGAGAAGCAAAACGATGAAGTAAACATCGAAATATCTCACTTACATCCAAAGTAAATTAGAAAAAGAAGACAAGAAGGAGGAAGACTGAAAAAAGAAGATGATTACTCTCTCGATCATTTCTTGAGGTATTCTTGTTGTTCTTGTTGCTGCTGCTGTCTGTGTGGTTGTAGAGTAACAATGTTTTGCGTTTATAACAGTAACACGTTGTCTTTGTGATTTATCATCGTTGTAGTTTTTGATGCACTCATTGAGGGATTAACTGCCACTAACATGACACTGGTGTTGTTAACTGCCTGTCTGTTTCTCGCTCTGTGTCTTACCACTTGTAGCTATCGCGCTATTGTCGTTGTTATCCTTTTCTAAAAAATGAGGTCTTGAAATGTGTACACGTTGAAGTCACTTATTTTCATGGCTTGTCTGGTACAGATTGCATTTCATCAAGTGACAAAGAATTTATGTTTTCAGAATCAAAACAAGAAACAGTAGATACATACATATGTACAAACAAACATACATACATACATGTATATATACATATATGCATACATATGTATGTATGTATATATATATACAAACATATATATAACCGTCTAATATCACTCATAGTGAAAAGACTTAAATCAAAAGAACGAACGAACATACATATATATATATATATATACATACACGCATACATACATACACACATACACACAAACACACACACACACACACACATACATATATAATATATATATATATATGTATGTATACATATGTATACGCACACAGGTGGATATTGAAGAAACAAAAACAAAACCGAAAAAACACACACATAATCTGATTTTTCCAAATTTTCGTCTTGACCCTTCTTTCTAGGGCAGAGAGAGAGAGAGAGAGAGAGAGAGAGAGAGAGTGGGTAAGAATGAGAGAGAGAGAGAGTGGGGGAGAGAGAGAGTGGGCGAGAATGAGAGAGAGAGAGAGTGGGGGAGAGAGAGAGTGGACGGAATGAAAGAGAGAGAGTGGGCGAGAGAGAGAGAAAGTGGGGGAGAATGAGAGAGAGGAGAGAGAGAGAGAGACAGAGAGAGAGAGTGGGTGAGAGAGAGATTATCAAACTGACGACATGACAACTGTTTTCTCTTACCATTATTTTTCAAATGCTACGAAAACGAAATCAGTTCACTTCCACAAATGAGAGAAAAAAGTCATGAATACGAGAGACAGAGAGAGTAGGGGGAGAGAGACAGTGAGAGAGAAAAAAGAGAGAGAGACAGACAGAGAGTGAGACAGAGAGAGAAAGAGAGAGAGAGTGTGTGTGTGTGTTTGAGAGAGAGAGAGAGAGACAGACAGACAGACAGAGAGAGAAAGAGAGTGTGTGTGTGTGTTTGTGAGTAAGAGAGAGACAGAGAATAAGACAAGCAGTCGGATCAGACATCTTTGTTTCTTTATACACTTCATCACTCATAGTGAAAAGACGTTAAATCAAATAACGAATGAATACACTTCATCAATTGAGGTTCTGCGTGCAGCTGCGAAATGTAACTGTGATTGTCACTGAAGGTCTGGGATAGACAAGTTTCCACAATTCTGTTTCACAATTTTGCTCATTGTTCACAAATGAAAACAAGACAGAGGGCTGAAATAATAAACATGGAAAAATCGACCTGGACCAACAAAGAGAATCCTTTAAAACACAACATCCGTCGTCCAGAAAGTTTGCGGTCTGTGGAAAAACGAAAGCATCAAGCACAGGCGAACAGCCCGGCTGTGACAGAACAGCTTTGGAGTAGCGAAGGGGACTGAACACCACGCCTTTCATTCAGACCACCGGACTGACCATTTGAGGCGTGACAATGCTTGGACGCAGGAGATATATGGGCTCTACTGGTGTATTCATCATCATGTGCCCTGCTGCATGGCGCTGGCGATCATGGCCCTCCATACGAAGCTATCCCCTGTCGCTGCAAGAACATTTCCCACCCTCTCTGTCTTCAGCCACCCTGCACGTCTGTCCAGTATTTTTTTCCCTGGGTCTGCCTGGTGTTCTATTTCCCTCCAGCTTTCCTGTTGTGACCAGGTGCTCTGATAACCCTTTCCTCATAAAATGCACAAGGGCGCGCGCACGTGTGTGTGTGTGTGTTATTGCCCCAGCTTTATGATCGCCTCTGTGTCATAGACAGCACCCTTCGTTCGGCGAAAAGGCTACCGTGTAGCGTCAGGAGCAGCGAGGTGAATGTCCGATCAGTGGTGAGGCATTGTTGCTGTGGGTCCCATCCAGCACTTTGGAGTGTTTCTTGTTAACTTTTGTTATCCTGTCTTTTGGCTTTCTCTGTGTCAAAGCGCACACATGGCTCAATTTTTGTCTTTCCAACACACTGTTCAACCATCGAAACAGATCGCCATGACAGCAAGACACGAAGCAATTTTCCTATGATGACACAAGAGAACGAAGAGAATAGTCATGATGCTATGGGGTTCCAATGTGGATGGAAACTGTGCAGCTGTACGTTTTCTTTCATACAACATCCTGGCGTCAAATAGGCCCGGGAGTTACAGACACCTGTGGTTGAGGACATTTGAGGGACATCCTTGCTGACGCATTCGTGAAGTGATTGACATTGGACTGTGTGGTTCCAGTTTTTCCACTGAGCCCTCAACACGATTCAGCTTTACTTGAAGATGAACTTCTGCTGCGTTGTTTTATTCTCTTATGGGTGACCATGGCCTCATCATCATCATCATGTGCCCTGCCGCTTGGCGTTGGCGATCATGGCTCTCCATACGAATCTATTCCTTGTCGCTGCAAGTACATCTTCCACCCTCTCTGTCCTCAGCCACCCTACAAGTCCGTCCAATATATTCTCCCTGGGTCGACCTGGTGTTCTCTTTCCCTCCAGCTTTCCTGTTGTGTCCTACAGTTGAGTATGGTCAGAGCTGTCTTGGTAAAGACGTGTGAGGGCTCATGCAGACAAATATCCCTTCACCATGCTCCCATCCTTTCCATCTGCAGCCCTTGTCTTTGCTCTGCAGCCCTCGTCTATCTTACCTCTTGGTCTTGGGAGAGGGAGACAGGCAGACAGACAGAGCTAGAGAATGAAATGAGTGTGTGTGTGTGTGTCAGAGGGAAACAGAAAAAGAGAGAGAAAGAGAGAGGGGGCGGGGACGGAAATGGAATGGAATGAGAAAGCTAGACAGAGAGAAAGAGGGAGAAAGAGTGAGAGTGGCAGAGAGAGAGAGAGAGAGAGAGAGAGAGAGAGAGAGGGAGAGAGAGAGAGTAGGAACAACATGAGAGAGCGTGCATATTCATTCAGTCATAATTTATTAGAGATAAAAACACCAATGGATAGAATACTATTGCAAGAACAAAGAAACTTACAGACAGTCGTGTGTGTGCGTGTGTGTGTGTGTGTGTGTGTGTGTGTGTGTGTGTGTGTGTGTGTGTGTGGAGAGAGAGAGAGAGAGTGAAAGAGAGAGAGAGAGAGAGAAAGAGAGAGAGAGAATGTAGACTCCAACCTCCAGTTGTTGTTTTTTTTAATCATAAACATACGGCAAGACGGTCAAGCCATTTCAACACTCTTTCTTTCCCAACCACCATCAGTACAAACCACACTCCCAGCTCCACCACTCTGATCAAGGTCTGATATTCCCCTCTCCCTATTCCCTACTCCGGCCTGTCCCCCTCTCCCCCTGTCCCACTCCCATTGTGACAGCTGACGGAGCGTGGAGCCCCTGGTCCTCGTGGAGCATGTGCCCGGTCACCTGCGGACAGGGCATGGTGGAACGGTACCGCAGGTGTGACAGTCCCCCTTCTAACTTCTGCGGGCGTCGTTGCCCAGGCGAGATCGGGACTCCAGCCGTGTGGTACTGGTCGGGACTGCTGTGGTAAGGTGTCATACCTCCACAAGTGTCATACTTAGGCTTAAGGTACTTTGACCTCTCCCCTCCACCACCACTCAAAAAAAATCAAATCAGTGCGGTTATATTTAGGCTTAGGTGCTTAACTCCCCCCACCCACCCCCAAAAATCAAAATCAGTTTGATTATATTTAGGATTAATATACTTTATCCTCCCCCCCTCCCCCCCCCCCAAAAAAAAAATCAAAATCAGTCCGATTTTAATTAGGCTTAAAATACTTTTACCTCCCCACCCTCACCCCCCAAAAATCAAAATCAGTCTGATTATATTTAGGCTTAAGCTATTTTACCTCCCCACCCCCCAGCCCACACCCCAAAATCAAAATCATTCCGATTATATTTAAGCTTAACGTGTTTTACTCCCCCCCCCCCCTTCCCCCTTCCAAGAAAATAAAAATCAGTGCGATTACATTTAGGCTTAAGGTACTTTTACCTCCCCCTCCCCCTTCGTAGAATCATCGAAGGTGTAAAGCACAACAATCTCAAGGCAACCATTGTGTTTGTAGACTTCAGCAAAGCTATTGACAGTGTACATCGCGGGAAAATGATGAAGATTCTAGAAGCATACGGCATTCCTGACCAGATAGTGAGAGCCATTAGCAAGTTATACGAGGGTACTCGAGCTAAAGTCCTCTCCCCTGATGGCGAAACAGAATACTTTAAAATCTCAGCAGGGGTACTTCAAGGAGACACACTTGCACCTTATCTGTTTGCTGTAGTCGTGGACTATCTGACGAGAAAGGCTACAGCTGGAAAGAAGAAGAACTTGGTTTTACCTTACAGCCCGGAAGAAGTCGATGATATCCTGCTGACAGCTTGACAGATCTCAACTTTGCTGACGACATAGCTCTGCTATCTAATGAAATATCACAAGCAAAGAGGTTAATGGAACAGGTTAAGTTGAAGCAGCTAAAGTTGGACTGCACTGCAGTGCTAAGAAAACGAAAGTGATGATGTACAACGAAAGTACTGAAAACGATATGAAATCTATCAATGGGGTATACATCGAACAAGTCACCAATTTCAAGTATCTGGGCGGATGGATGGAGAGCAGTCAGAAAGATATCTCTGTTTGAAAACCCTTGCTTGGTCTGCATGTCACAAGCTGAAGATGATATGGACTTCTAACTTGAAAAAAGAACTAAAGATTCGTCTCTTTATATCCACTGTCGAGTTTGTATTGCTCTACAACTCGGAAGCATGGACCTTAACAAAGCAGATAGAGAAGAGTCGTGATGGGACGTATACTCGCATGTTGAGGATGGCATTAAATGTCTCTTGGAAGCAGCACATGACTAACGAAGAGCTGTATGGATACCTCCCTAAAGTTAGTGACAAGATAAGAACACGTAGGCTTCGCCTAGCCGGTCACTGCATGCAACATCCAGAGGAAGTTGCTTCACAACTTGTACTGTGGCAGCCAACTGGAGGGAGAGCGAACAGGGGAAGGAAGACAACAGACTTCATTGATCTTCTCAAAAGGGACACTGGCCTCGAAAACATCGATGAGATCAAGGCAGCCATGTTGGACAGGAGCAAGTGGAAGGAGTACGTCACAGAGGCTCGATCGGGAGATCGGCCAAACTAACTAAACTAACCCCCTCACCCCCCACCCCACCCCCACCCCCCAAAAAAAATCAGTCCGATTATATTTAGGCTTAAGGCACTTTACTTCCCCTCCCCTCCCCATCCCATCCACCCTCGATAAAAAATCAAAATCAGTCCGATTATATTTAGGCTTAAGGTACTTTTACCTACACCCCCCAAAAAAATGCAAAATCAGTCCGATTATATTTAGGCTTAAGGTACTTTTACCTACACCCCCAAAAAATGCAAATCAGTCCGATTATATTAGCTAAACACTACCCCCAAAAATCAAATCAGTCCGATTATATTTAGCTACACCCCCCCAAAAATTCAAATCAGTGCGATTATATTTAGGCTTAAGAAACTTTTACCTCCCCCCCCCCCCCTGGAAAAGAAAAAATCGAAATCAGTGCGATTATATTTCGGCTTAAGGTGCTTTAACCCCCCCCCCCCCCCTCCAAAAAAAAAAAACAAAAACAAAAACAAGATCAGTCCGATTATATTTAGCCTTTAGGTGCTTTTACCTCCCCCTCCCCCCCTCCAAAAAAGAAAGAAGAAGAAAATCAAAATCAGTCCGATTATATTTAGGCTTAAGGTACTTTTACCTCTCCCCCCCCCCCCCCTCCCCGAAAAAAAAGTCAAAATCAGTCCGATTATTATTGAATGTATTGAGGGAGTTATTTCTTTATTTATTTGTTTGCTGGTTTATTTGTTTATTGATTTATGTATTTTATTACGAAAGTCAAACTTCAGACTTCAAAACGCTCTAATATTTAAGGATAGCAGCATTAATTAAGAGTGCACCAGTATCGCTACTCGACACATGCAATTTAAGCATAAACAAGTTTTGAAAAAAATGTTGTAACAACGTACCTGTATTTACTTTACTTGATGATTAACAGGATTAGAATGAACACACACGCATTAAGGTGCGTGCAGGTTATCCTCCTTTTCTTTGGCCCTGCAAAACGATAACAACGTTAAACAACCTTTATACAGTCACATTAATGTGGCCTTGTTTCAACTCTCTCTGTCTCTGTCTCTGTCTCTCTCTGTCCCTCCCTCTCTCTCCTCTCACTCTCTTTCTCTTTCTCCCTGTCTCTCTCTCCCTCCCTCTCTCCCCTTCTCTCTTTCTCGCTCTCTCTCACTGTCCCCCACCCACCCCCTCTCTCTGTGGCTTTTCTCTTATTTGTTTTTGTTTGAATTGGGATAAAAAAATGTTTTCATTTTGATTTCATATACAGTTTTTAATGAAATTGTTTAGTGTCCTGTCAAGTTGTTCACTTAGTTATTGTTAATTTGTGTGATTGCACCATTAATTCTTCTAATAGTGTGTGTAACTATATATATTCATCACTTATTAGTTATTATATATATTCATCACTTATTAGTTATTATATATATTCATCACTTATTAGTTACTATATATATTCATCACTTATTAGTTTCACCTTTTGGTGATCACCTTGTGATTTCCGTTGGCAAGACAGTAAATAGTCTTATAGTTGTATGTTATAATTGTAGATTTGATGTCATAACAAATCGTTACAATATACAGTATACAGTTAGAATAGTACATGCAGTAATATATACAGATTACATATAATACATATATATTTGTCATAACACATTATAACTCTAACTTCATGTTGCTTGAGATATTTGATACGTTTTGTTACTCGTGTGTTTTATGATCATCATATATTTATATTTGATGTTGTGTTTATATTAACATAATCCTCCTGATATGCTATTATTTTTGTGTGCTATATATTTTGTGATTACTGTGGTAAGTTTATTGTTCCATTTGTTTTTATAGAAGTCTTAGTCAATATAAACTATGTAGGCAAAACAATTCACAGACTTTATACAGCATGTGATCTATTTTGGCTAAATGTTACATTTTGCATGTTTTAATTTGTTTTCATTCATTGCAATAACTGACATGACCATTATAAATAGTTTTTGTTGTTTTGCCTATATATTATACAGGTATTGCATTTTTTGTGCTATCATTTGCAGATACAAGCTTATTACCGGACTTAGATATGTACTGGTAAATATTTCATAAGAACATGGAAAAGATTAGCAGTCTATTCCAGGAAGTAATGTATCAGTAACAGAAAGTGAGCTGTTTGTTATTCATACAAAGCTATAGATAAGAATAAAATTAACAAAAATATTGATGAAAAAATTCTTAACATGATTGCATCATTCTGTCAAATTTGAAGCAGTTTTCATTTCTGCAATTTGAAACTAATTTGAAACACATTTTTCATTTCTGTAATTTGAACTAATCAATATGTTTAGAGTTATTTGTTTATTCACAACAATACAGTCTTCATTGTGGTTAAGTAGGTAATTCAATCTTTTATCTCTGTGCGTCTCTCACTCCATCTTTCTTTCTTTTTCTTCCTTTTTTCCTTTCTTTCTTTCTTTTCTTCTTCCTCAAAAACACCATACCAAACATCAATCGTTCATGTCCTTTATGGAACAGGACTTGTTTTCCACAAGGTTGCGACCAGAAAATATATACTTTTAACACCGTCAGGTCACTATACTTCCTAATATTCTATTTATACCTTTGTCACATGAAGTCGAAGGCAACTGGAGCCCATGGGGATCCTGGTCTCGCTGCTCGGCCTCGTGCGGCAGAGGAAGCAAAGAACGAAGACGTCGATGTGACAATCCTCCGCCCAACTACTGTGGTAGTACCTGCCCTGGACGTGACGCCGACACTCAGATGTGTGACACCAACGTGCCGTGTGCGCCGATGTGTTGTAAGTCGTCTGTGCCAAAAGAAGGAGATTTATGACTGTATTTGATATTTTATTTATAAATTAAAGATTTATGACTATTTGGTATTTTATTTATAAATTAAAGATTTATGACTATTTGATATTTTATTTATAAATTAAAGATTTATGACTATTTGATATTTTATTTATAAATTAAAGATTTATGACTATTTGATATTTTATTTATAAATTAAAGATTTATGACTATTTGATATTTTATTCATAAAATAAAGATTATGACTATTTGATATTTTATTTATAAAATAAAGGTTTATAACTATTTGATATTTTATTTATAAAATAAAGGTTTATAACTATTTGATATTTTATTTATGAAATAAGGATTTATGGCTATTTGGTATTCTATTTGTAAAATATAGATTAATGACTATTTGACATTTCATTTATAAGATAAACAAAACAAAACAAAAAATAAAACAAAATGACTTCCAGTGTTCACGCAAATAGAACTACACACACACACACACACACACACACACACACACAGACACACACAGACACACAGACACACACACACACATATATATGTATGTGTGTGTGTGTGTGTGTACACGCAAACATACACACATCACATACATATACACACGGCACATACACACACATGTACACACACACGCACACAAACACATACACCCACATATACATACACACACAAACACACACACGCATACACACATAAACACACGCACACATAAACACACACAGACACACACAGACACACACACACACACAGACACACACACACACACACACACACAAACACACACACACACACACACACACACACACACACACACACACACACACACACACACACACACACTAATAAAATCAGAACGAGTATCCAATGAAACAAACAAAACAGACACACATTTTCGGCCACTTGGTCTGTGTATATAAAAGACGATAAATTAATACCCAAACCTTTGTGGGGAAAAGAACAAAAGACGACGTCCCTGCATTGGCGTTGAACGCTTTTTCTCCTTAAGTGTTGTGCATGTTGTCCTATGTTGCTCTTGTATACGTTGGCCAAACGCCAGTTGACCGAAAATTGGTGCCTGTCTTGTTTTGTTAGATATTAATATGAGTTCTAATTCTATTTTGGTTCCTACTTCATTTGTAAATCCATACGTCTGTTCGTTCATAGTGTGATTACATTTTTGAGACAGTTAGGCCTAAACACCACACAAACATATGCACGCACGCATACATGTACACACACACACACACACACACACACACACACACACACACACACACACACACACACACACACACACAACACACAACACATATATATATATGTGTGTATATATATACATATATATGTATGTATGTATGTATATATACACATAGATAGATAGATAGACAGACAGAGAGATATACATATATACATATATGTATATACACACATGTATATACATATATATATATATACATACATACATACATGTACATACATACATACATACATACATACATACATACATACATACATACATACATACATACATACATACATACATAAACGAGGGCGCGCTTCGCGCAGCACAAACGGGTACCCACACATTTTCAAACCAATGCTTTTCACAGTTTTATTTAACTCATCTGAATCAAGACTCTATAGTAAGTTGTTATCGTGACATTTCGTGCTGAACCTGATCATAACATTTCCTCGTTGCCTTTGTGCACATTCTAAGGATATGCCTCTGGCATTGACCAGTCTGTCCAATTCATCTCCAGAGGATTTAAAAAACATAACTGAATACCATTGTAAACATAACAGATGACACTGAAACATATGCATAAAAACGTGTCTAAATTACTTTAGATTGCTTCCACACATTACATTTCCTTAGAGCCAAAAATGCAAGTAATACATGTACCCAATTATCAATCAATTCTAAAAAAAAGTACGTGAGGCTTTCTAGAACATATACTGATCCACGGACCAACAAGGCAGAAAATGATAGGAAGAAATTACAGAAAGCAAAGGAGCAAGGCAGAAACAAAGAAAGTGACAGAAAAGAAAGAACTTTCTAGCACAGAATTTCCAGGAGATGGGGATACTGTTTGTACTGGAAAAAAAGCGGCATCCTCACGGGGGAACGTGAGGTCCCTGACATCCTACCATGACCTCTTCAAGGTTATGAGACAAACTTGACCTTGACCTTTACTGTTACAGTCGACGGAAACTGGGGACCATGGCAACCATGGAGTCGCTGTAGCGCCTCCTGTGGAACGGGGATGCAATCACGTATGCGTCGGTGTGACAACCCAGCTCCAAACTTCTGCGGACGACGCTGCTCTGGGTCTGCGTCTGATACACAGTCCTGTCGGTCCCGCATGGACTGTTGTGGTGAGTCTGTGATGGTGGCGTTATAGTTTGTTGTTGTCGTTGATGTGGTTACAACATTAACTCTTTGATTCTCGTACCTATTCAGCAAACTGCAAAAACCTAACCCTTTGAGTGAGGAAGTCAAAGGGTTAATTTTTTCTTTTCTAGCATGGCTGACGATGCAGGATGCTGGTGGACAGGGTGCGGGAGTCAAAGGGTTAATTAATCTGACTGTTGTGGTCAGTCAGAGATGATGGTGTAATAGTTAAGTTGTTATCATTGATGTCGTTACAACATGAATTGATCTGACTGTTGTGGTCAGTCAGTGGTGATATTGTAATTGGTTGGTTTCATTGATGTCGTTACAACATGAATTGATCTGACTGTTGTGGTCAGTCAGTGGTGATATTGTAATTGGTTGGTATCATTGATGTCGTTACAACATTAATTGATCTGGCTGTTGTGGTCAGTCAGTGGTGATATTGTAATTGGTTGGTATCATTGATGTCGTTACAACATTAATTGATCTGGCTGTTGTGGTCAGTCAGTGGTGATATTGTAATTGGTTGGTATCATTGATGTCGTTACAACATTAATTGGTCTGACTGTTGTGGTCAGTCAGTGGTGATATTGTAATTGGTTGGTATCATTGATACCAGTACAACAATAATTACCCTGACCTCTTCTTCATTTGTCGTTGGCCGTTTTCTTTCCAGTTCCGGCCGGGTGCCATGGAGCTTCTTGGTCAGTAGAATAATGGTCTGCCATGTTTCTTGTCGCTTTTCTTGACAGAGGTAACATCACTACAATATGTGTTTAGTTCTTATCGCAGCAGAGGCAGACCGATGTCGGTTTGAACTTGAGGTTCATTTGAACGTTGAGCTGCTTGTGGCCAATACGGTGCCCCATCAGGATCACTGACTATTCTCTGTGACAGAAGGTTTGGTTTGGTTTAATTTTACGTCGGCACCCACCTCAGGTGATATGGCCGACGGGGATAACCATCCCAGGGGGACTTATCTAATCCTATACTGACACCACCAGAACAACAATGATATGGGACAGTAAGAAGGCCAGTTTTAATGTAGCGCACCCCGGGATTCGAACCCACAACCATCAGCATGTGAATCCGACGCTCAATCAACTGGGCTATTGGAGCTGGCTGTGTGACAGAAGATGGTAGTCGTTCCTTTTATATCGGTGACTTAGGAAGTGCTCTTTGCGCTGCAGCTGACCTTGTTGTCCTGGGCTTCTCTTTTTGACAGCAACTTTGCGGCCCGCTTCCCGGTAGCTGGCAGTGGGCAGTGATAGTTATTCTGACAATAAATGGTTATGGAACTGAATTAAAGTGCCATTGTTACTTTGCTAGTTGTTTATTTTTTGTTCTATTTCATTGTTAATCATCATTGTTACTTTGCTGTTTATTTTTAGTTTTATGGAACTGAATTAAAGTGCCATTGTTACTTTGCTAGTTGTTTATTTTTTGTTCTATTTCATTGTTAATCATCATTGTTACTTTGCTGTTTATTGTTTGTTTTATTTCATTGTTAATCATCATTGTTACTTTGCTGTTTATTGTTTGTTCTATTTCATTGTTGATCATCATTGTTACTTTGCTACTTGCATTTTTGATTTCATCAGTGATTTAGTTGTTACTTTACTAATTGTTTTTGTTTTTTGTTTTTGTTTTGGTTTGTTTTGTTTTGTTTTTTGCTACTTGCATTTTTTTTTCATCAGTGATTATAATTGTTACTTTGCTAATTTTTTTTTTTTAATTCGATCATTTTTTATCATTTGGTTATATTTCATTAGCATCTGCCAGCTTTGCAAAATGGGCTGCTTTTTGAATCAAATGAATCATCCCACAAGTGAATGGAAATTATATGGATTTGAGCATCAAGAGAATTAATCATGAATGAACGAGAAACATATCTACGGCAATCTATACTTGCATTTTTGGACATTGTGCTGACTTTTTCGCAAATTTTCTACATGGAAATGATTGCCTGCTTTCTGCGAATGCTGCTTAATGCCTAATCAAATGAACCATTCACGAATGAATGGAAAACATATCTGAAGCGTCAAACAGAAGGAATAGAATCATGAATGAATGTTCTATATGTATTTGAAGCATTCGTATGCGTGCATATTTACTAATACTGTATTAAATATGTTGTGCAAACAGTAGGCTTGGGTTTTTGCATTGCCTTTACAAGTCAATGAGCTAACTGCTTCTTGAGAAAGTCAAGGTAAGCTTACTGCAATGTTGAATCCACTTTGGTATCCCTTAAACTTGGTCCTGGGTGTTCCAGAAGCTTGTTATAAGTACGTACCGGTACATTTACATATCTTATTATGAAGTATCTGCTACTTTGAAACATGAGGTATGGGTGTTTGTTGTTATTTTTGTTGTTGTTATTTTGTTCTTGTTACGTACTGTTTTTGTTACCATTATTATGAACATTTTACTGTTTTATGGTACTACTACTAAGACGACGACTACCACAACTCAACTGCTACTACTGCTTCTACTACGAGTATCACTACTAATACTACTATTACTATTACTACTACTACTACTGCTGCTGCTGCTGATGCTGCTGCTGCCGCTAAGTCTACTGTGCTGCTACTGGTGCAAATACTATTTTGACCTCAAGATGGTCTATGTTTACATGAAAACCGTGCATATTTCATGACGAAAACAATGTACCAGGCAGTATACAACATATTTTGAGCGCACGTCTCAGTAATGCACCTCTGACCTTCACATGTTACCATAATGTTATGGTATGTGGCAAGAGTACGTTTGATTTTGTCACACTAACATTTCAAGAAACTTTTCAACAGTAGTGCACTTTGGACATTAACATGACACCATACATTTCTCCCGGCACGAACAGTGCACGGGAACTGGAACAAATGGGAAGAATGGTCCGAGTGCTCAGCCTCGTGCGGGCCAGGGTCTCGGCTACGGCGTCGTGTGTGTGATAATCCCCAGCCCAACGACTGTGGAAGCCCTTGCTCGGGGCCGGCAATGGAGTCGGATCCTTGCCCTGAAAAACCGTGTCCTATCGTCTGCTGTAAGGGCTTCTTGATATGATCCTCGTGTTTGTTGTCGTTCGTATTTGTAACGTTTTTTATAGTGTTTAAAATGAGAAAGTTGTCTTCTCCAAACGTCCCTGAATAGTCTTTCATTCGCTCGCAGTGCCTGTTTTCTTTCCCTCTGTTCCTTACCACTACTCACAAGTATATGATTTGATTTTAGTCCTTGTCTCACACTGGACGAAGCAACAGGGAAGTTGAATTTTTTTTGGTGCTAAATTTTGTATTATTTGTTTGTTCTTTTGTGAACTTATGTTTACGCTTGACAAAGGCCAGTTGGCCGAAAATTTGGGCCAGTCTTGTTTGGTTGTATTAAATACGCGTTCTGATTCTATTTTCGTGTTTTTTTCTGGGTCCTGTTTGCTTGAACGCGGGCAGTCACACTTCTTTGAGTCTTTGTTTGTACGATTGTAATTGTTTTATGGCTCAATGTCATCATGTATTATTTCTCAAGTGTTATTCAGGGTAGCGTTCTTATCAATAAATGCCTACCAATTAACATCAGGAAGAGAGTTCTTGAATGTTATATAGAACTGATACCGTTATACGGATGTGAGGAGTGGACAATCAATATACAAAGCAAGAACAAGATTGAGACAGCCGAACTGTGGTTTCTAAGAAGAATGTTGAGAGTTCCATAGACAGCAAAGAAAATAAACAAGACAGTTTTGATGGAGGCAGACACAAGAAGATCATTGATAAAGAAGATTAGGAAAAGATAGGCAACATTTATAGGCCATTTTATGAGGAAAGGGGAATTAGAGCACCTGGTCACAACAGGAAAGCTGGAGGGAAACAGAGCGCCAGGTGGACCCAGGAAGAAAACATTGAATGGACTTGCAGGGTGGCTAAGGACAGTGAGGGTGGGAGATGTACTTGCAGCGACAAGAGATAGATTCGTATGGAGGGCCATGATCGCCAACGCCACGCGGCAGAGCACATGATGATGATGATGATGATGATGATGTTATTCAGTGCGTTTAGTGTTTATGTTTGTACGTGTAGAATAGCAAGGGCTTGAGAGGTCCAGGGGGACCTGACCAACCCTGACTAATAAAACGTTTCCAGGATTTAACTTCTGTTGGTGGGCAGCCTGCCTGGCTGATTCAGTGGTATATATCACAGTTATCGAGTTGAGTTCCAGCCATCAACAGGAAAACAGACCTGTTGACTGTCCGTCTCACTCTAAAGATCATTTTGGTGATGTCAGTGCAGTGTTTCTTAGGCTTCGTCCTCCACTCCTATGTTTAAAATTGTATTCAGGTGTGCTTTTTAATTCCCCTGTGTGATAAATTAGATAGAGTGGTCAACACCGGGGGCATCTCCTTAGATTATGTGCACGAATGCATTGATAGGTGTACTTCATTTTCTTTTCCTTTTTTTATCTGTTTAAATATTGTATATGTTTTGAAACAGTTATAGCCCTGATATGGCTCTACGTAGTCGGCTGGGCTTTAAACAAATACAACAATAACAATTTCAGAACTTCGTCAATGCTTATAGGGCTGGCTGACGAAGACCACCAGATAAATGCTGGCAAATCTGGATTGAGCACATTTATAAGAGTCCTATGCGATGAATACTTTAACAAATTCTGCTTTCACCTTTCCTGTCTTAGAAACTCTTTCCTAGTGGAATGTTCTGCAGTGAAATAAGCTCAGCTCTTGTTCGTTTGGTCGCCTTCGGTTTGTGGTAAAGAGGCCATTTCTGATCAGACATTGTGGACACACACCTGCCGGTCATCTGCAGTGCATTTCTGAAGCGTGGCATTAGTGACATCTGTGGCATTTGTTGTATGAAACCTTTTGTTCTGTTGTGTCAAAACTGTCACGGAATGTAAAGGAGACGACAAATGGGAGCCACACAGCAGTGATGGACGTTAGGCATGATTAGTTCTTTTCAAACAGAATTGGCGCGAGCTGTGATTAGTTCTTTTCTAATGAATTAACTGCTTTATTTTACTCAGTGGAACCACACGAAAATGACAAAGGCATTTTTTTCCGTGGACTGTCTTATTTGATTCTGTCTACTGGTGGACACTTCTACTTATTAGTGGCCATTTTTTGGCTCCTGTATACATTTTTTTTCTTTCTTTTGATATAGTGTTAATCTCCAAAGCTATTTGACCTCATTGAGCATTACACATAATCAAACTTTCAATTGGAGTGCGAAGAACTGAAGAGCCGTTGGAGGAGCTGACCACACTCCACTATTGCCCACACCCTACTAACATACCGCCACGCCCATGAAATCTGACAGGCACCCATCCAGAGTAAACAGTCCAAAGCAACATACTAACATTCCTTCTTCTTTTTCGTTTGACTTTCGCTGTGCTTGACAAATGCCAATATATCCATCTAAGGCATGTTGGTATAGGCTTGTATGGACTTAGTTCTAATGGGTTGGTCCACACTCCACGGGCAACATAATGTTGCCGCACAATCTGTATAACCTAACTTAGGAAGGCAAGGAACAGAAACCAACAAAAATCTGGAAACTGTTTTTGAAGAAGTTATAGGTGAAAACACAGGGCAGAAAGAGAAGATAAAAAGGCGGGGGATGGGAGGTGGGGTCAGCGACAGAAAGACAAAGAAAAGACAGAAACAAAGGAGGAGACAGAAAAATGAACAGAATTTTCAGACAGTGGTGGATGGTATTCATTGTGAAAAAGCTTCTGTTGTGTGCACAGGGACAGAACCTTTTTACTACCGTTTTCTGTACAAAGACAAAAATATCTACCTTACCTGTACAGGGACACGAACTTTCCCCCTGCTGTTATCTGTACAGTGATAAATCTCTCCCTACTGTCATCTGTATAAGTAGAAAACTGTCTGTTTTATCTGTACATGGACACATTTTCCCCACTGTTATCTGTATGAGGGCAAAACTTTCTCCCCACTGTTATCTGTATGAGGGCAAAACTTTCTCCCCACTGTTATCTGTATGAGGGCAAAACTTTCTCCCCACTGTTATCTGTATGAGGGCAAAACTTTCTCCCCATGTTATCAGTACAAGGACAAAACTTTTCCCATCGGTATCTGTCATCATCATCATCAGGTGCCTTGCCGCATGGCGTTGGCGATTATGGACTTCCATCTGTCTCTATCTCTTGATACCTCAAGCATCTCTTCCACCCTCCCTGTCTTCAGCCACTCTGCAAGTCTGTCTAGTATCTTCTCCCTGGGTCTACCCGGTGCTCTCCTTCCCTCCAGCTTTCCCATTGTGACCAGGTGTTCCAATTCCCCTTTCCTCATAAAATGGCCTATAAATGTTGCCTGTCTTTTCCTAATCTTCCTTATGAATGATCTACTTGTGTCTGCCTCCATCAAGACTGTCTCGTTTGTTTTCTTTGCTGTCCATGGAACTCTCAACATTCTTCTTAGAAACCACATCTCGGCCACCTCAATTGTGTTCTGGCTTTGTTTGACTGTCCACGCCTCACATCCGTACAACAGTATTGGTTCTACATAACATTCAAGAACTCTCTTCCTGATGTTAATTGATAGGCATTTGTTGGTAAGAATGCTTTCCATCTTCTTGAATGTTGTTTTGGCTTGGCCGATTCTGCCGGCTATTTCTGATGTGCATCTGCCGTCTGGTGAAATGATCGTTCCCAGGTATTTAAACTTATCAACCTGTCTCAAGGTTGTGCCATTTGCTATTATTTTGCATGACTCGGTATCTGTACAAGAACGAAACTTTGCTGTTATCTTTACAAGAACAAAACTTTCTCATTACTGTTATCTGTACAAGAACAAAACATTCTCCCTACTGTTATCTGTACAAGAACACAACTTTCTCCCTACAGTTATCTGTACAAGAACACAACTTTCTCCCTACTGTTATCTGTACAAGAACACAACTTTCTCCCTACTGTTATCTGTACAAGAACACAACTTTCTCCCTACTGTTATCTGTACAAGAACACAACTTTCTCCCTACAGTTATCTGTACAAGAACACAACTTTCTCCCTACTGTTATCTGTACAAGAACACAACTTTCTCCCTACAGTTATCTGTACAAGAACACAACTTTCTCCCTACAGTTACCTGTACAAGAACACAACTTTCTCCCTACAGTTATCTGTACAAGAACACAACTTTCTCCCTACAGTTACCTGTAAATGTACAACACTTTCTCCCTACAGTTATCTGTACAAGAACACAACTTTCTCCCTACAGTTACCTGTAAATGTACAACACTTTCTCCCTACAGTTATCTGTGAAAGAACACAACTTTCTCCCTACTGTTATCTGTACATGTACAACACTTTCTCCCTACAGTTATCTGTACATGTACAACACTTTCTCCCTACAGTTATCTGTACAAGAACACAACTTTCTCCCTACTGTTATCTGTACAAGAACACAACTTTCTCCCTACTGTTATCTGTACAAGAACAGAACTTTCTCCCTACAGTTATCTGTACAAGAACACAACTTTCTCCCTACAGTTATCTGTACTTGTACAAAACTTTCTCCCTACTGTTATCTGTACAAGAACACAACTTCCTCCCTACAGTCATCTGTACATGTACAACACTTTCTCCCTACTGTTATCTGTACAAGAACACAACTTTCTCCCTACAGTTATCTGTACAAGAACACAACTTTCTCCCTACAGTTATCTGTACATGTACAACACTTTCTCCTTACAGTTATCTGTACATGTACAACACTTTCTCCCTACAGTTATCTGTACATGTACAACACTTTCTCCCTACAGTTATCTGTACAAGAACACAACTTTCTCCCTACTGTTATCTGTACAAGAACACAACTTTCTCCCTACAGTTTTCTGTACAAGAACACAACTTTCTCCCTACAGTTATCTGTACATGTACAACACTTTCTCCCTACAGTTATCTGTACATGTACAACACTTTCTTCCTACTGTTATCTGTACAAGAACACAACTTTCTCCCTACTGTTATCTGTACAAGAACACAACTTTCTCCCTACTGTTATCTGTACATGTACAACACTTTCTCCCTACTGTTATCTGTACATGTACAACACTTTCTCCCTACTGTTATCTGTACATGTACAACACTTTCTCCCTACTGTTATCTGTACATGTACAACACTTTCTCCCTACTGTTATCTGTACATGTACAACACTTTCTCCCTACAGTTATCTGTACATGTACAACACTTTCTCCCTACTGTTATCTGTACAAGAACACAACTTTCTCCCTACAGTTATCTGTACAAGAACACAACTTTCTCCCTACTGTTATCTGTACATGTACAACACTTTCTCCCTACTGTTATCTGTACAAGAACACAACTTTCTCCCTACAGTTATCTGTACAAGAACACAACTTTCTCCCTACTGTTATCTGTACAAGAACCAAACTTTCTCCCTACTGTTATCTGTACAAGAACACAACTTTCTCCCTACTGTTATCTGTACATGTACAACACTTTCTCCCTACTGTTATCTGTACAAGAACACAACTTTCTCCCTACAGTTATCTGTACATGTACAACACTTTCTCCCTACTGTTATCTGTACAAGAACACAACTTTCTCCCTACTGTTATCTGTACAAGAACACAACTTTCTCCCTACAGTTATCTGTACATGTACAACACTTTCTCCCTACTGTTATCTGTACATGTACAACACTTTCTCCCTACAGTTATCCGTACAAGAACACAACTTTCTCCCTACTGTTATCTGTACAAGAACACAACTTTCTCCCTACTGTTATCTGTACAAGAACACAACTTTCTCCCTACAGTTATCTGTACATGTACAACACTTTCTCCTTACAGTTATCTGTACATGTACAACACTTTCTCCCTACAGTTATCCGTACAAGAACACAACTTTCTCCCTACAGTTATCTGTACAAGAACACAACTTTCTCCCTAGTTATCTGTACAAGAACACAACTTTCTCCCTACTGTTATCTGTACAAGAACACAACTTTCTCCCTACTGTTATCTGTACATGTACAACACTTTCTCCCTACAGTTATCTGTACAAATGTACAACACTTTCTCCCTACAGTTATCTGTACAAGAACACAACTTTCTCCCTACAGTTATCTGTACAAGAACACAACTTTCTCCCTACAGTTATCTGTACATGTACAACACTTTCTCCCTACAGTTATCTGTACATGTACAACACTTTCTCCCTACAGTTATCTGTACAAGAACACAACTTTCTCCCTACAGTTATCTGTACAAGAACACAACTTTCTCCCTACAGTTATCTGTACAAGAACACAACTTTCTCCCTACTGTTATCTGTACATGTACAACACTTTCTACCTACTGTTATCTGTACATGTACAACACTTTCTCCCTACTGTTATCTGTACATGTACAACACTTTCTCCCTACTGTTATCTGCACAAGAACACTACTTTCTCCCTACAGTTATCTGTACAAGAACACAACTTTCTCCCTACAGTTATCTGCACATGTACAACACTTTCTCCCTACTGTTATCTGTACATGTACAACACTTTCTCCCTACTGTTATCTGTACATGTACAACACTTTCTCCCTGCTGTTATCTGTACATGTACAACACTTTCTCCGTACTGTTATCTGTACATGTACAACACTTTCTCCCTACAGTTATCTGTACATGTACAACACTTTCTCCCTACTGTTATCTGTACAAGAACACAACTTTCTCCCTACAGTTATCTGTACATGTACAACACTTTATCCCTACAGTTATCTGTACAAGAACACAACTTTCTCCCTACAGTTATCTGTACAAGAACACAACTTTCTCCCTACAGTTATCTGTACAAGAACACAACTTTCTCCCTACAGTTATCTGTACATGTACAACACTTTCTCCCTACTGTTATCTGTACATGTACAACACTTTCTCCCTACAGTTATCTGTACAAGAACACAACTTTCTCCCTACAGTTATCTGTTCAAGAACACAACTTTCTCCCTACAGTTATCTGTACATGTACAACACTTTCTCCCTACTGTTATCTGTACATGTACAACACTTTCTCCCTACTGTTATCTGTACAGGTACAACACTTTCTCCCTACTGTTATCTGTACATGTACAACACTTTCTCCCTACTGTTATCTGTACATGTACAACACTTTCTCCCTACAGTTATCTGTACAAGAACACAACTTTCTCCCTACAGTTATCTGTACAAGAACACAACTTTCACCCTACAGTTATCTGTACATGTACAACACTTTCTCCCTACTGTTATCTGTACATGTACAACACTTTCTCCCTGCTGTTATCTGTACATGTACAACACTTTCTCCCTACAGTTATCTGTACATGTACAACACTTTCTCCTACAGTTATCTGTACATGTACAACACTTTCTCCCTACTGATATCTGTACATGTACAACACTTTCTCCCTACAGTTATCTGTACATGTACAACACTTTCTCCCTACTGTTATCTGTACATGTACAACACTTTCTCCCTACAGTTATCTGTACATGTACAACACTTTCTCCCTACAGTTATCTGTACATGTACAACACTTTCTCCCTACTGTTATCTGTACATGTACAACACTTTCTCCCTGCAGTTATCTGTACAAGAACACAACATTCTCCCTACTGTTATCTGTACATGTACAACACTTTTTCCCTACAGTTATCTGTACAAGAACACAACTTTCTCCCTACAGTTATCTGTACAAGAACACAACTTTCTCCCTACTGTTATCTGTACATGTACAACACTTTCTCCCTGCAGTTATCTGTACAAGAACACAACTTTCTCCCTACTGTTATCTGTACATGTACAACACTTTTTCTCTACAGTTATCTGTACAAGAACACAACTTTCTCCCTACAGTTATCTGTACAAGAACACAACTTTCTCCCTACAGTTATCTGTACATGTACAACACTTTCTCCCTACTGTTATCTGTACAAGAACACAACTTTCTCCCTACAGTTATCTGTACATGTACAACACTTCTCCCTACTGTTATCTGTACAAGAACACAACTTTCTCCCTACAGTTATCTGTACAAGAACACAACTTTCTCCCTACTGTTATCTGTACAAGAACACAACTTTCTCCCTACAGTTATCTGTACATGTACAACACTTTCTCCCTACAGTTATCTGTACATGTACAACACTTTCTCCCTACTGTTATCTGGACATGTACAACACTTTCTCCCTACTGTTATCTGTACATGTACAACACTTTCTCCCTACAGTTATCTGTACATGTACAACACTTTCTCCCTACAGTTATCCGTACATGTACAACACTTTCTCCCTACTGTTATCTGTACATGTACAACACTTTCTCCCTACTGTTATCTGTACATGTACAACACTTTCTCCCTACAGTTATCTGTACATGTACAACACTTTCTCCCTACAGTTATCCGTACATGTACAACACTTTCTCCCTACAGTTATCTGTACAAGAACACAACTTTCTCCCTACCGTTATCTGTACATGTACAACACTTTCTCCCTACAGTTATCTGTAAATGTACAACACTTTGTCCCTACAGTTATCTGTACATGTACAACACTTTCTCCCTACAGTTATCTGTACATGTACAACACTTTCTCCCTACTGTTATCTGTACAAGAACACAACTTTCTCCCTACAGTTATCTGTAAATGTACAACACTTTCTCCCTACAGTTATCTGTACATGTACAACACTTTCTCCCTACAGTTATCTGTACAAGAACAAAACTTTCTCCGTACCGTTTACTGTACATGTACAACACATTTTCCGTACTGTTATCCGTACAAGAACAAAACTTTCTCCCTTTCTCCCTACTGTTATCTATACAAGGAAAACGCTTTTTTTTCGTACTGTCAATATGCTAGTACAAGACTGTCTTTCTGACAAAGAATCCAAGAACAGGCGCTGAAACTAAGTGGAAGTCTTTAAATTAAAGAGGAGGCTTTGGACAAGACAACTTTTTCATGTCAAATTTATACGAATATAGAAAAATATATATGTATAAGAATCAGCCACAATCCTTCATATTATGTGCGTGGTGTGTGTGGTGTGTGTGTGTGTGTGTGTGTGTGTGTGTGTGTGTGTGTGTGTGTGTGTGTGTGTGTGTGTGTGTGTGTGTGTGTTGTGTGTGTGTGTGTGTGTGTGTGTTGTGTGTGTGTGTGTGTGTGTGTGTGTGTGTGTGTGTGTGATTTTGGTTGCTTTAAGCTTCTAGCGAAACTTAATTGATATATTTGTGTTGTTGTCGAAATTATACCATGTGCTTGATAAGTTGGTTGCTTGTTGTAGCTTAAATGCTTTCATGAGGTGCAGTTTTTAAATTTACTATTTGTATTATTTTCAGAGCTATTATATGGTGCCTGTTCAAAGTTCATTGCTTGCTTTTGAATAGTGAGAGCTATTGTAAGATACTGCTTTAACGTTGATAGCTTGATCTGTGTTTGCAGTGCAGTATGTGGGTGCTGTTTTCAGCTTGCTTCTTTAATTCATTCATCAGGGGTGCTATGTTAAAGTGCTGTGTCTTCATTCAATGTTACTTTGTGGTGCTGAAAGCTTGTTAGCTTGCATGGTACAGCGTTCCATAATTATCATCATCACCATCAACACCACCACCACCACCACCACCACCACCACAACCATCATCATCATCATCATCATCATTACTATTACTATTATTATTATCATCATTATCATTATTGTTGTTGTTATTATCAATATCATCATCATCATCATCATTACTATTATTATTATCATCATTATCATTATTGTTGTTGTTATCATCATCATCATCATCATCATCATCATCATCATCATCATCATCATCATCATCATCATCATCATCATCATCATCATCATCGTTATTGTTATTATTATTATTATCATTATTATTATTATTATGGTTATCATTATTATAATTATTATATTATCATTATCATTATCATTATTACCATTATATTACTACTACCACCACCACTCCTACCACAATTATTATTGCTGTTATCATCATCACCACCACCACGATCATCATCATCATCATCATCATCATCATCATCACCATTGTTATTGTTATTCTTATCATCATTATCATCATTATTATCGTCATCATAATTATTTTCATTATCATTATTATGTCAGCATACCAAATGAAACCATTCTGAAAGACTTATATGTATATTGATATTGACCACATTCACGGTTATTAAGTCATACAGAAGCAGAACAGGTCAGTGAAGAACAACAATGTAATACACCCACTGACAAACAGCTGTTCAGCTTAGCAAGCAACCCTGTAATAAACCAGCCAATGAACGGGCTTCCCAGACAAACGTGGATTGAAGGACGGAAACAACTGCCAATCAAGCTTCCCAAACAAAAATGGACCACCCAACGAAACAATTTTGTCAGGACAAAAGTTGCTGTTTGATGGTCACAAATAATCAAATTATCTCAGTAACGAGTGTTTTTGTCAGTAGCAGTGAAAGGTTTACATTTGTAAATAGCATTAAACAACGTTCGATTTTGTTCATTACTTCAGGAAGGAATTTGTTTACATTGATCGTTAAAAAAAAAGACACTCATTTCTGTTACCTTCGCTACCAACCCTTACAGTACCCTTGGATGGTAACTGGAGTCCCTGGTCGAGGTGGTCGCAGTGCTCCAGCTCGTGCGGCAGGGGCATGAGAGACCGGTCTCGCACGTGCAGCAACCCCCGCCCAACAGCTGTGGTAACAGGTGCCCTGGTTCTTCCAGAGAGTCAGACACATGCGACTCAGGCCAATGCTGTGGTAGGTGATTTTATTTTGTTTTT
>JAPXFY010000029.1:12614204-12634204 GCA_030674185.1 Monoplex corrugatus
TTCTCTGGCCGTTCTGCAGTGTTGTCAGTCCATTGTTTTTGTTTTCTGTGTTCCCCTCCGTCTACCTCCCTCGACAGTTCCCTGGAAAATTGATTTAGCATGGCCACTGGATCTCGTTACATGGCGATATGAACGTCATACTTTTTGTCAGTTGAAGTCAGCAGATCTTCATATGGTCCAGTATGCTGCTTCATGGCTTGGCGCACTTGTTTATTGGTGATATGATCAGTGTGTGTGATGTTTAGTATCTTGCGTTAACACTGGATTTACATTACTTATGGATTGTATCACTATTATATGGTAATCGATGAAAAAACAAGAAATCTCCTCATGCAAAATAACAACAAATGGCACAACATTAAGACAAATTGATAAGTTTAAATATCTGGGAACGATCATCTCACCAGACGGCAAATGCACTTTAGAAACAGAGTACAGATTCGGCCGAGGTAAAACAGCATTCAAGAAAATGAAAAACTTCCTTACCAGCAAATGTCTATCAGTTAACATCACAGAGAGTTCTTCGGTGTTAAATAGAACCGATACTGTTGTATGGGAATACGAAGTGTGGACAGTCAACACGCAAAGTCAAAAAAAAAGATCGAGGCAGCTGAAATGTGGTTTCTGAGAAGAATGTTAAGAGTTCAATGGACAACAAAGAAAACAAACGAGAGAGTCTTGAGGGAGGCAGACACAAAACGAACATGAAGAAGATAAGGAAAAGATAAGCAACATCTATAAGACATTTGAAGAGGCAAGAAAAATTTGAGCACCTGGTGACAACAATAAAGCTGGAGGGACAAAGAGCAGGAGGTAGCCCCAGGGAGAAAATATTTGACAAACTTGCGGGGCAGAAGAAGACAGAGAGGTGGGAGAAGTACTTGCAGCAACAAAGGATATATTCGTATGGAAGACCATGATCGCCACCAACGCCATGCGGCAGGGCACATGATGATGATGATGAGATACTTCAGCACGAGAGCCAGGCTGGTGCAGAGGTAGAACACTAGCCTTCCAATCAGACTGCACGAGTTTGCACTGGTACAAATCTCGATCAAACAAAGCTGTGTACCTGCAGCCTACAAGTCTACCTAGCTGTGAAAGGGTACCTAGCTGTCCTCATGGAAGCAAAACAGCCAAAGGGTACCTAGCTGTCCTCATGGAAGCAAAACAGCCAAAAGGTACTTAGCTGTCCTCGGGGAAGTAAAACAGCCAAGGGTACCTAGTACCTAGCTTCCTTTGGGAAGTAAAACAGCCAACAGGTAACTAGTACCTAGCTGTCTTCAGGGAAGTAAACAGCCAAATGGTACCTAGTACCTAGCTGTCTTCAGGGAAGTAAACAGCCAATGGTACCTAGCACCTAGCTGTCCTCAGGGAAGTAAAACAGCCAAATGTTACCTAGTACCTAGCTGTCTTCAGGGAAGTAAACAGCCAATGGTACCTACCACCTAGCTGTCCTCAGGGAAGTAAAATAGCCAAATGGTACCTAATACCCAGCTGTCCTCAGGGAAGTAAAACAGCCAAAAGGTACCTAGTACCTAGCTGTCTTCAGGGAAGTAAACAGCCAATGGTACCTAGCACCCAGCTGTCCTCAGGGAAGTAAAACAGTCAAAAGGTACCTAGTACCTGGCTGTACTCAGGTAAGTAAAACAGCCAAGGGATACATAGTACCTAGCTGTCCTTAGGGAAGTAAAACAGCCAAAAGGTACCTAGTACCTAGCTGTCTTCAGGGAAGTAAACAGCAAATGGTACCTAGTACTAGCTGTCTTCAGGGAAGTAAAACGGCCAAAGGGTACCTAGTACCTAACTGTTTTCAGGAAAGTAAAATAGCCAAAGGTACGTAGTACCTAGCTGACCTCAGGGAAGCAAACAGCCAAAGGGTGCCTAGCTGTCCACAAGGAAGCAAAACAGCCAAAGGGTACCTAGCTGTCTTCAGGTAAGCAAAACAGCCAAAGGGTACCTAGCTGTCCTCAGGGATGTAAACAGCCAAAGGGTACCTAGCTGTCTCAGGAAGAAAACAGCCAAAGGGTATCTAGCTGTCTTCAGGAAGCAAAACAGCCAAAGGGTACTTAGCTGTCTTCAGGGAAGCAAAACAGCCAAAGGGTACCTAGCTGTCTTCAGGGAAGCAAAACAGCCAAAGGGTATCTAGCTGTCTTCAGGGAAGTAAAACAGCCAAAGGGTATCTAGCTGTCTTCAGGGAAGTAAAACAGCCAAAGGGTACCACCAGCTGTCTTCAGGGAAGTAAAACAGCCAAAGGGTACCCACCCAGCTGTCTTCAGGGAAGTAAAACAGCCAAAGGGTATCACTAACTGTCTTCAGGGAAGCAAAACAGCCAAAGGGTACCCACCTAGCTGTCTTCAGGGAAGCAAAACAGCCAAAGGGTACCACCTAGCTGTCTTCAGGGAAGCAAACAGCCAAAGGGTACTCCACCCAGCTGTCTTCAGGGAAGCAAAACAGCCAAAGTGTACCCACCAGCTGTCTTCAGAGAGCAAAACAGCCAAAGGGTGTACCACCAGCTGTCTTCAGGGAAGCAAAACAGCCAAAGGGTACCACCCAGCTGTCTTCAGGGAAGTAAAACAGCCAAAGGGTAACCACCCAGCTGTCTTCAGGAAGTAAAACAGCCAAAGTGTACCCACCCAGCTGTCTTCAGGGAAGTAAAACAGCCAAAGTGTACCCACCCAGCTGTCTTCAGGGAAGTAAAACAGCCAAAGTGTACCGCCCAGCTGTCCTCAGGGAAGCAAAACAGCCAAAGTGTACCTAGCTGTCTTCAGGGAAGTAAAACAGCCAAAGGGTACCTAGCTGTCTTCAGGGAAGTAAAACAGCCAAAGGATACCCACCCAGCTGTCCTCAGGGAAGTAAAACAACCAAAGGGTACCTAGCTGTCTTCAGGGAAGCAAAACAGTCAAAGGGTACCTAGCTGTCTTCAGGGAAGTAAAACAGCCAAAGGTGCCTAGCTGTCTTCAGGGAAGCAAAACAGCCAAAGGGTACCCACCTATTGTTTCAGGAAGCAAACAGCCAAAGGGTACTCACTAGCTGTCTTCAGGGAAGCAAAACAGCCAAAGGGTACTCACCCAGCTGTCTTCAGGGAAGCAAAATAGCCAAAGTGTACCCACCCAGCTGTCTTCAGGGAAGCAAAACAGCCAAAGTGTACCCACCCAGCTGTCTTCAGGGAAGCAAAACAGCCAAAGTGTACCCACCCAGCTGTCTTCAGGGAAGCAAAACAGCCAAAGTGTACCCACCCAGCTGTCTTCAGGGAAGTAAAACAGCCAAAGTGTACCCACCCAGCTGTCTTCAGGGAAGTAAAACAGCCAAAGTGTACCCGCCCAGCTGTCCTCAGGGAAGCAAAACAGCCAAAGGGTACCCACCCAGCTGTCTTCAGGGAAGTAAAACAGCCAAAGGGTACCCACCCAGCTGTCTTCAGGGAAGTAAAACAGCCAAAGTGTACCCACCCAGCTGTCTTCAGGGAAGTAAAACAGCCAAAGTGTACCCACCCAGCTGTCTTCAGGGAAGTAAAACAGCCAAAGTGTACCCGCCCAGCTGTCCTCAGGGAAGCAAAACAGCCAAAGGGTACCCACCAGCTGTCTTCAGGGAAGCAAAACAGCCAAAGTGTACCCACCCAGCTGTCCTCAAAGTGATGGAAGTATACATGTAGTAGGGAAGGAAAGACATGGGGCACCAATTCCTTCGGCCCTTTAAGGTCGCTACCACATCACTCCCTAACGATCTGAGAGTAATGAGGCAACCTTTACCATTTTTTTTATAACCACGACATGACTCTACAATCAGATTGTTGTATTTAACTTTTAGCGATGGATACACGAAGCGAGGATATCCATGGGCATTTTGGGATTTGTGACTGAAATGTTCTTAGACAAGATTGCATAATAAGATAACAAGATACGGAATTTCATTGCTGTATCACACATCATTGTAACGTGTTTCGAGTGTTAATCGTGGAGCGGTGCCTAACACATCATCTTTGTCATCTTTGTTATCATCAGTATCAGTCATGTTCAACATCTCTTGCATGTTCCCAGTCATCTTTGTTATCATCATCATATCAGTCATGTTCCCATCTCTTGCAGTTCCTCAGAGACGGTAACTGGAGTCCATGGGCCATGTGGTCTCGATGCTCCGTCACATGCGGCAGCGGCATGAGAGACCGGTCTCGCACGTGCAGCAACCCTCCGCCCAACAGCTGTGGTGGCAGGTGCCCTGGTTCTTCCAGAGATACGGACAGATGCGATGAAGGCCCATGCTGTGGTAGGTGTCCTGTGAAATAACATTTTTTATCATCCTTGTGAAGGTTTTCTTTGTTTTTCTTTCTGTGCAGTGACACGTATTGTGTCATCAAACGATGCTCTCAAAATATGAGTTGGCAACATTATATGTGACCTCCCACCACGAAATCAGTCTTAACTAGCATTTTGGGCATTTTGAGATATACATATCACTGGAAAGTGTACATTCTGCTGATTATTTTGGTACTTGAATATAGCTTGTACTAAAAAAAGATGTAGAAGTTATGTATGTTTAAAGTCATTAAGTTGTATGACGGCCATTTTGAGAAAACGGCCTCTAAAGTTTTTGTGTGCTCTCCTACGCATTTTCCTTAAATTTCTTTATTTGCTGGCTTTGACCCAGTTTGTTTCTAATTTTCGCTGACATTATCTGAAAGGTGCACCAAGGCGCTTTCCGTCAGTATATTACATGTGCGGGTACTGCACAGGTTACAGTTTATAACAAGAGACAAAAATAGGTACTTTTGGTAGGAAATTGCGTTATTTCTGCTGCGATCAGTGCATTAAAATACCATTTTAAATTGATTAATGATATTTTTTCCAAAAAAAATATTCTGTGGGGGATAGATTATAGTCTATAGAAATCAGTTTTGAGAAAAAGTCAAAACACCCCAGATAGACCCTCAGTCAGCTTTTCAGCTCCTAGTGCTGTTCGACTGACTGCGAGTTAAGACTGATTTCGTGGTGGGAGGTCACATATTCACAGCAAAATAATAAACAAGATTGCAACGTGGAAAATCTTTCACAAAATGGAAGACCGCGTCATACATCATATACACATACATTGTTCGCAGCCTGAACGCTCGACAATTGTGGTATGCTACAAAAGATAGTGTGTGTGTGTGTGTGTGTGTGTGTGTGTGTGTGTGTGTGTGTGTGTGTGTGTGTGTGTGTGTGTGTGTGTTTGTGTGTGTGTGTGTGTGTGTGTGTGTTGTGTGTGTGGTGTGTGTTGTGTTTTTTTGTGTGGTGTGTGTGTGTTGTGTGTTGTGTGTGTGTGTGTGTGTTGTTGTGTGTGTGTGTGTGTGTTGTGTGTGTGTGTGTGTGTTGTGTGTGTGTGTGTGTGTGTGTGTGTGTGTTGTGTGTGTGTGTGTGTGTGTGTGTGTGTGTGTGTGTGTGTGTTGTGTGTGTGTGTGTTTGTGTGTGTGTGTGTGTGTGTGAGTGTGTGTGCGTGCGTGCGTGCGTGCGTGCGTGTGTGTGTGTGTGTGTGTATGCGTACGTGCATGCGCGCGTGTGTGTGTGTGTGCGTGCGTGTGTGTTCAGAGTGATGCACGTTTGCAATCTCCTTTCTAAGGTGAACAAGTGAAATTAATGTTTTCATCGAATTGTTCTTTTTTTTCTTGTTTGTCTTCTTTCTTTCATTTTGTCTTTTTTGTTTTCATTTTGAACATTGTTTTGTTAATTTGATTCCTTTCTTCTTTCCTTCTTCTTTTTTTCTTTCTTCATTCTTCCATTCACTACTTCCTTCTTCCTTCTCTCTATCTGATCTTTATTCTTTCTTTGTTTCTTTTATTCTTTCTTCTTCCTTCTTTCGTTTTTTCTTTCCTTCATCCGTTTTTCATTCTTTCTTGTCTTATTTCATTCTTTCTTTCTTTCCTTCCTTCTCTCTTTCTTCGTTTTCCTCTTTTTCCCTAGTTCTTTCTATCTCTCTGTCATTCTGTTTTCCTTTCTTTTTTCTTTCTTTCCTTCTTTCTCTCTTTCTTCCTTTTCCTCTTTCTTTCACTATTTCTTTGTCTCTCTTTTGTACTGTTTTGCTTCCTTTTTTCTTTCTTTCTATCTTTTTTCCTATCCTTACTTCTTTCTTTTTTTCCCCCTTCTTGTGTGTGTTTTTTCTTTTCTTCGTCCATTCTTTCCATCCTTCCTTCCACCCATGTTCATCCTGGGGACAACAACCAATATTTCACTGAGAGAAATTCTGTGTCGACCACCATCACAAAAAACAAAAGAAGAAGAAGAAAGGTGTGGTCCAATGCAGTCGAAAGGTCTGTGTTCGATCCTGTTTGGGTACCACCCGCCTGGTGGGTAAAGGGTGGAGACTTTTCTCTGATCTCCCCTGTCAACATGTGTTCACATCTGTCAGCTCCTAACCTCTCTCGTGAGCATCATCATCATCATCATCATCATCATCATCATCATCATCATCATCATCATCATCATCATCATCAGGTGCCTTACCGCATGGCGTTGGCGATCATGGACTTCCATCTGTCTCTATCACTTGTTGCCTCAAGCATCTCCTCCACCCTTTTTGTCTTCAGCCACTCTGCAAGTCCGTCCAGCATTTTCTCCCTGGGTCTACCTGGTGCACTCTTTCCCTCCAGCTTTCCCGTTGTGACCAGGTGCTCCCCTTCCTCATAAAATGGCCCATAAATGTTGCCTGTCTTTTCCTAATCTTTCTTATGAGTGATCTACTTGTGTCTGCCTCCATCAAGACTGTCTCGTTTGTTTTCTTTGCTGTCCATGGAACCCTCAACATTCTTCTGAGAAACCACATCTCGGCTGCCTCAATCTTGTTCTGGCTTTGCTTGTTGACTGTCCACGCCTCAAAACCGTACAACAGTATTGGTTCTATACAACATTCAAGAATTCTCTTCCTGATGTTAATTGATAGGCATTTGTTGGTAAGAATGCTTGTCATCTTCTTGAATGCTGTTTTGGCTTGGCCGATTCTGCTGGGTATTTCTGATGTGCATCTGCCGTCTCGTGAGCATACGCATGTAAAACATCAAATACGCATGTTAAAAGATCCCTTAAGTCTTTGTCAGCGTGCGGTGGGTTATGGAAATATGAAAACATTCAGCATGCACGTTCATCGGAAACGGAATATGCAGACTGTGCAGCACAATGACGCCTACATAGCATTCGTAAAACGACGTGTGTGAACGCAACTGAAAAAGGAAAAATCGGAATGCTTAAACAAAACACAACAAGAATAATTTTAAGGATATTAAGAGAGGAAAACTGCGAAACGTATATGTCGTTATTTCGTGAGAGAGAGTCGGGGGCGGGGGGGGGGGGGGCAGGAATTCTTTTAGCGTCCGTTTTTTCTTTTTTTTTTTTGAGTGGGGGTGTGCGTGCATGCCCACACTTTGCAAGTAGTATGTTGCTGCACCGTCTGCATACTCTGACTTGGGTGGGTGTGCATGCTGGCTGTCTTCATGTTATCATAAGCCAGCCACTGACCTGACCTGACCTGACCTGACCTTACCTGACCTGCAGTATCATTAACGTGCATGTTTAATACTCTGCATGCGTACACACTTAGAGGCGGTTTAGGCGTTGGCAGGTCTGCACACATGTTGACCTGGGAGATGGGAAAACTGTCCACCTCTTACCCACCAGACGGACGTGTGTTGGCCCCTAAAGTGACCAGCAGCACCGTCAGTGGACAGCAATTAACACACTATCACCCGATCATACCAGGTTCCAGCCAGAGCGCGCCGTTAGCCGATTCCCACCACTGCCCTGTCCAAAGCTCAGTGATGTGTGCCAGATGTTGAATATTACCATACTTACCTATGTGTTGGCTAAAGTTATTGATCAATGCAGAGAACGGCCTTGACCCAGTTCTCATAGTGTACCTTAAGCAGACGATGTTATGGTAAGCATTCAATCATCAGGCGGGAGATGGTGCATTATAGTGTTTATTACAGAAATCGTAATTTCGTTTTCGATATCCGATCAGTGCATGAAACAAAAATAATGATAATGATGACAGTATTTATACGGCGCCAGATCTTGACAATTCAAATCAAAGCGCGCTCACGCACCATACAAAATCGACAAAGACTACCTTACAATATTTAATATAGAGACTGTGGGAAAGAGGTAATTGTAGAATTCATTGTAGGGAAAAGAGGTGTGTTTCTAAATTGGATTCAAAAGCAGAAAGGGTGGGTGTTTGGCGAAGGCAGAGCGGAAGTCTATTCCAGGTTGACGGTCCTGAGGCAGCAAAAGAACGCTGGCCAATAGTTGATAGTTTGAACACTGGTCAACACTTGATGGATTAAAATATATGTGTTTGTGATAAATAGAAATAGACAATATATGTGTTTGTGATAAATAAACGTAGACCCAGGGAAACATATTGGATGGACTTGCAGAGTGGCTGAGGATAGAGAGGGTGGAAGATGTGCTTGTGGCAACAAATGATGGATGCACATGGAGGGCCATGATCGCCAACGCCATGTGGCAAGGCACTTGATGATGATGATGATGATGATGATGATAACTAGAAAGAGGGGCCAAAAGAAACGCACAATGCTCTGTGTGGACTGCAGTCCACTTACGGTGCTCTTGTCCAGTTAAGGGGCTCACTGACGTGTCTAGGGGAATCAAACCTACGATCTTCAGACTGGATGTCTGACGTTTACCCACGTGACTACCGCTCTTGTGATGTATGTCTGTCTTGCAGTGAATGGAAACTGGGGTTCATGGGGCCGATGGACTGAACCTACCGTCTCGTGCGGTATAGGTGTTCGGGAAAGACGACGGCGCTGTGACAACCCCAGTGCCAACTACTGTGGTAGATCTTGTCCTGGTTCAAGCATGGAGAGAGACTCCTATGACACCCGTGTGCCCTGCAGACCTGTCTGTGGTAATGTGGTCTTGTTTCATTGTATATTAGTTTCTGTTTAGTTTTTGTCTTTTCCCCCAAATTAAACATTTTCCCCTTCACAGTTCTTTGTTTAGATTAAAAAAAAAAGGTTTGAAAAGTGTTCCAACGAAAGTGATGTTTGGTTATCTCCTTCATGAATTGTGGACAGAATTATACGATGTGATTCAGTGTGATTCGGTGACTGGTCCGTTGGATTTTTTTTCTCTGCTTCGTTGTGTGTGTGTGTGTGTGTGTGTGGTGTGTGCGTGCGTGCGTGCGTGCGTGCGTGCGTGTGTGTGTGTGTGTGTGTGTGTGTGTGTGTGTAAAAGATGCCTCATGGCATAGAGGCATTGGGCTCCCAATTTGACCTCCCATGTTCAAGTCTGGCTCGAATAGAGAAAAGAGTATATGCAGCCTCCAGTCTATTTCACTGTCAGTTTTAGTTGTTGTTGTTTTTTCTGACAACTACTTCTGTGGTCCCAGTCAAGTCTATATGCGCCAAAGCGTCAGGCCATTCAGTTGTAAATGACTGCCTGACCCTCTTCAGTGACAGGGAATGTAAAGGAGCATGGGAAAAGATACGGGAAACCGCCCCAAAAAGGTGGGGTGGGGGTGGACCTTCACGTTCAGATCAACTGATCTTAAACAGAAACACACCAATAAAACACGCCAAAGACTAAAAGAAGACTAAACGTTGCTGTGCCATCCTCTGCAGCGGTTGGAGTAGATGTAGAGCTCTCACCTTCCAGTCTGCCTGCACACATTTGTGTAGTTTCCACACTGGTTCGAAAGACAAAAACAACTGTGTGCGTGCAGTCTCTAGTCCACCCAGCTGTGAATAGGTACCTACCCTGTCTCTGGATTGGGGAAGGTAGAGCAGCGGGGGAGAGGATATGCGGGTCTCCAGAAAAGGCAACATTTTCCCCATTCCTACTCCCCCTCCCCCCAAATAAAAGAAAAGAAAAGTCAAGATTTCACATTTTTGTTCCATAATGGAGAAACTCCTCTCCTTCGCTCTATGCATTTGTTTCCTGTTTTGAGCAGAATTGAATATAAGCTGGATACCTTGTGTTACAACTCTATTTACTAGTCTGCCCCGTCACACCTTTGTGACAACATCAATATTTGCACACATACTCGCCCTTGCACTCAGCTTCAGATATGCTTTCCCTTCAGACTTAAACTATCAACTGTCAGCCAGCGCTGTTTTGCTGTTTCAGGACTATCTGCCTGGAATAAACTTCAGTTCTCCAGTCGTCTATCACCTACCCTTTCTGCTTTTAAACCCAATTTGAAAACCCACCTCTTTTCCACGACAATAATTTCTGCAACTGCATCTTTCCATCAGTTTGGGTGTTTTTTTTTCGCGTGTTGTGAGGTGGTCTGTGTTGATTGTATGCGTTCGTCTGGTGCGTGGATGCTCTTTGATTTGAATTGTCAAGAATTTGGCGCCATGTAAGTACTATAATTGTTATGTTTGTTATTTTTACAAGGGGGTGGGGGGTTGCTCCTGTCTCCTGCGCCGTTTCTGTATGACTACACCAACGCCGCTCATTAGGAATCTCCAGCACACCTCCAAACCCATCAGAACGAAGATCACCGTGAGTGCAAGAGTTATAGAAGGCGACAAGTCCTGGAACAGCTGTCTATCATGCTGCGATGGTGAGAACGTGGATGATAATGATGATGTTGTGAGTGTCATTTTGGATTGACACTACCTAACAGGGCTTAAGACTCTGCATGTACTGTTATGATACTATCTCTCCTGCCGTCAATGGGGCCTGGAGAAATAAAGACGACTGCCGTGGTGGACAAGAAGTTTGGACAACGCCCTCAATGACGTATCTGTAAAATAAATGACAGTTGACTCGTCTGGTCCCAAGTCTTCCCTGCGAGCCCATAGCGTGGTCAACTAGGGAAGGAGCCAGTTGGGTTCGACAGATCCCGCAGTGACAAATTTTAGACCGAGAGGGGTTCAAATCCTCCATCTCCCAATCAGTAGGATAATCCACTGCCCAAATCAGTTCACCACACTGTCTTGTCTCTTTTCTCTCATTATCCTTCATTAACCCTTTGACTCCCGCACCCTACCCACCAATTGCAAAAACTTAACTTTTTGACTCCTAATCCTATCCACCAGCTTCCCGCAGGAAGCTGGTGAATATGGTGAAGGAGTCAAAAGGTTAAGTTTTCGCTTTGCTAGCATGGTTGACAAATACAAGATGCTGGTGGACAGGGTGCAGGAGTCAAAGGGTTAAACAATCACAGATTTAAAGAACATTTTGTATTCCTCACAGTGCCACAGTCTGGAGGCTGGAGCATGTGGTCGCCCTGGTCGCCCTGCTCCGCCACGTGCGGCACTGGCATGAGAGACCGGTCTCGCTCGTGCACCAACCCTCCACCCAATGAATGCGGCTACCCGTGCCCTGGCAGAGCACGTGACACAGAAAGATGCGCCGAGCGTGAATGCTGCAGTGAGTGGTAGCTTTGTGTGTGTGTGTGGTGTGTGTGTGTGTGTGTGGGGTGTGTGTGGTTGTGTGTGTGTTGAGTCAGTCAGTGAGTCAGTCAGTGAGTGTGTATGAGTGTGTGTGTGTGTGTGTGTGTGTGTGTGTGTGTGTGTGTGTGTGCGTGTGTGCGTGTGTGTAAGTCAGTCAGTCAATGAGTCAGTCAGTGAGTGTGTGTGAGTGAGTCAGTGTGTGTTTGTGTATGTGTGTGTGTGTTGTGTGTGTGTGTGTGTGTGTGTGTGTGGAGAGAGAGAGAGAGAGAGAGAGAGAGAGAGAGAGATCAGTTACAACACGTGTCACCATGTACTGTACTATATGATGATGGCTGGCTGTGTCTAATTAGACAATGCATGTGCCGGGTTGAGCATTCGAGTGGCTGTGGAACAGAGCTGGCTGTAGCTGGACAAGCCCATCGTTGAGAGGCAGTCCTTGGCACAGCTGGTGCACATGGAGGCTGATGGCTGTGGCTGGGTGGTGGCTGCTGCAGCTTTCTTTCTCTCTCTTCTGTCCAACTACAGTGGCATTCATTTCTTCTCTGCAATGCCAGTACCAACACGTACAGCCTGGGCCAGGCATTGCAGTTTGTAGCTGTCTCTTGCCAAGTGTCCACACTGGGATCAGCAGACTTCAGGTTACGTTTTGCAGACGTACATATATCACAGCAGTGAGCGCCCTACGGGCCGGGATCTCACAGCAAACATTCCTTACTAGATATCCTTCAGGATGCGGCCATCCTGCATGCGGTGGACATGGCCAAGCTACTGCAGTTGTTGTGTGTAAAGGGCATACATACATGCTGGCTTAGACCAGGACGTCCCTGTCTGGCACGTGGTCCTTCCAGGAAATGCTCAGGATCGGGCACAAGCACTGCAGATGGAAGCTGCTGAGGCCAGTGCCTTTGGGGCGTATAGGTTGTCTGGGTTTACTGCCATAGTGAAGAATATTCAGTATTTAGGATTGTGTACTCTGGTCCTGGTGGCTGTGATGAGCTTACTTTCCCACACTGTCTTGGACAGCTTGGCTATTATGACAGCACAGATTTCCCTATCCACCTGTTCAGTTCTGGGTCAAGAGACAGGTTACCGCAGAGTGTTGATCCTCCTCCTCTCATCAAGTGCTCTGCCGCATGGCGTTGGCGATCATGGCCTCTAGATGTATCTGTCCCTTGTTGCCGCAAGCACATCTTCCATCCTCTCTGTCCTCAGCCACCCTGCAAGTCCGTCCAATATTTTCTCCCTGGGTCTGCCTGGTGCTGTCTTTCCCTCCAGCTTTCCTGTTGTGACCACGTGCTCTAATTCGTGACCACGTGCTCTAATTCCCCTTTCCTCATAAAATGACCTATAAATGTTGCCTGTCTTTTCCTAATCTACCTTATCAATGATCTTCTTGTGTCTGCCTCCATCAAGACTGTCTCGTTTGTTTTCTTTGCCGTCCATGGAACTGATCTTCTTCCTTAGTCCCTCTTGTCAAGAATTCACACACGTGGCTCCTTGAATGCTTGGTTTTCAACGACTCAAGATGCACTGGGCTAGGTAGGGCCCCAGGACCTGGCCAGTTCATGTGTTTATGTGCAGGCTTAAGGCTTGTGCCATGATCACCATACACAGGGCACCTGTGACGTTAGTGCACGTGGAATTTATTTCGAGCGCGGAGACGCCATCTTGAGAAACTGAAACTGAAATCGAAACAAATTGCCCTGTTTCGTTGACGAACTAGACCTGAGCTAGGGAGGAGTTGTTAGTCGAGATGTGTGGACTAGGGAGGAGTTGTTAGTCGAGATGTGTGGACTAGGGAGGAGTTGTTAGTCGAGATGTGTGACTAGGGAGGAGTGTAGTCGAGATGTGTGGACTAGGGAGGAGTTGTTATCGAGATGTGTGGACTAGGGAGGTGTTGTTAGCGAGATGTGTGGACTGGGAGAGTTGTTAGTCGAGATGTGTGGACTTGGGAGGGGTTGTTAGTCGAGATGTGTGGACTTGGGAGGAGTTGTTAGTCGAGATGTGTGGACTTGGAGGGTTGTTAGTCGAGATGTTGGACTGGAAACACCTGCTTTTGTGACGATACGATCAAATGTACCTAAGGCGTTAACAAACGCAAGACAGTCCAGTTGGAATTCCGATGTTTACTAACTTACATCATCATCTCATCATCATCTCTCTCCCTCGCCCGGATCGGCGGTAGGAGCCACGCTCGACGTCACAAGTTTTCTCCACGTCACACTATTAAGACATCTGTGGGCGACCTCCTGGATCTCCAGACCACAGACATCAGCGGCGATGTTGTTGAAATAGGAGATGTGTGGTCGTCCCTTTCTTCTCCTCGCCTCAACTTTCCCCTGCAGGACCGTTGACATCTGTTTTGGTGTTTCTGATCGCATGGCCTATGTACATGTATTTCATAGTTCTTTTGTTGATCTCTGTCAGCAGCTGGCGCCTGACATTCAGTTCATTTAACACGCTATCGTTTGTTCTTCTGTCTTTTAATTTGACTCTGAGAAGTCGTCTATAGAGCCACAGTTCTGCTTCATTGATTTTAATTTATTCGTCTTTTCTTATTGTCAAGGCTTTGCAGCCATAGTTACATTAAAACAGGCCAAATCAAAATTGTCAGGATTCTTAGGTTTAACTCTTTGGGAAGCCCTCTGTCTTTTCCATACGTTGTTTAACTGGACCAGTTTTTGTTTTGCCATGCCAATTCTTGTTTTCACATCTTTGGTGCAGAAGCCGTCATTTGCTTTTACAGCTTCTAGACATCTGAAATGTTGGACATTTTCTAAGTCCGGTTTATTTATTTGAATGATTGGATGTTCCTGGCCTTCTTGTTTCGCTATGTGTGTGACTTTGATTTTTTTGTTCGTTCGTTTGTTTTTTGTTGTTGTTGTTTTAGCATTCAGTTCCAATCCTGCCCTACAACCTGCTGCATCCACTCGGTAGAGAATTCTATTCATGCTTGCGATGTTATCTGCCATTAATGCAGTGATCATAGCTCCCGTTATGAAGCGACTAAGGCATGAACAAGCAAGAACACAAAAAAGGTAAAGAAGGAATCCTCTGTTGTTCTGTGCAGCAAGGAGAACTTGGAGCTCTTGGGAAAGATGGAGTCAGCCTTCTGTGACCTGCGGGACGGCCATGCGCGAGCGACGAAGGCGTTGTGACCTGCCAAGGGGAGCTAACGATTGTGGCCAGTCCTGTCCCGGACGTGACGTGGACAGAGAGTCCTATGACACTGGCGTGCCCTGTGTAGTTTGTGGTTAGTGTCTGTGTTTCTGTGTGTGTTGTAATGTGTGTGTATGTGTGTGTGTGTAGTAATTGTGTGTGTGTGTGTGTGTGTTGTAATGTGTGTGTGTGTTGTAATGTGTGTGTGTGTGTGTTGTAATGTGTGTGTGTGTGTGTTGTAATGTGTGTGTGTTGTAATGTGTGTGTGTTTTGTAATGTGTGTGTGTGTGTGTGTTGTAATGTGTGTGTGTGTGTGTGTGTAGTAATGTGTGTGTGTGTTGTAATGTGTGTGTGTGTGTGTGTGTTGTAATGTGTGTGTGTGTGTGTTGTAATGTGTGTGTGTGTGTGTTGTAATGTGTGTGTGTGGTGTGTTGTAATGTGTGTGTGTGTGGTGTGTGTGTTTGTAATGTGTGTGTGTGTGTGTTGTAATGTGTGTGTGTGTGTGTTGTAATGTGTGTGTGTGTGTGTTGTAATGTGTGTGTGTGTGTTGTAATGTTGTGTGTGTGTGTTGTAATGTGTGTGTGTGTGTGTGTTGTATGTGTGTGTGTGTGTGTGTGTTGTAATGTGTGTGTGTGTGTTGTAATGTGTGTGTGTGTGTTGTTGTTGTAATGTGTGTGTGTGTGTAATGTGTGTGTGTGTTGTAATGTGTGTGTGTTGTAATGTGTGTGTGTGTTTGTAATGTGTGTGTGTGTGTGTGTTGTAATGTGTGTGTGTTGTAATGTGTGTGTGTGTGTGTTGTAATGTGTGTGTGTGTGTGTTGTAATGCGTGTGTGTGTGTTGTAATGTGTGTGTGTGCGTGTGTGTGTTGTAATGTGTGCGTGTGTGTGTAGTAATGTGTGTGTGTGTGTGCGTGTAGTAATTTGTGTGTGTGTGTGTGTTGTAATGTGTGTGTTGTAATGTGTGTGTGTGTGTGTGTAGTAATGTGTGTGTGTGTGCGCGGTGTGTTAGTAATGTGTGTGTGTGTGCGTGTAGTAATTTGTGTGTGTGTGTGTGTAGTAATGTGTGTGTGCGTGTGTGTGTGTGGGAGTAATGTTTGTGTGTGTGCGTGTGTGTGTAGTAATGTGTTTGTATGTGTGTAGTAATGTGTGTGTGCGTGTGTGTGTAGTAATGTGTGTGTGTGCGTGTATTAATGTGCGTGGTGTATATAGTAATGTGTGTGTGTGTGCGTGTGCGTGTAGTAATGTTCGTTCGTTCTTTAATTTAACGTCTTTTCACTATAAGTGATATTAGACGGATGTGTGTGTGTGCGTATGTGTGTAGTAATGTGTGTGTGTGTGTGTGTGCGTATGTGTGTAGTAATGTGTGCATGTGTTTATGTGTGTGTGTGTGTGTGTGTGTGTGCGCGCGTATGCGTGTGTGTGTGTGTGTGTGTGTTGTAATGTATGCGTGTGTTTGTGTGTGTGTGTGTGCGCGTATGCGTGTGTGTGTGTGTGTGTAGTGATGTGTGTGGTGTGTGTGTATGTGTGTGTGTGTGTGTGTGTGTGTGTGTGTGTGTGTGTGTTCGTTCGTTTGTGGGTGTGTGTGTGTGTGTGTGTGTGTGTGTGCGTGCGTGCGTGCGTGTAGTAATGTGTGTTCGTTTGTGTTTGTGTGTGTGTTTGTTTGTTGTTCGTGTGTGTGTGTGTGTGTGTGTGTGTGTGTGTGTGTGTGTGTGTGTGTGTGTGTGTGTGTTTTCGTTTGTGTGTGTGTTTGTTTGTGTGATCGTGTGTGTGCGTGTTTATGTGCCCGTGTGGTTAGTGTGTGTGTGTGCGTCTAGGTGTGTTGTAATATGTGTGTGTTGTTTGTGTGTTCGTGTGTGTGTGTGTTTATGTGGGTTGTAATATGTGTGTGTGTATGTGTGTTTTAGTTTTGTGTTTGTGTATGTGTGTTTGTTTGTGTTCGTGTGTGTGTGTGTTGTTTTGTTGTGTGTGTGTGTGTGTGTGTGTGGGGTGTGTGTGTGTGTGTGCACGACTGTAAAATGTTACTTAATGCTGAAATCAATCAGTACCACATATGACATAATAGATACACTAAAATACCGAAAAATAGACACAGCCATCAGTATGATTTTAAAAAAGTACTGACAACTTCAATATTATCAACCAGCAGTGGATATCTTGTATTTTTGTATCAAATACACATTCTTGTTTTATTTTCGTGTATTTTTTATTTCTGTTCGCTTGAAAGCTGGCGGTTACTAAAAGTCTTTAACTGAGACCTGGTGACTCGCTTAAGGCACTTTCAGTTCCAGTTTCAGTTTCAGTTTCTCAAGATGACATCTCCGGGCTCGGAATGAATTCTATATGCACTAATAGCACAGCTGGCATGTGATGGTGATCATGGCACAAACCTTAAGCATGCAAATAAACCCTTGAGCTGGCCAGGTCCTGAGGTCCTACCTAATCTATGTTTTACCTTGCCTACATGTGTTTACTAGTATCATATGTCTATCATTGGACAAATCTTGGTTACATGCAAATGACATACGTATCTATGTGTCTTATCTTCAAAGAAAAGAATAGGTGAATAAAATGAATAATCAAAGATCTGAATCTCAACACAACTGGCCACTGATGTAAACTTGTCTCATCATCATCATCACCCGGTGCCTTGCCACGTGGCGTTGGCAATCATGGTGTTCCATCTGTTTCTATCTCTTGTTGCATCAAGCACCTCTTCCACCCTCTTTGTCTTCAGCCACTCTGCAAGTCCGTCCAATATCTTCTTCCTGGGTCTACCTGGTGCCCTCTTTCCTTCCAGCTTTCCCGTTGTGATCAGGTGCTCCAATTCTCCTTTCTTCATAAAATGGTCTATGATGTTGCCTGTCTTTTCCTAATCTTCCTTATCAATGATCTTCTTGTGTCTGCCTCCATCAAGACTGTCTCGTTTGTTTTCTTTGCTGTCCATGGAACTCTCACATTCTTCTTAGAAACCACATCTCGGCTGCCTCAATCTTGTTCTGGCTTTGCTTGTTGACTGTCCACGCCTCACAACCGTATAACAGTATTGATTCAATATAACATTCAAGAACTCTCTTCCTGATGTTAATTGATAGGCATTTGTTGGTAAGAATGCTTGTCTCACATCACAGAAACCCCCACCCCCACCCCCAGTCAGTGTATAAAGCCTCCGCTGCCTATCAACAAAATGAAGACACTACAGTATTTCCTTTATCGTACGCCTGCGCATTTGTCGTTCACTTACGACAAAAGGAAAAAGGATATACGAGGTGAGTCAAAAAGTAATGCCTTTTTATTTATATCAGACGAAGTTTTTGATAAAATTACCTGAAATGTTGCTGAGTTACAAATGATTATAACTGTAACGGACTGAAATATTTTGTTTGGTATGTATTCGGTTCATAGACTCGTGAGGAAAATTCAAAATGGTTGTCCCCTTAGAGCTGCGTCAAAAACAAAGAGCAGTGATTGAATTCCTTGTTGCTGAGGGGGAAACCCCTATGAACATTCACAGACGATTACAGAATGTGTATAAGGAGAATACTTTAGATTATAGCAATGTTCGCAGGTGGGTCTGTCGTCTGAATGATGAAAAGGTGGGAACTGCGAGCGTAGCCGATAAACCCCGTTCTGGCCGTGCAAAAGCAGATGTTCTGATTAGAGAAGATAGGCGCATAACCCTTGAGGAGTTGGCAGAAAACCTTGAAGTGAGCCATGGAAGTGCTTATAACATTGTTGAATCACTTGGGTTTTCAAAAGTGTGTGCCCGTTGGGTACCGAGACAGCTGACTACCGAACGCAAGACTGACAGAGTCAACGCCTGCACTGAACTTCTTGAACAAAGTCAAAGAGACAAACCTTCTTTGGAAGGCTCGTTACCGGTGATGAAACATGGATTCACCATTATGAACCGGAGGCAGTCAATGGAATGGCGCCACCCTACGTCACCGAAACCGAAAAAGTTCAAGACGGAAAAGTCAGCTGGAAAAATCATGGCGACTGTCTTTTGGGATGCTCAAGGTGTCATTCTGGTTGATTTCTTGCCAAGAGGAGAAACAATAAAATCTGAGGCATACATTAAGACCCTGACGAGGCTCGAAGTAAGAATCCGACGAGTGATACCCAATTTGCAAATCGATAATGTCCTCCTTCTGCATGAGAATGCTCGACCACACACAAGCATCAGGACAAGGGAGACAATCGCCTCATTCGGGTGGACAACTTTACCGCATCCTCCATACTCACCAGACTTAGCGCCTTCAGACTATCATCACTTCGGCCCCATGAAAGAGGGTTTGAGAGGCAAACATGCCAGTGACCAGGAAGTGAAAACTGCAGTGAAGACGTGGCTCCGAGCACAGTCAACAGAATTTTACGAGGCAGGGATACATGCCCTCATTCGAAGGTGGAACATTGCTATTGAGAGAAACGGTGTCTATGTTGAGAAGTAGGGATGTGATCCCCAGAGGACCAGCTTCATTTTGATGTATGATACATGTTCCTGTGTCGGTAATTGTTCCTGTACTAAAGAAAAAGGCATTACTTTTTGACTCACCCTCGTAATTAAATAAATAGAAATAAATAAATAAGTAAATAAATAAATGAACGAATGAATGAATATATAAACACATAATCAATTAATAAATAAATAGATAAATGAATATATAAACAAATAGATAAGGCAGTCCAATCGTGGCTGGAAGGGATATTATGCTTTACCTAAAGCAAAGAGAAGTGTGTGAGTGAATAATAATCCTACGGAATAAAATCATGGATTTTGACGGTTACTTGCAGTGGATGGAAACTGGTCGCCCTGGACACGCTGGACTCCATGCTCAAGGACATGCGGTGGTGGCGTACAGGATCGCAAACGCACCTGTAGCAATCCTCCTCCCACCTGTGGGCGCACGTGCATGGGACCAGACAAAGACATGCGACGATGTAACGAGGGACCTTGCTGCAGTAAGTCGGAGGGTCGGCTTGTGTTGGGTTAGGGTTAGGTCAAGCTGGGTTGACATGGCTTTGCTTGGGTTAGGGTAAGGGTGGGTTGGGCTGGGTTAGGTTTGGGTTGATGCATGTTTATGGTTTGGAAGTCTGACGTTCACCCACGTGACCCTCACCCCACCCTCCAACCCATGATAAACGTAGTTGCAGTGAGTGGAAATTGAGGTCCATGGGCAGTGAACTTACAGTAACATGCGGTCTTGGTGTTCGGGAAAGACAACGGCGCTGTGACAACCCCAGTGCCAACTACTGTGGTAGATCTTGTCCTGGTCAAAGTGACACCTTTGTACCTGTAGACCTATTTGTGGTTTAAGTCTTATTTAACAGGATATTAGATGTTGTTGCTGTTGTTGTTGTTTGAGCGCCTCTTCCCCAAATCAAACATTCCACCATTACAGTTCTTTGTTTCGATAAAAATGAAAGTTTCAGAAGGTGTTCCGAAAAAGTGA